>OY992853.1:6515000-7715000 GCA_963921415.1 Pyrausta despicata
GGATTTTTCATAAAAATATTTGATACTTACGCTAAGTAGGTACGTCACGTGTCAATTCTTCGCCTTTACGCGTCTATGTTGTCATAGTCATAGGCAATAGGCATATCACACACAGGAAGTGTATGATCCAACCAAAACTACTGTACTACCAGAACTCGTATTTGATGTGACATCAAAGGCCGAACTCCTTAATATAAACAGAATTAAATAACAATC
Source organism: Pyrausta despicata (assembly GCA_963921415.1). Lineage (NCBI taxonomy): Eukaryota > Metazoa > Arthropoda > Insecta > Lepidoptera > Crambidae > Pyrausta > Pyrausta despicata. Next base: position 6,515,217 of record OY992853.1, read on the forward strand.
TCAAAAATAAGATACCCGAAAACAGAAAACTCTAGAGCGGCGTTTGCTTTGGTGATTGCAGGTTTTAAAGAATTATCTTTGACGACTGCTTGGTGCAGGTCCACAGGTCGAACTTCTAAAACCAAGGGTCGCGGGCTCGATCCCCGCACAGTACAAACATAGGTGTGCATGAACATGTGTGTTTGTACTGGTTTGGGTGTTTTCTATGTATAATATGTAATTATTTACAAAAAAAAAAGTATTTAAGTATGTTTATCCGTTGTCTAGCACCCATAACACAAGCCTCGTAGTTTAATTTGGGACTAGAGAATTGGTGGGATTGTTGTGAAATATTTATTTGTTTTATTTATTTATCTACCCCTCATTCTACTAAAGACAATGATTGGTCTCAGCCAGCAGCGTAACCTACAATGTACCCAGTCAGCTGTCACTGCGTGATAAAGGTCAGAGTCCTATTACGTATGTGTGAATAAGCCTTTAGTTGTATTGGTTGTTGCTAGCTACTGAAAGTCGGACAAACCTTACTTTTGCGTCTATGTAAGACTCGTAGACTTACTGCAAAATAACTCGTCAGTGTTGGAAGCTTGTTTAAATAATATCTAACTAACTTGAAACGCATGTCTCCTCTAGGTTACTAATTATTGCGTTGCATAACAATAATATAAAATATACGCCATTATTGTACCGAAGGCGTAAATATATTTAAATTAAGATAGTTTCATTTATTAAATTTACATCTAAATAAAACACTAAATAAACACGTAGTAAGGTAGTAATAACCTTAGACAGACTGATTTGGCGAAACTTAATAGTTTCCATATTTTTCTACAACTAAACTTTTAAAAGTATTTATAAATATTACCTTGAATGCGAGGTCTGCTGTTACTGTGCTAATTTTAATTAAAATTAAATTAAATAAAATTGTAATTTTATTGTGAAATGATCAGTGCTTTACTTTGAACTGAGATTTTGATGATTACATATCTAAGATTTTAAACCTGTGTTTGAAAACCATTTTTTCTTCTAATTTAAACCTGTCTTATTTAAACCTTCTTTTTTTCATCATTACACCAGCCAAAGTAAGACACTTGAAAAGTACTAAAAAATTTTCGAAGTCAATCAATCCAACAAAGATTTATATACATGGAATTATCGAATCATATATCTAATGGAATATTTAAACCAAAATAATATTAAGTAATAAGTATTGCATTTGCATTATTATTTGTAATAGCTTCTAAACAAATTGAAAGCTTTTTGTGTCAACTGTAAATAATTTCTGTTACTATCTCCGCAGAGGCGCAAGATGCTAGTTAAAACTACTAGAGTTTATCGCTCTTAAATCGTGAAAAATATCCCTTAACTCCTTTTAAATTGCATTCTTTCTTATCCACGTTTAATTTTATTCGCCTTAGTATTTCCACTGCAAATGAAGCGGGAGCTAAATTAATGTGTTTTTATACCGAACCATTCGGAGATTTAAAACCTTGGAGAAAAGTGGGATAGTGTTGTTCAGAGCCGCTTGACAAAAGTATCGATGAAAAGTACAGTGGCCAGCACATCATGCTACCCATTTTTGTTGCAAAATCGTCCGTATAACAATCCTATAAGATACCTCAGTGTTTACTGTGACGTGCCGCCAGCACGTACAGTGACAATGAGACAGTGTTTACCGCCTTGTAGATCACAATAGCATGCACACATTGAAGACATAAGTACTTAATGTCTATTAATATTAAATTTGATTGACCGTAGATAAATATTTTTTCCAAGGAGAATAAATAATTGCTGTAAGGCTTTGTCTGACACTGTCTACATAACTGTCATTTCCTCAAATAAAGAAATGAGGTCATTAATCAAGTGTACAAAAACCTATTTTCTACTCTCGTTTGAATCAAATCTAGTAATGACTTTTGAATGGTAACAAATAACTTGCTTTAGCATTTTATTATTAGACAAATAACTTGATTTAGCATTTTATTTCATAATGTATTTTAAAGTTTAAAACTTGTACGACTTGTACTTGTACCGTGTAGTACAATTACAAGTTCTGTGTGGTCAATATGAAAATGCCTTTTATTAATCATTTCGCGAATAATTAAAAATTGAGCTTGAAGGTAAATTGTGACATCCCTAATGATTTTGGAGACCGATTTAGTCTTCAAAATCATTCGGGATGTCACAATTTGCCACAACTAAACTTGAAACATCAAGTAGGTACGTACGTACGCCATAGTGCTTACATACACTATGGCATCGTATGTGCCTGTGATAAGGGCTATTTTGCAACAAAAATGGGAAGCCTGATATTCTGACCACCGCACATATGATAGTAAAACTTAAATTCTGCGTAAAAGTTATCGATAGTACCCAACTCGTCCTCTTCTCTAAACTCCAAAGTTGGCATTATTATAAATTAATTAACAGTGAGAGGCATGTTCTGGTCGCTCACAATTGCTCCAAGAGTGCCGCCGATGCAATGGCTGGTTGCCAGGCAGACGCGCGTTTTAATAATTATGACTTATTCCACTTACTTCGGTCCTTGTGGAGAAATACAACAATAATTTGTGTTTAATGGATTCTTACGCGAACCAGAGCTCTATCGAAGAAGCCTTTTCTGCTGTGAACGTCTTACGGCTGATTATGATGATACGGACTGAGTATTTTTAGTGAGAAATATTATGACTGTCACTGTGTATGTCACATTTTGTCAATGTGTATAAATAAATAATAAATACAAATATATTTTCTTTTAAGCACGCTACATTATCATGTTAGGAATAAGCCTTAACCATTTAAGTAAGGAAAACTTGTGCTATGACAATGCTAATGTGTATGTTTGTATGTCACACAATTTTAATGGAGGTAGTTATTTTACTTATAAGTTCCTGTTCGGAAACAGATTTATTTTCAAAATTTTATATATGTAAGCAGTTATCAAAACTCTTTTTTTAAATAATATCGATACTTAATTTAACACATCCGAATTAACAACTCTGTTTTGAAATGTACTTGTTTCTTTTGTTAGTCTCGAAAGTTATAGGGTTTTTAGTTAGATTTAAGTAATATGCGGCTTGAAACTCATATTTTTATAACCACTACGAACTAAATAAACTCTATCATCCAAAATATAAAAACATTTTCAAGCGCATTAACCCATTCGACGCTAGTTAAATATAAAATTCTCAAAAAGCTTTATGACTAAATAATTTGCGATATCCGTCGAGCGATTGGTAATTGGTTCGATCTGAATTTAGATTGAGGACATTACGCGAGTGATGACGTGGAATGTAGGTCTAAATTGGCTATTTAAGGTATGTACACGGCTTGTTGAGATCAAGTGAGAGGCTTGGAATGTAGGTTGAGTTATTGAGTTAGAGGGTTGGTTTTTTGTGTAAAAGGTACCTAGTTGTGTAGAGGATTTATAATTATCTTAGGCTTTAGAACATAATTTCTGTTACTTTAATGATCGTCAATATCAAATATCAAACGTATGGTTACTAACGACGTAGATTTTGGGATTATTGAGTAAAGGATAAGTAGACTCAACATTTATATTATTAATAGTGATGTTCCGGGTTTCCGTATTCACGGATATCCGACGGAAAATAAAGATCCGTATCCGTATACGTTACTTTTTTTGAGGATCTTTTACGAATCTTTTAACTCATTATTTTATTTTCAATTGATAGGGTGAAATGCAATAAATCTATTGTGGTTAGGTAGACAAAAAACCAATAAAATTCAATTCAAGTAGTTTTTATTTCTTAAAATCAAATGTATTACCTTTTATACCCTTTTATACTGCAAACCTTTATCGTAGTAAGTTACTTTACTAATAGTAGACAACTCTAAGGTAAAGGTGTAACAAACATGTCCTGCCTGTCGGTACGACAGGCAGGCGTGACATGGATCTTACGCGCTGACACCGATTGAGTAAGGAAAAGATCCATATCCGTATCCGAGGATATATATTTTAACGATCTGGCACATCTCTAATTATTACATAAAGCTTAAATATTAAACGTATTCCTTATCCATAAACATTGTTCTTGTAATAAGGGATCCTTATGTAATTAAATGTTAATTGTTTTTGGTGTGAAATTCACTTCTAGCGTAGGTTTGTATTATCTCAACAAATTGTTTTATCAAATTGATTTGTGTAAACAGCGAAACGTTTAGTTCAATGGTAAATGTCTTTCTGGATGCTTACAGTAACTTAGTTACTAAGTAAGTGATGTTTTCTAACTATGACCGTTTGTACTTTTTAGAATAGGCTGTCAAACCAATATTAAATTTATGGTGAATTTAGACGTATGACAGTACGTCTCAGATCCAGTAGCTAAATATAGGTTAGTTGTCCCGGACATCGGTCCAATGGGATTACCCAGGGGACTGAATATCAGGAGCTAGCTATATTAATTATAATTTGGTAAAGGTCATTTATTACCAACTAACAACATATCTGGGAGAAGCTATGTTTTTTTTGGTTTGTTCAGAACTGAACGCATGCGTTGCGTCCAGTGACATCACAGAAAATATATTGATTATAAAATATGGTAATGTATTTTGAATTATTTTACAATTTGTTTATTTATTTTATTTTGTAAAAGTAGCGGTATCAATGTATGAGATATGAGCTTAATGTCAATTGAAGATTGAAGCTTAAGCAAATAAGAAAAATGCAAAAAAAACAAAGCAAAAGTTAAGAGCCATTTCAAAAAATGTTGACACTGTCAATGTAGAGGTACAGAACGATGGGCCAAAAAGAAAATTCAGTTTAGTGCATCTGTACATTGTCAATTTTTTTAGGCAATAGTTTTTTCAATAGTGCGTATGTGATTACGAAATTCCTACTTCATTGCGGCCTCCGATTTTCGATTTATCCTTTGAAATCCAAGTTTTGTAAAATTTGTAATATGGTTTTTAAGGTCAGACTCGGACTCAGGCAGGCAGGCCTTTTACATTCGTGCATTCATTTGTGTATTGCGTTAATACCCATACAATATAAAAGACCAAGCAGTATTCAACAAATAAATCATTATTAAATATGAGATTAAGGACTTTCATGTCCTTTGTCTTTAGCTCACATTACACGCCATGAAGCCCTAATCAATAATCAGAAATTATTGATTTGTCCGCGATCCCCGACGAAGGATCGCGATCATTATGTAAATCATAACGAAACAATGACGGTACGGCTATACTACTTAGCATAAAGTTGGATTCAAATTGTACTGGAAATCGCATTTTAGGCTTTCTCAAATAGAGAGTGGGAAAACGTGACGATGTATACTTAGCGATTTTAAGTTTAAAGTTATCGAGTCTGTATGCTGGCTATAGCAGGTCGTGTTTTTTTGAAATTTTCATAAAGCGTATATACGTTAAGCTCTTTGTGAAATTTTAAGAACCAATTACATTAAGTTTGTACTTTTGTCAAGAAAGTTCTTAAAAGGTTGGGATTAAAATGTGTTGTTGAATATAGGTACCTCAATACCGAATATTACAAAAATGTTATTTGTAGCATTTTACTCAATAGGTTATGTACTTTCGATATCAATTCGAAAGTTTAAGATATCCGACAGAAAATAAAGAGAAAAAAGACGAATATAACCATAGTGAATCTACAACCTGATTAGGTAAATAAATACATAGTTATTCTCATCAGTAATAAGGGTAAAACATGTCAAGGATGTCCTTCAAGAGTTTATTTACCGTTATTGTTATTTAGCAACTTGTCAACAAATTCCTGTAAGCGAAATAAAATGTGCGTTAACAACCATTACATAATATAGGGTATGGTATAGGTACTTGTAAAATCAAATGATACCTACTTAGAAATCACTTTGATAACATAGGTATTTAAAGATCGGTAAAAAAAATGAACAATTACGTCAAAATCATACAGACTGCATTCCAATAATCAACCATAAAAATGATATTTAACATTTAATATGGTGTCAGAGTGATAAACCACCATTGCATTAAGTAGGAAATAAGCTTTAGAAAATGTGCGAAAAATACGTTATTACATAACTTGCTCAACAGCTGCAGACATGAGTAAGAATATCTTAACTTAATTTTTTGCTAGTAGTAATATGCGTCTATAATCTGTTTCTACCCACCATTATGTCATCCCCAACTGGATAATATGCAAATCCGAGAGCGCTTAGTGCCCGAGCTTATGGCTTGCATAACCAACGTATCAAATATCTATCCAATTTTCTTTTCTTACGTAGTTTAGTAGTTATTACTTGCGATTTCAGAAGTTTCAGCCTGAACTTCTGTATAACATGTTCCACAACACCTAACTAAGTCACGTGACGAGCGCGTTTATTTAAGAAAATTGACAAATGTCAAAAACATCCACCTACCACAAGTGGAACCACATAATACAGCTAATTACAGATTTAAAACAGAACATTTTCAACAAAAAATAAACAGGCAGTTTTAATAAGATGGTCTTTGTCACGATTCCATTAGAGAAGCCTCTTTGTCGTCTAATTAAAAATTACCCGCTACGTATTATTCGCTGCCTTATTTCATCAGATGGGCCTCGATTAATCGGGTCAATATCCCCAATTTTCCTTACAGGACGTGCTTTCAGTATTCAGGTAGGACTGGATATGCAAATTTGAGCGCTTAGTCTAAGCTTACGCCCGGCCTAAGCTATCGTAATGAACCACCGGCCACTGTCCACTTAACTATTTCTATACTGGTGTACTACTGTTCTATGGTTATTATCGTATTGGCTTATGTATATTTATTTTATGTAGGTATATTTAGATTATATAATAATATTTGTATATATGAATGTTTATGTCAAATTATTTTATGTGTTTTTTGGATACATTTTTTTTGTTGCTTATATTTACCACCTTTAAGTAATATTAATCTGACTTTTGCACCAAACTCCTCCTTTATGTAAATAACAATATCCTTAACCAGAAGGTTGTCTGGAAGAGATCGCTCTTAGCGATAAGACCGCCTAAATTGTGCATCTTTCTTTGTATATTGATTTTGTATTATTTTTTGTAGAGGGCAATGAAGTGTTCTCTATCTATCTATCTATGGTTAGGGCATAAACGTTATCGGCATCGTTATACAGAAGCTTGTATCTAACGTTGGATGTATTTATGTTTAGCTAAAAGTGACGTAATATAGCTTTGTTGTTGACACGACATAGCCAAAGTTAGTACACGGTTTCTTTACTATAAAAATTAATTGAGATTTAAACTCTTACTAAAAGTCATCATAGGTATAACACTGGAAACAATAAAACATCGCCTGGGATAGAACACAAACTTATTTAATAACAAACCAATACACTCCCCACTAAGTAATTCACTCGGTCAGTACTTTTAGAATGTCCTCTGGCAGATCAAAGTCCCAGTCGCATAAAACTGGCATCCACTCAGCCAGTGCAAAATGCAAGCAAACTTGGACAGTTGGCAAACTAGATCCGGCAACATTTCACTACTCGTAACAATAAAACCTTTACAATGCATTTCCTACTTTAACTTTATAAGCCATTGGGTTGAATACGTGTAACGAGCACATGTAGGCGCAGTGACTAATGGCAAGAAGTTTTCAGTTCAAAGTTGAGGGTAACGATATTTTATCGTTTTAATATTCAACGATGCGTGCGGAGGGGTAAATAGTTGGTGAGTGAATTGAGTTTCATAGTTACACGGGGCAATATTGTTTAAGATCTTTGATAAAATCCTTTCATTATGAAAGTTCGAAACGACAGTTCACCATCACAGTGTTGGATTAAGATGTCACAAATTACGTGAATCACATCTTTACTGCGTACTGTATATGGAAACTTTTTGTCAGTGATCCATTTATATGATGATATTAATTTATACATAGCATCACTTTTTTTTTAAACAAACACAACAACATCACACACATTGCTCTGACTTCGTGGTAAGTAGCTTGGGCACTTGTGTTACAGATATCAGAATCAACAGTGGTATTACAAAGATACATAAATAAATACATACGATTACAACACCCAGACCAGAACAAACAGACATGTTCATGCACACAAATGTTTGTTCAGTGCGGGGATCGAACCCGCGACCTCTTGGTTAAAAGTCCATTTCTTGACCATTACACCAAAGTGGTCGTCAAATTTAATATGAAAATAATATGACAATATATGATAATCTTTTGTTTAAATTTAAAGTTCTCATACAGATTAAGCACTCTTAATTAAAAATAATTGTTACAATTTCAAGCACGAGAAGCAGTAATAGCGTATTATTTACACTATGGTAAAATTAATGACCTAAACCCTATAATAATCGAGATAGCCGATGATATCTGGTCCCTTGGGTTGCCCCAGCAGGCCGATGCTATCCCGGACAAACTGACCCACATTCAGTTACAGATGTTGTGATAATGAAAAAAAAAATGAATTTGTGTGTGTGTTGACATAATTGTGAACAAAAAACCATACTCACATGACGTGCATGTGTGTGATTTGATTAAACAACTGTCTTCCAAGTTGTAACACAGTACGTACGTAAATCGTTAGACACAAAAAACATCTGATTTGTCCACAGTGCCCGAATAACACGAAGGCAGGATTCTGAGCCGAGACAGCAAATCAGTGCCTCTGTCTTCGCATTTAAAGGCTTTCAAGCGTAGTATACACGAAAATAATATGAACTGGCACTGGTTGCTAGCTCTGGTTTTCTATCCTGACTACAGATACAGGCCTCGTTTTCCGCGTTTATTGAAAACCTCAAAACCGCCTGCCGTTAACTAAAAACTGTTGACGAAAATCTTATTTCTTTTGAACAAAGTATTTCCTATGTCATTTCAAATATCTGCAGGTTTTATGACTCTTTTGTTTTAATATCTAAGTTCGAAAGGAAAAACATTCAAGGATAGTGATGCTTTTAGAATAACAACGGTATAGGGTTCCCCGGAGCTTCTTTGTCTTTTACAATGCAAGCTTTGTTAACACCGGGTTATCGGGCCAGCAAGAATATTTCATTCGTATAATATATGTTTGGTTTATTTTGAAAATTTCATATATAGTTTCTGCTTCAAAGTTTTCTGCCTTATCTTAAATAGTTGAGACAGTTTCAATCAAAGCTTGTCTAAAATTTATCCTACCAATTTGAATTAGGATTCGTAATCAGTATTGTAATTTACTTTATATTGACTTTTATCAAGTAAAGCTTTTAGCACTGATCTATTCATATTTTATGGAGGAGGTAACTGCTTCACAATCTCACGAAATTTTCGTTATTTCGATCTCGACTTTCCGTTAAAAATTTGCGATTAAAAGAAGTAAAGTTGGCGCGTCACTAGTGCCCGTCGTTTGCTCCACCTACTGAATTATTAATGCGTTCCCGCGGGACATGGATACTTCACGACACCGGCACGTACCAAAGTGTATAACTACTAGTTCAATTCAAAAACCGCTTCTTTGAAGATGAAAGTTGTATGTTAGTTAAGAGTATCTTGACCTTACGTAGTTCATAAACTTTATCTTTTAGCAGTCGTGCGTTCAGAAGACATTGTTTACATTGCATTTATTCAGTTGTTACATGCTTTTTAACTATTTTTATCGTTCTACTTCTGTCTCATTGTTTTTGAGTGTTAGAACTTATCACACCTCCGTTTTGCATCGGGTTAACTAAAATCTTCAGCTTCTCTTGAAAAACTGACAGGAAAGCCATACTTTGTATATTGATCAGATCAAAACAGCCTGATTTGTGTTTTAGACACTAGAAAAGTGGTTTCAAAACTTTGGATAGCATTAAGAACAGATGTTTATGCAAGGATCTTACGGCCTGCCTTATCAAAAACATAAGGTTCAAAAAAGAACAGCTTAGAATTCACAGTTTGCCATGACAATACGAAGTAGGCAATTGCGTGGGAGTGGGGACGAAGTTTTGTTAGTAAACATTTGGTCTGGTACCGTCGTTCCGTCAAGAGATGACGTCGATAAACGTGTCCTTCTTCTATATTGCCGGTTCGCACGCGAGCCATAGACCAGAAGTTGTATTATCAACTGCTATAGCAACTTGTAACGAAATATAAGAACATTGATAAGGACAATTAAAAAAAACACTTTTATACCCATTATATGAAGGTATTAGTTATTATTTAAGTAAATCATCTTAATTTTTAGAATTGTTACTTTAAGCCAGTTCTTAAAATAGAAGTAGCAGTATTCGTATTAATGCTATAGGTACTCTTTGTTATTTTATATTTACTCTAAACATGTCAGTAAGTCTACTTTACTTTTTGTATTCGTGTCAAATCATCATTTCAAAATTAATTCACCGTGACGTGATCATAGGCAAAGCTCCTTTAAGGTTGTTAATATTTCCCTGGTAGAATTTGAACTACTCGAGCGCTTTCCATAAATGGACATTTCTATTTATTGGACTTGTTCAATAAGCTCGAGTTAGGACCGAATTTATTAGACACGAAACTCATTTGGTTCATTTATTTATGGCTTGTGCTGTAAAAAGTTTTTAATGTTTTTTAATGGTGCCCGCCGCGTCTACACGGACTTGATATGAGTTTCAGTTAATGTTCTACATTATGTCATTTTTATGGGTACAAAAAATGTACTTACCATGGGATGCTTTAAGGTTAGCAAGCTGGGGAATTTTCTGCAACGCTAGGGAAGTATACAGGATGTTCCAGAAAGTAATGTTAAGCAGAAGTCCAGAAATAGCACCCCTTGGGGTGCCCGAATACCCCCTTGTTAGTCCTTGGATTTGGCAAAGCTTTTGAGTCATGTTTTTTGCTTCTCAGAAAATCGAAACCCTACGGAACTTGAAACCCCAAGTAAATCTTCTTTCCTGGATTTCGGCTTGACACTATTTTGTTTAACACCGTGTATTTCTTTAACACTGCGATTTTTATATAGTATATTATATAAGTACCGCAGTAATTAAACAAAATTTATCTTGAAGACTACTTGTAATGCTAACCAAACAATAACAACAACCCTTCCTGTTAGATGATATACTATTCATTATGTAATCACAATCTGTACCATTTATTATTAAAAGCCTTGACCAGCGAAAAATCGTTTAAGTGACGTCATAACATGTGCGTGGATCGGGGTCACCGGGAGAAATCGAGCAACTTTTATTTGAAACGATGGCGGCGGAAAGTAACTTTGACAAAGCCCTTTTGATAAGTTGGCAAACCATTTAGATAATATCCCGAAGGATTTCAGTTCGTTTTCTGAGTCGCAAAACGGAAAATATTTTGATGATGTTGGATTTAAGCGACATCATCTCGGGAGATTAGGGAATCTTATACTCTTGTAGTTTGCCAAAATAGACTATGATCACAAGAACAAGTTCGTACGTGCCTGTGGAAAAAAATGTTAGACATCGCGGTGAAAGACGCATTCGCCAAACATCTGCTCTCCCTTTTTAGCTTTACCTTATCGGTGCTATTTCAATCTTGTAAGACTACAAAGTGCAATATCTTATCTGAAAATTCATTGCCAAATAAAATATTTACCGAAAATAATTGACATTGCCTAGGGACGAGCATTTACAACATTATTGTCATTAAACACAGATTAGCTTGTTCGTAATATATTTGACGACTTTCGTCTACAATTTTACGAGTTTGAATCCCAACGCGCACAGATTAGTTCATTGACCAAGGTCAAATTTGCAAGGACTGGTAAAATTGGTTGTGCTTAAGTTTAAGATTTTCATATTACTTTGTCGCCCTTTCTTTTAAAGAAATTATAATAATTATAATAATAATTATAAGTAAAAAAGATCTCAAACATTATTCAAATAGCCCTTTGCAAGCGTAAAGATTTAAACAACTCGCTTCTTTCCTATCACGTAGCAACAACAACAGCAATATACTTCAGCGAACACACAAGAATCTTCAGCAAAGTAAAACTGCAGTGTGATGTTAATTGCTCTTTTAATATATCCCGGGTCGGTTGCCACTGTTGCCGGGTCTGCTGATATATTGCCGTCCGTGCTGCGCGTTACAAATTATGGAGCTACGAGCTACGGTGCTACGCTGCTACATCGCTACGCCGCGCCGTAGCATCGTAGACTCTGCAGGTCGGATTCTTGGAACATTATGTTGTTTGGTATTAATTTGTAAACTGTTGTATTTGAGTTAACGAACGACTGAGAAGTTTTATTATTAAGTGAGAGGAAAATATCTACGAAACAATGCTATTAAACATGTGTCCGACGACGAGGTATCATTTATGTTAATGTGTTAAGTACACATTAAAAAAATACATTTGGCATTTATTGACTTTATTTAAAGTCAAACTAATTTTAGCAAATTCGATTTTATACACGTAGAGACTGATTAAAATTACAAATAACACGATTTGTCACTCTAATATTTCAAAATATAAAGGGCCTAGGGGTAAGTTACCTTCTGTGTTTGATTTAAAATTTAATCCTCTGAAGGCATTTAACGAATATAAACATTGTATTATTTTGACGTTTTCTCTTTTGTATTGGTTGATTGATGGAAAAGGTCAGTATAATTGAATTTGTGATTACTTTGCGGCTTTGGATTACCTACACATCAGCCGTCATAACTGGCTGGGTGAGCACAGATCATAATAAGAAATAAATACTACATGTCTTATCAATTAATGGATTTCTATATTTAATTAACTTAACATGTATTAAGTTAAACGAATGAAAGGGACAGGCTAATTGATTTCTATTTCTATAAAGTTATTTTTATGTTTCTAATGTAGGTACTAATTATTATTTACGAAACCTGATAGACTGATGTGCGCGCTCAGTCAAAGATGCTTTTTTATAATTTTTTAAAGTTTTATATGTATTTTATGTTTACAAAGAAAATGTTAGAGACAAATTAAACATAAACTTCGAGAATTTTTTTTTGTGTAAAGTAATAAATAAAATAAACAACTAAAAACCTTTCTTTCTCGCTCTTTATATAGGAAAAAATACTTCAGTTTCGCATTTCACTGATGGATGAGGCCGTGATATAGGCAGCTCGCAATACGCCCCGATATTGGAGGCGCGCTAAGAATAGCAAATACACGGCCGATATCCCTGTAAAGGTTTGAGTACACTGGCGGCTCCTTGTTACTTTTTTGTCAAATTATAAAATTTAAAAAATAACAATATTTCGGATACAAAGTTAAGCCTGTGGCGTAAGTTGGATACTTTCTGAATTATTCTTAAATGAAAATCATCCAATTATACTGTACATTTCTCAACAAACAGTTGTAAATTGCTGAGTTGCAAGAGAGATTACATTTTTCTCTATTTATCAAGTGAGCGGCTCCTAATAAGTTTTTTTGCCATAGAAATAGTGGAAACTAGCCTTTTGGCTTTCACGTGAAAGGAATTGCATTTAGGTAACGTAACATTTTGTAAATAGTAACACGTGCTCCTTATTATTGCTGTCAAATCAATACTTTAATAAGGTAAAAAATACTGACTATTTTAGTTCAAGCGTGGCTTTAACAGAAGATGAGTCAGGTAAAATTTAGTTACAGACTGAAGAGGGCTCATTTTCCTCGTCTCAAGTCTTGCTCAACATAGATTTGAATACTTTAAACTGTACTCAGCCTTAATTACTTTCGTTCCATTGCTTGGATTGGAATACGGAATTATCTGGGTTGCACAAAGAAATCCAATACGAGAAATATTCTGCCATTCGTTTCGCAATGCAAATATGATGACTTTTAGGAAAAATAAGATGTTGATTAGGTAGTTGGTTTTGTCATATAATTTAAAAAAAATATCTTTTGATATGGATAGTTAAGGGAAAAGTTTTAGTAAAATGCTGCAATAAGAAGATCGTTGCGCTCTATCTTTGAAAAAAGCTAAAGATATTTTTCTCATAGTTACCGACGTGGGGGTCATTTACATTGAATACCGATGCTTTTGATACCGATGGATTTGAGTCCTGGTCAGGTCAGAATGTAACTAAAACACATTTTCATACTTTTTATTGTTCTTAACTGTACCTCGACTATGACAAAGGGTTCTTACGTAATCAGCTATTCAACTCAGTTGTTGTACGCGATACAATAATAAGGGGTATTTATCAAGCACATCGCTTAGCTTACTCAGTGCTATATCTTGATTTACCTACACATAGTGCTGTGATCCCTCTGATGTGCTTACATATGACTTTTATATTTCGTAATTTTTCAGAAATTAAATAGTTTCTATACAGCCACCGGCATTAAATTTTGAATAATTGGTAAAATGGTACATGTCAAAATAACATAATTGACCGTTTTGAAAATTTCGTCGAAGAAAACAGGCAATGTGTTGTTTTGACATAGTACCAGCGCAATCAGATATATATTTTAGTTAGTGACTGCCTACAGGTGTGCCAACTATATACCTTTTTGTAAGTACCTACAAAATCGAAGCATTGTAGCCAAATATTATTTCTTTGGTGTTTTACTCGTATTTAACAACAATGAACACTCAACGCGACGTTTAACGATACCTACGTCAGTCATAACATAATTATATCTGTGTACGTGATTGTTTTAGTTATATAGAATTGGCAGTTGATAGTAGATAAAAGTTAAATTAAGAGCACATCATCTCACCAAAGAATAATCATGTCTCAGTAAATGTTTATATCATTTCTATTGATAGGTAAGATTGTAGTCGATATTTCGATAAGATTTGAATTTAATACACATCACTGCTCCGAGTGCGAATTATTACCAGCATCTGGGCACACCTGCGTCTGCTGCTTAATACACTCCAAGCGAAATTTATTCCACATTCATAAATATTAATAATCGTCTCTCCATTGAATATCTATATGAATAAAAGTGAACCTCTTAGTTTGCTGTGAGGTGCAAAACTCGAAAAAGAATGGATGAATTGGGTAAATATCCATAGAAGTACGATAAAAATATTATAAAATAACAAAATAAAATATTTTCGATATCAAATCGAGACAAAGAAGTTGATACAAACGTCGACTGGGGTCACTTAATGTGCAATAAATAACAATACGATAAACAATATTTCACCATCAAGTCTTATCTGACGATTACGGGGCACGATAAATAGGAGTCCATTACTTTTATGACTTATTATCATGAAATAGTTTTGTACGTACTTGAATCTGAAAAAGAACGAAATATGAAGTAATTAATTTTGAGGACATTCGAACCCCAAATATGTGTAATTGGTATATATTATTCGAGACTTAATTAAAACTGGAGGCATGCCTCAAGTTGTAATTAAGTTTCATGAAAAGAGAAAGTGAACTTTACATGGCAGTAGACAGGGATTAACAACAAAATGTATTGTGTTCAAACCGCAGTTCGTAAAATTTGTGATGTCTGACAAATGATCCGATTATTGTCTCGATGTCAAGCCGATTTGTAATAGCAATGCAATCGGAAATACCGAATGAATTCGACAGATTTCATGGCAATAACTGAATAATGAATTCCATTCAGCAGTCGCGTAGCTTGACTTTGAAATGGCTATTGGACTTCTAATAGCCATTTACTTAAATAGGTCCTTCATAAAAAAAAAATGTAGCACAGTATGTCATTAAAAAGGAAGTGAAATCATTTTGCAGGTATCATTTTGTTAGTAATCATTTTTACTTCAGACACTTTATTACTTTAGCAAAATCTTGTGATAATGTATAACATTGACCACACAACTTCATTAAAAGCTCATTTCAAAGGTTCAATCACTAAAATCCTCATTTTTCTTCCACAGGAGATCAAGCGCGGGTCTACTGGCGCCGCAGCTTGCCTGCCAATCGTCGCCCGCGCCTGCATCCGCGCCGCCCCTCCCCGCGCCCGCGTCGCCCCCTCGCATCGTGTCCGCGCCGCCCGCGCAGCACCCGCCCCCCGACCCCGTACCTCCGCCCGCCCAAGAAGACGGCGTCAGATTGCGAAGAGCGCACACGGTGGCCGTACGGGACTACCTTAAGAGAGAGACGCAGACTTTTTTCGGCGTGCAGAGGGACAATGAGAGGGAACAAAGGAGGCTGTGGTATGAGAGGCGGAGACGTCACGCGGCGCGGGCGCTGGGCGACCTCCGGCTCGATCTGCCGCCGGACCATCATCCTGATGATGATGATATTAGGTGAGTTCTTACTTGTTTACCTACTATACTAGAGAATAATCTAGTTTAAGGAAGTATTTTTTTCCAACCCTATTTTGATAAGCGAGAAGTGCATTTCATTTCATTCGTAATCTTGCGATTCGATTGTGGTAATTAATCGTCAGAGTACTTAAATACATGTAAATAAACACTAGAACAAAATTGCTAAAGAAAAAAAGCAAGATATTGCCGTTGTAAATCACTTTTATTATCTAAAAGTTAAGTTGAAGGTCAAGCACCTGGAATTGATTATTGTAGAAGAAACGTTCAGTACGTTCGAAACAGAACGGACAAACACTTGCATGAAAATACTAGATATCTGAATACCCTTTTCACTAAAGAAATAAAAAATATAACAAAAATAAAAGGGTCTTTATCAGATTAGGAGGTATACATATCACAAAGAATAATATAAAAATCTGTTTTATATCTCAACGTGTGTCACATCATGAAATATTGTGTAGGTAAAGCCGCGAGATGCCGCTTGTGCTGGATAATTTAATCTCAGCACAGCTTGCAAGTATTTATGCACATCGAGCAGTTTTACATTGTTTCAAGCTAACACGACGTTGGCACATATTTCGCATCCAAGATTATGTGCAGGTGCTAAGCCTGCCCTACTTCTTAAACTATTGTTTCAAGACTTCTATCCAATTTTCATGTCTAGTATTGTTACGTTATAAACCATTCAGATAATTTGAAGATATTCAGTGGCCTAGTTGAAGAAAAAATTGTATGTGTGACTTGTGTACTGTATCATTATTTCTTACTCTTGGAATGCAAAAGGTACCAAAGCAGATAAGAAAAGAAATTACGCCAGCTGCTACAAAAATCCACGTATTCTTTGTCCAATAATGTAACAAGTGAGAACAATTCTCATTAATGATGTCAGCCATTTAATACTCGTACCCACCGATACAATTTCCTAAGTTACTTAATATCAGGCATTTGATTTTCAGGAGAGCTGTCTGTTTTTGAAGGAAATAAGATTATGAGGTTGATGTTTCTTTATGATTGTAAAGGGGCGTTTTAGTAATGATAGATATTCTAGGAAAATTCGTAAACAATTTCACAATTCTCAGTATAGCTTGGGCTTATAGTTTCGATATTATTACATTATCCGACGTGTATGTTGACAATAGCCTCATCGGACTACCGGTTATGTCGTTACTAGACTTCTGGGGACCTTATGTATAGTTAAATCGCTTATTTACTTTACATAACCACAAGCCCGCATTTGGCTTATTATTAAATAGCCAATCTACCTCCATGTTAATTGAGTGAAGTCGGTGCAAATTGCGGGATAATTGCTGACCACATAGAGATTATGAGATTTACGATTAATTAAAACGGATTCCATAAGTTAATCTTGGGTTACATATATTTAAATGTTATTTTTGCACTATTAATACTTGAAGGTGTTATATAGAGAATAAATTAAAGCAAATTCTTCTAATTACTAAAATGTCATATATTTATGAAACGAAATAGTCGTATGACTACCCTGAATTAAATAATAAATGTTTGTGTGTAAGTCTTGTCGCTATGGTAGAACTCATGTAGCTCTAAAAAATAGTGATTAGAACTGTAAGCTTTGTTGACTTAATTAAGTATTAATCAACCGACTATCAAATTACAAGGGATTATGAAAGCCATTAGTATTCTGCACGCTCCAGGATAATATAATTAGCGATACTCCTTGACTAACAATAAAGTTGCCTTTCAATGTTTTAGCAACTAACTTCAGTTGTAATATTCAGGTTCATAGCCTCATAGTCCATAATTCAGTTAAATATAAAGTAGAATAGTTTTTTCAAAAGGTAATAAGATAAGGTATTATCTATGTAGTGAAAAAATATCAAAGTACAAGACTTGGCGCAGATACATATATTTCTATTGAAAAAAAAAACTTTGTTATATTGCTTTATTATTAGTTGAGACTATATATGCATCTATTGTCAGTTGAGACTATACGTGAGACGTTGCACCTATACCAAACTTTGCCTGTCTGTCTGTTTTATATTGTTATTTTCAATTTTGCTTCATCAGACAACACTAACCATATGATGTGGTAGGAAACATGGATGTGGTTTTAAAACTATCCGATCTGATATCGAAAAGCATTCTCAACCGTGTGAATGTGGCAAGCACACAGCAACATGCGCGCACGAGTTTTGTGCCCTGCGGGAGTCCACGAGTCTTATTAACTCTCCGGTAATTTCCGACCGGAGTGGGTCTTTTTACGGTTACCCTGCTCTGTAATGCCATATTTGGTCAATAATCACATGATTTTTTGTACCTTATTTGTACAACAGTTTGAAGAATTGTCGGGAAGAAAAAGAGCGTTGAGAGTTTGCATTGTCTGGTAGAGGTAATCTCTGAAAAAAAAAACTACAAACTTTGGGTGCATGAAAATGTTTGGAGTTACAATTATTTCTGCCATCTAAGTTTGAATTTGATGTGTAAACTTAACAAATCATAGGAAAATTATTTGTAAGTTGTATTTTACTTACGTCCTCGTAGTATATTAATTCATGTCTAAGCTGAACTTAAATCTACTCCCATAAGTCACCATTCTGAAAGTACGTAGTTGGACAAAATACACAAAATAAATGTTGCATTACAGGGACAGGAAAGTACTTTTCTCGATTCAGCACTTGCTTTTGAAATCTACTAATATTTTCTGTTACAAGTCGCTTATATCCTGTACTGTCTTAAAAAGTTTCACCTGATTTGTAACTAGAAATTATTAAACGGTTTACGATAACGAGTCCAATTTGAAGAATGACATTTTAAATATCTTCTTGACCTTTTCTGAGGGTACGAGTTGCCCTTTCTAGAAACTGCCGTTACAAAACGTACTACGAAACAAACATCTAATGACCACAGCTCCTCGTATTCTGTTTGTTCTCGTTTCGTAGAGGTTTATAGAAAGCATCGCTGCACAATAACATTTTATTGGCGGTGCAGTTTTGAAGCACAAAGGAAATTTAAACTCGTGCATTCGTGTTTACCGTATGGAGTAGATCCGAGCACGTTTTGAACGTTGAAAATACCGAGTATTCTTGAGTGTTACAGTTATCGTTGAACGATAGAACTATGTAGCATTGTTATGGTTGTAATGGAATAACTAAGTAGATAGTGAGTTAAATGGAACTTCATAAAGTTTTATCGATTCCCTTAAAGTTATTTCAAGTTGTAAGAGTCGTCTTACAGCAGAGGCCAAGTATTCCACTCCACATGTGCGTCATGTAGTCACTATTCAGCAAAAGTGTTCTTTGTATGTTTGTGGTAGCTCAATACAGCATGACTAGCCCTGGCCGTGCCCAATCTGCTTATTCGGTTTTCATAGAAAACGCTCGTATACTGTAAAAAAAAACTTTTAAAAATGTTATCTGGAAAACTTTGTACGTGTATTTATTGTTAAAACTAAGCTGCTAAGGTATTAGTTAAGGTATGTTGTAAAGTGACATTAACTTATAGGATGTTTATCCATATTTTTCACTAAAAAGGGCACATCTGTAGAAGGATGTCTTCTAAGTACACGTCCAAACTGAGTGTACGGTAGGGAACGCAGGCGCGTAAAATTGTAAGGCGTTAGTCTCCCGCCTTAGTCACTACTTACAGTGAGGATACAGGCACGTTTCATATGTTTGATGTTTCCACGTCCAATGTCGCTACTGTGCGAGGCTCGCACAATGGCCCACACTAAGTCTCAATCTATCTTCCTTTTCGTACATTTTACATTCCGTACTCATGTTTACACTGCAATTTTTTTTACAGTATGTATGGAGCGTCAGGCGCAGCGCCGAGAGAGGCGCGGGGGCCGGCGCGGGAGCGACCCGACGTGCTGCCCGCGCCGGTGTCGCTCGAGGAGGCCGCGCCCGCGCCACTGCCCCGCCCGGGTAAAGACAGCGTGGCGCGGCTCACGCTCACCGGCCTTTCCTATGTTGTTACCGTAAGTTTACTTGGTATTCATCACTACTCAAGCCCTCCTACCTATACTTACAATAACCAGGGACAGCTTTGATGTATGCAGTGTGACCGAAAACTTTAAACCAAATTCGTCTTTGCAAGTCATCTGCGAGCCCATGAGTGAAACCTCCACGGTAACAAATCTTACACGATTGCAAGGGTGGCCGTGATCGGACACGACGAGGAGGACTATAAATATATATCCAATATTCATAAATTTCACACAAAAATCATTGTTAATTAATTTTTTTGCTGCTTATGAAATTTTGACGAAGCTCTTAAATGAATGTATTTACTGCAGAACTTATCCACCTTATCGGCCTTCAATTCTTTGCGTTATGTGTATGTAGCGAAGCAATGACTTTCATCGTAGACTCGTAGCTACTACTATACTACGAGTATTTGGAGACTTGTCGTAGCAAAATTCGTAGCAAGGCGAACAACAAATTATTATTGTAGTCAAAGCAAATGTATTCTAACTGACGAGTGGACGCTGATTGGCCAAGTGGGTGGGTAAATAAAGGTAACCTCAGTAACCTAAGTATGTATATGTAAAGTTACTCAACGCTACACACTGTAAGCGGGTTGCTTACATTAGAAGGTCGTTGTAAAGGTCAAGAACAGCAGCGTAATATATTAATATTATGAAAGCGAATAACAACAAAGTTAATATGATGTAAACATAATTTGTGATTATAAGCATAATTATTCGCATTTAACGAACGTTCCAGGTGCTTTCTTGTGTACATTATGGGATCTTTTGTTGATGTCACATATTAATTAAACGAAATTAATCCATTGCAGTGAATGTATTCATGCCTATTCAATGGCCTAAGAGATTAGTAAAGATCAAAGTAACGTTAATTACTTAGTTATATAACTATTGGTTTATTATTTGTTTAGGCTTTATTAAGTTTACCAAATGAATAATAAATTTAACATACTCATGTATTTGAGGCATTATTTGAAATGTTGATTGCATACAGAAGGTTTCTTAAATTGCTAATTTTGGTTCCTTGCATATTCTCTTGACTGTAATTGATTTTCTGTTCTATACTGATATGTATACATCATGGCGCATAGCAGCAATTGCACTTATCCCTCTAATGCATTATAAATAAATGCTCGTATTAGGATCGATTAAATATGCATGCTGTTCGGTTCGCCGTGGTAGTTATAGATACCTAATGAATCTATAGTTCAATGCCATAAAATGTTCGACTTAAAAAGCTTTATTTAGTATGAAGAATTTGATTTAAAAATATAGATGGCTTATATATTTAAAAATATATGTTGTGTTTAATGACTCCAAAATTGTGCGACTTAAATTGCCTTGTCGTTGGCACACATAAGACGTGTCATACTCAGTCCTCAAAAAATATTACCATTTTAGAAGTCTGAGAGGTTCTTACAAATTTAGTGTTAAACATAACACCTACTAGATAAATTGAAGAAAAAATAAACTGGTATCAATAAAGTATCCAAATCTAGAAGTATGTTTTGTTTTATTTTCACATGCACTTAAATATTTTGTTCTCAATTAATGTTTTATCTATTACTGAATTGCTTACTTAGTTTTGAGCTTTCAAAGCTTTTTAGGAGCATCTATCAAAACAATACCGCTGGCGAATAATAAATATTAGTTGGCTAACAAAATACCAGCCAGCAGCTGTATACTACCAGTTTAATCTGCCACGCAAAGCCGTGGCCACAGGTGGCATAGTTAGCCAGCAACCTAGTTTCGTGGGCTAGGTATTTAAAAGTTAGGTAAATATCCGCTTTAGCGCCGCGAGCTTTAAAAGCTGTTTAAAAGCTGGATTGAGGTTTCGTGCGTGTTTTTCATGAGTTGTAAGCCGGTCCTCAACATACATATCCGAGTAAACAGCGCCTGCATTTAAATCGAAACGAAAACGGTTTTTTTAAATATGTATTCGATTTTTCCAATTTAAAAATGCATGCACCTCGCTTTTTACATTTGCGTTCTGTTACGAATCAGTTTGCCAATTTGTTTAATGGTTGAACATCTAAAAAAATCAAGTTCCCTGAGATAAGAAATTATAAAAGTTTCATTTTCTTCAAGTTTTGTTTGGTTAGGGTTAAGGAACATTTGGTTGACATTACATCACCTTATAGCTCTGAGTATTTTGACATCTTTGTTGGGGTTATTTGTTCCGACATTTATTAATTATAAAATGAAACTACTTCCTAATTTGTGACCTATTTCTGACAACAAAAATGTTTCGGTGGTTTCGGTCAGTATTACTAACTTAACATAACTGGTTAAAATGTAAAAAAAAAAAAATAATTAAACGTTTCTGAATGTAGTAAGTATACTTACACTATTTACGTCAGTATCAGATACAACAAAAAGCAAGACCTGTAAGCGCAAATAGAATGCTACGCAACATAAAAATTCCGTATAAAAACAGCCGTAACAAAAAATAAGGCTTAATAAAACGTTTAAGACGATTTCAATCGCGATGCGACATCCCCAGACCCATTTCAAGTTAGTTTGTTTGACGTTAAACGTACCCTCGGGTTCCTACTATCCTTGTCTCCTATTCAATGCGAGACGCCTTTTGATTTTTCCTCTGACCTCCAAAAATAAGAGGTGCTATTATAAAGAGACGTATCAATTCTCTAGATTACTTTCCCATATTATTCTTTCGTCTTGCTTATGTATGGTGCTTGTGGCGCAGTGGTTGCAGCGCTTTGGTAGTGATACCCAAAGTTAAGCAACCTAAGGCGCGGTCATGTTTGGGATGGGTGACCATTCTGACCATTTAAGTGACGTCTATTTACAAGCATCTCCGTGCTTCGGAAGGCACGTTAAGCTTTTGGTCCCGGTTAATATAGACAGATATTAGTTGTTAAGCCTGGGTAGAGGCCCTCGGGCGTCTTAATAACATCTGACAGTAAGGTTGGTCACTTACCTTACAAACACCCCTCCACCAATCCGCACTGAGCCCGCGTGGTGGAGTATGGCTTGGACCACCTCATAGTTGAGGTGGCAGCAGTGGGACGTATATACCCTAGAAAAAATGTGAGTCGATGTAATTTTCGACGGATTTCGTAGAACTAAAGCCTGGAGTTGTAGTAGATTTAAAGGAGATCTTTACCCAACACTCGGAAAAGAGGATGAAAAAACAAGCGCAAGTTTCATGCTTCATGCCATATTCTTAATAACAACAACTACTGAACTTAATATATCCAACCAACGTAGTCTCCTTTTATGGCAACCCGAAATCCGCCCAAGCACACCCGCAGGTAAAAGCTAGAAATAAATAAACAGAATGCAGATGAAATTCCTGAAAAGCCACACACGGCGATGTGTCTTTGTTTATAAAAATCCTACTGAACATCGCTCGGCTTTACGTTCGGACGGACAAAATTGTGTGGCTTATACAGCTGTGGTAAAGGCGATGTTACAACAAACAAATATTATAAGATAGGCTGGCGACTGTTCATACAAGTGCGGCGGTACAAGTTTTGAATTCCCAAATGAGGCTTTTAAACATGCTTTCATTCGGCTTCCTTAAAAGAATTCGTTTAGTTGACTGTGCAAAAAGCATGCTCTAATGCCAAAATAGTGTAAGCCATTACTATGTTGCTTGCTATAACATGCTTCGCTAGTAGGAGGTACATTCAGTATCATAGTGAAGCAGCCATGGTGTATCGTATTTTGGTTTGCTTAAACTTAGATGTAAGGTTTTATCAATGGAGACTCTGACTGAATCGCAGCGTGTTCTGTTCTTGTTTATGACTTGGTGAACTATCTAGCATGTTGTTGAAATGAAAGTCAGAATGTCGTTTTTTATGTTTGTTTTGTCATTTATAGTAAATTAATCAATTTTCTGAAACAAATGTGTGTTTAGAGATGGACTACATTTTGTTTTTAAAATTAAAAGTACTTAGGTGTTTTTTAATGATGTTAGAAAATTCAAGCCTAGTCTAGATAGTGAGATAGTGATCTGGGGGTTCCAACTTGTTTGGATAGGAATCCGAAATTTAAACGAACGAAGTCAAGGGCGTCCGCTTGTTATATAATATTTTCGGTAAACATACATATTATTTTCAAACTGTAAATTGTAGTGTACAAATTTCCAAACGATAGGCAGGCTTTTATCCTCGTAAAGGATGACCCCATTACAGTGATGCCAATTTTTACAAACTTCAACCTTTTCTTTAGAACCTTCAGTCATAAAATGCTTCGATTCTATAAATTCTCGGGCACAAAGAATATTGTAACTGGGTCCTAAATATATGACCGACAAATTAGGTCATATATTTGTGTCGTAACAAATTTATGAAGTGACATAGTTTGGGGATTGCCCACATAGCAGGGATTTTAGGGTGTGCCAGGGAATATCGTTGGCAGTAATTTTATTTTTGTAAAAAATTGTTTGTACGTAAACAATTTTTTACTACTACTACGGTACTATGTTACGGATAAGAAGCTGATTTCAAAGTTAGTTCTGTTATGTTTAAAAGTTTATTCAAATTAATGCTCAAATACAGTTATAACCCCATTGATTGATACTAATCGTATACAATAAGTTTAGTTTGTTCAAAAATATATTTACTCAACCGGTAACGGTGAGAGAAAACCATATTAATATTGCATCAGGTTCAATATAAACAGAGTGAATCAAATACGGATAGGAAATTGCACAGAGGTACCAAAATAGCTTTGTGGCGTGGTCTCGGCTAGTCATAAATAATGAGAAAGACGGTATCTGTTCCGGCTGCAATGGCCGGAAGTATTTCCCCGCCCCTCTGTACGACTGTTTCCGACGAGAAGTCGCTGATGAAACTGCCCCTTAAATCGGATATCGTATTGAGCTTGCTATGTTGAGAGGCTGGTGGTAGAAAATTTATACACTTATCCATGACTTACCCAATAAGTAAAAAAAGTTGCTACTTTATTTTCTAAATTATAAATGAAAATTGAAATTGATCGAAATTTGACACCCCATATGATACTAAAATCAAAAATGCACAACGTTAATAATCAAGTTTTCACTTCTGCCGGCACTCCCGGAGTGCAACCCGTGTTTTTTTTTTGTATCGTTAAGCTAAAAAGCATGTTCCAAAGCAATCCTTAAAAGTTCCCGAATGCCTTTAGGTCTACTCAAAAATTCAAAAGTAATTCAAAACTAAATTTTTCTCATTTTTTTTCCAAATTATACTTTGGGTCCTTGTGGTGAAAAATAAAGTATGAAAACTACTGTGGCAAAACGAAAATGAAAACGTTGGAAATCAAGCCACAAAAAATTGTATTCGAGCTTTTTTCAAAAAATTACATAATTGCCTCAATTACTGCAGTTATTACTAATCACCATACTATGTGCCCAAAACAGGTTTTTAGTTACTATTTCTTGAAATTTGAATGGGATTATTGTTTAATTGGAATTACCGTGTCACTTTCACCGTTGTACCTTCTGGCGCTTTCGTATCGTTGAATTTTGGGACACGTTGTATAAGTTAGCCGATTAAATAGTTAATGAAAACAATATTAATAAAGATGTACTTGCTTTCATGCTTTCAATACCGTCAAATTTAATTTCGCACGTATAAATAAGATTGACCTAGTTAATTAGTTCAGCAAGAGGTTTTTTTATGTATTTATAGGGTAAAGTTTTCGTAGTGGTTTGATAACGCTATTTATTTAATTGACAAACACAAACGTAAATGATTTCTGTGTTTGCATTTTGCAGTGACCCTTTTCCTTGATTGTGGTAAAAAATGTTCAGGTAGGCATGCCACGAAAATATGATCTACTTTCCCCAGAGGAATGTTTAATGCTAATCTAACCTTCGCAAGTTCTTAACTTTTTTCACGAGAAATGTGCTTCAAAGAGATTTTAATTTTGATTTAAAAGCTGGCACCTCTTAGCTATAAAGTTCTTTATGATTTTCCATTTTCTTCTTTCAATTCAACATTAAAGTTAACGACCAATTTTAAAGACTTTTTAGTGTTTGAATAGTTTAGTTCAATCAAAAAGCGATCTCTTTAGTTTATGTATGCTCATTTTTATGATCGCTTTTGATGTCGCTTGGATAGTAAAGTATATCTCACTATCACTAGGTATGTTTAAGAACAACTAGCATGAACATAACAAATGTTCTATAGTATATTGAAAATAATGTGTTAAGATCAGCTTTCTAAGCCAGGCTGGCAGTGGGTGACGGTCGATTCTAATTTATAGACGGGACCGCAGAGACTGCAATCTCATAGTTTTCAGTTTCATGAAATCCAGAGATTCAAGCTCGTATGACGGTAATGAAATTGGAAAACAGAACACTGTTGAGGTTCTCTCCATTTCGTCTGTATATTTCATCAACTCAATTAAGCCTAGAAAATGTGATTTTTTTCTTCTTATTTAAGTAAGAATACTCTGCCGTGCTAGAACGAACTCAAGTTACATATTTTGGCTATTCACTAATGTTATATTCAATTAGAGATATGCTTGCTCAGACGTTATTGATTGTATACTTAGTTTATTTTCATGGATTCTGCAATGAGAATTTCTGCACGAATGAAAAACGTAATCTCCTTTATCTCGAACTCGCAAGTTATGCAATTTAAAGATATCTTCAATGCTAAAGTGTAGAGCAATCTATGCATATTTGAGCAATATTTTTACATTGAAGGTAATGGAGGAGATAATTGTGCACTGGAGTTTGGACAGTGTGACACTGCATAAGTTTAAAAACAGTGTTTTCCCGCCTATGTCTTATATAGCCAAACTAAGGTGCAATCCATCCCTAGATTGTAATGTTTTCAGAAAATAATATCTAGCTTAGTTAAACGTAAACGTCTGGCCATTCACATTTAACCTTTGACTAAGCTATAAAATCATTTACTTAGGTTCGTATCTTTACATAGAACCGCTTGATAAACGCTTGGTAAATATATGTGTGATATTTCTGATATCACACATATGTTTACGTCGTATTGGTTATACTAAATTTCTGCCTAAAATGTCACAAGTACTTGTTAAACCATACCTATTTTCCCAGGCGGTGACAAGGCGCTCGCGGCAATCGACGTCCGCGCAGTGGTCGCGTTCGTTCCGCTCCGCCGCGACGTCGCCACAGGATGACGTTGAAGTCGACGACGTATTTTTTGCGCCGCCGACGTCGAGTCAGCCGCTGACGCAGCACCATGACGACGGCGACCAAACTGATGGACCGAAGGGGTGAGTTTGCAACATTGCATCAGATGTATAATCACGTTAAAGTCGTCGGCGTGTTTTGCTCCGCTTACGTCGAATCCGCCACCGGTGCATCACCAGTTCACCAGTCAACGATGTCGATCAACCGGAAGGACCTAAAGCGTAAGTTCGCATCATTGTTCAGCTGATAACGTTATGATGTCAAAGTCGACTACGTATTCTTCGCGCTGCTGAGGTCGAATGAGCCACTGACGCAGCATCATATTGACGGCAAACAACCTGAAGGACCCAAGGGGTAAGTTTTAATATTGCAATCAGCTAAATAAGGACTTCAAAGTCAAAGACGTAGCCATCGCGCCCTCGAATAAGCCACTGACACAATGCCATGAAGATCAAATTGGCGGTCCGAAAACCCTTTCATAAAAAAAAATATTCAGCTAAGCTGAGCCAGCTCCAGAATAACTGCTGAGTTGTGTCTGTAAATGTTTATTTTAGTTATTTTCACAGTATCATGTCATACGGCATCTTACTATGGGGCTCAGCTGCAGATATATAAACAATTTTCGTATTGCAGAAACGAGGCGTGCGGGCTTTATTTATAAGAATTTATAAACTTAAATCAAATGAAACACTTTCGGAATTGTTTAAAGAAGTTAAAATACTTACAGTTTACTCGCAATACATTTACGAAAACCTAATTTACGTTTGAAAAAACTTACACTTATTTCCTAAAAATAGCGATTTGCATAACTTCAACACAAGACAAAAAAATAGGCTTGCCCCGTTCCACATTTTAGGCTTCATAAAGTTGGTCACTCATTTATGGGTAGATGGTATATCATTTTTTAATAAATTACCTGAAAATTTAATTTCATTGCCTTTAGATAAATTTAAAACAGTTGTAAAAGATGTTATAAAATTGATGATTATATAAATGACAAAGATATATGGAAATGTTTGAATGTAAACAATTACAATTATTGTAAATCAATTTTGAAAACAGGTAATGACAATAGTGACTGAGTTTCTTGCGCCGCTTCTTCTCAGCACTGGCCCAAATTGTCCCGAAGCGGTGGTAGGGTTAATTTATATTTAATATTGTACTTGTGCATTAAAGAAATATTACTATTATTATTATATGTTGGGACGTGTAAAAGTGCTAGTTGTTAGCCTACTTACAGAAATAAATGGATTTTATTGGATTTTTTATTTATTGGATTTTTTCATAAGGTATTCTTCCTTCTAGTACATTATTCAATATTCGAAATTTCTCCCTCTAAAACTGTCTGCCACAATTAAACATTTGAAAATTGTAACGGAATTGTAGTTGAAATGAAAGGGGTCCTACTCTGTAAATATTTCCCAATTTTTGGTACGACGCCTACTTTTCAAGGTGTTCCTTCTTTTGGTTAATTGGAGACAGCGCTTTAGTAGAGTTTATCGAAGTAAATGAACGCGTAGCGCGAAAGAATTTGATTAGGATTCCATTTCGAACATAAAAGTGACATCAATAAAGTATTTTCGTGCTTTGTAGGGCACTTGGCTGGGCAATTTAGCAGGTTTTTAAATCTGATACTTCTCACCAATCCACAGTGAGCCTGCGTTGTTACCACCCTGTCAGATGAAACTTTGTATATGCTTGAGGTATATAAGCTGAAGGTGTAGACCTTTTTTTTCTTTTGCGCGTCTCTCTCGCTCACGACAAAACAAGAGTGAAGATGATAACAGGAGTCTGAAATACGAAGGTTGTCTTACACAGTAGAATCGCCTACGAAAAAGCAATTACGTAACAATACGCCTGATATACGATCCGACTGCATTCCTCTCAGATTTCATACACCACTTACCTCGTCCGGGTTGGATGCAGTGAGTTGCATAAATGTAGATTTTGTTTGTACGAGTGGATTAGCAACTTTTAACCTAAAGTTTGTTTGTCGCAAATATGTGAAGTGCACCTAAATGGTTAGTTTCTATGATGTTATAGAGTTGTTTCTGGAACACAAATTCTTGCCTCATGGTACGAGCACATTTCGAGTAAATTAAATCATAGCAGTTTTTTAAAGAATATAAGCGTCTATACTAGAAAAGGTTGATGATTACGCTTTAAAAATCCGTCGTGAGTTTTTCATGCGGAATAAATTCATAAAGCTATTAATGATTCTATCTTTATTATAAAAGCTCTAAAATAACATTCACTGTACCTTTCGGATATACAAAACTCGTGAAAACAATCGAACTAATTTGATGAGATCTTCTTAACACTTTTCAATTACGTTATATCTACGGAGCTTAATCGTACCGTGCCTAATTTAGCAACTTTGTGTGTATGATTATAATTTAGAAGCTAATTAATCTGTCAGGCTGTTGCAACATGCGGCTGAAACGGGGCTTGGGGCTGAAGCGATTATTAGCTAAAGTTCCTAACTTGCTTTACTGTGGTACTAACTTGAGACTTCACTTCCTTACTTGAAACTGTTTCGGATTTTCGGCTGATCATATTTATTTTGGAGTTGTTACAGTTATCTTATATTTGAATACAACATTTATTTAAATCGTCGATATAATAACTACTATATAATAATAATATGACTACTAGTCAAATAATAATGGAAACCATGTTTACTAGCGTCAAGTGTGTGTATTGATTTCAAATCCGAAGTAGTTATAAATCAATGCCATGTGTACTTATCTCACTCTGCTCCAAGTGCATGTTTGGTGCTAAACGGTCCCCAGATTAAATCTGCGAATCCAGAGACCCTTGTCAAATAGATTTGGGTAACTTATAACTGGCGTCAAGATTTCACTATTGTATTTTTCGATATTTCGATACCTACTCGCATACGATACAAAATAATTGCGTGAAAAAATAATATTTTTCATTTTTTTTAATGTTTTGGCATTTTAAATAATATCATAATCATTCGCTTATTTTTCAAGTTATCTGGAATCGGCCCAGAATTTTTTTCTCTTCCTTAAAACTAAATTTAACACTATTGTGAGCGTCGTCACAATAGTGTTAAACTTAAGCTTAGTCAGTTACTTACTTTACTTTTGGTAAAATATTGGTTTATGTGACTTGTACGGCTGCGAACAGACTAAACACATGTATCTACTTATCTCTATAAATTTAGTCACCTATTTTAAAACGGTGTTTTTGGCAAATGAACGTTTAAACTTGAAACTTGAACTTACTTATTAAGTCCACTGCACTGGACGTCAAAAAATATTAACGTAGTAACACTTTGTTGTAAGAGCATTGTAATTTAAATACGATTTAGCTCCTAAAGGCTGTCGCCAAGTATATTGCCAAACTTTTATTGAATTTAAATCCCTTTGGCTGTTTTTAATGAATTCACTTCAGTTAAAAGTTTCATAAGTGTAAAAGGTAATTTACTATTGAATAGGACTTACCAACGTAAGAATATGCAGAAATAATACTTTCAATATGTGGTACGAGCAAAAATAACTCAAAAGACTCCAAAGACTATCCTTTTTTAACACTAAAAGTAATATACGAGTAAATGACTGGTTTGTTGCGTAAAACCCGTTTAAAACCAGTTTTTTAATATAAACGAGCAGGAGTCGCATGTAATACGTGTTAAGTCAATTAGAAAGCAGTCGTTTTATCTAAGGACTAGGACGCCTTGTACCTAAATAACCTAAATTTCGAAAGCAACAGCTAGCATCGACGGTTTCAAAAACGCAAGGAGGTCACTGCTCGTTCAAAATATGACCGTTTCTTGAGTGATTGAACATAATATGTTAACAGTTGAAAAAATCAACTGTTTGAGGCGTGAATCGAACCCACCTCTATGTGAATCTAGCCCGTCTACCTACCTACCTGTACCACTCAGGCACCCAGACATAGGCAAAGCCTGTTGAAATTTGCTAGTGCTTTCTTTACGCGCAGACCGCGTTAGGTTCCTTAGCTTAGCACTATGCCAGACACAATAGAATTTCTATTGTTAAAACTGCTATAGCAGTCATAAGCAGTCAAGCGTCCGCGAATGAGTTAAATAGAAGATTTTTTCTACTGCAAACCTATAACCTTTAGTTTGTAACGCGAATGCTTTTTACAAATATTTGAGTGATTGAATCTAACAGTAGCGCTCGAAATCTTTCCAGAGCCCGGTCGCCGATCGGCTCCAGCGGGGTGGAGTACAGAAGACCCGAGAGGAGTGTGTCCTGGGGCGCGGGGGGTGCCAGGATCCACACTCCCATGCTGGAGCCCTTGGCTGACAACTCCAATAGGAGGCAGTTCGGCATGGGCGTCGTCGGGAGATTCTTTAGGTGAGTTCTAAATTTTACAGAAGCAAATGGGCGAAATAGTTTCGGTTACGTTAAGTTTTATTTGTATTCGTATTTATTAAGTTACTTTCACTTTGCCAAAGACTTTGTTCCTAAAGACTTTAGCAGATCTTTACTGGTTTTGGTTGATGATGTCATGGTTAGATAACATGAAAAATAAAAATAAAAACGATAAAAATACTTTTTG
This sequence comes from Pyrausta despicata, assembly GCA_963921415.1. Taxonomy (NCBI): domain Eukaryota; kingdom Metazoa; phylum Arthropoda; class Insecta; order Lepidoptera; family Crambidae; genus Pyrausta; species Pyrausta despicata. The sequence goes on from OY992853.1 coordinate 6,546,988, forward strand.
TCTGCTATATCTCCACAAAATTCTTTGAATCAAAAGATTACAAAGTGGGTGCGTCCCTAAACATACGAAAGCGAGTCAAGTCAGTGTATCTCACTCCTATTACGAAAATCAAACCTTTTCATAATGAAACCGTTACCCACATTAACAATACTTAATATTATTGAATGTCCTTCAGCGTAAGGCAATACATAACACTGACTTGAATCAGTTAAAATGTATGCATAAACACTTTTTCAACTGTCTAAGCAATGGCTAAGCCAGCTGCATAAATGAATGCTAAATTATACATGCGCTTTAATTCTAATGAAAAATTAACAATGCTCCAGGCGAGTTATGAGAAATATAACATTTGCTTTCTTGCGAAGAGGTCAGTGCCTCCACTTAGTCAATCGATTTTCATTATTCTTGAGAAACAATATAACATCCGTTGTTTAATATATATTTTTTATAATGGAATTTATATTGAATTAGTAAAAATTAAATAACTGAGTTGTTCCGAATAGCGGAATGTACGACGGTTATAGTAAGTATTTACATTCAAAGTATACACATTTACTGTATGATAAAACCAATACAAATATCTGTGCCTCAAGGGTAATTATTTACCACTTTGTTAACACAATGGGGATCAAGGAATTTTTCGTTAGTACATAATAAAAAAGTCATTACGCCTTCTCATTTACATTATTGCCAAACCGGCATTAAGAAGCAAGTACTTAAAACGTACTCGTCCATAATATTATGTTTTCACGGACATTGCAGCCTTACCTCAAATAAATTAGACAGTGTTCAAGCCTTTTTCTGAAAATAAACAGCTTGCAAAAGGCAGTAACAAGACCTCATTAGGTATATATTAACCTAATCATCCTTGTGGGTCGGATATAGGTAACATCTTTTGGTTTGAACACTGCATTATTAAGTGTGTTTTATTGACTGCCTCATTGGTGTGGTGGCAAAGTTCCTGCCTCACATCCGAGAGGTACTGGGTTCGAATCCCAAGTCGAGCCAAAATTGTTTCTGAGATTTTTTGTCATGAATTTCTCAAGAACAGCTCGGAGTCGGGAAGTTGGCGGTGCTACATCCCCGTGCCTCGAATAGCACGTTTAGCCGTTGGCTCCGCGCCCGATCTCTCTCTGGTCATCTTGGATTACCGTCTCACCGAACTTTGAGAGTGATGGAACGGTGAGTGCACCTGTGTATTGCGCTCACACTTGTGCACTATAATATATCCTGCGTAGTTGGCTGATCTCTGTTGAGATTGGCCGCCGTGGTCGAAATCGGCCAGTACGACTATTATTCATATTTAGTTGTGGCAATATTGTAAATGTTTAAAACCAATCTAAGTGACCTTCAATTATTGTAGTTCTGATGCTAAAGCAAACTGAAACTACCTTAATTTTCTAATTGCGTATCAACTTATTTCCCATAAAACCTCAGCCACAGTTGTAAATTTAGAAGAATCAAAGTAATCTGGGAAGCGATGTATCACGGTAAGGTGAAATAGCGACAGGTCGTTAGCGACTCTCCTGCGTGCGAGATACAAAGGTGTGGCTACGAAATTAGAGAAACTTGCTACCGCATTAGGTTAAGAGTTATTTGACGCTTCGGTGCTTAACGTTATTTACCTTGTTGAGCTATGAGAGTTCAAGAGTTATGTATATCCCATGAGATTTATCACAACTTTACTAAAAGCCAATTCAACTGAGTAATTCCTAAGCGGGGAGAGTTTATAACGAGTAAGATTTTTACACCTATACGAACTGACAATACGATTTTACATTTTAAACGAGTGTTCTTTAAAAAATAAAAAGAACTTCAAATTTTTTTTTACCTAGCCTCAAAACAGTCTTTCGGTTCGTGTCTAAACTACAACTGCAAAGTAATTTTTCAAATCGGTAGACTTACTACCAGTAATCACTGTTGCTTAGCTTATGTAAAATACACATCAAATTGGTAGGTTAACGTTTAAGATATATCTTGCTGTTTAAGAATAACCTGAACTTAGAATTGGATATGGCGATTAAGAGTTAGTATAACATTAATTTGTGTATACCGGGTTGAGAGGCCCTAAATTTTATAAATCGCTTGTTTCAAGGCCTCGAGTTAAAGTCCCGGCCACATTACGCCCGCCCAAGGTTTTCTCGTTAATGACGGCGAATTCAGCGCTAAAGCTTAGCTCAACATTTTTATGTGAACATATTTTTTGCGATCGTATAAAATTATGCCCACATTTTCGGAGTTCCGTTAACTAAAAGCTGTGGCCTGACGGCGAGAAACCTGTGGTGTGAGCACGAACATTATCGTAACATATTCGTGTCGTCCAAACGTCAGAAACTGACAGTTTATCCATAAAAATTGAAAAGTTAACGATAGGTAAACGCTACGTTACGATAGTGCTCACACCCAGTGAAACTTGAAACAGATGACACAACCTAAATTTGAGGTTATTTGTCTGGTTTAAACAATGTTTTATTCGACCCAGCTTATATTCATTTTTTGAACGAGTAACTTTAATGGGTATGGTCTGATAAACTTCTGTTAGTAAAGTATAAATCATGTCGTGTCACTAATAACCTTTTATCTGCTTCTATCTCGGTATCTATTCTAAATACTACGAACCCTACTCAATTTGAACTTTTAGTTACCCTTAGACTATACAATGAGTGATTTCGATGCCAATCCAGAGAAAATATAGTGATATAAAATATAATATTTCTGAGTGTTTCAAAAGCTTTTCTTTTATTGCTGTTACTCTCTGTGGGCGTAAGTTTCAAGATAAACGTTAAGTGTAAGTAACATATCAAAGGTGGTCGTGCCGATCTTCCTACACATCTACTTAGTATACGATAAATCTGGATATTCTACTCATAGTCAGTTTACGCTCACATTATTCACCCACGCATTAGTGTTAAAGAGATAGGTACTATTGATGTTAGAATACTGTGTATTATTATGTAAGAATAAAATAATTATTATTTGAGGTCATTGTCGTGCGTGAGATGGTAAAATAGGAAACGTAATACGATAGTAATGAATGTAGGTGTAATGTTACATACACGCACGATCTGCCCACATCTTGTAATAAGTAGCAAACTCTAAAAAAATATAATTACTTGCTTATTACTCAAGACGTTGCTTAAATTTTAAACAAGTATTCAAATCTGTCCTATTTATTTGTAGTACAGCGTCCCTGTAACCAAGGACACCGATTCTGCCATATTTCACCGTTGCTCGTAATATATCACGGTGTTCACGTTTACCTTCCGTTTAAAAGTTGTGTAATGGGTTTTTGAATTAATACCCCTTGCTTGTGACACGGAATAATTTATGAAGGTTCTTTATTTGCTGATTTTCGTGAGATAAACAGCCTAGGAAGGGCGCTAGATATGCAAAGTACTCAATATCTATTTTTAAATAATGATAGAACGTAATCAATAAAATACGAGTAATAACAAAAACTGACAGACAATGCTTTCTGATAGTTTCTTGTCAGAATCCTAATTCTGCGTAAGAAAGACATTTTATCATTGAAACATTTTAGAATTTGTTCCATAGTTTCAAACTAGATGTTGATATAAGATTTTTTAATATTCAGAAAAAAAGTAAATCGGACTGTTAAATATGAGTCGATCCAATATATCCGGTCTATTAGTGCTGTCCGTCCATTGAAAAATCAGCATTAAATCATTTGTTGATGGAAACACCCTTTTTTAAATCATATACCCAAGTTAATGTTTAGGCAACGTTTGTGTGTTCAGGTCATTGACATGAAAATTTTGTTATATCTTATCAATCTTATTCAGCCGATGAAGGTTGGTGGGGTATTCTTGTGCCTACGAGGTACAGCGTAATAATTAAGCTCTCGAATTTCTAATCTACTTACATTTTAGGCTCCACCCAAGTCGGTACCTTACTGTATGAACTTTTTTGTGGTATTCCACAACCATTGATTAGGGTTACATGTTGTGATCAGGTCCCACCTCACCAAATAAGCCAAAATAAGAGGCATTGACAATGGTGATTGAATTTCTTCTCCTTCTTCTTCCCAACCCCTAAGCAGTAAAAAATATTTTTCTTTATAAGTTTACTAGTGTTCTTTATGCAGATTATTTTTTAAACTAATAGCCCAAAATTACATTTCAGGCGATCCCTAAGAAAATCGGTGACGCATCAAGAAGAAGTAGCGCGGCAACTAGACGAGCTGACGGACTACCGACCATACTTCACGTGGTGGGTCAGCACGGTCCAGACCCTGGTGCTGCTGCTGTCACTATTATGCTATGGATTTGGACCAGTCGGATTCGGCCGGCACACACACTCCGGACAAGTTTTAGTGAAGAGTTTGAGTTTACAACAGGTGAGTGTGGCTTTTCAGTGGAATTAGTACCAGAAATAACATCTCGCCAGTACAGTCAACGTCAGAAATAACTTAACACAAAGTAATACTTATAGTATATTACCATGTTAGAATAAAACAGATTGTACAGAGTAACATTTGCACTTGGAAATAATTGAAAGTGTTCGAAAATGTTGATTGCCCCTGGTCGTTAAATATTCGCAAAGACGTGACTACTCGGCAAAGCTCACACATATTTTTACGGATAAATATGTACCAAAGATAATGAAAAGGCAGTATCTTTGGTACGCACAAATAAAAGCCAACCCTGAGCCCGGTGGGCGGCAAGTACATAGCAGCACCTATACATGCTCATGAAAAGGTATGAACTAAAATAATTAGTAATAAGGGTGAATTAAATTTTTGCAACATTAAATAAACCAAAAACGGGAACAATCAAGACTTGTAATAAATGGGAAGTTAGTAGGTAGTACACAATGAGTCCTGACCCTTTGTGAAGGAACCCTAAGACATTACGCACATTGAAATTTCTTCCAAGACATTGCCAAATGATATGCGTACTTTTTCACAGTTGAACGAATTTAATATGTACCGTGTGGTGAGCTTATATTTCAGTATTTGTGGGAACAGGTTGTGAGGTCATCTAAATTGAAACGATTCATAAACTTTCCAATTGATTTAATTTTTTATCATTTATTATAAATGAGTACCTATGTATTTAACACAAGTTTAATACACATAAAAGACAACTGCCATAACGACCATCTTAGCTGAAAAATGACACTTACTTAAAATCTAGCAATATCAAGCGCTCGTGCAGACGATGCCGCAATCGCAACGCCGCTGCGCCGCCACCGCGATGTCCATTCGTAATTACGCAACAGTATCATGCGGCAGTAAAATGCGCTTAGACAGCGCGGTGGCGGCATCGTGTGCTTGATGCTAACGATTACCTTAAAATCCAAAGCATTTGAAGATAATATGTCAAGTAAATATTAAGTATGTATGTTTGAAGCCAATTATTAACATGCTTCTGAAATCCTAATGTATCTCGCGATGCTCATAATCACACCAAGTACGGGCTGAAGTATCAACGGCACATTATGATAATTACTTCATTACGCCGACGGTTGTAACTTGCAAGGCTTCATCCAAGGGAGCTGTAAACCTTCGGGCTTGTACATTTCAAAAGCTATTAGGCTAATAAAAAATTAAATTCCGCACTAAAACCGCGTCATTTGGGAGGCATAATGCGCGTCAACAGAAATTCCGTTTCTTTTGTACCTACACAAGTTGCTCTTACAAGGTTTAATGAGGGAAAGCTTTTAGACACAACACGCCCCCAGATTTAATGTCTGGATCAGGGCTGTCAGATGCATTTGCTACTATTTTGGTCAAAACAATCTTGTGTTTTGATAACATACGGCAAAATGTTTGACCAAAAAGCTGCTAGGGCTCGAACTAGGATAAATGGAAAATTAGTTATTTATTTTCTTATAAATAAATAAATATACAACAACATCACATACATTGATTTGACTCCGTTGTAAGAAGCTTAAGCACTTATGTTACAGAAATCAGAATCCATAGTGGTATTACAAATAAACTCAAATAAATATATATAACACCCAGACCAGTGCAACCAAACATGTTCATGCACACAAATGCTTGTACAGTGCGTTGATCGAACCCGCGTCCTCTTGGTGTAATAGTCAACTTCTTGACCATTACACCAAAGTGGTCGTATGTTTGTAAAAATGTTGTACTTACATGTACTAGTAAACCTAGCTCCAGCAATCGCAGCCGATAAGCAACGCATCGCCTAGAGTGTTTTGGCACAGGTTTTGGCACCTTATTCAATTATAAGTATGTATTTATGGTAAGCCATGACTAACCAAAACATTTGTGCATCTTTGACAATATCAAAAAATTGTAAAGTCGTAAAAATTTGTTCTGGCATCCCTGATTTAAGAAAGCGCTTAGGAGACAATGCGTAATGTTTGCTTTTTGGATTTGGTCACTGTTTGAATCAAAATAAAACCAAAATTAACTATCAGATCAGCTTTGTGCCAGAGGAAAAAAAAATGATGAGTTTTTGAAAGATATGTCACCCGAAAAGTTAGTTTACAATATAATTGTATTAAATAGTGTGAATAATTGTATTAAATAATGTTGACAAAGGTCTTTTCCTGGAAATCATAAGTGTTTTGAATGTCACACTATTTATTGATAGGTTGCAACCAGTTTATAAAATTTCAGCAACATGATGTAACAGAAATTAAAGAAGAGCCGACATCAAATAAAAAGTAATACGGTTTTTGTTTACTTACCTGCGTAATAACGAAGCTTCAATAAACGTAGGCGCCACCTAAGGATTCCAATCTTCTTTACTGATGAGTACCGTTTAGTTATTACCTAACAATAGGAATTGGACTGGTTCAATTAGCCTAATTTTATTTTTACCTGGGGACAACATACAATACTTAACTCTGTTGCCAAAAGAACTAGCTAAAGCACTCGTGTTATGGGCATCAGAAACAAAACAAAGGTACCAGATAGAACCGGACTCGTAACACCATAAAAAATGTTTTCCATCATTGTCTCTGTTCGGGGGACCTTATAGATGGCGGCACCTTAAAACCGGTACTCACGCCACTATACCACAGAGGTTGTAATTGAATAGATGAGGTTTATTGAATGGATGAGCCATATTTTTAAGCCAAAGCTTATATTTTATACCATGCATAGGATAACGTTATAAAAATATACTTACTTTTGAGGTTATTGTGACGCCGTGAGGCATAGTACTGGCAGAAGTTTGATATCGTATACTAAAGTTAAACAACCCACACCGCGGTCGTGTTTAGAAGAGTGACCATTCCACGCATTTTAGTCACGTTTCTCACAAGCATCCTTGTGTTCGGAAGTCACGTTTAGCTCTAGGTCTTTGTTAATGTTGCTTGATACTAGTCGGTTGAGCTAAGTCAGTTGTCCTAGGGCAACTAGATAACATCAGACAGTAAGGTTCGTCACTTATCTTCCGAAACACCCAAATCCCCACTGAGCTCGCGCCTGGTGCAATAAAACTTGTACCTACTGATAGAATAGGTAAGGCCTGTGCCCAGCAGTGGAACGTTTATAGGCTACAACTTTTATTTTCTATACTACACTTTTATCACCAGCATCGTAGCAAATGAAGTTACATCATCGTAACTCGAAGACTGAACCACGACTCGAACGATACGAAAAACAGACCGGACGGATAGACTTCACATAGACACAGAGAGTGCGGCTAACGCAATGATTTTTCGGCCACTGTAGAGATTTTTTGTAGTCAACTTGTGAAGTATAAAGTAATATTCAGTAGTATAAAGTACTTGTATAGTAGCCATCCTTTAGAAGTCAAACGAGATTTACATGATTTGATTTGCGTTATTTGGTACACATACTAATTAGGTACTAAAAATGTAAAGAACCTCTGCGTTCTAAACTAGGAACTTTCTTCCTGTATCTTAGAATACAGCGAGTCCCACACACTAATGATACATATTAGAGATGTACTAAACGGGCCTTATGGAAAACATTCTGTATGAAAACCAGCTTACATTAAATTAGTAACATCTTAATCTAACAATAAAATTAAGTTTGTGTGTGAGTGTGCGAGAGTGTGCACGTGTGTGTGTGTGTGTGTGTGTGTGAGTGTGTGCACGTGTGTGTGTGTGTGAGTGTGTGCACGTGTGTGTGTGTGTGTGAGTGTGTGCACGTGTGTGTGTGTGTGTGTGTGAGCATATATGTATGAATTAGTGAAGTATATCCTCAGTCTCGGTATAATTTAGTGATCGAAGATATTGTGCGGTAATTTTTTTAACGTCGTACTTGTTAAGAGCATATATTTTAATTATTTTATCCTTGTGAGAGTGTTAAAAGAAGGACAAGCTTTCTCTATAAATCAGTTTAGCGGTATGCAGATACAATTTAGTAACCAAATGATTTACCACTGCTCAGGGATTCGATTCGAACTCGATCAAAACCTAAGGAAGCACAAAACAGGCAAGCACTTTGCATCTTCATCAGGACTGAGAACGGCACTCGGCCCAAGAAACTCGCACATTGGAACTCTAGATCCTTCTATGCGATGCTAGGAACGCTGGTAAAAGAGCCTAAGACCCTAAAAGGGTTAATTTAACTAACCCAAAGGTTAACCTTGAAAGGCGTCTGTACGAATATCGCCAGTAAAAATGCGTGCGTGAAAAACTTTTTTTACTTCTACTTCACTAACTTATCGGAATCTTTGTAGATCCTATAAAGTACGGAAAAACGCTCTAAAAAAGATTTTTTTAAGTGTTATGTCTTTTCGAAATTAAAAAATAGCGTTGTGAACGCAAAAAAACCTAACAAATAAAATATTTTCGCAACGTTAATCATAGGTTTTCACACGGTTCCACATAAAGCTACTCATTTTTGTTGCAAAATCACCCGTATTGCGTAAGTAAAAGATACCGCAGTGATTAACTTGATGTGTGGCCGTGTTCTTACGAGAAACTAAGAACCACTGACCTGTTCCCTGTTGCCGCATTTTTTTATTAAGAAGTCTGTTCCGTCGCTGATATACGCAGGCTTCTTCTAAATAATTCACGTCATTAATGCGCACATGCACTAATATTTTCACCGATTTCTCTAATTTAGTTTGAGGTGTGAATGTCCCGGCACTGCAAATACAAATAAAGCTACTGAGCGTTGAACTAGTCTAACGTTAACATGTTGTCTATTTTACAAGGAACAGATTTAAAAAATATAATATCTGAACTAATATAAAATCCACAAAGTAAATCGAAATAATATATTTAGTTACTCTCAAGTAAAATGTACGAACATGTTAACCAGAACTTGATGAAGTTAATCACAAATGACTTCAATCTGGATGATCTTAATGCCAAAAACATGAAAATAATTTAATTCTGAATCACGGTTTAATAGAATAATATTCCATTGTGAATTATCCAATACCGAGTACCTACTCGTAATATAAGTACTATTATACTTACGATTTCCCACGGTAACGAAGCGATTTCATTTTTACGATTTTCTTTACGTACCGAGATAATTAAATTGTTAAATAATTGTAAAACTTTTCAATTCATTTGGTTCGTAACGGTCAGTTAGTTAACAGATTTGTAAAAAAATCTGTTTTTTTTCTTTAGCTTTTTTCTTTGCGGCCTGGTCGCGCCGGCGAGGTTGCATGCATAATGCCAAATGTAAAAGCACAGATTTGTAAAAAAGCTGACTAATACCGCATGAATATAGTTTTTTTTCTTTGCGGCCAGGTCGTGCTAACGAGTTTTCATGCATGTTAATGTCAATTGTAATTAAATAGCACAGTATAACCACAGTATAATGGTTCCAGACAGTAGTCCAACGGAGCCGTCTAGATAGAGCAATCGTACGATTTCTGCGGGGTAAGGGGCGGGTGAAAGCGTACCCAGCTGCATACGAGTACAACTCACTTGTTTGCAGCGCGGTACGATTCAAGAACGGCTGTCGCGTCTTTATAATGTAAATTACTACTAAGTACTTTTTGATACGAAATTTGGTACCACTTTGACAAGTAGTAGTAATAATACAAGACAAGAAATCGACTTTGCAATATGAATAATAAATAAAAACAAGATGGCGCCTAACTTTTTTGTTTGTGGGCCGATTTTCATGAAACTTGGTTTCTGGGACTATTTTTACTAGAAAACTACTATGCAATATGAATAATTTAAAATAATCAAGATGGCGGCAAACTTTTTGTTTGTCACCTATTTCCCTAATGTATGGCGAGTGTGAATGTCTGAGCACTGGAAATGCAAATGAAGCCACTGAGCGTCGAATTAGTCTAACGTTACGAGAGTTAATTCCATTGAAGTTATGACTTTTAGTTATTTTACTACGTTACCTACGTAACCTAAATGAAGACGTGTCGTGAAAAGCGGACGCAAAACTTGGCCATTTGTTTGACAGGAACGTATTCATCAAGACGAAGTAGATACCTAAGCACGCATAGAACATTTTAAGAGATGTAGGTCGCCATCTTTGTGAGCTCTGCGTCGCTTTGTATCCTTTGAGCAGCCATCTTTGCGTAGGCTTACCACACGCGAATTGAAATTTTGAAATAAGACCTCATTATTTTTCACACCTGTGTACAACGCCAGTATTTCTTTGTTGTTACATTTTGTATGAAAATCAATATTACATTAACGTGTAAATTCTTAACATTCAAAACATGAGCGCTTATAATGCTAATTACACATATGCAGGTATTCTGTAGTTTAACAAATAGACGCCGGGGAACTTATTAATAGCCTCTTGTGTTTTCTTATTCAACTGGAAGAAAAATTCGCGCGTAAAATCTTTGCGCAAAGAGACATTAATTTGCCTAAAAAATAAGCTACATTTTTTCTGGTTTTTATTGTTTCCGACAAACAGTTTGGGCCTCTTTTTATTCTAAGAATATGAATGACCACACGAGTGCTATAAAGTTGCATTATTTTTTTTGTGCTACATTCGTAATCGCGATCGTTAAGTAGGTACACAGACTGAGAAACCCCTAACTGTAGTCAAATATAACTATAAAAGTTAGGTACTTGTTTTTAGCTCCTGACTAATAAAACTAAGATAAACATTCCATTACTTGTTTGACGACCGCTTCAGTGCAGTGGTCCACATGTCGGACTTCTAAAACCGAGGGTCGCGGGTTCGATCCCCGCACAGTACAAGCATGGGTGTGCATGAACATGTGTTTGTACTGGTTTGGGTGTTTTCTATGTATAATATGTATTTATTTAAAAAAAAGTATTTAAGTATGTTTATCCGTTGTCTAGTACCCATAACATAAGCCTCGTAGCTTAATTTGGGACTAGAGAATTGGTATGATTGTTGTGAAATATTTATTTATTATTTATTTACAGGTGGAGTGGGAAGAACCAGCGTCGTTTTGGCTGGGCCCACGAGCTGCCGACCTTATACACTTGGGGGCAAAGTTTGCACCCTGCATGAGGAGGGACGTAAGGATAGCGAGGGCGATAGCCGCTTCAGCAAGGAGAGAAAGAGACACAGCATGCTGCATACGAAACGATGATTCGGGGTGTGTGCAGTCCTCAAAAGCTGACTGTTCGGTGAGTTGGATGGTCCGACGACCTATTAGTTCAATTCAACAAGCTTAAACTCTAATTCTGACAAATAAAAGTGTTTGTCTTAATGATAATTAAATTAAAATATTTAAAATGATAAAAGTCATTAAGCCCAACAAAATGGCGAATTCGTGGGATTGCGAATTTACTGTACTAACATTAATTTGTCAAATCGAATTAACGCATTGTTATGTGAAGACTACGATTTTTTGCTTGTAGAGCTCTGTTTTGTTGTATTCGTTCTCATTTCCATGTGAATAAGGATAAAAAACTTTTAATTTTAACAGCCCCGGATCCTAATTTTTTTAGGCGGGGCAAAACCTGAAACATGCCGGCCCCACCCACTTAAGTCTCATCTTTATAATGTCAGCTATCAGCAGGTTTCCACTAGTAAATAGACATTAATTTGAGCATGGGCCTTTCCGGGATAATGCAACCATCGCCAGTTGCGTATATTGCCTATATTGGTATCCAATCCAAATTATAGGTATCGAAGCAAGCGCTCGAAATTTCGGTATTTATGGTAATAAAAGTTAGTTTGCGAGCAAACTAAGCGCTGAATTTTTTTGTAATAATGATCTATCGTAATATTTCATAACCATATGTATAAATGCGCGAGCGCAGCGACGCCCGACATATCCACATTTATGGTTTTGAAAGTTAGTTCGGGAACGAACCAATCACTTGAAATGTTTGGCTATTATGATCTCACAGAAATTCTTATAGACATATGTATGAGTGAGCAACCAAAGCGAGCACCCGAGATTTCGGTTCCTCGTGTTTGCAAAAGTTAGTTAACGAGTAAAGCGAGCGTTGGCAATTTTCGGCTGTAATGATCTCTCAGAATATCTAACTTCTAACTTAGTACGAGAGCCCACGACCAAAATTTTTGTCTCATAGCAATACGGCCAAAACTGCATCAAATCGATAGATACGATTATCCTGAACTCGAAAATACCAATATCAGACATTTTCCGCGTAGCGTTTGATCTGACCGAATTTTCAAAATTGTCAAAGAATTTTACCGAACTGCATCATAGCAATATGTCTGATTTGCAGACTGTAGTTGAATGATAGTTCTGAGATACCGAAAAGATATTTTTCAGACGTTAGTGGTGTAGCGCAAACCCGTAAAATCACTTAAAAAAATTAAAAATGAGACAAAAAAAATGTCTCATAGCAATACGTCTGAAAATGTTTTTTATTAGTAAATTTTGGTTATTTGATGCGAACAAAACAATTTTCAGCCGGAAATGTGAACGCATTAAATTTTGAGACCGTTTTGAAAATGTTAACAAATTTTACCGATCGGTATCATAGCAATATGTCTGAAAATTGTTGGACATGATAAAATAAGTTGTCCACATGTGCAAAAAATTTATATCAGACAAATTAAGTGTAGCACCTTCTCTATCAGACAACTTTTCGATACTCAGATATCATTTAAAAATCGTATTGAGGCATCTTGAATTTTCTGTTACAAACCAATGAATACGTTGCGACCCTGAATTTATTAGATGATAATTAACAAAGAATTTACCCGAAACCTTAACATTGAAGTTGAAGGACTGAAATAAATCGCACAAAAGGAAACTGGGATGAAGGGAAGGGAAGGGGCAGGAGCGTAACAAGCGCTGAGACTGTTGAAATTAAATACTGATTGATTTGATAGTTTTGGTTTTATTTAAAGCACACTTGAGTAACTTTTACAAAAGAAATAAGTAATGACATCTGTCATCTGTCAAAGTACATATAATAGACAAGGGAGATTCTTGAATATCTATGAAGGCTGTAAATTTAAAAAAAACATTTAACAGAGGCGTCGGCCAGGCGAATCCGAAACTTTATTTTCGTTTTTGGGAGTATATGCTACACTTAAAGTGTCTGAAAACAGGTTATTGGTAATCATGGCAGCAATACGAAAAGTTGAAAATTTTTTTTATCCGTATTGCTATGATACAGGTCGGCTAAATTTGTTGACATTTTCAAAAATGCGCTCAGGCTATATGCTACGCGCAAAATGTCTGAAAACAAACGTTTTCGTAATACAATTATGAAATCTATGTACATTTTCACTATCAGACGTATTGCTATAATACCGACTGTCTTTTTTTTTTGACACAGCAGAAATGGCCTCCCACGCAGTTGCTACACTTTCGACCGTTACTACACACCTAGTCGGGTTCAGAATCATACAATCTAACGATTTTATAGGGTTTTTGCCGTATTGCTATGAGACATGGTTTTGGTCGTGGGCTCTCGTACTAACTCTATGACCGCTCCATACGAAACCGCCGGTAAAGTGCGCAAGCGAGCCAAGCTGTACTTAATATATTGAACTTTTTTGCAATTCTGTCAATTGAGACACTGATTTAAATAGAACTCAAAATCTAGAGCAGTAGCAAAATTTGCAGATATCTACAGGATGTTTAAATTAAAGGGGTATACATACGCCGAATAAATAACCCACTGCAATATTCGTAACCCCAAAAAAGTAATAAATAATGTTAAACTACTTATTGTATAGTGTTAATTTCTGATCGAATTAACAATTGGTAATTATTTGTCTGTAGAGTTGAAAAATAAGGAAAACTAAAGTGGGAAGTCTACGAAGTTGAGGACAAAACGTGACATCTATTTTAATTATTTAAAAAAAACAGAACAAACTACCTATTTTTTATCTAAAATGTTTAAAAAGTCACTGGGTTTTTAAAATTTTTGATTTTAAAAGATTTCAAATAAAAAATGCTAATTATAAAATGTTTTTCATGCCTACAAAAAGATACGAGGATTAATACCTAAGGTAAGCTATAGGTACTTTTATATCATTCCTCAAAGGTCAGGTAAAAATATGTGATCAAAAAAATTAAGGCGATCAAAGCAGTAATTTCATTATGACAGTCAACTGATGAGGTTATTAAAAATAATCAGTTTTAGTGTCGGACACACATACTTCTTATCTGACTATTGGAAATTTAGCCTCGTTTATAATTTTAGGAAAATGATTAACCTGATTTTCTATTTACCAGAATACAATATCAACATGGAAAAAGTGGTCTTCAGGAGAATCGGGCCCTGGGGGCCGGATATCAGGGTCAGTTTGTGGATTAGACCCCAAGTAAGTAGATCGATCTGTATACAAGGTTAAATTTTAGTGGATGTTTTCCCGCTGCGGAACGAATTACTTTCTGTACATAATAATATCATATCATGGTAGTTCTTTTTATTTTTAAATGGTTTTTTTTTGTTCTCTATACTGCAAGCGCACCATGAAACGGGCGCCCATACATAATGTTGAAAAATTTTGTTGATTTTATTTAAAAATAACTTAAACAATCGATTAATCTACTGATATAGAATCAATGTACTGCGGGAAAACAACCACTAAAATTTCACTCTGTATAAAATGCTCTTTTTTATATTATTAGAGGTACAAAGTGCATTTTTGGCATCGAAAAAAATTATTGTCTTGATGATGATGATTAGAGAATTATTAATTTATTAGTCGTTTTTAATACTCAACCGACTCGTAAATTAACATGAAACGTGTGGAATGCAAAAACAAATGAATTTCCTAAGAAAACATTCGCATTTTGATGGATCTAAAAGAATACCCATTTAAAAATTATCATAAGAAGTATAAAATGACAATGATAGCAAAAATTTCAACTGTAACAATACATAGACGACTTATTTTTAAAATTAATGATCCTGAGTATAATTTAGTGTATTGTTATGCCTAAATGGTTGTCTGGTTACTTAAGTAGCTATATTGCGATTGTAAAGCTTGACGGTAGATTATATTTACGTGACTAATGGTACCTACTATACTTACACACACATGGTGTCGCTTATCGCGTGGATTAAACCTTTTTAATCTATTGATCAAACCCAATATACATCAAAACTGTCTTACAATAAGTTCTTTTGTACGGAAAAACATAACATTTTGTTTCCATAAGGTTCTTATTTTTACAAAATTAAAAAATATATATACTCGTTACAGCATTAAGCCTTATAACCAAATCACCCTTTCCAGGTTCTGCGAAGCACCCCGCTCGATAGCGCCTCACGAATGGCCAGATGACATCACAAAATGGCCGATCTGTCGCAAGTCAGTGCTCGACGGGTCCGCAGCGGCCGGTAGAGCGGGCCACGCGGCAGAGCACATGGCTTGCGAGGTCATCGGCCACCCCTGCTGCATAGGGGTCCACGGGCAGTGTGTCATCACCACGAGGGAACATTGTGACTTTGTGAAGGGGTACTTTCACGAGGAAGCGTCGTTGTGTTCACAGGTACGTCGTTTATGAAACGCAGATTCGAGTTTTTGTGTAGAAGAAGGATTAAGACCATGAAAATAACTTGCAAGGTAATCGGCCGCCCCTGCTGGATAGGGTCTACGGGCAGTGTGTCATCACCACGAGGGAACATAGGTACTTCATGAAGGGGTACTTTTACGAGGAAGGGTCGTTGTTTTAACAGCTAAAGTATTTTATGGAAATTTGTGTTGATTTCTGTAGGCAAGCCATAAGGTCAAGATTAAGCACATGGCTTGCGACGTCATAGGCTTCTCGTAATGCAAAGGTAAGTAGTATATCAACCTGTGCTCCCAAGGTATTTCGTTTCCACCCTTCTTTATCAAATCCATAACAGTTTCCAGAACAAAAATGGTTATAGTATGACGTAGATATTAAAACTATCTCCATACGAGAATCATCTCATAACTTAGTAAATATTTGTGGTCTTTCATTTCAGGTATCTTGCCTCGACGACGTCTGTGGCATGCTGCCCTTCATGCGAAGACGTCGACCAGACCAGCTGTACCGAGCTTGGACATCGCTCTTCGTACACGCTGGTCTTCTCCACCTAGCCGCCACTCTGGCCATGCAGTGGCTCTTCATGAGGGACCTTGAGAAGATGGCCGGACCAGTCAGAATAGCAGTAGTTTACTTAGGCAGCGGGGTCGCTGGGAACATGGCGTCTGCCAT
Source organism: Pyrausta despicata (assembly GCA_963921415.1). Taxonomy (NCBI): domain Eukaryota; kingdom Metazoa; phylum Arthropoda; class Insecta; order Lepidoptera; family Crambidae; genus Pyrausta; species Pyrausta despicata. Next base: position 6,563,505 of record OY992853.1, read on the forward strand.
CTTTGAGCCTTATAGGGCTGAGGTGAGGACTTCGTTTGTTACATTTACAAATACAAATAAAAACATTGTGCTACATAATGAACAATCATTAAGCATGATGTATGCATTGTCCTAGATTGGATGATAAAAAGCATTTTTAAAGCCAAGAATCTTTAAAAATCCTTGTCAATTCGTATTTCAGGTGGGGCCGGCCGGCTCACATTTCGGTCTCCTAGCGTGTCTGATAGTTGAAGTAATCGGGGCGTGGCCCTTGCTAAAGCACCCTCGTCGAGCGCTTCTGAGGCTGATCGGGATCGCCTTTGCGCTGTTCCTGCTCGGTCTCCTGCCCTGGATCGACAACTTCGCCCACGTGTTCGGATTTGTCTTCGGATTCTTACTATCTTACGCGTTACTCCCGTTTATAACTTTCGGCCCGTACGACAGGCGAAGAAAGATCGTGCTTGTGTGGGTGTGTATGATATCGGCGGCGGGAATGCTGTGCGCGCTGGTCGCGTTGTTTTATGCTGCGCCAGCGTACGAGTGCGCTGCGTGTGCTTACTTCACGTGTTTGCCGTTGGCGCCGGATATGTGTGCGTCGCAGGACGTGCGGGTGCGACAGCTGGACGGGGTATGACGGCGCGCGGCCCGGGCGCACCCGCCGCCGCAGCCGCCCCCCCGCCCGTCACCCGCGCCCCGAACACTCGGACCGTCTACGCACCGTGGTAAATGTCAAATCGTCGAATTCGAATGTGGAATAGAAAACCATCTTTTGTCTTTTGTTCCTTCTGTTTGCAGGGACCGTGCTCATGCATGATAAACAAAAAAAAGTAGGTACTAAATATTTTTGGACAGGTTTGCACCCTCTTTTTCAAAAAAAAATATGATAGAATGACAGGATGTTCCTTCGAATTGGGATGATGACACCTATCTTAAATATTGTCAGGAACATGGTGTTTAAAAAACATAGCCCCTATGAAGTTAATACAACCAATTTATTTTAAAAAAGCTGCAGAAACCAATTTTTACACACACAAAACGCAATAAATATTCGGTCAATTGACTCCGATTTCTGACACATGACTGTGACGTCACAATCATTTATTACCATACGAAATCTATGGAGACAGACCGTTTTGACAGATAATAAAAAGTATGTCAACGATTGGTGGTGTCGTCTAGCCAATTGTAACTTACTTACTCATTTATTTGTCTCCATTTGTTAAAATTAAAAGATATGTTTTGCATATTTTGGTTTGTTTTGGGATTTGTCATCGATATCGGCAAAAAAATGTAGATTAGGCCATAATTAACATCTTTAAAATGCCTTAAAAGTTCAACAAATAAATTTTACTTTGTAAATTATGCCAATACATTTGGTATATTGTCATGGTATTTGTCTGTCAAATTAAACCAATATTTATTCCCAAACTTTGTGAATGGATGTTATACAAGTAAACAATTTTTATCGAGTTCTGTTTATAAGTATGTATTCTACTTTGTAAGTTCATACCGCCCATGCTTGTAATTATGGTGAACAAGTACCACTATTAACACTTCAGTAAAATACTACCGATCCAAATTGCGAACATGACAGTAATTTAGAAAATATTTGTGACTTGTAATTTATTTATTTATAGATTAAAATACAAAAGTGGTTCTAAACAAAACCTTGTCGAATAAAAATAAAAACAAACATTGTGCTATATTGTAAATCCACGGGTTATTAAAAAAATGCGGATGCGATTATTAGAAAATGTAAATACTTTGTAAAATATACTACTTACGTACATATGACGGTCTTTTAAGTGAGTTGTATTTATGTGTGACTACGTTTCTGTATGCGTGCATTTACAGTATATGCTCTTTACCAGAATATGACAAAAAACCGTACTAAAATATGTGACTGTAAAGTAAAAGCTCGCTTATGCGTCACTATAATTTGTAAAAATATGTTATTAAAACTTGGGACTGTCTTGAGTTATATTTTGATACAGAGCGTGTTTCAGTAATGGTGTCAAAATATACATAATTTAGTATATTACTAAATAATGTAAATAGCATGTTAACATATTTGATATTTTCATCTATTATGTTCACTGCATAATATAACGAATTCAGTCTTATCTATAAGTATCACGTTAATAAATTTTGATTTCGTCAATTTATATAGTCATATGATGAAGTCGGTGTAGGTTACTTATTATTTTATATAATATGCTAGTAATATTTAAACCATTTATAATTAGGCGTATTTATTTTACTACAGCGGCAGTGAGGGTTTGGGGTTGTCACATGAAATCGGTAACTCATAATTATAAACGAATTTATAATTAACTAGTTATTTCAATTAAGTGATTTGTTTTCACGTGTACATAATGTTATTTTGAACTGAAAAAGGTGATGTGGATAACAATGATTGCAATGAACAAGTTTTTTTTAATGATGACGAAAGAAATGTGTAATCTAAAGTTTTATACACAGGCACAAACCGTTGTAGATAATACACATACAGTTCTGTAAGTATTGTATCTATTTATAACGACATAAATTTTGACGTGGGAAAATTCGATAGGTACCTTGACGTTTGACGACCAGTTTCACGTTCCTGCACTGATTGAACTAATGAATACCTAATCAGCTTATGCCAACCTACTAAGATTTAATAATTTGTTTGTATAAGTATAGATATTAAGTTTATTATAGCTAGATTGGATTCCCTTTTTTTAACACACTAATAACAGTAAAATTTAACGGTCAGCATACTACATTTCCAGGATTATAAAATAGTCAACAGACACAGAAATCACGTGAGAAATTCAAGTGGTCTGTAGTGATTTGATAATATCATTTTGATAACAAACAACGCATATAAGTTGTAAGCGATAAAACGGTAAAACCCGCGGGACACACGTGACTCAATTTGTAAATAGTTTATCGATGGAGATTTTATCCGCGACTGCCTTAGAAAAGGTTTTGTTATATAATGAAGCAATATCAAAGTATTTGTTAAGTCCTGCTCACTTGACGTACACTGCCTGTTAGCTATACTATGTTGGTCAATCTATGATGTCTTTAGCCTAAGGTATGTAGAAATGACCGGCAAGAGAAATTTTAATCAAAATGTAGAAATATTTTCTTTATTTTCTTAAGCAATTAAAACTTTTATTATAGAATCCTTAACATTTATAACCTCATCTGCTTTAATGTATAATTTTCAGTCCTAGTCCAGTTACAGTCTGCTGTATACCTATAAGTTCGTAAGAACGAAAGAAACAATCGAAAGCATTGTATGTTCAGCAGGTGACAGTTGTTCACTATGGCATCGTTGAACTTCGCAATAAATATACCTAATGTTTTTATCGTTAATTTTTTTATAATATTTAGTTACGACAAATTGTATATCTCGTTAACCAATACGCAATAATATGTATGTGCATTCCGAGATTAATGTTTGAACACAAATGTTAATGTCGTTTCTTATTTGGTATTGTTGTTGTCTTTGGTTCAATCTCGTGACTGTCTCATTTGTGGTTGACGACAATCTGTGTCCTGCCTGCGTCATTGTAATCTAACATTTTGACAGTGCAAATTCATCGTTGCGTAATTGCGGTTCGATTCTCACGTCATTGCTGCGACAGCGCCGTCAGATGACTACATTTCTTACCTATTCAATATCTATGACATAATCTGGTGTTGTGACAGTGACATTCACGTCATTTGTTTTTTTTTTTGCCAAAGTTTTTAATAGATAACTGTTACTTACACTTCGAGAAGTGCACTTGCCATCCAAACGCATTTCGAAATGCAACCCTCCATGTCCATTTTTTATTTTAAGACCAATATAAAGAACGTTTAATTTCAGATAAGTAAGTCATCTGAAACTTATGTTGACAGGGATATTTTATTCTAACGGTTAGTTCTAACGTTAGAACGATCCTTTCCTTTTCAGAATTGCAAAAGTTACAGATGCCAGTATAGGGCAGTAACCTCACGATGAAAAAAGCTTGCAATAAATAATCAACTAAGATTATAACCTTTTTATTAAAAATTTATAAAATTTATGTTTTAAATACTCTTACCAGCACAAATTTGAGTCTGTTTTCATATGCACAAATGGTTATCATTGCAAGAAAAGTCACGGCTTACGAGATTTACATTTTAGTAATTTAACTTAATCATATTATGCTCAGTTGTACCATTGTTTATAGTATTGTGAAAACCAAAGAAGGAGTACAGTTGCTACCGACATTGGTTTTAGGTGGTTTTAATGTGAATGCCTTTGTCATTTCTTAAAAACCGCAAGCCAAATTCGTTTTTAACGATACCTACTTATGTGTATATGTTTGCGGCAATCGTTTTCAACATTTGATAGTGTTTTTGTTTAGATTCTTTTAATTTTTTACTTTTTGATTATCGCTGAAATTTTTGAACCAACGTAATATAAGTCCACTTTACAATACATTTATGTACACACTTTTCACAGTTTCATTATTACACATAAGAAATGTATTACTACATGTATTTAACAAAAGGAAAATTGTTTGATAGACATTGCGCATCATGATGAAATTGTACAGGAAAAAAATATCTGAACTTGTTGAAGATAAAAGATAATCATTTTCATAACAAACTTACAGCATGACGTAGGCCCACTTTAGTAGGGATTATGGACTACCTCAGTGTAATGTTTACGCGAATTGGCTAGATGACACCTATCTTAAATATTTTCAAGATCATGGCGTTTAAAAAACATAGCCGCTATGAATAAATATCACCAAAAATCTGTAGAAACCAATTTTTTAACACACGAAACGCAATAAATATTCGGTCAATTGACTCCGATTTCTGATACATGACCGTGACGTCACGTTCTTGTATTCCCATACAAAATCTATGTAGGCAGATCGTTTTGTCAGATAATAAAGAGTATGTCAATGATTGGTAGTGTCATCTAGCCTTTAGGTTACGAACATGTTGATGTTTCAGTAAAGCAATCAATAAATTAGTCAGACTTTGTTTTAAGTTTCATCTTGTATCCGTTTCATAAACTTATGGACATTATTAGAACAATATATTTGCTTCGAGAGTAGGCTTTTGCGTCAACGTTACATTATGTATTCAAACAAAAGCACTTTTGAGTATTTGCATGCTACTTTGTCTCCACTATACCTCTATACCACAAGTATCTGAATATAAATGCTTGACTAATTGGACTCACAATGTTACACTTTATTTTCTATTCATTAAAATTAGTTGCCTAGAGTTTTCAACACAAAATCTTGGAAACGATTGCCGAATGTGCGCAGTATTTTGTTTGAGGTTAGGTTGGGGTAAGCTGGGGTCATTGTTAACTTTTATGAATTTATAGTATCATGTTAGAATGTCATTACCCCAAACTCCCCTTCTACGTTTGAAGAGTTGGATGCTGGATCGCCGTCGCTTCTCTCCCAGCAAAGTATCTACATAAAGTGCCCTTTCGCCCCACGGCTAGGCGGACTGTTTTCTGAATTTAACTCTAAGACAAAACTAACATATTGTACATTGTGAACATACATCTAATTATTAAACATAATTCGTAAGGAAATGGTAAAGTAATCTTATTGTAAACTAGTATTAATCGAACAAGAAACCTTATTATCATAATATCTCTGCGTTTTATTTCCCTGGTAGCTGCTATTTTGAGAAAGTCGTGATTATGAACATTGCTAGCATTTAGTGCCAAATTTAAACTTCATCATCAGCCTAATACTGCTGGGCACAGGCCTCACCTCAACTATGAGGTGGTGCGAGCCATACTCCACCACGCGGGCTCATACTTACTTAACATTATTTTGGCTTGCTGGATATAGAAGAAAAAAATAGGTACTTGTGATAAAATTAAAACAACCTAGGGTGATGGCATCAGGGATGGACACGTACCAGTGCTGGACAGTGGAAATCGATGCTGATCTGATCGAAATCAATTTTTGTAGTTACGTTGGAAAAACGATAACTGTAAAAACTACAAAGTATGTTAGATAAACCGTGGAATGCAAACATTATTGAAGAACAAGTCATCAAAGAACAGAAGCCATTGGCACAGTTTTAGATATTTTGTTTGCATTCATTGAACTGATATGCAACTACTGATATGCTTCAAAAATATATGACGAAATCCCATTGCATAATGCAATGGGATTTCGTCATATATTTTTGAAGCCATTCAATCGACACACATTCTTTTAAGAAAAGTCCCGCATTTATGCGTCACCTCACGACGACTTCAAATAGGATTCACCACCTAGAACATCAAAAGTGTACATAGACGGTAGGGTCAGAATTTATACTGACGGAAATACTGTTTGCACGAATCTTATTTTAAATTAAAAATAGATCTAATGCACTATTTTGCCCTTTGGAGACATTTTGCTCATCGGTGGATTTGGCCCAAAACATTAGACCATATCTTAAAGCTGTTGCAACGTATCCATGGTCAAGAGAGTTTTAACGCTTGCTACTTTCTTAAGTTTATACGCATATTTAAGCTACAATTGGTTTAATTTTTTGGTCTATTCATCAATATGGGGCATTCATGTCAGTTTATTATCTATAGTCAGATCTAAAAATTCTCTCTACTTTTTGAACGGAACTGCCAGCGTGGCTGATGTTAAAATTCGGCGGTTTATTATTTCTTGGTTTGAAGTTCATGAAATGTGTTTTGGCCAAATCAAATGTCAAATTATTTGATGTCAACCAATTGATTAAGGATATCAATGTATAATTTATGTCAAATTGAAGATTCTTAATTGATTCTTTACTTATGGTCATATGATGTTTGTTTACATGCGGGAAGTCTTTTATATAAATTATAAAATAATAAAAAAGTCTAAAAGTTACTTTTTTACCAGTTTCAGAGTCAATTTTAGTTATCCTCGTAATTTGTTTCCTGTTACTTAGATAGCGCTCTATAAATTTTAGGGCATTCCCTCTTACCCTGTAACTTTCCAGTTTATTTACTAAGCCAGTTAGTAATGTACTAAGTTTAACATTGTCAAATTATTGAGTCATATCCATAAATAACGCCAGTGTAGGTTTTCTATTATCAACATTTTTAACAACCGTTTCCAAAAATTCATAAATGCAAATCATGAACACATTGAAAATAACAAACAATAATACAAATACAAATTATTTATTTCATCAACTTAAAAATAAATATATCACTTTGGTTAGAAGCTCCTTTTAAGCTACGACAAGCTTGTGTTAGGAGCATCTTCTCTTCCATAACAATGGATGTATCAGTAATTTAATTTAATTTAGTTTATTTTAATTTAACACACTTTTTTATACACTTTTTTTATTTTTATTTTTTAGTCATCAATAACAATTATATAGATTGTTTTATTTAGTAGTAATTATAATTAAAGTTATTTATTACAGTGGAAATATATTATGCATCTATTTGTTTCTTCGGTTTACGCGAACAGTAGAATAATATTATGCATCTTTTGATTATATGTGTGTTTATATGTGCGTGTATGTGTGTGTGTGTGCGTGTGTGAATGGTTTTGCATGAAATTGTTATTTATTTAATTATTGACTGTTGTTTACTGTTGTTGTTGTTGCTGTTAGCCCTACGACAGCATAGCTTATCTTGGGATCAGTAAATCTCTATAAAGAGACCTACCACTAACTGGTGGACATTCAATATTCATTTCCGGCTAACAAATGTACTACTTGGTTATTTTGATCAGGTCCTCAATATCATCATAATTTTTGCTTTTTAACCAGTTAGTGACCCTGGTTTTACACTCAAAGAGAGTTTGAGGGTATATATTCAGATTAATGGTGTTATAAAGATGAGCCGACTGCCTAGTAAACTGTCTGTCTGCAAAATAAGACCTTACCATCGAAAAGTTTATTATTTTGTAAGTTCTTCTTCTACTTAGTGGTTTAGGGTCAAATGGAAGGACTTTATGCGTTCTTAAATTTACTTGCAAAACAAATTATTTTCGTACTGTTAGGAGATCCAACATATGGTATAATTTTTCAGTACGGAACCGAGAAGGTTTGAAGAACATAGTCTTAATAAGCGCTCTTTGTGTCCTTTCTAAATCCAAAAAATTCGTTTTATCAGCGCCCCCCCCACACTGGAAGACAATACGTCATAACGGATTGAACCAGTGAGACATAAATTTGCTTCAAAAGATTCTCAGAGGTGACATGGCGCAAGATTTTGAACGTCCACATCATTTTACGTATCCGGCTCATTGTCATTTCAATTTGGGCATGCCAAGATAAACGTGGTCAATCATTATACCAAGATACTTAGCTACATCAACTTTAGTAATTTTTTCACAAGAGCAGTTGAGACTTGGTGGGTCATTATTACGGGTACATTTGTGAATTTTTAGTTCCATATTATTATTAGGCTGGGTACTAGCTAATTTTGAAAAACAAATATCATGGGTCTTTGTAACATTTAAAGAAAGAAGATTATCCATTAACCAATTCGCTACTTTTCTAAGACCATTTTCAGTTAAACTTTTTACGCTCTCCCAGAGCTCTTGCCAGAGAATACAATTGCAGTATCATCTGCATAAGAATAAATCTGCCCACTTCAATTTCCATATTACATAAGCTGTTAATGTACACTAGAAACAGAGTTGGGCCTAGCACGCTTCCCTGTGGGACACCGTGTGTAATTGTTTTTTCTGAACTTGTCAAGTCACCCAGTTTAACCTTTTGTTTGCGATTGCTCAGATAATCCTCCAGGAGTTTTAATGGAATCCCTCTAAAGCCAATACTTTCCAGTCTGCGCAATAAAATAGAAATGGAGACAGTATCAAAAGCTTTTTTTAGGTCTAGGAGGACAGCCAAACATTTATTTGCCCGATCCACTATCTCTGTAACAGTGGATGTGAGTGCGTGAACGGCGTCCTCCGTTGACTTGCTTTTACGAAATCCATACTGTGAAGTTGAAAGCAAGTTAAACTTATCAAGGTAACTTATAATCCGGGAATTTATTAATTTCTCAAGAATTTTAGATATGGCCGTAAGCACCGAGATAGGTCTAAAATTCGAAATATCACACTTATCTCCACCCTTATATACCGGTGTAATGAGTGCTTTCTTCAGGCCCTGTGGAAAGACCCCCTGCTCGAAACATAAATTGGCAAGATTATTGGAAAAATCTCCCGATGTGCAGACTTTAGAAAACTGGTTGGGATGTTATCCCACCCAGGTGAGCTATCTGATTTTAAGTTATTCAATATCTTAAAAACTTCACAGGCATCAGTGGGTAAGGAAAAACGAGCGTTCTCCCATTACTTCAGCATCATTAGTTGGGTTACGCACTACAACATTTGAGGATATATTTTCAGCTAGAATTTTGCCAATGTTTGAGAAATAATTATTTCTTTTATTTAAAGATTGCTGCGGGCAGTCGGATGTATCAATTAGTCCTGTGTTTAGTGTTTTAGGTGGTTTTCGTTGGGTTATGGAGTTAATCGTATTCCATAGTTTCCTTGGGTTTTTATGTGCCTTGTTTATTTGCTCACGATCATACTTACGTTTTTGTTTTTTAATCAAATTGTTACAAAAATTTCTATACCGTTTAAATGTTATTTTAAGAATGTCATTATGTGGATCTGCTTTTAACTTCAAGTGCATATTGTTACAATTTAGTATACAGCGACGTAAGCCTGGTGTCATCCAGGGCTTTAAAAGACGTTTCTTTTGAGGTATGGTAGATATTGAAGTATTTTCTATTAGGCACTATTGGAGTTTACAGACTAGAGAATCTAGTATAAGGTTGGGGTCTGAAAATAGCATTAGTTCATTTAAATTATTATGTTCTAGACTTCTTCATGCTAACTCTGTGTTTATAGTTACTTTAGTTTTGTTACTTTTTTTACTCGTCTTTATTTGGTCTGATAGGTGCAAAAATATCATTTGATGGTCTGTGTTTGTTGTGTCAATGACAGCTATAAGAGCAGACTTATGTTCAGGTTTAAGTTTTAGAATGAAATGATCAAGACAACTTTTTTCTCTAGTAGTTAATAAGTGACCTGGGAGCATACTATGCATCGCCAACATATTAAGATAATTTAATCTGTTAGAACGTTCCTGTGGTATTTCGACTACTTTTTTAATTCAATTTATGTTTATATCGCCGGTCACAATAATGTTTTTGTCGTCACCTTAAATTAAATTTAAATGTTGATCTAAAGAATTAATAAAACAATTAGCGTTTAGTGTAGAAGGTGAGCGGTATATAAAGCAGGTAACTGCTTATCCTTTTTTAGTCTACATTCAGTTAAAGTGATTATGTCAATGTCCGTCTTTAAGCAGGAGAGATTAAGTCTAAAGTCATCACAATTAGAATAGACACTTCTTATGTTCTGCGAAGTAAGAATAATAATAATAATAATCTTATTACAGTTCTTTGTTTTTGAAGCATTCATAAATAAATGGCTATTTCTTTTGTGATTTAGTTTATAAAGTGCTCCGAAAACGATCGATCACAACGCATTTTTGCGTGAAACGCGTGTAAAATCTTGCCATGCTTAACTAAGAGTTGTCTGCCATAAATATCTGAACTTGATTTGGGTGGTACAAGTGTATGAAAAATTCTGATTAACTTGTTGTATAAATAAGCGATTTTTCCTTCAAAGTTCAACATTTTGAACTGTAGGTACAACTCTGGGCAGCCATGTATGGACAAAAAAATGTCCTTTGGCATGCAAGTAGATGTTATGACGTAGGCGTCCACTAAGAAAGGGTTTTGATAAATTCTTCCCCCAAGGGGATAAATAGGGGATGAACATTTGAATAAAACTTTGTCAATTTTAGAGCAATCGGGCTGAGACTTTGCATGCATATAGCTTCTATGACGTGAGCAAGAAAGGGATTTGATAAACTCGGTGGCAAAACTACAGTCTACGCGGCGGATTCGCGGGCGGTCGCTAGCTTTAAATAAAATTGAAAACAGCAAAAATTTACTTTTGTCAGACACGGGAGGTTAGCACGAGTTTTGAAGTTTTCAATTATTAGAGTAATGGAAAAAGTCTAAATTAATTAATGTTTTGGATAAGATACGATAGGTACTGCTTTTGCTCATCCCACAAGACTGGTGCCGTCACTCTCATGCACAACGATTTGTAGGTAATTTTCTTGTAAATTAGTACACAGTACGTTCATTATACTTTTCTGCAGTGTACAATGAACTCAGGTACAGACCATATCTCTAAGACAAATAGGAGAAGGTATTTATGTGAAAATGAGTCTAGCTGAGACAATAGAAAAATACAATACACGCAATATTGTCTCAGAAGATCTGCCTATGATAAGACATGTAAAGGTTTGTATTTTAATAGGTTTATAGGATCGGATACAAGGGTGTAGCTGCCAAAATATGAGCTTGATTAGCATAAATGATATGATATGAAAGTCCACAAACCAACGCATTCTTGAAAAAAAGGGGATCGGAAAAGTTATGACATTTTTTGAAATTCTTTTTAATACTTATGAGTAGGTACTTTAAATTTAATTTGAGCAAAGGACAATCGCTTAATAGCGTATTGATATAATAGCACGCATTATAGACTTTGATCTTAGACCAAAATCAAAAGGATCGACTAATTTATTCGATAATTATGGGCCTTCAATGGTGTCAGTGCCCCTTACTTTTGAAAAAAATGTTTTTGGTCAATAACTTAAGAACGGTTAAACTTTTCTCAATGAAGTGTAATTAGGATTTAAAATTCTCTATCGGCTTTAGAAATACCAACATCATTCCGTAAAACACCCTGTTTGTATTTCATTATTTCGCTAGTTTTCTATGTAAGACTTTTCCTTAATTTCCAAACTTTATTGATATGTAACGATCAAAATCTTCCAAAAGGCAATCTTGTATCTTAAGTTGACACGTGCTACTCTATCGTTATGATAACACATCTCATACAAAAAACTCTCCAAGCTGATAATAAAGGCAGATAATAAAAACCATTGACAGTATTCCGACCGCAAAAACTGAATGTTTGTTTAAAATCGCGCAGTTGTTTCTGTGGTACTTTACGGGGTAGTGGTGTTTTGGACTGGAAATACATTATTTTGAATAGAAGCAACTTGTATTAAGGTAAGTTTTAGTTTTATGTCTTATAGCATTGTAAACAAATAGTTTTATTTTCAAGTAACAAAGCATGGGATCTTATTTTTTTTGTCTTCATAGCCTGATATCTTTTTATTACCCATCAAGTTGAAATTTCCTAGCATATAGTTAATATTCCTTTGATTTTTGTTTAGTTTGAATATTTCCCAACATAAACAAAATTATTTGTTAAATTAGCAAACGAGTACCTTAAAAACTTGACGTAAAAGTTCGTTTACTTAATCATAAATAAATTATTTAATAAAACTGAAGTATTTAAGTGGAATCTATGGTCTTGAATTTTATTGTAGACTTGCTACAGCTGATTGCGCGCGTGTGTGCGGAAGCTAGTGATGTGCGCTGCGTGAGGTCACAGGACACAGTGTAGTAGTGTGCGTGCATAAAATATATCGTAAACTGTTTAAATCCTATTTATGAAAAAACTACTGTGTTTTTCTTCGGAAAAAAGTTTTGTTGTTCCAAATGTTATCAAATTTTGTAAAGTCTTGATAATTTTGTTTCAACTTTGACCCTCGCTCATTCATTGCCGATATCTCGGCAACCAGCGATTTCCCAGGTGTAGCGTTAAGGGATAAAATGATCAGGATGATGAGCAAAACCCATGGTATAAGTTTTCGACAAGCCATTTTTTATACCCGTTGTATTAAAAAATGTAAACAAGTATTTGTTTATGAAATTTTTAATTAACAAAAATTCCACTAAGTTAATTTTAAAATTTTACCAAATATTTAGAATAAAAAAAGGCTAAGTTCTTTACATTGTAAAATAAAACATTTCAGTATAAGCGTGTAAATCAATATAGGCTCTAATCACAAAATAAAAGGAAATCAGATAAGATGCTCAAACCAAAACACCTTTGGCATACAGATGTTATAGCAAATAAATGTTAAAAATTCCATGTAAACATTGTCTTAACATTCCTTCACAATCTTAGTAAACATAAGAATGTATCACGTTGATTAGGGACATATATATTTTTGACCAAGCCTAGGTAAACATAGGCAGGTATATTATAAGGTAATCCGTCGTAACGAAGGTACAATTTGGTTTTATTGTATGAGTTAACAAAAATGTCTTTCGAATCATTTTCTGTCCATTTCGTACGTCAGTGAAGCATTTAGTTAGGAATCTTTTCTTTTGAGGTCATTTTGATGCTAAACCCATTTGTAGTAGGTAAATTGATTACCTACTACAAATGGTAGAAATTATAACAGCATTTATACTGAATAATTCTCAAACTTGTATCGCATGAGTTTGCAGCTCATTTTTTTGTACCGTTGCTTTAATGTTCCAAATCCAGTCCCAAAATCATCAAAGGATTTATTATGTTACTGAATATGCCTTGCTTGACTGACTTTGTTTGTCATCTGTTTTTCTCCCGCTTAGAACTGAAGAAAAATCAAAACAGCTTCTAACTCCTCCTGCTTTATTTCTGATTAGTTGAGTTGCGGTTTCAAAACAGTTAAGAACTCTCTAGGAACACCCTAACCTTGGGTTAGAACAGTTTTGGGTTCAGCCAAGCTGTAGGCCCAAGCTAATCAGAAGTTGCTGTAGTTGCATGTGTGGCGTTTGTCTCCAGATGTTTTTTTCTACACAACAAATAAACTTGTAGGCATACTGCTTAATATTTTTTTATATCACACCCCACATAGTGAAACTCAAGGCTGTAGCACTCAAGATAAACATATTATCTTACGTTTGTCTATCTCTCAACTTCATCAACTTTTGTGACTCTTGACAAGTGTCAACTCACTTCACTCTTGAGGACTCAAAAGTTGATATATCAAAATCTTTATACAGATCATTACTAACTTTAAGAATACCTAGGTAAATACTTCAAATACAACAGTTTGCCAAGTTTTTAATGTTTTTGACTCTACTATGTAGATACTAGGGCATCGAAGAGTGACTAACAAAGGTTTCTAATATCCCTGTATATAACTAATGTGACCACCGCCTTCTTAAATAGACATAATCGCTTAAACAATGATCTGCGTATATTGGGAATGCTTTCACTAATCGATTTGCATTGATTCGTATCAACTGATATCATACAATTTAACAAAATTATACTGATCCATAGGTGATATCCAGATAGAAGTTTATTCTCTTTCAGGGCTTTTTCTCGAATTATTTTTAGAAAATAATTTAAATACGGAAAAACCTACGCATCAGACGGATAGAGGTCAATTGACATGTTAACATAACAAATCGATTGACATGCTACTTTTAATGAGCTGTAAAAACAAGTACTCGTATGATGTCAATATTAAATGCTGACGTCGCTATTCTACTAATATTCAGATCAATTGAGCTCACTATTCATGAGCAGAGCAGAAACTGTTTAGTGATGCATCCTACAATATTGCACTGTGGCTACAAGGTATCACTATGGTGTTTCTCCATTAATCACGCCAAAACTGCTGACCGGATTTTGATGAAATTTGGTATACAAACAGGGCTGACTTTGGCGATAGGATACTTTTTATCCCGATCGAATGCTTTCTAGGGATAAATACGTTTTAGCGGACGAAGTCGCGGGCGGGCCGTTAGTGTAAAATAAAATCTTTAAGCCTTTGTCACACAGTTAGCGCGACGGAAATATTAAATATTTTGACAATATTACATGGAAAAGTTACGTAAATATGCAGCGATGGTCGTGCTCCGGTTTTCCACTCTGTACCTCTTTTTTTTTCGACATAAAATTGGGCACTTGAAATGCAGTATTATCTCGGAGGAGGTCACACTAACACATAATTTACCTAAGACGGTCCCTTCATGACCATGTCGTGTAGTTAGGTTCCAGTCATTTCTATAAATCTAGATAACATTGTTTATCAGTTTTCTTCAATGATGTACCTACAAGACGAACAAAAATAAGGAAAATAAGCACTTAGGTAGATAATTCTTAGACTGACATTTAACTGGTTGATAAGGAAGTATTGTTTGGAGGCGATTTTTTTTGTTAAAGACAAATTATTTTGCTCACTAAGTGTAAAGTTAAAGTTCTTCCGCCTATTTCTTAATTGATAGAGAGCAATTTTTCTTACGTTTTTTATTATTTTAATCAAATGGTGAAAAATAGCTGTGGCTGATGGCAGTAGGCAAAAAATAAAATAAAATTTACTAATCCTAAACATTAATGAGCTAATGGAATATTAAAATTCTTGTTTTTAACTAATCGAAAGTCAATTTTTTTGTTGGTTTTCGATTCTATATTTTCCAACATATTTAAGTATATTTGCATTGACGCTGTTACCACAGATGAAACTATTTTTTGCAACTTATAGACCGCTTGTCTTTCTTACAATAAGCAAATACATATTGTATTTGCATCATAACTCCGATAATTTCCATTTGATGTGTTGTGAAGCCGAAACGAATGTGAGTTAAATATTCCGTTACAGCTGTACTGATAAAAGAATGAATTGTATTTATAACATGTATAAAACGACTTTAGGTTTAGTGACATTGAAACGTCGTCATATAAGGTACCTTTAATGCGATAATTACGAGCTTCATGTGAATTTAAAGTGAATACTTATTATTAAATGTAATGACTAGTATCGTCAAAACTCTTAAGTACTTTTCCGTTTTTCCTATCGTCGTTACTATGGAGTGGAGTACTTTCTAATCTTTATTTAAAAAAAAGTGTTTCGTTTTATACGTTAGTTACATAAAAAACCGAAACTGATGAAAATTAAATGATTTTGCCCACTTTTGGCTATCAGATCTTATTATTTCATTTCCTACTGATCCTCGCCACGGCGACCTTCAGTGACCCGGTAGTTCAAACCGTAGCTAACAGAACACCTAACTTTTCCTGATTTCAGTATCAGACCATCAAGTTGGTCATCAGTTGTCTGTGATTCGTCCTGTTAGGACGTTGCGCGCGAATATAATAAACTGTATGGAAAATACACGCTTCATTGAGTGCGCGTGAATAAAATTAAACTATTTTTTTGTGTTTTCGTAGAAGCCACACGATGCTGACGGGATGGAGACTCGCTGTGTCAAAATGTAAGTTTATTTTTATTTTAATTCAATTAAATAATCCAACAGTTTTTAATTCAAACAAATACATTAATAGGTATTTCATATTTGTAGCCTACAGTTTTCAGTTTTACTTCAAGTGTTACGATTAGTTTTTATTATTATTTCAAATTGGACCACAAGTGAAAATAAGAAGATGATCCTGTCATACCTAGGCCATAGCCGAACACAAGCGAGTTGCCAACAACTTACATGCAGCTGGCCTAGGTAAGGCTATGGCCTAAGTACGGCAGTTATACTCCAACAAATAAGGACATTATTTTGCCTTTCATTTGCTGATTCATTTTAATCGGAATGTGTCGCAAGTCAGAACTGATATGCTTAACGTTACATTATGGCTCATTTTATAAATAAAAAACGACTTTTATTAGTGTTTTTATAATAACAAAAACATGTATGCATGTAAAAACAAGTTCATTGTGTTAGTTGAAAGGCACGCATGTGTATTTAATAAAACACCATGAACGTAGGTTGGTCCGGCCATCATCGCATTATATAAAACTTGTTATACGTATATTCAAGTATCATAAATTAGTTTTATCTCTGCGCTTAATGTTTAACCCTTACTCAATCCACAAAAACATTATTCTTTCGTGGAGGCCAATACTGTACATCGTTTCAGGGTTAATAATAAAGTTTATGTGACATCAACGAAACCTGACGAATATTTTATGAAAAAAGTCCTTGAATAAATCAAATAAATCTGCGAGATTTAATAAACCTCTTTGAACTACAGAGATATACGAGTATGCAATATTTATTATGTGAAAACACGTGTTGCACAATAACAATTGCAATTTGTACGGTAAAAGCCCTGTTGTAAAGATAAGTAGTTGGAGTATATAGCTTGAAAATGAGATATTCAGTAGCAAGACCAGATATCCAAGCCACGTACAGACGGCAGCACGTCAGGTTACCCATGTCAACTGCGAAAATAGTTTTTATTGTGAAGGGAACAGAGGTGGTATCAAGTTCAAAATGGGGAAGCCTGATGTGCTATTGTCTGTACTATCACAATGTCAACTTCTTTATTAACATTGAAGATCTTAGTATTTGTTTCGCAGGCAGAGTAACGTTTTCTACTCGTATAGTTCATAAAATTATTAGGCTAAATAGGTAGAAGCGACTACAAATTCCATGACAAACTTTTAAACCCTACCTATCACTACATTGTATAAAGGAAACACACATCTCGCGTCTGCCCCTATGTCAGAATACATATATGTAGGCATGTCTCTATATCGGTATGTTAGATCTTTAAAATTCCACAACAGATTTTGACGCAGTTTTTTATTCATATGTAACTAGCGACCCGCCCCAGCTTCACACAATGCTGATACTAAATACACTGCAGAAAACTGTAATCATTTTATATAAAAACATAGCGGCCCGCTCAAATGATCTATAAAAACATAGCATAGGGTTTCGCACGGGTATAACATGCCTATGTCACTTACTGAAATGTATAATATACATATGTATAATAACATGCTTAGTATATTAGAAAGCCGAAATCCATGCGGAATCCTCGCAAATAAAGATTTGATATTTGATTTAAGTTCCTACGCATGAGATCGTAAAGATGAGGAGTGATATGTTTCGTAAATTGATATTAGTATTATTATTATTGATATCTTCAAGATGTTTCCGGTATGTTATGTCACAAGCGACCGTCAGGTCTACTTAAAAAACGAAGCTTGAAATTGCGGATACTACAAAAGCTGTTCCGCCCACAAAGTAACATTTGTGTAGGTATTCCTATTACGAAACATTTTTGTTTTTCGTTACAGCAATGTAGCCCGCGAAATGTCCAAATGCGCACTTCGATCCGATATCGAATCCGAAGTATATTACTGCTTCATAGTAAACGAAACGAGCACGAATGTCGTATCGATGGATTTCGAATGACACTTCTTGATTCATCGCCTCCTCCACATCTTTCCTGTTTTATGGGTATTACAGTTTATAGAAACATTCTTGTATTTCACATTTTCAGTATTCATAATACCCCAGCGGTATGTCATGGCTATCATGGCGCTGCTGGCCGTGGCCAACGCATACACCATGCGGGTATGCCTTAACTTGGCCATCACTCAAATGGTCCGAAGGGGCGGCAGCCATGGTTCGGGCGCCGTCGATCCTCTCGCCTGCCCAGATTCAAACATGTTCAACACTACATCCCCTACCAACAGTCGGTATCTACTCAGGCAAGAAGACGAGGTAAGCTGATTTTAAAATATTTTGTTTATGTTTGTGGATTGCCCTAGTTCTGAAATTGCAAAGCAATCTAACTTGACTCTTACGTAGGTACCAACATTCATATTGTTTCGGTTGATAGGGTACAAGAGTAAAGAATGAGGAGTCAAGCAACAAGAACATAGTTTTGTATAATAAAAATTACAAATCCCATTGTAAGTGAACTAGTTCTTTAGTTCTTATGAGGAATAAATGTCTTTAAACATAGCATTACATTTTTTACGAAATACTTACTTTTTAAAAAACGACTTCCGCTTTCCAAGTCGATATAGTAATATGCTCGTTATTAAAAACAAATGCTGATCGATCATATTTAATGGTAGGCTATTTATTGTAACATCAAGGTAAAACCAAAAAGTATTTTGATGCTGTTTTACTCCTCTTCTGTAGTCAGTACAGTGACAAGAATAGAAAAAACACACAAAGCATACTTGCCATGTAGTTATATATACAGTGTTAGGAAGGTATACTTTATTTTATTGCTTACTTAGAATACTCGTACTACAAAATATGTTAAGTATACTATAAGTAGTAGTACGTTCTAAAACTCGTGACTTAATTTGGATCACGTTTTTGCAATATTATTAAAAATATGGCATCTAGGTATTCGTCGAAGCAGCAGAACAAGTTTAACTGCATTCAAATTCATTGCAACCTCAAAAGTTGATCTTCATTCACCAAAAAGTTGTAGTAAAGACAAACGAACCAGCCATTGACACATATAAAACAAAACCAAAAAAAGAATAAAGGCAAATTACTGACAAATCATAAAACTAATAGAGTTCAGACATTCTGGTCTTCATGTTAATACATTTTGTGGTCAGTATCACCAACATCAGTTGCCTATTTATAGTTTGTGCGACCACTGTAATTTCTTAGTAGATATATATTTTTTATTAATTTTATGTCCATTTAGATAATGCAGTAACTTCATTAAGTCCATCTTTTTGGATTTATTATATGACATGAAAGTAGAAATAAACTTTGTTTTCTTGGCACGAAGATTGCCTGGCAAAAGTATTTTCAATTTACAGCAGGGTAATGAAAGTAGTCCGTAGATATTCATTTTAACTGTAACTGTTAACTCTACGCAATACCCGAAGGTAAAAAACAAAGTTCGAGAACCCTTCAATGATGTCCTCGAAATTGAAGGTGCCCTCCAGTACTTGATGGCATCGTGTTTTATCATAATCCGACTTGAATATGTTAGCATCCAATCGCGATTTTAGATAAAAGTTTAGCTTTTATTTGACATTATGGTGACGAAACAAAATAAACAATGATCTTGAAGTCGTAAGTATCAAGTACTGCGATGTATTCTACCTATGTGGCAAGATAAGAAGATTTTCTCAAACTTGAAACTGATAAAAACAATTAAGGTACAGAAACTAAAGCCTTACTAAATACTACCTCTACAGATAAGTGAAGAGTCTTGTTATGTAGCAACTGTTTATACCTATAAATTAGTTATATAACGAAACCGTCGGTGTGTGATACGGGATACTTTACCATATACACCACAGAACAGGTTTTTTTAAATTTTATTAAAGGGCCTAATTTTGTCATCTCCTCTGTCAGAATAAACCCAAAAAATAGTTGCTTGCAATTAAAACAGAAAACTTACGAACCCATCAATGATAACGCATGTTGTTACATGTAAATACTGAGTTTATTATTTTTTGTCGTATGCTATAAATGTACTGTCAACCTTCTAACGGACACCTTGACATACGAGGGTTGTCTTTAAACCGAAGATGAACACTTAAGGAAGTCGTCGTAACAAACCAAATTTGTTAAAATTGGCAAGATGGCATTCACCTTATTGACTACGGCCGTTAATATAGATATGTTTGTACTCGAACTCCCATACTTAAAACGAGGTTGCAGACGCTCATGGGCGAGACAGTACGAAATTGCTTAAAACATAAAATTTGAGTCTGACGTACTAAAGCAAGCATGCGCTTCCGGTGGTCGTTGCAGCACCTGTGACCTGCTTGTA
This sequence comes from Pyrausta despicata, assembly GCA_963921415.1. NCBI lineage: Eukaryota > Metazoa > Arthropoda > Insecta > Lepidoptera > Crambidae > Pyrausta > Pyrausta despicata. Next base: position 6,583,943 of record OY992853.1, read on the forward strand.
TTCAAAAAACGAGTACCTCTTCTCCGTCATCGCCTGTCTAATCATTTGACTGTTGGGCTACATAGAAAAGTGGGAGAGAGGTGAAGATCTCGTTTCTTTACTGCGTATTAAAGAAAACATTTGTCTTTCAGACAATGCTGTTCGACTGGAGCGAAGCCACCCAGGGTCTGATCCTTGGCTCGTTCTACTACGGATACGTTCTCACCCACATCCCTGGAGGCATGTTAGCGGAGAAGTTTGGAGGAAAGTGGGTTCTCGGACTGGGGCTCCTGTCCACCGCCATTTGTACAATAATAACCCCCATCACAGTCAAACTGGGAGGCGCTACCGCTTTGTTCATACTGAGAGTCATTGAAGGATTTGGAGAGGTTAGTATTTTATTTTTGAAATAATCATCTCATCTCATCAGCCTATACTGATACGTCCCACTACTGGGCACAGACCTCACCTCAATTAGACTATAAGACATTTCAACCATATTCTACCAATGTGAAACGCATGTCTCCATTTTATTGAGTCAACAGTGGTGACAATTGCCTTGTGAAATGACTGTCTTATACTTATTTAGACATTGAAGAACAAACATTGTCTTATTTATTTGTGGTAAGGCTGAGCCCAAAAATTAAAATAAGACAATTTAATGGAAAGATCTGATTAACGCCAGCAATGACCAATTAACGCTTTAAAATATTGAATACTAGATATAATATATTTATTTCCAGGGTCCAACTATGCCTGGTCTTATGGCCATGCTGTCCCGGTGGGCTCCCAAGGCTGAGCGTGCCAGGTTCGGGGCTATCGTCTTCGGTGGAGCACAAATAGGCAATATAGCTGGTTCTTACTTCTCCGGTCTGATCATGCACAACGGCAGTTGGGAGAACGTGTTCTATTTGTTTGGCGGAATGGGCCTTATTTGGTTCGCTCTATGGGTGAGTGTATTATTTTTTATAAGATACTTGGAACAACGGACTCATAGGGTCAGAAATGTCGTGCGACACCATGATCAATGATCCACCGCAACGATAATCCTCAAGCTTCGAGTTATGTCGCTCCACATCGCATACTTATTTCGGGAGTTTTAATTGCGTGGTCGCGATAATTTTGTCACCTAATGCATCCGTAGATTTTATAAGGAAATGTGCTATTACTTTACTTACAAAACACTCACTCAGAATCTCTCCTTTTTTTCTTATCGTCGCATTTCAAAGTATTCTCAGACTAAGCTTAGACTTCAGTTTTGATTCTTGAATGCCATGGACTTCACTAATCACTCCAACTGTATCATCTGTAACAATGGAGACATGAATCAGCTAAAAATAATTGAGTACTACAACAGTTCCTTATTTTTTATTTTTCTTACAGAGTGTTCTTTGCTACAGTACGCCAAATACTCATCCATTCATCACTGACTCGGAGAGGGCATTCTTGAATGAAAACGTTGATTCGCTGAGGGGAACGCAGAAAAAGTTAGACCCAATCCCATGGAAGGCGTTGCTGCGATCTGTACCTCTGTGGGCCCTAATCATCGCTGGTGTAAGTATTAGCATATAAAAATATACGCAACCTGTGTATTATAAGTACCTAGTAAAAAATGTAGATAGATATAATTTTAGAGGATGCAGTGGAAATATCTGGAAACTGTTTTCCGTATGCCTATTTGCTGAGACAAAACCCAAAATAAAAAGTAATTCTCAATAACATGAGGAAATCTTGAGACAGCGCAGACTTTGTTACTTTACAATATCTTAACACGAACGTGTTTAAATTTTGTAACTAGGTATAGAAGGAAGATGTTAGTTGCTAGTGTCTGCAGGATATCCTGTCTCATTAATTTAACGAGACCTTGTCATGTGTTTAATCTAGGGGACTTGCTCTAAACTGGACTAAAACTGTTGACAGTAACTATGCTATGAAGTTGATATTAACTTGCTTAGTACGAATCTGCATTCTGGTCGCCTAATGGTACTTTAAATAAATTTTTGATAGATACCACCTATTTATTTCCGAACATTAATGAATTAAAAAAAATAGTCAAATCTTTTTATTTGCCTTATAACCGAGATGTTAAAACTTAAACATTGTACCAAGCTTAGAACGTGACTAATGTTTATTTTGAGTAGGTAAAACTAAACGTTAACATGAAGTAGGTGTTTAAACCCAGCAATACATAAGATAGCTTAATCCTTTCATGATAATATAACTACTAGGATAAACAACATTGAAGTGGTGACAACGATACGAAGTCCTTAGATTTCTAAATAAAGCAATACATAGGTGACTACAAGAAACAAATTGGAAAATCTAAGGAATGGTGCATATGTGTGATTAATTTAATTTATAACTTATAATTTTTGTTACTTGTTGGATGTAAATAATAAAGAAAGCCACCTGTTGATATACTGTTGACAAGGAGAATGTCGCAACTTATCAAAGGCAAAATCTATTATTTTCAGATTGGTCACGATTGGGGATACTTCACAATGGTAACAGACCTGCCCAAGTACATGACGGACGTTCTTAAATTCAACATCAGGTCTACAGGAATACTTTCAGCCCTTCCGTACATTGCTATGTGGATTGCATCATTCTTCTTTGGACTTTTGTGTGACTTCTGTGTTAAGAGAGGTTACCACACCATTCAGAACGCTAGGAAAATTTACACAACTATTGGTTAGTACGCTGTCAATTTTCATTCACATTTTATGTTATGTTTTCGCATCAAGTTAACATCGATATATAAATCATTAGCATGCTACCGGACCTCACGTGAGGTGTAAAATTGATGTAGTAAATAAATACCTTATCATTATTTAGAAGGGAGCATGATAATTTCCAAAAATAGTGGACTGTTTATTTTTCTGATTCATTTGTTAGTTTATGTTATTTCATTGATTTCATCATTACACATAAGTTTGGCTTATTTGGAATCCTTATAAGCTAACGTCGAAGTGTTTTATGTATAACAAACTTCAAGACCATGTCTCAGATTAACATTTTTCATTTAAAGCACGAGTGCACATACATACTCATTCGTTTTTAAAGAGTACACACTTATGTATTTTTAAAAAGTATTTTTTTAATTTTTTAAAGCTGCGACCGGCCCTGGTATCTGCATCCTCATGGCGTCCTACTCCGGATGCGACACCGTCCTCGCCGTCTTCTGGTTCATATTCGCCATGACCCTTATGGGGGCGTACTACAGCGGTATGAAGATCAACCCCCTCGACATCAGCCCGAACTACTGCGGCACCACCACCGCCATGGTGAACGGAATAGCTGCCATCTCTGGCATCATATCGCCATATCTCATTGGATTGTTGACGCCTGAAGTAAGTTGGTAGAAGTATTTTGTAGTAATGTTAGATGAGTTTTTATAACACTAACGGGTTATATCGAATCCTATTAAATTTATTTTGTAAATTCAACAATCCACAATTATTAATTTTTAATTGAGGATTTCATTTAAAAATGAACGAGAATCGAGCATTTATCCGGAATTCTTAGTCAGATATTAAACCAGGATTCCAAATTCTCAAATGTAAAAGCGCCCATACAAAAAAATACAAACTATTTATTTTTCTTTTACAAAGATAAGCTTAAACAAGATGTGGCCAGTATCGCCTTTTAAGCTTGATAAAGCTTGTGCCAGGAGTTACTGCTCTTCCTTAAAAAGATAGAACTATCTAATTAACATGTTATTACTCTATTTGAATTTAAATATAAACATAATGTGCCTGAGACTGAGTACTTGTGTGTGCGTGTCCCATGCATAATGTATGATGTATTTTTTCCCAAATCCCAATCCAAAAATCCCAAAGCAAGTAGGTTAAACACTGTGTTATTATGGGAATCAGAAACAACGAAAGGTACCACAAACATCCAGACTTACATAGTCTATGTGGGGATCTAACCCGGGAGTCCGGGACTTACGGGACCATAAATGGCGGCACCTCGAAGCCGGTAATCATGCCATTACACCACGGAGGTCGTCATAATTGAAAATTTACCCAGAAATCTTCTTAAATTGTGTGTTTTATCTAAATATGTCTAAATGTAATAAAGGAATTTTATCCAGTAAAATTGTCTAAATATCAATATTTTTCATCCACAGTCAACTTTGAAACAATGGCGGGTCGCTTTCTGGGTGTGTTTCGGCGTGCTTGTAGTAACAAACGTGATTTACATCATGTTTGCAAAAGGAGAACAACTCTGGTGGGACGACATCAACAAACACGGCTACCCAACCAAGTGGACCCACGGACCCCTACCAAGGAAAAGTCCAGACACCGAAGACCAAAAAGTCGAAAACAACGAGAAAAAAGAAAAACACTGACTGCATTTCTAGGCTAACTTGTATTCAATTTAAGACTTAATTTATTGTAAAATACGTACTAGATTGTAAGTGTACATAAAATGTTGATTATGAATTTTTTGTTTCTTTTATTCTGTGTGGAGTGAACACTGAGATGGAGTGAATGGTCTCGGATTTCGAATAACTAATGTCTAGAGAACTTGTTATTTCAACTGCAAACTTGCAAAAAACAAAATTTTGACATTAATAGTAGAAATAATGATTTAACCTGCAATGTTATTAGAAGTTTGATAATATGAATAACATGCCAAATAAAATCAATGGAAGGAAAAATACTTCTAGAGGGATAAGATCTACCAGAAGCCTTACCGGTCGAGCTCAAACTTATAAATGATGAATAGTTTAGTCTCAAGCGTTCAAGGTCCTCAGCCATTGAAAGTGCATACTTTTATTATACTTTCTTAATACTGATCACGTCAATAATAATGCCTGCCCGTTGGTTTTTTTTTTGTAAGAACCATCCCCTCTATTCTAGGAATATTTATATAAAAAGAATTGGCCAAATTGGTCAAGGTACATCAACAGTACATTCATACACACATTTCATATTTTAATATAATCTAGGGTTGGCAATCATAAATGTGAACCTATTAAACGTACACAGCATTGACATAAAATCAAACAACTAAACAATAACACTAATAACAGATCCTAAACTAATTTAATTTTAAATTATGCGACTCGCAGACAGAAAGTCCTTTTTTCAGTTAGAAACTATTTCCTTTTTAGGCAAATCATTGTATTGAGAGCAACATCTTGCAAAGGGAGCGTGATGCCCGAGGTTGGTTTTTGTTGTAGGCAATGCGAAAGTTTTCTTGATAGGATATCGGGAATAATAAAATGGCATAGAGTTTGATACAGTCTACAAGGTTTTGGCATCTACTTGTCCATAAATGACACCGCGCAAGAACAGTCAAAAACAGGCGAATCAATAATAATTTTATTACGATTGATTAGCGGAATAAGGCCCCTGGAGTAACTTAAGTGGAACCCTAGCGGCCCAGCTTAACAGTACAAAATATGAATATAACGCATAAGTTAATCATCAAACCCGAGTCTCTACATTTATTGCAAGCCTGAATTAAATTTTTGGTTCCCCAGCATCATAGATAAATTCAATTATGTTGATGTGTGTACCTACATCACCAACCTTCCTTCGCCTAGTCTGATGTTACAATGAAAACGGAAACTGCCACAAATAGTTATTTAAGTCATATTATTTGGTTAGAATATTTACCAATTAAATACATTTACTCTGTGATATTATAAAGGAAAAGGATAGAAATTAAAATGTCTAATCACCGGAATAATGTAGGCTTATACTTAAATGAGTTAAAAGGAAAATAAATGAACAAAATGACTTATTTTAAGTAGGCATTTATATTGCATTATTATTCTGAATGTCAAGTTTATACAGTAGAGTACATAAGTACATAAGAGCATTAGATTAAAAAAAACTTTTGAATTATATCAAAGATGTTCAACTAGTTTATACCAAATAAGCATTACTTATTCACACTCGTAAAATTGAAGTATTGATTTTTATTACACTGCTTTCACGCTACAATTGGAAGTCTTTCTTGTGAAATTTCAGAACTGATGCATATTCCTTTGATATTGTTATACGTCAGCATGCCCCCTCTAATGCGTAAGATATTTACGTTTGTCAATCTCAACAACCCACTTCTTATTTTTCGGAGGTATCTATTTTATCTGAGATGTTCTTATCAGGTCCTTCAAACGACGCGTTTCAACTGTCAATATAAAAGTTCTCTTCTTGACTTTATTTCATAGTACCTACATACTTGAAATTGTAAAGTCGGCATACTGACGTCTAGATGTAAATATATTTGCTCTTAGCAAAATAACAGCAAGCGACGACAAACAGTTGTTATTTTGCACTTAAAACCAATTCAATATGGTTCTCACAGGATGGCGGCGCACTTTAAATCGAGGTAAGAAAAGGTTCATATTTGTAACTAAATAGTTTTCCCATTTTAACATGAACAATCGTAAAGGTTAAATCTTTAAGGTTGTTTATTCCATGGCATAGTTCCATCTTAATGTATATTCGGTTACTTTATGTAAGTATATTTTCATTGTCATTAAAGAGTGTTAAATAGGTAATTTGTTGCTAATGCATGTTTTTTTATTGAAACAATTATTTATGAGACTTGCGTTGCTTCTCAAGGTAAGCCTAAAATACCTGCTAAAAGTACCTTTAGAGAAAAATATTAATCTCACTTATTTCTTACGTGTTTTGTTTTGCTTATTACTTTACCTACATGTGTGCCTTATCTCTCTCCTGTCATGTCGGATTACCGTCTCAACGAAAAGTGCACTGTTTATTGCGCTCACACATGTGCACTTTAAAATCTCCTGCATTATTTGGCAATCGTGGTCAAAATCGGCTATGAGACCATCATAATCTCCGTGCTTCGGAAGGAACGTTAAGCGGTTGGTCCCGGTTAATATCGATAGATATTAGTCGTTAAGCCTAGTCTGAGGCCCTCGGGCGGCTTAATAAAATCTGACAGTAAGGTTCGTCACTTACCCTACGCTCACCCCTCCACCAATCCGCACTGAGCCCGCGTGGTTGAGTGTGGCTCGCACCACCTCATAGTTGAGGTGAGGCCTGTGCCCAGCAGTGGGACTTATATAGGCTGATGAGAGAGAGAGAGAGAGACCATCATAATTACTTAACGTTATTCAATGTTTTCAGTTATGTTCATCCCCCAGCGCTATGTCCTGGGCGTCATGGGACTGTTTGCTCTGGCCAACTCGTTTACTATGCGGGTTTGCCTGTCCATGACCATCACTCAGATGGTCAGTCATGTGGAGCCTACGGAACACATTATTGGAGAGACTTGCCCGGATCCGGCTGATTTGGTGGTATCGAACAATACAAGCAATGAGACAGGTGTTTTAGAGCCAGTAAGTTAAGAGTTTAAAAGACTAACCAATTAATTCGAAAAAAGAAATAATAATAATAATTCATCGTTACATGAGAAATACCAACTGGGTCACTACGCCGACTGTTTGTCAAATTCTCTTGTTACTATTCCTTTACAGAAAACTCAATATTATACTTACTACTTGTAAGTTTTTACAAGAAGCGGTGACGAAAAAAAATTTTGTATCGTAAAACTTTGGTAGCTAACAAGTTTCAGAGGGGTTATTTTGTAATGAAATTTCAGTAGGATCAACCTCTCATTTGAGTAGTTCAGACTTTTAGGGCTTCCATCTATGTAAACTTACCCAAAATAGATTACACAGAACCAGGTATGCAAGCAGATGTAAAATGTACTAGACGTCAATTCGTCCCGAGCATTTTCATTCGCTACCCATTCCATTTTCTTATGCCTAAAAAGGTGATTAGTAATTTCCTAATTTTCAGTTCCGACAACGTTACGACTGGGACGAAGCGACTCAAGGTCTGCTACTCAGTGCATTCTACTACGGCTACGTACTCACTCATCTACCTGGTGGTCTCTTAGCAGAAAGATTCGGAGGCAAGTGGACCCTCGGATTTGGCTTGCTGTCGACCTCGATAGCAACAGTGCTGACGCCGTGGGCCGTGCATGTGGGTGGCGCTGTAGGTTTGTTCATCATCAGAGTGTTGGAAGGTTTTGGAGAAGTAAGTTTGTATATTTATTTCTTATGTATTTTCGCCTTACTTAGTTTGTACTTCTAAATACCTACATTATTTAAGCAAAGTCGCGTAAGGTTAACGGATTGAGAAAGATTTTGGGTAATGGTTTTTTTAACACTAAATCTGAACATAAATTGCATTAAACCTACTTCACAAACATGTGAATACATACAGAAAAACTTATGGACTTGTGATTGCAATTAGCACAAAAACAATGTCTTTGTGATCGTTTATCATCAAAGTTTTTCAATCGTCTACAAGTTTGAGAATCATTTAAACTGCTATTTTTATTTTACGATAGATACAATCGTAGGTCACACATACTCTGATCTATATCAGATCCTTCCGGTAAGATAAATCAAAATACAGGCAAAATATCACGTGTATCACATCAACATTCAGCATTATCTTCAATCTCAATGAATTCTACGGAGAGTCCGTATCTATTCTAAATGGCGCAATGCGTTTTTTTTTACTGAGGTCGTCTTAGTTACAATGCCTTTCATTTCATTGTAAAACAGTTACATCATTATTAATTAAATTGGATAATTTTAACCTTTGAATGAGCGCTTATTTACCCTCATGTTTTTCTATTTCAGGGTCCAGTCACACCAGCATGTGTGCTCTTACTAGCGAGATGGGTTCCGCCTTCGGAGAGATCTCGATTTGGTGCCATGATATTCGGAGGGGCCCAAGTTGGCAATATTTTTGGACCCTACATGTCAGGGATATTCCTGGCAAACAACGGAGATTGGGAAAATGTTTTCTACTTCTTCGGTGGATTGGGAATTATATGGTTCTTATTTTGGGTAAGTTACATACATTTTGTATTTTCTTCCTTTTTTTTAACTTATTTTTTGACAACCTATGTGCACATAGTGCGTATCTAGGGTTTCCCCATACCCTAGTTAATTGTTTTTTTATTTATTTCAGGGGTGTGTTTGGGGTTACTTTAGTTAGAACTGTCATGATGATGCCATTTTATTTAAATTTGTTGTTAGTAATTGCTAGTGGTTGCATTGTGTAGTTTTATTATTCACGAGATTTCTTGGATATAATATAGTTAAAAAAGACGCCTCGCGACCTCCCTTGTTCCCCAAAAATATTCTTTTTGCTATATTAATATAAAGTTCGATTGGTAATTGTACACTCCAGAATTCGAATCAAACTTTTCAGTAGTAGAACCGGCAAATCCACATGCGAATTACTGTGCGGAAAAAGTACGAATGCATGAGAATTGGCTTCCTGATTCTTTGTTAATCTTGAATTTCTCAAAAGCAAAAAATCTGATGATATTAAATGCACGCAATTTCGGACAAAAATCCCAAGTTTGGACAAGGGATCGTCCTTAGTAACCTACTTACTACCAAGTTGCGTGCCGCACGAGACAACTTACAAGAGATTGTGAACTCCTTCTTGAGGAAACTAACTAGTAATTCTACACAGAAGCTTGCGGCTTGCTATCTTTGTTTGTTTTTAAATTTTAGAAAAAGCCTACACTTGATTTAGAACTTATAAACGTTCTCTTTTTGAATAAATCAAAAACTGTCGTTAAAATCCAAAACGAGGATGACAGTTGGTATGGTAAAAGCTTTAGACATACATAGAAAATCTGTATGTTTAGCATTTTTGTTTTTTACAAAAATAACGTTTATTTTCAGACGGTACTTTGCTATAGCACGCCAAACGAGCACCCTTTCATAACCGACGAAGAACGACTCTATTTGAACAAAAATATCACCGCCTCTGGTCTACACAAGAAGTTGGATCCTGTGCCTTTCAAAGCTATCCTGCGATCGGGACCACTGTGGGTCTTGGTCTTGGCTGCGGTATGTTTTATTTTTATATTCATGCTCCATATTTAACGATATTTACGAGATTGGGTCAAATCTGTATTACTACTTCATACAATTATCTACCTACATAATAGTAATCCTAATATGACTCGCCTAGCATCAGTTTGGCTTCAACACTGGCATTTGAGGCGTTGCCGCTGAGAAATGTTAAGGCTCTGGACATAAAAGTACCTACTAAAAATATATAATTTTATTTGCTTATAAGATCAATTAATTGGGCCTAAGTTCAAGGACTTCAAAATGGCTGATTTGGTTTGATCACTCTATTTTTCAGCGTCAATTTTCACACTCTAAAATGAAATTAACCGGCTTTTTATAAGGCTGACGGTTTACTTTGGTGTTATCAGCACTTAATGAAACTGTCAAAAATGATGTAAATGTTCAAAAGCTTAAAAAGAGGATAATTTTTCTTTAAATTTTCACTAAACGGCGCCAGCGCAGGAACCAAAATCCATCCAATTCGTTAGTGTCTAGTTTTACTTATTGGTTTCACAGGTTGGCCACGACTGGGGTTACTTTACGATGATCACTGATCTTCCCAAATACTTCTCAGATGTGCTGAAGTTCAATATTAAAGACACCGGCCTCATGTCGGCCCTTCCATACATAGCCATGTATGTTTGCTCGTTCTTATTCGCATCATTTTGCGACCTGTGCATCAGGAAGAGATGGCACAGTATTACTACGGGGCGAAAGCTTTACACTACAGTCTGTAAGTATTAGTATCAGCAAATAAGTATAAAAAATATGCCACATTAGGTTTAGATAAATCTACACACCACTCCCAAGATTTAATGAACAATATGGCAAAACATATACACACAAAAAATGGTTTAAAATAATTCTCTGCTTGTAAAAATACAAGTAAGTAGTTTCAGCGTAACTTTAGTTGTAATTTCGAAATAATACACTTCTTACGTATTATTTCGCGATTTATTTTAACTAAAATATTAATGTTTTATTAATTAATTAATCTCCAAATAATCCGTTAAAAAGTGTATTTTCAATGACCAGTGTTCCCGTAAATAAAAGACAAAAATTAAGTTCTAAGAGTGTCAGAGGAAGAAGCTATTGTTGTGATAGATGTGGTCTGCACTGCGACACCATAATGAAAACAACGCATGCGTTCTGCACAGCAGACATTACATCGATACAAGGTTCTTATCTAGGACTATCTAGAGAAAAAAAACACCATTCACTACAAAAATGCGGTCACCAAGAAAGAGGTGAGCCAACCCGATAGTAGGATTGGGTGACGGTGCAGTCGCTGTGATTTGTAAAATCAATCAGTAGTGTTATTCATGAGCAAAACAAACGTCACATTGTTTGCTTAATCGTATTTGAAAAATGATTAAGCAAATAATGCGATTGATGCGATTTGATTAGCGACTTACGATCGATGTGCGACTTCATTCGATTCATCTGAATCCGCAAGATGCACCTACACCATTTGATTGCAGATCGTGGCAAAATCTCATGGAGGCTAAATAGTGCTTCCGCTTACAATTTTCCTTCTGCAACTTCCTTAACAGTTTCAAAAAGTAAAACAATGCAGTGTAAGAGTGGGTACTTAGGAAACTAAGGCAAATTTATATCGCTAGAAAATTGGCACAATATAACATAACATAACGTTAACACGTGAGTGAACCTCAGGTGCATATAATGCATTCTCTCATGTAAAATTCAAGAGCCATCGTTTTAACAGACATGTGTTTATGTTGTAGCGTCGTGATAGGAAGTAAAAACGGCAGGTGGTCTCGGTTCTATAAAAAAAAAATACATGATAATGTTAGAGTAATGTTAAGTACCTACAGAATAGTACTGTAGAAGAATACAACTGCATCAAATGCCGCAGTGCTTACCTTGTTGTGGTTGTCTATCAAAAGCTTTTTTATAAGTTCACGTCCTCTCCTAAACTTCAATCAATTTAGCTACGTGTATCTTGACCGTGCAAACTAACATAGACAATTCAGACAAATCATATTGTCAACAAACCTTGAGTCACAATAATTTAAAACTACTTTTAAACTTTCGTGTTGCACATTGAAATTACAAATAAATGGGAACTTCGATCGGGTTTGTCAACGAACGTGGTCACAGGCATATCGTGTGCAACCCGATCGAAACGTCAGGCAAAAATTAGAGATACATAAATAGTTAAAAGCATATCGCGTTCCCGTATTTAGTAATTTTAAACCTGGCTCATTCAAATGTTCGTCACATAACACGTTCGTCCCAAAATATCAAAACACTCAATTTGCATCACACTATAATAATATGTAAAGTTTCTTTGATTGGATGTATGTCCGTCAATCACGCTGAAAGTACTGAACGGATTTTGATGACATTTGGTATACAGACTGGTTATGAGCTGACTTGGGATAGGATACTTTTTATCTTGATGTAATGCACCCTTGGGATAAAATAAGAATCTTGGCAAGTCATTTTTTTTCAAAAAAAAACACTGGTAGGACAACGTCTGCGGGGTCACAAGTTACTAGACAGTACCTTATAATTGGCTGTCGAGTTATTCCTTAACATGTCTCCATTGAATTTCAACAACTAAATGTTTTTGTAACAATGCTGCTTAGAAATTCTAAATATTGAATCGGTAGGACGGATCTCTCAACAGCCAAGAATTTTTTTTTCAGATATGAGTATTTCGTCTTTATGAGATGTACGGGATGTGGGCCGAACAACTTAATGAGCCCCTCTGGCTACCTTTTACATAAAATGTTATTCTAAATATCTAATTAATGCTTTTTTCAGCGTCTTCGATACCAGCCATCTTCATCATCCTTGCCTCGTACTCAGGCTGCGACCGAACCCAGGCAGTCGGCCTTTTCATAGCGTCCATGGCCTTCATGGGGGGCTTCTACAGCAGTGTCAAGATCAATGCTATGGACATTGCGCCGAACTACGCGGGGACTTGTGCCGCTTTCGTCAACGGGCTTGCAGCCATTTCGGGAATCATCACGCCTTACTTGGTCGGGTTGTTGACACCTGATGTAAGCAAATGTTCTAATTTTTTTATTTTTTCATAAATAGGCTAGATGACACCACCAATCGTTGTCATACTCTTTATCATCTGTCAAAACGATCTGCTTCCATCGTAGACTTATATGTATTTTATACATAGAGGTCGTTGGCTTCCATAAATTCTGTATGGAAATACTCTACACAGACGTCACGTTAGAGTATCAGAAATCGGAGTCAATTGACTAAATATTTCTGGAATTTTGATTAAATAAATATTGGTTTATACATCTTTTGGAAATAAATTTGTTCAATTAACTTCATGGAGGTAATGTTTTTGAACACTATGGTGTTAAAACATTTAGGATAGGTGTCATCATGACTGAGAGCATATCAACAAATTTCGAAGTCGCGGCGACAGTTTGTCTGACACTATGCCGTGGCTTGGCACTTACTCTATGAAAAGAAGCGGCCATGCATTTTTTACTTGGCTCTTTTAAGGTCAACTAATCAAGTAGGCATTGGACATAAAAAGTCTCGACACAAAAACAGTATTTTGATTAATATACCTACGCAAAGTGTTGAGAAAAGTGTTTGATCAAACAAAAAAACAAACAATATTTAGTATGTTACATTATTTTGATAACAATTTATTTTGATGCATTGTTTTGCAGCAAACCATAGGACAGTGGCGCGTTGCATTCTGGTCAGTATTCGCGGTACTCGTAGGAACGAATCTTGTCTACGTCATCTGGGGTTCTGGAGAGCAGCAGTGGTGGGACGATGTCGACAAAATCGGGTACCCACCGAACTGGAAACGCGGGCAGTTGAAGAAACGAACGCCCGACATGGAGAAGAAAGTGGTACAACCCAAACACGACCATTCGCCTGTAGCTGCCGACTGAACATGCAGTTTTGTACAGTATTTTAATTTTAATTTACTACTTTAGGTTAGTTGTATCATATATGTGTAGGAACTTTAATTATTTATCTGTATATTTACACTCCTAAATAAATCATAGACTTAGCAATATTCACTTGGTTTTTGTTTCATCGGGCGGGCATCATTTCGATGACAACTCTGATTTCTAGTTTTTTTACCAAGTTGTCAATGTGTGCAAGCGATTCTATGTAATGGTTAGTGTCAAAATTACCCAATTGCATCGAATAAGTTTGATCTTTTGTCAGTACATTCATACTGTTTTATATAGATACAGAATTTAAGGCGCAGTTGGTCGGGTTCTCTAAAGGCTTTTGGCATTTACTTATATTATGCTTCATAACTTTATGTAATTAATAATAATATAATATAATGTCTTTATTTTCTCTTTCACAAAATTGGTCTTACAACTAAACAATGTCTAAATAAATTATTCTTCCGATTGTGCCAGCTGATATATGTATTTTGCAATTTTGTGAGAGATTGGTGCCTGATAAAGGTTTTGTTAAAACCTGTTCTACAGGTCACCAGGCCACGGATTATGTTATTAACTTATACTAGGCACAGGAAGCGTTATTAAAGTTAAACCAAATAACAAGGATAACACAAATTGTCTCTATAACGATTGAAAACGTAACTTATAGATCAAAAGAAAGCGAATTCACTACAGAGTATCGTAAAAAAGTGTACTAGGACCCCCTTCTTTTTATTATTTATATTAATGACTTCCTGATATGTAACCAATTATCATCTGACCATTTTTGCATACGACAGTACCATTTTATTTATTTATAACACGTAATTTTAAAATTTAAAACATAGAAACGATATTAAGCTACTTTCATTATCACTCCAAAAGTTTTTTCTCTCTGCGGATTATTGACTCAATAAATAAAAGTAATATTTTATGGAGTTACAAAATTAAAATGAAAAAATAAATTAAGAAATGAATATACAGGGTAGCTGGAGAGTTGACGTTCAAAGCTAAAATTTAGGTCCCTTATATTAAGGTGGATTCTAATCATGTATGTTCTACGATTTTGCTTAGTTTAGGAGATACAACTGTTTTTTATGTATTTTACCTCAACAGAAATTACTCCGTGATTATAAATAATAAATATAATAACTTAATAGCAGAAATTCCATATTTATTCATGAGTCGCTTATGATTATTGATAGAGTTGAATAAAATTCAAAGTACTCTCTCTTATATGACAGTCTTACTGACAGTCTTAAGTTGTTGTAACAAAATGCTTTCAATATATTTGAGTAGAGTTAACAAACACGTGCTAAATAGGCCATTTGATGGCGGCACCGAAGGCATTGTTAAGATAAAATATAATTAGCTGGATTGCAAAGCTATGAATTAAAGTGTCAAAGATTAAAAGATGCCATTTAAATCAACGTGCAGTATTGAAAATAACTGCTCAAGACTTTATAAGACCTCGCTTTAAATAGAAATGTGCCCAAAACTAATTCGACCAAAACAGATGATGACTTTAGATGAGGTCAATGCCTTCAATCATTACATAGATTGCTCAATTTCAATCAATCAAGTGTACATAAATGCATATTATTTTTGGCAAGGCCAGCTCACCACTCGCGAGAGTGATAGTGGAAATAAGAATGTTAAAGTAAATAAACAAAACAGATTATTAAAACCAAAGATACATACGATTGGTATATTTTTATGTAAGACACTTAGAATTAGGTTAGTACACTGAGATCGTTGTCAATGCTTAGGTTATCTCCAGTGCTAAAACCGTTCTTATCTCCTAAAGTAGTGTGCTGGGGTCTCACTGATATAATATGTCAAATATTTGCAAATATTACTTAAATTTTAAGTAATATTTCATTTTAGTTGTAGGTACTTTTATTCCATAAGGTTAATTTCAGCAAATGAGCAGTAGATCATGACTAAGGAGAAACTAAAAACTGAACCACATTATTTTTACCGATTTGAATGGATGTTGTTTACATCGCTAAATTAAAACCTTTAAACGTGCATACGCATGACGGTAAATGGCTACCTTTATACCTACTCGAAAGTCGTTGATCTATGGCCATAGATCGGAACAATGTCACGCTGCGCAGGAGCAGACGTTACGCGCCTCGCCAGTCGGGCGCGCGCCGCTCGGTAGTCAATATCGTATTTCAAAGTGCTTTACTAAATGTAAACAAACAAGAACAATCGGAAACTTGGACTGGGAAAATCTTGATCCTATAATTAAAACGTAAGTTTTTTTTAAATAACACACGCCAAGGTCTAAATGGATTATCACGTTACATTTATTTTGTTTTCATTTTCCCGCGCTGAAAACGTGAGAGGATATTTCTATAGAAATTTCACGCGGATGTTTTATGTTTTTGTTACTTTGTCTACATACTTATATGAGTTTGCGCATGAGACTATTTCCTTATTTAAAAAGTAATATCTAAGTTTTATTTATGTTTTCATCCAATCGACCCCACATCACGGTTCTCATTTTAATCACAAATGCAAGAGATGGCAGAATATCGTGCTGCTGCTGTGTCGTGTACACAAGAAAATATTTAAAGAGTTTATAGTTTTAGTTTAAGTGTTTTCAGTTCGCAAAAATCTTTTGTTGTTAAAACTTCAGATAAGCATAAAAACTTTGCTTATGTTTTGACAGTTATTTATAGGATTAAAGAAATAAAAACGTGTTTGCTATTATACTCGTAATATCATCACATAGCTGAGAGCGCATTCTGATTCTATGTTTATTAACCTTTTACGACTTCACCTGTATATACATACAGCGTGTTTCATTGCACTAGGCTTAATACAAAAAATCAAGGCAGGTATAAAATGGTGACTGTTTCACTGTTTATAATTCAATATTTGAATAAAATAAATTAGAGGTATGATGCAAGTCTTAACAACTTTAAAAGAACTTGTCATAAAAAAGGCCTTCTTTGTATTGAATTCGTTTATTTCTCAAAGTGTATCAGACTGGTGAATCTTTTATCTTAATACGTGTATATGTAAACTTATATATTGGCGAATAAAATGCAAACGAATCTTGCAAGTCGAAAAGTTGCAAGGTCGGCAACGCATTGCTGTGCCCTTGACGCTGCAGGCTACTAATTCATACAAATAGTAATGAATATGCACAATTATAATTATGAGCTAACAAATGATGAAACATTATAAGCAAAAAAGTAAGGTTTGGAGAGTTTACTTTATAAAGAACTAGCTTCTCGCCATCGGCTTTGCCCGCGTAGATTAGAATTCACGAAATTATCAATAGTTCTCTTCTATACATATAAACCTTCCTCTTGAATCACTCTATCTACTTTAAAAAAGACTGCATTAAAATTCGTTGAGTAGTTTACAAGAGCTAAGCTTACATGCATTCAGACATAGAGGCAGATGCGATAAGTCGCTTTCACTTTACCTATTATATACTATGTAGTGATTTTTTTTTATTCTTTAATATTTCTGAAGCACCAAATCTGTCACTTAACATGAAAACAATGAGGAAGTTACACTTAAACCCGCTGGTTTACTTACGTAATTCTATTGAAAGCATTGAAAGTGAAGGCAAGACACGGATTTACTATCAGTTTGTTTTGTAAAAAAAAGCGAACATATGTCTAGAACACTTTGATCTCTTTGTAGCCTCGGATTATGTAAAGAAGTAGGTTTTTACCATTGCTGCCAATACTGACGACCACTGATCAAGAAGTTGACTATTAATCAAGCGATCGGGGGTTTGATCCACGCACTATACAAACATTTGTGTACATGAACATGTCTGTTTGTACTGGTCTGGGTGTTATATGTATTCATTTAGGTTTTTTTATAATACCACTGTTGATTCTGATAACTGTAACACAAGTGCTTAAGCTACTTACCACGGAGTCAGATCAATATATGTGATGTTGTGGAATATTTATTTAAAAAACAAAAAAAAATTACATATACTCGTATACTCGTACTTACTTATTTATATTTTTGGTGCGCCGAATAAATCATAAATACTGCGATAGGTACGGTGGCCAGCTCATCCATCCAGGCTATCCATTGTTATTAACATATAAAACGCCCGTATTGCAAGCGCATAATATGCCGCCGTGTTCACCTTGACATGCTGTCGTCTGTACCTAAATATAATTCTTCCTTAGAATAAGATGTTAAAAAGTCAGAGACAAATAAAAATTAGAACAGTTTTACTGTAAACGGATTTGATAACGTGAAACATATTTTCCGACTGAGTGTAATTCATTGATTAGTTTCACATTTCTTATTTTTTCCAGTCTAGTATTGACGTAATTTATGTATGCTCCTTAATTAAGTTTAGCTAAAATACGAAGTAAACCACCATTTGCTAACGGAGAGATAGATCTGACCAGTTTATTTAAGAGCCTTAAATATAGATATATACACAATAATAAGACTGAAGAGGGAAAAAGTCTGTAAGTACTTGGGAGATATTTAAACAAAAATTTAGATCTGAATATCTGATGACGAACTCATTCACTTATTCAGATCACTTTTTGTTCCCATAACAAAAATGAAGATCTGATTTGATACGGTAGCTCAGCTATCTATTCAACGTTAAGTGAAATATCTCCTTATACAAAAAAAATACTTAAGATCTGTAGTACTGATTGTTGATCACTAGCAGTCCAGCCTAACAGTATGAGGAACGAACATGACGCCTTAAGCACTTTCTGTTGATATAAGTAAGAAAAAGTTCCGGAATATGGAGTAATAGTTTATTGAGGTAATAAAAGTTGTATCGAGGGTAAAATTTTATATGAAAGCCTCAAATGTAGGCAAACGAGGTTCGCGGGTGTCCACTAGTACTGAATAACTTGTGTGTTAATAATCACTTAGCAAAGCTATAAAAAACTGTATCTAGCTACTCGTGATTCAGATTGAGTAGTTTCGTTTATCTACAGTTTTACACAACATACTACCTATTTTCAGTGCCTACTTAAGTAGAAAATAGGGACTTGAGAATTTAGGTTATCCTCTTTCGTTTAATTAATAACGTTTGATAAAGTTAATTACTTTCAATGGCTGATGAATTGTTGATCTTCCATTAAAATCGTCTGAGTTATTTTCCACAGAAGTTTTCCACGTACATTACCAGGGTCCTAAGTACTAGATTAACAAATAATAAATAAAGAGGCAGGCGATGATATCGTGAGTCGCGACTAGGGATGTCGTCAATGAAAGAAAATATCGATATATCGATACATCGATATTTAAAAAAAATATCAATATCGGTCTCGATATATCGCGAAAAAAATATCGATATATCGATATATCGGTAAAAATTTTCGATTAATTAGCTTTTTTTAAATGAATTTAGGTTAGTCTAGCTAGCTCAGTAATAAAAATATTTTTTTATTCTAATCAATTCTTTTTCAATTTAATCAAAGGAAATAAGGAATCAGTTAATTATAGCAGTATTTTTCCGGCAATGAAAGTAAAAAAAAACTCTTTTTTTGCTCGCCCGATAGCCGGCTCCTTTTATTAGGAACTGCCATATTGATGGCACGTAGGAAGCCGTAGGAGTTAAATATTTTAGGGCTAGGCGTCATAAGCAATATTTCACGAACCAGTCCAAGGAACTAGTTCTGATTTTCAACGGCAATGTCCCTTGTTGTAGCACTTGATGTTCCAATGCGGGTTTTTTTAATATTAGGCTCCAAGTTCAAGAAGCTAGAGTTCAACTTGGTCTTGCCATTAGCACTAGTATTTTAAAACCCTGTGAACGCATGGTAATGCGATTTTCGCAAATATGCAGCTAAATGTGACGTATTGCCGCTTGTTTTATACTGTATACAGACGACTGACTGTAACAATCAGGGCCGTTAGTCGCGCACACACTAACACAGGTTCTAACCTAATATATTAATGAAATTAGATAGATTAATGAAATTCTGCACAACAATAACTTTTTTTATATTTTACGGCGTTGAATTCTAGCGAATTAACACGATGAGATAAATAAAATTGAAAATATATCGTTTTTGATACGATTTCGATATTTGCTTTTTTGTATCGATATATCGATATATTGGATCAAAAAATATCGACTAAAAATATCGATGTATCGAAAGAAAAATATCGATGTATCGATATATCGATATTTTTTCAACAAGCCTAGTCGCGACTGCTATAAGTATTTTTTTCTTGAATGTAAGCATGATTGTATTATTTAGAATACAAACAACAACGTATTTGTAATCAAAGGTGCTACTGACGTGACATTTTAACTCAAGGTAAAGTTTACGACAAGGCAAAGTATCCAAGTAAAAAGGGTTAAAAAAACATGTATCAAAGAAAAATATTGACTTATTTCAACCTCATCTTTTTGAGAAAATCACTTTATGCCTCGGCTACATCATGTATTTAAAAGAATTGCCCAAACCAATCAAAAAGATTTAAAACCAAAGTTATTTGACTAGCTCTATCTTAATTTTCACAAAAGAAAAAATCCTAAATTGTTAATTTTATAACTATTGATCGCAATTAGTTTTTGGGGTTTTTAACAAATTTCTTTACTTTTAAGGGTAAACACGCGATGATGCGATATTTATCGTAGCGTTCGCGCACGCCAATGATCATTTATTGACCATTAGTATTAAGTAGTTATGATTTTTGATTGTCTCGTAAATCTGTCGTTAGATATATTGATATTGATTGATGATACGAATTGAAGAATTACCGGATACGGTTATCTTTATGAGTATCAACTCTACATTGACAAATGGCTATATGTTAAAATAACCTACATAACGTTAATCCGATATAGCTTGTTCATAAGCAGTCGAGCATACTTTAAATAAATACACATACTCGTATTGTAAAGGCATATACTATATATATAACAGTCACAAGTCATATAAAGAGACAAAATACACTATGCATCCCGTAGAACTATTTCTATGGTAAATCAGATGACAAAGATCGGATCTAGTGTGTAAATTACCGTAGAAATAGTTCTATGGCTACTGAGGACCATATTTTCACGGATTCAGATCGGACGTAGTGCGCAACCGCTCTTATACTTAGACATTTGCCATCTTCGGTTTCAGCCTGATTGGGTAACGAGCTGATGCTAAGCTGTCAAAAGCCACGTGGCTTTGCTTTTCAAAGAGTTTTTTATCCTCAGGTGTGCCTAACTCTAGGTTCTGAACCATAATTGAGCCTATCGGTTATCAAGGGCAGTGAGTTATTAATTCCACTTACTTTTTTGCTCTGCACAGAATAAATAGATATTGGCATTGACAGTGTTGTTTGTAAGACATGATCAGTTTTCGATAATAATTTAGTTTGCTGCTGCCACTCACCGGCTAAAATATCAAATTCAAAATAACACTTACACTTTATTTAATTTGACAAATTTTCAGCGTTTCGGGCAATCAACATTGTATTTTGGACATTGTAAATATGACAGGACATAAGACTACCCATTTTTGTCGCAAAATCGCCCTTATCAAGAGAACCGCAGTGTTTACCTCCATGGTTTTAAATCTTAGCTAGTCTGGTCTAAGCCAGACAAGACTAGTCTTTTAATTAACCTCTCTATTAAATTCGTCGAGGTAAACCAAACTGCGCACGCAACGCGAAACCATAAGCATTGAATGCGTAAGAAGTGATTGCTTCATCTGACATTTAAGTCAATCTTGAATACTGTATCTATTGAATTACAATTTGAATATCTATCCATATGTCCTTACAGCTGAACGTTCAATCATGACTTAATTTAGAAAAAAATGAATTAACAAGAACATTTCCTGAAAAGTTTAATTTAGTGCCTCGAAAGATGGCAGCCTGGTAAGTCAAGATGACACCACGAACTATCAGACTCCAAGCTGTTTTCTTTTTTCAAAGTTACACGAGCACTCAGAAACCACTTTAGAAGACCTTATCACAATATACCTAGAGCTGCTAAAACCAATGTTTTTAACTGGAATTGAGTTGAATCTAGATTGTTTACATGATGATGTAAACAATCTAGATTCAACTCAATTCCAGTTAAAAACATTTTGAATCTATCAGCTTCAAATAATTTGTGAGTGCCATTACTATCTTTGATCTCTAGAGTACGTTAACTATTGTGGTGCAAGTTCGACAAGTTATTTAAATAGGTATTTTTAAGTTCCTGCAGTATTTTTAATTTTGTTTGTAGCGGTAATCAACGTGGATTATCATCGTCGTCTTATATGCAAGTGGTATTATGCACGTTTTGACCCCGAAAATTTATTTTTATATCCAATTATATCATAACCGTTAAGAAATAATCACGTGCTAGTAAAATCTCAAGTTATGCCTTTTGCAATTTTTACAGTATCAGCCTTCCTATATTTAAAATAAAATCACGACAATCATCATTTGTTACGGTGTGAATATAAATTAAGCAAAGTTTCTTGCAAAAACACTATTGAAATAATAAACATTAATCTATAAGTGAAGCTTAGATATTGTTTCATGTTCCTTTGCTTCCCATACTTCACTGTCAAACTTTGTTTTGTCGACTTCACATTATTTAACGAATACTAAGTAGGTTCTCAAAGAATAGGAAGTACAATGATGGTTATGTTAGGAAGTACACGCGTGTAAATAAACCGGACACGGTGACCTTTGGAGCCTGGAGGAAAATGTGACATTATAGATAGGCCGTGGAGCGCATTCGCAACGATTTATGCCAAAGTGCAAATAGAGTCTTTTGTATCTGAAAATAAATATAGATACGATGTCCTTGCATGCATATCCCATAGGAAAACAATAAAAAAAATTCATTGTTAATTAGTCATCCTTGCGCAGTCAGGAACAAAATTGTGATCTAAAGGGATCTGTGTTGCTTTGTGCTTTTGTAATGATAAAACTTTTTCCGAATCACGAACCAGCTTTAAAGGCTTTTACCAAGTAGTTCCCTTTTACGGAAGATTTTATCGAGCCCTTTTTTTAAGCAGCAATATGATAATTTTGTAGACTCGTACGTAAGTAGGCAAATGTAAGTGTTCATCTCGCTCAAAAGTACCAACCTTGTAATAATTACGTACTATGTAATGAATTCGCATGAAATAGCTCGTATTTCGTTTTTTGAGTATATAAGATATGTGCTGAGCCTAATACTTGTTGTTTGGGCAATGAATGATTTTGGTTAAAAAGTCGAAAGCGGAAAATTAGAGTTCGTAACTTTTTGTTTTTACTAAGTAGGAGAAGTAGAAGATAAACATACTAAAAGTCCTGACCCCCCAGAGATGAGCCCGAGGAGGAAAGGGGAGGGACCAGCCCCCTCCCGGATAAAGGTCCCGTTTTTTATTTTTTTATTAAATCTGGAAAGCAGTGCATGCTATAATATTTTGTTATACTGTTTTTTTTGTAAGCACTCACCACTTTGAGCATTCATTTACCAACCTATAAGGCTATTGTTCGTTCAACGTATATTTAAGACACGTGGTAGAGACGTTACTTAGCACTAGTGAATCGTGATACCCGTGATTAGTAGAATAAACGATTCTAAGAAACTAGATTCCTTAAGGCTGCCTTTTCAACAAAGATGTATGACAAAACACATCGTGACAAGAG
Organism: Pyrausta despicata; assembly: GCA_963921415.1. Lineage (NCBI taxonomy): Eukaryota > Metazoa > Arthropoda > Insecta > Lepidoptera > Crambidae > Pyrausta > Pyrausta despicata. The sequence continues at coordinate 6,607,316 of OY992853.1, forward strand.
CCTTCACCTATTATTTTCTGATGAAAAAATCATAGCTTTATAAATAGCACATTTTATATATTTGACAAATGTAAATACATCTGTGAAAGTACATACTTTTGAATAATCATTAAAGTACAAAATCTTTCAAGACTTAAGATTTTTTAACAAAAATAGTTGCGTAAATTGACGTGCGTGAATGTTTTAGGAACGTTCTCTAATCTTTTGATAGGTCTATCAACAACCTTTTTTCAAGGTTAAGTAGACGGCCACTTTTTTGCCTGATTATCACCTATTTATAAAAATACAAGAGTACTTAGCGTCACCTTAATATTCTTCACTAAAGTTAGGAAATTCTTAAACCAGGCTTGACTTTGTCATCGACATATACTCAGTAAGTTAACTGACATTCAAATAGTTTGAACTTAAGTTCGGTTCCTCACATAACTTAACCTGACTTAAGTGGCAATTGCTTAAAAACCCCTAAATTTATTTGGGCTTTGTGAATGTGTCCGTAAGAAATAAATAAGGGAAATAAAATATGTATGTAAAAAAAGGTATTTTAATTGTAACTTTTAGTAAGAAAACTACGCAATTTTTTAGCTATAGCAAAAATATATCCTTTCAAGAAGCTGTCGATGGTTCTATTTGACTTCGTATTTTGTAGTGCACTATTTTTCATGGCTTTTTCTAGATGGAAAAATATTTTCGGATCCAATTATCACAGCTCCTCTAACTATATCACTCACGAGGTGTTTTTAGATATTTCTAGCTAAATAGGAGACGGTACCAGATAGTGTTATAGTGATACTTTTTAGTATAATCTTGTTTTAAATAGCAGTGTATTTACCTAATCTTTTAAGAGTTAAGTGGCTCTGCATAAGCTAACTACGAAAGACTTTGTATAATCTCCGCTATAATGTCATCAGGGCTATAAAATTTCTGCAGAATTTAAAACAGTTTAGTTTCTGTTCTTGTGATTAAATGAAGGTTAAGTGATTGTAATTCGCAAAGAGGTAATATTTGTTAAATATAAAACGGTATATAAACATTGTATAAAACAGATATAAGGAAATTCGTCACTTTAAAAATCTAAGCTTTTTATTTTCTGGATAAGCACAAGTGTTCTGTTGTTTTCATTTCGTTGCAATATAAATACTAATAATGAGTTTCAATTAATTTACAAGATAGCTTCATTAAGCAACGTTCAGGGGCTGCTTCCGTTAAGTCATAGCTTCTACATCTCGATTTCAAATTGTTAAACACTGTTTTATGCTATTTTTTAAAATGGGGAATTGCTGGCGAAAATCTGTAGTTATGAATGGATTCGCAGACGTTGAAACAACTGATTGAGACTTTAATAGCTAGTGAACTTTGGATTCAACTATTATAACATAGTAAGAATCAATCAAATCGCCAGATGACGTTTAAGACATTGTATGGAAAGACGGTGAAGTCGGCCGACTTTACAGTACCTAGCATAGGAGATTTTTTAGAATAGAATAGTTTTTTTTTTATTCATAAAACAATTAGTACATTTAGTGAAATACATTTTATGAATGGGCATCCACTCAGCAAATGACACCGAATCGAGGATCGTTTACGCTATTCTTCCGTGGATGCCTGAAAAGGGAACGAAAGAGTGCCGCCCGACGACAGCAAATTTAATAATAAAATATAACAAAAACAGAAAGAAAACGTAACAAAAACTGAATAAAAAACACTTGAGTAAGGAAAAGACATTAAGAAGTGAATGAGTGAAATTAGTGCGCTTTTTTGTGTGTTAAAGTATTGTGATCACGATTCAAGGATCAAATATTAACTCTTCATCGTCATGTATTCAATTACAGTGCAAAAACGTAGGCAGGCCTACCACGAAAAACGAAGTACGAAATTTCAGATAGTACGAAAGAAAAACGATAACCGAAAGTGTTCCTACCACGAAACATTTTCACTTTTTAATACTTACATCTGTGTAAATTCGACCTAATGTCAAAATACGCATTAAGATCTAATCTCTAATCCGAAGTAGTAAGCAATACGAAAGAACGATTACCCATCATCGTATTGACGGATACCGAATTTCGTAGTAGACCTCTAGTTTCCCTTGTCTAATTGTTCGCAGTGTTTAAACAATGAAATGAATTACATCAAAAAGAGCCTTTTTGTGATTTGCGACGAGTAACATTGAAGATAAATATTTCGATGCACTCAAAATGTACGGTCAGGGCCAACAAGGTGGTATCATATTGAGATGCTCAAGTGTTTCTGATTGCGCTTGCGATGGAAAGGCTTGCTTGAGACGATATATAAAAAAAAGATCAGAAAGACAGAGTTGATGAGTAATAAACTAAAATAGAACAAGCGAACCAGGCAGACTTTGTCCTGCTCGCTATGTTATTATACATATAAACTTTTCTCTTGAATATCTCTATCTATTTAAAAAATACATCAAAATCCGTTAAGCAGTATCAAAGATCAAAGCATTCATACATGCAGACGTAGGGAAAGACGCCAGAAGCGACTTAAATCTATTCTATGTACTGATACTGAATATTTCTAAAAATATAATATAATATTATATACAATTTAATCGTTGTCAAAAATATGTCTCTATTGAAATGGTATTAAATTATGTATTTAAGAATGATATCTATTTTAAGACATAAATCAGTCAGCTGTGCCAATAGCTAACCAGTCAATATTCTTACCAATTAATTTACAGATAACAACTTTGCAAATGTTTTTTTTTGTCATTTTCGGATGATTAAACCGTTTGATTGTGTAATATAACTTTAAACGGTACCTGATTCTGACCTTCATGGCAAGTGATGTATTGCCTACTTATGAATATTTCCCAAACTAATCAAATCATACTAACAATGTATAAAATACAGTCTAAAATAGCGTGTTTTATAAAATAATAAATTGTATTTGTTAAAAATGATTAACTACAATGCGTAGTTAATCAAGTCATTGACATTGCTGAATATAAAAAAAAATTAGAAAAAACAAGTTTAGTTTATTTTGGCTACATAAAATACGCGTAGTTTACGTCTTTAGTTACTTAGGTGTTCTATAAAAACAAGAACATTTTTATTTATCACTTAAGATATTATTAAGGTTCTGTTTATGGCGAATTAGTTTACACAGTAATGTTCAAACAAAACCAATTATGATATTTGTTTTACGTAATGAGCCTGAATATTCAACATTTTTTCATTAATCTAATTTAGTAACGAAAAAATGTATATAAAATGTAAGCATTATAACAGTCGACGTGGAAATCATTATTATAAAAAAACATTTCCTTACCATTTGACGAGATAACCACGTCAGAATCTAGTTTTGTTCATCTTTTTTTTGTAGAATAAGAATACTATCATTGTGAAGCGTCATTTAATAAGACAGAATTGGGGATCTATATCAATAATATTGTCTATTACGTATTCCATTCACGCTCAGCCAGGTATTTTTATTTAGCCAGCATCGCACGTCGCACAAACCACACTAATTGCTTTCATATCTGTGAATAGAAGCCTTAATAGCACATTCGTGGGTTACGTACAATTTATTTCAGATGAGGTTCTGAAGGTAAGGAAAGGTCAATGCTTTTTTCTTCAAAATCTCTTATTCCTCATCTAAAAACATACTTCTGATCTCACATACATAGTGTTCACTGTATCTAACAATAAAGGAGACGAGGGCACCTTAGAACACTTTTTACACTTTCTTCAGATTCTCTAGTTCTGTACCTTTCTACTGTTTCACAATGCTTGGTCTAACTATTAGGCTATATAATCGCAATACATCCTAAGACGTGGAAAATGCTAATAATAGCCGCAAATCCATTTAAGAAGAAGTCAAACGTTCAAAGTTGCTCCAGGGGTCGCAGCTTTGAAAGTCCTTAAAATTTCGCCGAGTTTACTGTATTAGTTTGGAAATATCAATAAATTCGACGATATTTTAAGTCTCACACTTTTAATTAACTTATTAATAGACTCAACATCAGAAACGACGGAGATAATAAATCAATAGCAAGTATAAAGTTAAAAATTACTAAATTCTCGTTTCTAGTGTCAGCAAAGAGAGTAGGCTAGAGTAAATTGTTGGTACTTTATCTTGCAAGGAAAATGTGGACCAACGGTCTCCCGGGTTTACCGGAGTTTTATAAACATGATTTCGAGTACTTATACCTGTCTCTAAGTTTGAGGAATTCCCCTTCATATCAACGTTTACCAAATAGGTAGTAGAAACTTGAAACTATTTTCCTTGTAAGATACTATGTCTGGTTAAACAAAAGATACCTACGATTGTGAAAATATTTTACGCCTTTGTGGATGCATGGATAAAATGGTTTAATTTTATTTTGATAGGTATGTACACTTTGTGCACAAGGTAAGCATAATGATACTCCTCAATGTACATAAACTTTGACTTATTAATTTGCAATCATAATACTATGGCAAAACTTCTTCAAAACCAAAGCATAGTAAATGAGTACGTGCTCACATAACTTCTAAATTACATTAGATTCAAATTATTTCGACGTGTATGACTGGCCAGTATTATTCGAAGCCTCAAAGCGCAAAAGTAATTAGGCAGTTTGCAAACAGTCCGTGTAGCGAATAACGTTGTTTGTGGGTAGAGTGTAAGGTCGCGATACACTGGCATATTTCAAAGGCTGTTTCGTGAATGTCCGGTTCTATTTGTTAGAGATGATTAATAACACAATGTGGACCGTGAAACTTTTATTAAGTAGATGGGTACAGTTTAAAAATTGATAGCAGACTTCAATGAGTAAGAATTACTATGGTTATTGATTAAAACTTCTACTACATCATCACTCTAAGAGCACAGTTTTGCTGTTTTCAGGGTCACTTTTATGTTATATCGTTGTATCATTCATGATGTACATAATTATGTACAAATCGAGTACATGTCATTCACGTAAACTTAAAGTGGTAGTTCTATAGCAGTCGACCTCAGTATCGATCTGATTAGAGTTGTATACGAACTTGTTGCTCAACGTCCTGAATACAGATTTACCTTGTATTCTCACTTTGAGGGATCGAAGTATATGCGGCGTTTCTTCTTCTAAGGTTTTTTGTTACACGAATAAGTGGTGTCTTACATTTCTTAACGCTCAAGCACGCTCACTTGCCATTATCATGGAAGTAAAGAACATGTAAATATAAAAGTAATTTTTACACCTTGTTAACTACTTACATCTGGAAGTATTATGATATTTTAAATAATTTTTTTTGAGATATTTTATCTTAATACATCCAGATGTGGGTATATACCTTAAGATATTTTTTTCACACAGAGAGAAAAGTCGGGCTGCCACAGGTGGCAACGTTCAGATAAATCTTTCTTACAGTTTCCTCTTCTGATATCTACTTAGGGGCTCGTAGATACATGCATTGGAGAATCATGTGATCTCGTTTGAATGTACAATAACAATGCTTAGAGTAACACTAAAGGGTGATTAATTAAAATATATATATATACAACGACATCACATACATTGATCTGACTCCGTGGTAAGTAGCTTAAGCACTTGTGTTACAGAAATCAGGATCAACAGTGGTATTACAAATAAAATTAAATAAATACATATAATACCCAGACCAGTACAAACAGACATGTTTATGCACACAAATGTTTGTGCGGGGATCGAACCCGCGACCTCTTGGTTAATAGTCAACTTCTTGACCATTACACCAAAGCGGTCGTCCAAAAATTAAAAACCGGTCAAGTGCGAGTTGGACTCGCGCACCGAGGGTTCCGTACAAACCTGTAGATAAGGAGATAACTATGAAACGATAACTTTGAAATTTTCATAATTGTCAAAAAGATTTTTCAAAAAGATTTTTTTTATATATGATCAAACTGAAAATTTACGGTTTTCGTAATTTTTCCTATATCTGTACTATAAGACGTGACTTCGTACTAAATTTCAAGATTCTAAGTTTACGGGAAGTACCCTGTAGGTTTTGATTCCCGTGCGAGTTTCGAAAATTTGCGGAAATTTGCGGCCTAAATGGCTGTATCTTTTGATTGCGATGGCTTAGAAGATTGATTTTCCTACAGCTTCCAGGGACAGTTTGATACCTTCACGCGTTCCTGAGAAAAACGGTCTTGACAGACGGACGAACGGATGGACAGACGGACAACAAAGTGATCTTATAAGGGTTCCGTTTTTTCTTTTGAGGTACGGAACCCTAAAAAGGTTACGTATGCGATTCGCATACCCAAGGAATATACATACGAAATTTTATATAAGTTTTCCTGTTTAGGAGGAGCTCTGGGACAAACAATGTGACACGAGAGTGTTATATAAATATATGAAGACGTAGCAACAAAAGGAAAAAAAATGCATATAAACATAACTTTCAATGATATGAAAACGTTGAGATAAAAATCTTAGATGTTGTTTGTCGTACTTATAAGTGGTAATCTTTTATCAGTCACACTTTCCTTCAAACAATCCAAAGTTCATTAAGTGCTTTAAAACAAAACAAATTGACTATATATTTTTTATACCGATTTGAAAACCATTGCCACACACACAAAGTTTAAAATATTTAACTTCCTTGCTTACTTCTTATTTTGCGAATAAACATTAATGAGACAAGCTTCATGAAGTTAATAAGTTTTACCCTGATTGTAAGTCCTTGAAAACCGGTTAAATATCCGTATGTACTTAAAAGACCTTTAATTTCCTTAATTCCCGGATTATGGGTCGTATTAAAGTATTAGTAGTAAACTACATATATTTCTTTAGTGTTATACTTTAAGTCACGTCTAATAACCAACAACCCAGTATCAGCAATCACCTTACCTAATCTTGTAGTCTAAATACATATAGTTCACAGAAACGAAAGAGATAAAAATACACAAAGATATTAAGATTATGTGTAGGTAGGTTAGTAATAAAACTAAACAATATTGCATTAGAGGAAATAACTGCTCCGAGTGTATGTAACTGGCTGCTATTCTTAATTCGCTTGAGATTTCTTAACGATCTGTGCAATTGCATTGTGAAGAAACATCCTAATGGTTTACTTTCAAAGAGCACTCTTAAAAAGTAAACTACTCGTAGAAGTGTTAAACAAAGTAGTGAGCAGTTGGTTTCTTAAGTTTAATTGTATTTTGGTACTCTGTGTAATTTTTTTATAAATAAATAGATAATCTCTTTCATTCCATTCTTTTACGATGGGGCTACAGGATTTAAAAAAAAAACAAATTGTATTTTTTTTTTACCTACGAGTAGTTACTTAGTTAAGTACTAGTATTTTTCATAAATAAAGTTTAGTTAACAGTTATCGTCTGATGCAATCTGAGCTACGCTTTATCAAATTATCCGCCAAGGTATACCTCTTCAGAACGAGAACTCTTGACATTATTCTCAGCCGACTTCAAACAGCAGGCTCTCAATATTTTTATGTGGGGATCCTTTTTTATGAGAAGTGTCCTCGTTACAGCGTTTTTGTTGTCGCCTTCTTTGACAACGCTGTTCTTTGGCACTACATACGAGTAAGTTATGCGATTCCTTTAAATATGGCTGCTCCAAATCCGCTCTGCTACGACAATTTTTATTTTATATTATATTTGTCATCGCGTTTATCTTTAACAATGTTGATCCTACTCTCAGAGCGATAAACAATAGATATAATCCTTATCACCAAGGATTGCTTTAATAACACTTACAATCCGTTCGTTTCAGGTACCCGAGTGACTGAGGACAGACATTGAAATGCTACCACGATGGCGACGGATTTTATCAAAAAGTAAGTTCATACATATTAAATCAAAATACTAGTTCAAAATTTATTTTGACATCCGTATAAGTAAACCATTTGCTTCATTTAATAAACTGTCATGTGCATGTTAGTTGATGTTGATGTTGAGTTTTTCCCAATTATGCATACAAACTATAAAATAACTCAGTGTTATACTTAATCTAAAAATGGCTAAGTTGTTATTAGAAAAACACATACCCATTCATTATGGATGCATAGTTAAAATCATTATACCTATTTATTTGAACTAGTTTTTTAAACAATGCCCCGAAAATACATTTAACTGTTCATTCAGATGATTATTTTGTGAAAATTTTATTTCATTTCAAACGTGCGATACTTTAGATACAGCTAGACTGTAAGTTACAAATATTAGCATCAGCTAATAATGTTAATTTGATACTCAAAAGACTCGTTAAGAAGTTTGTCACGATCCGAAATTAGCGATAAAAATATTGGCTAAATAAATACTTACTGTGTTAATTTATCATTGGTTTTATCCTACAAAACATTTTTTGAAAGAGTTCTGTACACTACGGGAACGGGATCACCATTATTTCAGGGAATTACTTGTGGCGGAGCACAATTATTTCTGTCGTATTTATATTTAATCGTAAAAACGCCACTTTACTATAGAGACATTTATAGGATTTATTCAGTGTGAAGCTCGTGTTATGTTATTTTTCTATACTTTTCTAAATTTACGTGCCTGATCCCAGTTTTTCTACAAGGAACTAGTTTTGTATCAAAATAGGAAGTTGGAAGGGATTGCTGGACTTGATGGATGTTATATGTTTTACTCTTCCAATAGACAGCAATTTTCTCTCAACACCAAAATGAGATGCCGTAAAAAACAATGAATGGTGTAAAATAACTAGGTAGGTGCTTAACCCTACAATTTACGAGATTGGCCGTTAAGCTCCGATAACTCCGCACTTGGCCTCGATGTGGCTGAAGCGGTGTGATAAATCCCTTATCGGGGTCCCAACGACCAAGCTTTGTGATTTTTTCCTTAATCCTTGAAAGCTTTTTGAGGGGTTGAAAGGTCGCTTTCAATTGTGTGTCTGGCGTCCAACATCTATACGTATAAAATTCTTATGTCACAATGTTCGTTCCCGTACTGCTCCGAAACGGCTTGACTGATTCTTATGAAATTTTGTGAGCAGAACTGAGAATCGGCCAAAATCTATTTTTCATATCCCTTAGTGATAAGGGTTGTCCACAATAATTTATTTGGCAAAACTACGTTTGCCGGGTCAGCTAGTACTCGTATTTTATAAAACAGATTCTTGTTATCATCTCTTACGTTTTTTTATTTATATTGTTATTCAAGTCGTCAGTCTTGTGACCAATTTCAAGGCAGCAAATTACAATTTCTTATAACTTTGTAAAAAAACTAAGCGCTCTAGATTATTAATCCTCAAAACCGTTTTCCCCGCTCAGTGTTCCTAATTCCCCAGCGGTATGTCCTCGGCATCATGGGCCTGCTGGCGGTGTGCAACGCGTACACCATGCGTGTGTGCCTCAACCTGGCCGTGACGCAGATGGTGAACAACACCAAGTCGGAGGAACTGCACTTCGACCCCAACGCGTGTCCTGACGATAGCGAGTTGATCACTAATGGGACTGTCAGTTCTAGACCTGTGAGTGTAATACGTTTCATTCTTAGAGTACACCCACATATAGAAATAGTAGGTAAGCCACGCGAGGGTGCCGGAAGCTGGTTGTGATGCAGATGGTGAACAACACCAAGTCGGAGGAACTGCACTTCGACCCCAACGCGTGTCCTGACGATAGCGGGCTGATCACTAATGGGACTGCCAGTTCTAGACCGGAGATTTAATAGCTCTTACACTTTTTACACACCACACATATGAAATTATAGTATACTTTGGGTTTTGCCTCAGCTTGACCTGGCCTGTGAGTTGATGGATTTGATTCTTATGCGTAGCAAATTACAGCTACTGTCAGGTATGCCTTAAATTGGCCATGACACCGGTGGTGAACAACACCAAGTCAGAGGAACTGCAATTTGACCCCAACGCGTGTTCCAAAGATAGCGAGCTGATAATTATAAGTTGATGGATCTCATAATTTTTATTGTAAAGTCGTGAAAATTTTATGCTTAGCAGTGTTGGGGCCATTACTTAGTAAATACATGCATGTTATAATGACAATAAATAGTAATGTGAATAGAATCGTTTACATATTTGCTCTTGAATGGTACATGTTAGATCTATAAAAATAATGCATACAGTTCTTACATATCCAGCAATACAAAAAAACATGCAAATATATGACCATATGGTTATGCCTTCCATTATCTTTGTTTATGCTAAGCATGTCATGTAGAAAAGATTTGCCTAATTTAGTTCACGGTTCAATAATCAACTTTGTTGTACTCTTATAAATCTTCGAGTTACAAGTCGTCGACTTACGAGTCAAAAGGCAATTTTGTTTCTGCGCTATTTAGTAGTCGATGAAAACTATTTAACGTCCAATTAAACATACAAAGTGTAGTTACAAGTGGCGACATATGAAATGAACTTGTACTTTGATTGACGGCAAAGAGAGTTGTTTGTATTTAATCAAGTGGAAATGAAAATTCATGCGATGGAAATTGTACCGTCACCAAAATCTCAAGCTAATTAAAAATCCGTCGTATGCACTTGTAATAGAGGCGATTATTTAACAAAAGCTCAAAGGGAACGTTGGCTACTGTACGTTGCAATTGAACTCGAATGTTTACGGACGCTCAGTAATTTTGATATTGTTGTGAAGTGAATATACTTGGTTTCGAGTGGCTTGAAATTTCAATTTCACATTGAAATTGCTTTTGCCAAAGAAGAAATTATTCATGGGCTCGTTTGCACTGTAACTGACGTTCGTTGTATTATTAGCTGCTGTGCTGTAATGTTAATGGATTCCTGCTTTTATTATTTTAAATTAACATTCACGTGTTACATATGAAAAGTAATACAATATATTAATACCTGCTAAGTTAAATAGATAAGTACTTATTGTTGTTTTTTTAAATAAATAAATATAAATAACAACATCACATAGGTACGAGTACATTGATCTGACTCCGTGGTAAGTAACTTAAGCACTTGTGTTACAGATATCAGAATCAACACTGATATTACAAATAAACTTAAATAAATACATATAACACCCAGACCAGTACAAACAGACATGTTCATGTACACAAATGTTTGTACAGTGCGGGGATCGAACCCGCGACCTCTCGGTTAATAGTCAAATTTGGGGTACCAAATAAGATTATTTTGCCAACTTGTATATACAATGTTCCCATAATAGCCACAACAAATTAAAAATCCTAAACTTCTGAAACACTGTAATAAACTATAACATGCTCTGAAAATTAATGACTTCATAAACTTTAACCCAATAAACCCTTTAATTTCAGTATGCAATATTCGATTGGTCGGAGTCTACCCAGGGGCTGATTCTCAGCGCGTTCTATTACGGTTACGCAATCACACACGTCCCGGGAGGGTACTTAGCGGAGAGATACGGAGGAAAATGGACATTAGGCATTGGCCTTCTAAGCACAGCCATATTTACACTACTGACGCCTGTGGTCGTGAAAGCCGGAGGTGCTACGTGGCTGTTTATACTTCGAGTCCTGCAAGGAATGGGCGAGGTGAGGAAGAATAATTGTTATTACCATATTTTGTTACAGGTAGGGCCGTTAGCTAAGAGATACCTACTCATGTGGAGATACGGAGAACAATAGATGTAAGGTTCCGGTTTTCTAAGTGCTGTCAATATTCCCCTTACTTTTATTTTTGCCACCTTATCTAACCCTGTAAATTACAAAAAATGTATACTTACTTTAATTGCACAGAGCTATGATACAACCTCTGCTTACTTTAAGGGAAAAAATGCGAATTAATAACAAAAACCCCGTAGCATTATCTCAAACGGACAGTGCACACAACATCAATTGGAGGTCGTAGTAGCAATACTACGGCTACAATAATATATAACAGCATTCAGAATATTCGCTTTATGTTCTACTCTTTATGATAGTCCCAACTAATCGTAAAGAGTCGAACATAAGGTATACCTACTGCTTCCGTAACAGACGGGTAATCGGTATTTAAATATTTTCTTACCCATTTCAGGGCCCAACCATGCCAGCGCTCATGATAGTCCTGGCCCGCTGGGTGCCCCCACACGAGCGGTCGCGGCAAGGGGCCCTCGTGTTCGGGGGAGCCCAAATCGGCAACATCTTCGGTTCCTTCATGTCTGGCTTTCTCATGGCCGGGGATGGGAACTGGGTCAACGTGTTCTACTTCTTCGGGTGTTTCGGGATCTTGTGGTTTATTTTCTGGGTGAGGAGATCATAAATTGCTTAATAGTCTTCCTGGCCGATTTCGACTACGGCGGCCAATCTCAACAGAGATCAGCCAACTGCGCGGGAGATATTATAGTGCACAAGTGTGAGCGCAATATACAGGTGAACTCACTGTTGCATCACTCTCAAAGTTCGGTGAGACAGCAATCGGAGAGAAATGACCGAAGAGAGATTAGGACCAACGGCTTAACGTGCTTTACGAGGCACGGGGGTGTAACACCGCTAACTTCCCGACTCCGAGCTGTTTTTGAGAAATTCATGACAGAAAATCTCAAAAACAAATTTGGCTCGACCTGGGATTCGAAACCAGGACCTCTCGAATGTAAGGCAGAAACTTTGCCACTACACCAATGAGCCAGTAAAATAAATTGCTTAACGATTGATTAACAAGGAAACATTTAACATTATTTTATGAAAGTAAAAGAACCAAAGACATACATTAGACTCTTGCGTAGTGAAAGGAAAATGTGTAAAATGCCACGCTGTGTTCCGCAAAGACACTTTTGGTAACAAATAATAGTTTCATCCACAAGAACAGAGCCAACTGTCCACTGGTTTGTTTGATATTTATCCAACGAGTCATTATCCAATGGTAACAGAAACATAGACACTCTGTTTGAATATTTTCTTCTTATTACTATATATAAACGTTAGGTACGTTTGATTTCCAGAGCCTTCTATGCTACAGTACACCAAACACCCACCCGTACATTTCGGACGAAGAACTCGAGTACCTAAATAAGCATGTCACCAGTGCTGATAATAATAGCATCAGGGACCCTGTTCCGTGGAAGGCCATCGTGAGATCTGTTCCCGTTTGGGCCCTGTTATTTGCTGCAGTAAGTATACACAAACATCAAATAAATACACTAATCAGGGACGAAGGGCCCATTATCCCATTTTGGTTTGTTAATATCCTGTCATCATTATATTTGCCCTGCCTACATTTTTTAAACTCATGTTAACATGTCGTTTCAATGCAATATAGCAAAAACTGGTGGTTCGGTAAGTGTTATGACCAGTGTACCTTTCCTTTTGAACATCAAAAAATGTGATATAAAACATTTTGATATTTGAAGCTGCCACAGAAATAATAAGTCACTATTTATCACATAATAAAACATATAACATCTCCGTAAAAAGTATGCAAGTGTGATGATGACACTGGGCCAATTGGAACCGGTCGTAATCACATTTACGTAATAAAATAACTGTCCAGAATTATTTTTGGAAACATCTTACATCATCGGACGGCTGCATTCAAGTTTCTGTCTTTGTCTGTTTCACTGAATCTTTAACTTACATCCCAATTCCGTTTTTGGAATCATCGAACGAATGAGTTTTTAACAATTTCTGCTACTGAATCAGTCACTAAATATAGTCGATGGATATAACATATGTGTTTCTACATTACAAACAAATGAATTGTGTTATATTAGAGGAATGTTTTACTCACCCTCACCTCTTTAAAGGGGCAGGGTGGTGCATGCAATTCATAGGAAGAAAAGTGAAGCCTCACAAAAAACCTTCGTTAAGAACGCTTTTACAAAGCTAGATCAAAGAATTCTTAGGATTCCGTATCTTAAAATGTAAACCAAAAACAACATTTGTCTAAGTGATCAATCAGTATTTACTAAAAAAGTATAACAGCAATTAAAATTGGCCTTACTTTTTACATTTAGAATAAGATCGATCGGTAAGTTTTAATATTCCTACATGAACCCCGGTTTATTTTAAACAATTCAAAAAATTTGTTTCCAGGTGGGCCATGACTGGGGTTACTACACGATGGTCACCGACCTTCCCAAGTACATGACAGATGTGCTCAAATTCAACATAGCGGCCACAGGTACCCTGACGGCCATGCCCTACCTGGCGATGTGGGTCAGCTCCTTCATCTTCGGATGGGTGTGCGATGTCTGTGTCAAGAGGGGATGGCACACCATCAAGACTGGGAGGATAATCCACACTACTATAGGTTTGAATTGCACTGTTGACATTTTATAATCAACTGACCTTAAGTTTTATTCACATCTGCTTTTCCTTATAAACACACACACGCTCACTCTCTCTCTCTCCCTCACACACACACACACACACACACACACACACACATACTCAAACACACACATACTCACATACTCACACACACAAACACACACACACACACACATACACCAAACACGCACGCGCGTGCGTACAAACGCACGCTTATTTACAACTGCTCAACATATAGTACACCCTCACACCCTTAAAATCTTTCAGTATGTAAAAAAAACAGTATTTATGTAGTTTAATAAGTATTTAGTCAAATTTTTATTCGTCAATAAAAAAAAGAAGAGTACAGCTTCGACTATTATTACTATTTATATTTTTTCTTTTTAAATTCATCATCTCTTTACTTGTCTTGTTGTGTTGTCAAGTTGTCTTGTCTCGTTATTATATATGGGTTTATAATTAAGAGGGATGTTTATCACGAGTTAATATTAAATAACTCCAATGACTGCTGCACAGACTGCCTTATGGCATTTAGACGTTTACTAAAGACATTTTTAGTAAAAAAAAATTTTATTTCTTGGGTAACTAAAAATTTAAAAGAAATTAAAAAATAAATGAATTTTGAGGAGAGCATTTAAAAGCCCTTTAAGATAATGAAAGAAGGCATGAACAAAGAGCTTTAGAAATGAATCGGGAAAACTAAAGAAAATCTTACGCTTTCAATGTCAAAAGCTATTTTGAGAAGTGCCCCATTAAAACTTTTTGGTCGTTTAGTTTTGTAATTCAACAATGAAAAGTTTAAACAGTTATGTACCCACCCACCAAAAGCATCATTAGTCTTATGTCTTTTAACAGTTCTTACCAATAAGTATTTTTTGAGTTCTAGAGTTCTTTTAAGGCTTAAGAACTTTTGAAAATTAAACGTTTGATGATGAAACCTGAACTTGAAAAATAAATGAGAAATAGAGAAATGTAGCACTTGTTTGACCTAATTTATTGATTTTAAAACTTTATTACACATACATTAAATGTTACAAAAAGAATTTTAAAAAATCTGCCAGTTCAGTCCTCCTGTATGTTAGGCAGAAAGGTGGCAATGCTTAAAAGTGGCAATGTTGGAATTTATAAATAAACATAACCCGGCTTGACTGGCCAGAATGGAACCCTCTATATTCCTAAGTAACGAAATTCCCCATGAATCACGTAGCGCTGTTTCGTTGGAAACAAATTAATAAATGTTCTAGAAACTAACTACCCGACGAGTTGGCCAACAGGACCCTTAACTTGATAAGGTCAGCAAAAAATGCAATTCGCTCTAATTCCTAACAATATTATATACGCCAGAAGTTCTGCTTGTTTGGTTGTATTTGGCAGTAGTTGAGGGATCGTTTTAGGTGCCGGATATAGTAAAATAAAAACTACCGTCACTAAAAATTTTCACAGAGCACGTCGGCAAACAGTCATTATATTAATGTTTTTTTATGAAATTGCAATCTCAAAACTTGCAAAACTCTTCGCGTTTGTATGACGAAGCCTTAAAATGTACGAGTAGTTATAGTTTAAAAATGATTTATTATACTCTCCAATAAATACATAGACAAAACAAAAATGAAACAGAGAGGCCATAACTCACTTATTATGTCACAAGAATACAATAGATTAATTGCGTTTCAGACAGCTCATTATAAGTTGTTAATTGACTATCGGTTTTGGTGTCAACTTGTATTCTATTATGTAACGATCAATATTTACTGTAGTAATTTATGAATATTCATCATCATTCATCATCAGCCTATATACGTCCCACTGCTGGGCACAGGCCTCACCTCAACTATGAGGTGGTGCGAGCCATACTCCACCACGCGGGCTCAGTGCGGATTGGTGGAGGGGTTGTGTGTAAGGTAAGTGACCAACCTTACTGTCAGATGTTATTAAGCCGCCCGAGGGCCTCCGACCAGGCTTAACGACTAATATATATCGATATTAACCGGGACCAACAGCTTAACGTGCCTTCCGAAGCACGAAGTTTATGAATATGTATTAACAAAATTGATTACATTTAAAATGTGTTTATTATTTTCTTAGTCATTCTTAGAAGGCCATCCGAGTAAATTTAGTTAATTTTCTTTTTCTGGTAACATTATTTTTCTACGGTTTTAACAAAGTTTCTGCTGTCCGTACATAAGTTCTAACATCATATTTATCGCTTCCAGCTGCCACGGGTCCGGCTATCTGTATCATATTGGCATCATATGCGGGTTGCGACCGATACGCCGCGGTGGCGTACTTTATCGCTTCTATGGCGCTTATGGGCGGCTTCTACAGTGGCATGAAGGTGAGAAAACACGATAATCAAGTAGAAAATACGGGCAAAAACGGTTTAAGTTGTAGTTATAGTAACAGACAGTAGGATATGTTACTATTTACATATTTACACCTAAAAATAAGCTGTAGGGAGAAATCAATATTTTTATGTTTTTCGTTCATACAAAAAAGTATCAGTACTCTTCAGACCAAGTTATTTTCATAAATCAGAGAAGCTAATGAAAATTCAACAAAATAAAATGTACAATACCTAGGTAGTTATTTCATCACGACCTTTATCGCGGACCAATGAGGTGGAAATTACGTTTTTATCTCTCTCCGTTACACGAATTTACGGAATACTCAAGGAAATAAGATTTGTATGCCCAATTTAACATGGTTCCAGATCATTGCATCTATTATGTTTAAACAATAAATCATGATAGATAACATTTTTTTCAGTTACCTACCATGTACTTATGTATGTATATGAATATGAATATACTTTACGCCTCATCGTTTTTTCTTTGCAACAAAGTGTTGTTTGTTGATTTAGAAAACATCTTTATCATTTTATTTAAAAGAACTAGTATATAAAACAGCCAGCATAGAACATTAAAAATAAATAACAAAAAAATAAAGCTAGCTAAAATAACAAAAAAAATCTCGACAGGGATAATTATTTTTGATCATTATTTTATTTTCGATTCTATACTTTTTGAATGGTTTTCTTATTTATGTATTATTATATTTTTATTTCAGGTCAATGCACTAGACTTAGCTCCGAACTACGCTGGGTCGCTGACAGCCATGATTAACGGAACGTCCACCATATCAGGAATCATCACTCCATACCTTATAGGATTATTAACGCCTGATGTAAGTATCACAATTAAATCTGTGTACCACTTAGCACTGGACAGAAGGTGATAAGTGTATCACGAACGCTGCCTAATTTCTTAACGGTGCTTATGACACTTTCCTAAAGGACAACTCAGCCTTAGTTAGTCAGGGCTGGCAAAAATGATCTTTATGACTCCTTGTAAACGAAACACAAAATGAAATAATTTTAATCATAACATCATAAATCATTGAGGATTTAAAAAAAATCTACAATAATTCTCATAAATAAACCATATAGCGAAATTGACGCCTTACAGAATTCAAAAACATCAAATAGCAGACTTTATTCCTTTCGATAAGCAAATTCAAAGAAAACACCCTAATGAGTTTGTAACGATCCCATTTTTCAGCACCATTCCTTCTTAAATATTGAGCTTTCAAACAGATTGTCGATTTCTTAAGTCAAACGATCTCCAAGTTTACCGAACAATAAATGCTCGACCTTCATCAAAACTCTACACAAAGACGTCAAAACTGTTCATTTGGAACTAAAATCTTACATATTTAGACCGTTCTTACTAATTTCGGCTTCTATAATAATGTCTACGGCAGAACTTGTGTTTAATTGAATATTAAAAAGGCAATTTGTCGCATCGAGAAATGAAATATTGAACTTGCAATTTCTCTTAGACAATGCTAATGCTGTTATGTTTGAATCTAAGGATAAAGTTTGTGATTGCTATGCTACCTACCTATAGAACCAATATATTGGCAATATGGCCTTTCAAAGGCTTTGCCAGTCCTTTCAACAGGTCGTGTGCTAGCATGCTCGCATACCAATCTGCTCGGGTAGTCGCAATAAACTGCTCTAGAATTCATCGGCTATGCAATTATTCTTTAAGACAAGCTCGTATGTGGTCCTAAAGCTTTGCCCGTTAAAATTAACAAAGATCTGGAATTATGGCCGTTAGAGAAAATAGTTTTTTTTTAATCTTTGTGGGAGCTCTAACCAAGTACCTACTTATAGATTTCTAGCGCCATCAATAGTGGTTTTTTATCATAATCGATTGGGAATCAATGTTTGTTTCCTTTTACTGAGACCAAGAAACTTTAATATCAGGGAATCTTTTTTTTTGACCACTAATCTTCATTGATGACACAGATCAACAATATTATGGTACATGTTCTAATAATAACATTTTCTTTCTAGTCAACCCTAGTACAATGGAGGGTAGCCTTCTGGGTCTGCTTCGCTGTGCTAGTAGGCACAAACATCGTCTACATATTCTGGGCAGACGGCAAGCAGCAGTGGTGGGACGACGTCAGGCAATACGGCTACCCTGAAGACTGGAAACATGGTCCACTAAAAACCGTTGACCTCGATAAAGAGAAGAATAGAAAAGAAAAGAAAATGATCGAAGGTTCGAAGCTGTGAAAAATTAGTACAGAGTTTGAAAATCGAATCAAAAATGTTGTGAAGTTAGAACAAAATGAGTTATGACGTGTAATATCAAATCTAACTAAAATTACGCCATCAAATTACAGAACTATATTTTAAGGTATTTCAGAACTGTTTTGCTATCGTCTTTAAAATCATATCTGTAACATTTTTGTCAAAGGAGCTTTATCTGTAATTTATTGATTTATAATACTTCTTTTTCTAGGCAACGTATTTGAAAACTTAAAGTTCCTCAGGTTTTACAACTTAAGTATAGATAGGAAATAAAATCTAACGAATTTATTAACATTATTACAAGAATTTAGTTTATTTATACCTACTTGTTACAAAACCTTACTTGTCAACCTGTGGACGAAAGATAATGTATACTTTTAATTTTTACTTACGTTTTAAGTGCCATTTTATTGTGTTGTATGCTGGACGTATCATTAAAAGTATTAAAAATATTATGCTTTAAGTACAAAATAAAACAACTATGAGGCATTACACATTTTGTATCCTATATTAATAAAGCATACGAGTATTTGCATGTCAAATTGCTTTGATCGATTTGTAACAGCAACCACATTTTTTATAATTGACAATATTAATTTTCAATTATTAAATTACACTACACACTGTTCAGTTATAGATTTAAAGTATGTAGGTACATGATTAAAATTAAAATCAAACACAACGTGATGTGATAATATTGCTATTACAAAATAAGAGTGATATGTTTAGTGATATAACTAGATTAAATTAATATATTGTACCTAATTATAATAAAATATACTTAGTTCAAACCTTATCTTTTTTGGTATTGTTAGTTCAGTCCCTATCAATTTTATTCGCATACTTTCAAAATATTAGTTTTCAGTTGTAATTTATGTTTCAAAATTGACGAGACATAACGATCCTTTAAAATACTTTAAAATTGAACAGTCCAAATAGCCCTTAGGTACGTACAAACCCCTTTTCTAGTCTATCGCTTTTCAAACAGTTATTTAAGTGCTGCAGTAAGTTTCTACCTTCAGAGTATTTCTCGAGGCTACGTAATGTTATGTCTCATAATGACGCCACGAATTATACACATCAGCAATTACTGCTTATTGTTCCACTGAAGTGCCTCTTGCTACTGCCAATGTTACCTACGTCAGAATACGTCCAGCACGAAACTAAATTTCAACCCTACTACATAGATAGATCTAACTTTAAAAGTTAAATGGTAAAAAGAATGAGAGTGCTACTTCGTAACGCTTCTAATTTTTGTCGTCTCGGTCGAGCGCACATGGCTCAGAATGCGTGATAGAGACGGCTAATTTGAACATTATTTTGTTTGGCGGTTTTTAGAGTACGGACCTCATGGCGAACTAGACGAGGCACTCTAAAAGTAATAGAAAACTACTTTTTCTTTGCTGAATACGGTCAAACGAAGTCTTTTGTATTTTTTCTCTACTCGAAAAGGTTGGGATTACACTTGCAGATATATTTGTGCGAGGTAAGTATTTGAATTTGCAGGTATGCGATCACTACATTAGTAAATTACGGTGCTTATAACGACATTTGTTATATGAAAATAAAATCATTTATTTAAAAAGTTAAATAAATATACAACAACATCACATACATTGATCTGACTCCGTGGTAAGTAGCTTAAGCACTTGTGTTACAGACATCAGAATCAACAGTGGTATTACAAATAAATTTAACACCCAGACGAGTACAAACAGACATATTCATGTACACAAATGTTTGTACAGTGCGGGGATCCAACCCGCGACCTCTTGGTTAATAGTCAACTTCTGGACCATTACACCAAAGTGGTCGACAAAATGCCACAGTATTTGCCTGATAGCTATCATAAGTTTGTTGTAATTATTAGCATTCTTCATATAATACCTCGTTACATAACATAATACATCAAGGTTCAAAACTGACTTTATTAAAAAAATTTCGTTTTCCGGTATAAAGCTTAAAAGTTACTGGTAACAAAGACTTTAGAAGCAGGTGTCGCATATTCCCAATGCAGAAAGATTTCCTATGAAAAGTTCTGCATGAATGCAGTGCCTTCGCCAGACGCGTCGAACCACTACGATTGGCTGATTTCGCTTTGTGATGTCTTCAGTCGAATATAAAACTTGTTTTACTTTCATATACAATATACTACACCTACTGACAGCTGAATGTTAAGGTATCTACCCAAAGACACATTAACATATTTTCGTGAACTCCTTGTCACTGTTTAATTAAAGGGCTGACCAAATTAAACAAATACGTTGTAATATTAGTTTCTTGTTTTTTTTTGTTCAGGTAAGTTATTTTTAAGCAAAGCTGTAGCAGCATGTCAGTATTTTGAACTCTACGAGGGTACAAAATACCTTTGAAAATACGATGATATTTACTGTTTTAATTTATTTAAAATCTTATTGCACATGATATACCTATACAAAGGTTAGACTAAATGCTATAATCATTTTCTGCTTTTCAACTTTTAACGGCGTTGTTGTTTTTTTTTATATTTGAGTCTCTAATTGCTGAGTGAGAATCATCTTATATATTTTATGCTTAGTTAGTGAGTCACTCAGTCAATTAGTCACAAGTAGTGACATTGATTTTGAGTATTTTCAACTACATACTTTGTTCAACACACCTACGTTCGTTCTAGGCGACTTTATTTATGTAAATAAAATACAATCTTAGCTAAGTTGGTCCCAATAGAGCCTTAATCGTTCGTTTTGAATACCAATAAGTTGTCCAGCCTTGTCTTCACATATTAAATAGATAAATTATGTAAATCATATAACATTGTTTATCGATTACATAAGTAATGACTTTAAGGTTTCAATAACCTTTGTCAGTGACATAGACTCTAATTACGATTATAATAGATAGCAAAAAGACTTCTTGAATCTTGTAAAAAATGGGTACATTGACAAACGACGCGACAATATCAGTCATTTTTTTTTAAATTTTTATAAATATATTGATGCAGAGTCTTCTAAGAGTTGCCAATAGAACCTTATGAGGGCTCCCAAATTAAGGTGTTAACCTTAATTTGGGAGCCCTCATATAATTTTTCATTCACATAATTTTATTATATGACGGTCTTGTTATCTACTAGGGCGTTTTGATAACTCCATGACTTTCAGGCTGAATAGAAACTTTTTTTATTTTTAATGATATTTTCTTAAAAGTAATATTTTTGCGAACCTAAAATAATTCTATTTTCAAATATGGCGTGAAAACAATATTTAATAACAAAAGAAGTTTGGCGGCTGTGAAGGTGTTCTTCGAAAATGGAGAAATCCGAGTTTCGAGTCTTGATTAAACACTATTTTTTACGCGGGAAAACCATTAAGCAGACCGAAGACAAGTTGAAAAAATATTACGGGGATTCAGCGCCGTCTCATGGAATGGTACATAAATGGTTTACTGAGTTTCGTTGTGGACGTATTACAACCAATGATGCCGAGCGCCCAGGAAGGCCGATTGAGGTAACCACTGAGGACATTGTTAACAAAATCCACATATTGTTTTGGCTGACCGTCGAGTAAAGATACGCGAGTTAGCTGAGGCTGTGCACATCTCAACTGAACGAGTTTTTCATATTTTGCACGATATTTTGGGAATGAAAAAACTTTCTGCAAGATGGGTGCCGCGCTTACTGACAGTCGACCAAAAGCGAAAACGCGTGACTACTTCTGAGGCATGTCTGGCTATGTATAATCGCAATCCAAGTGAATTTTTGCGTCGGTACGTAACCGTGGATGAAACGTGGGTCCACCATTATACGCCAGAGACTAAACAACAGTCAAAGCAGTGGACTTCTACCGGCGAACGTGCACCAAAGAAGGCAAAAACGGTATGTTCGGCTGGTAAAGTGATGGCAACAGTATTTTGGGACAGTCAAGGGGTTATTTTCATCGATTTCTTGGAGAAAGGCAAGACAATAACCGGTGCTTACTATGCTGCATTGCTGGAAAGATTTAATGAAGAGTTGATGAAGAAACGACCGCATCTAGCAAAGAAAAAAGTTCTATTTCATCAGGATAATGCTCCGGCCCACTCGTCTGCAGTCGCGACTTCAAAACTTGTCGAATTAGGATACGAATTATTGCCGCACCCTCCATATTCACCAGATTTAGCCCCCTGTGACTTCTTTCTCTTCCCAAACATGAAGAAATGGCTTGCTGGGCAAAGATTTTCATCTAATGAAGAGGTGATAGCTGCAACCGAGGCCTATTTTGCAGGCTTTGACAAAAAGTATTTTTTGGATGGGTTGAAGAGATTGGAGCATCGCTGGAAAAAGAGTGTAGAGTTGAAAGGAGAGTATGTAGAAAAATAAAATGTTTTTGTACACAAAATATATGTTTTTCTTTTCAAAGTCATGGACTTATCAAACCGCCCTCGTATGTAAACGATTAAAGCAGAGGGGTATAATTTTTGAAAGAAATAATCAATAAAATGTGCAGTGCACTCCTCAAACTCTAATTAATAATGTTCTTTAAATTTAGAAAAACAAATATAAGTAATCTGTTCTTTCACATTTCACATATACGTTCCCTAAACTGATTTGTGATATTTTATTTGTAAAGGCACATTTACAATCAAGCAACCATGATGAATGACGTAAGATCCGTCCGCTTTATAATTTTATTTTCTACAAAGACACATAACAATTAAAGTTGTCATCATAACAAACAATGAATATGGCACAGTTCACGAACTTTGAGCCAGCATCTTAATTCAACTCATCTTCCACCAAGGACTTTTGAATTGAAACACACAAAAAATCCAACTATGAGTCACAAAAGCATATTAATTCGCTTTGGTCCATGGGAAACGATGGTTGATTATATATATGGTTGTAGGACAACGTAATCCATTTGGCCTTGGAATAGTAACATTGGGATCACAACAAGAGAATAAACAGATACTTGAGGACCAATCACCAACTGTGATACCATAAACTGCCAGCATTTTTTTGCGGATTACTCTACTCGCGATTCTTATACTCAGTCAGTTGAAGTGTTACAGTGTGGACAGTGTTTTGACGACAACTTTGGTGTAGTGTGACCACTACATTTCTTGACAGAAATTGACTATTTACCAAGAGGTCGCGGGTTCGATCCCCGAACTGTACAAACATTTGTGTGCATGAACATGTCTGTTTGTACTGGTCTGGGTGTTATATGTATTTATTTTAGTTTATTTGTAATACCACTGTTGATTCTGAGATCTGTAACACAAGTGCTTAAGCTACTTACCACGGAGTCAGATCAATGTATGTGAAGTTGTTGTTTATTTATTTATTTAGTCAGGATTACAGATTCGGGACTTCGTTTCTTTGTTCTCATTCAGGATTACAGATTCGGGACTTCATTTTCCTGTACTCAGTCGTGAATAGTAACATTGGGATTATAACAAAAAACAAACAGGTGCTTGAGGACCATTTACCAACTAAAAAGCCATAAACTGCCAGCTATTTTTTACGGATTAAAGATTCAGGACTTCATTTTCTTGTACTTAGTCGTGAATGCAGTGTTGTTGTACTTCAGTACAAAAAACAGCACATCAGGCTAACCATTTTTGGTGTTAAGACGCCCTTAATACAAGTGATTAAGATACCGCAGTGTAAACCCTGACGTGATGTCGTGTGGAACGTACCAATAACTAAAACCCATTACGTTAACGAATCTTTTTGTGACATATTTCCTGACATTGTGTCTTTTTTGTATCCTCCTAATCATACGAACTGAGTGATTTCAACGTGTGACCTGAACAAATGTTAATGTGAATCATTTAACCTTAATCAACAATAAGTCAGTTGAGTAAAGTAAATATTATTACACTAGAAAAAAAAACTAAACAGTGTGAGACTGGAATCGAACCTGCATTCATCAGGCCCGCGCTAAACCCACGCTGCCACCCAGAATTATTAAAGTAAGTTGCTAATAGGGCTGAAAAATATTCAGATTGACAGTCCAGCGCTTAGTAACTCTGATGATCAGTAGAATTGTGCGCATGAGTAATGCCGTATTTGACCCAATTAAAAAGCTGGCCCTATTTGCTGCAAGTCCTGTGAATATCAGCTTTGAAACACGTCACTTGTATTAAAATAGAGTTTGTGTTGCTCGTTATAGAAATATGGTATATTATTTATCAATATTTTGACCATATTTCCATTTTAAAAAATGTTAGAAACAACAATGACCATAACTTAAATTTCTTAAATATGGCATAAGCCAAACATAAGCCAGGAAAATAGCTGGCTTCAATGACTGGACGGATTTTAACCAGACATAGCTTAGAAACACCGTGATCTAATAATCTTTCGAATAAAAGAACCGCACTGCAATCGGTCTATCCGTTCCGAAGCTACGATACCACATACACACAAACACTTGTGTCTGTTTGTGTGTGGTCAAACTTATAACACACTTTTTCTACGGGGGTTAGTAAAATTATAAAAAAGTACCTTCCTGTACAGCAAACAGTTAAGCACCAATGATTCTACTACAACTCCTATTGAAACGAAATAATTGGTCATGGCATAGTGAGTATGTGGGTCATATGAGTGCATGGCAAAGCATTCATGACATAAGTAGGTGATTAAAAGTGTAATTAGGCGTTTGAAATAACATATAGAGCACGGCATTTAAAATTGAAAATCAAACTCAAATAGAAAATATTAAGAAAAATTGCACAGTACTTAGCAAATTGAAATTGAAACCTTGGCAATCGTGTCTGCGGTTTTAAACCATTATTGACGTAACACACTGACACGACTTTTCTGTCAACTCTATATTTTAAAATAGTTTAAATAAGTTATTTGAGGCATGTTTGTGAACGGGTCTTCAAAGTAATTAATCAATTTTATCGCTTTTTTACGCTTACAACAAACAACAAGGCCACTGATTGTGTTTTGTGAGATCGTGTTTCGGGACATACTATGGAAGTCATGGTAGAGACCGCGTTTTTGAACTAAACTATGGACAATTACTTATTTTATAATAGTGAGAATATTTTTGGATAGTTAATTTAAAAAAAAAAGGTTTGGAGTTCTTAAATGTCATCGTTAATTCGTATGCCTTAGTGTATTTATTTTTGTTGAAACTATGATGATTTTAGTGCACTGCAGAAATACTTATTTCTTAAAACGAAGCAGAAATACTTAATCTCAATGTTACCACTTTACTGGTAAATAGCATCGTCCTCAAAAGACGGATCACCGTCTCGTTACGATAACGTCAGAGCCACTGCGTAACATTTCGTTCGTATTTTAATATCTAGCTAGCACGTTCGCTCACATGGTCGGGCTTGAAAGAGTGACAGGGATGGCTACACCTGAAACTACAGTAAACGGCTAAGAGAGTAGGGAGGTAAAACATTGATATTGAGAAGGTTGACGGGTCAAGATTGATATATTTTATTATTTTTATCAGCTAGAGTTTAATATTTTGTTTAAAATATTAAACTCTCGTTTGATATTGTGATGGAAAAGATTTGTCATATAAGCACGTCAATTCAGATAGCTCTCATACGCTTAAGCCCAAATTAACGGACTTTAAAATGACTGACTTACCGCCGCACTCAGATACGTCAATTATTTTTAATGCTTCATTAAACATCATTCTGGCTTCTTTTGTTTTTATGGAAAAGAAAGAGATACCACCAATTTTAATGGAGTATTAAAACTAATAGACGTCTCTGAGTACGACAGTCAGACTTAAATCAGTCATTTTTTGACAGTTTCGACGTCAATCCCCATACTGAACTGTTTCCTACCTCGTTTAAATTACATCGGTATGATCAGCAATACGGTAGTTGACACCACCAATCGTTGACGTACTTTTTATCAACTGTCAAAACGCTTTTCTTCATAGAGCTTGTATGGGAATAACACACTTTGACGTCACCGCGTGCAATGCCGACTGAGTGACTAATTATCATTTGAATTCCAATTAAAAATCAAATAATACGAACTGCAGAAAAATATTAGTGTAAAGGCATCTGAAATTATGAATAATTTTAGAGAAAATCAGTTTTTGAATATTTCTTTCATAGTGGAAACAAGCCTATTATTCGAATAAACGAATTAAGGAACCTTAATAACTTTGAAGATTTGAAGCTAACCTACCTTTTTACTAATACTATGAGTAAGCAACTTCTAACTGTAGATGGGTAAGAATTGATTATTACTCGGTTAAGTATACTTGAGTTACCAAAAACTTTATACAAAAACACCTGTCTGTGTTTTTGTCTGTGTCATGAGTTTTTACCTACCAAAGTCAGATAGGTAATTTGTTATATTATGTTTTGTGACCTATTGTTTCCTAACGGTGATCTAATAGAATCAATTATTAATTATTATTGTTTTGCATTTACAATGCAATTTTTTTTACAATGTAAACTAACACTCAAAGAAAAGTTGACCGCCACATGCAGGACTCGAAGTTATCGTTTTTTATCAGTTCTTTTTACACGTTACTGTCATAAAATAAGAAGACAGTCACTAATAATATAAAATAATAAGCAACGTTTAATTATAGCCACATAAAGTGCTAATATGAAACGCTGCCTTATTAACTCATTCTTATTTCATAAATTCATACATTCATTATACATTCGAAAATCGGACCGACAAATGTAGGGACACGAATACGAAAGGTTCTTTGTTAAGTAGGTATCACCTTAGCATCGACAATTTGCTTCAACGAGATTGATTGACGGGAAACCGGTATTATGCGTGGGCGTTACAACAACGAATTTTATGACCACTGTGTAGTCAAGTATTCACAAAAAACCCAACACTGAACTTGACTTAAGCCGGATGGTTCCGTTCATGTGTGTACAAATATTTATTTCTAGTTCCTTTTGGTCATCGAGCTAATAAGAACCGTAGAGATTATTATTTTACGATGAATTGATACCTTTCCTTAGTAAATACTTACATGATACCGCAACTTTTGGTAGCTGATCTCATCAAGAAAATCTAACCAATGCAAACCTTAAGCCACAAGAACTGGTTGTTTACTAGTTCTTTTTGAATCTTTTTTATAATAATAATAATATACAACAACATCACATTAATCTGACTCCGTGGTAAGTAACTTAAGCACTTGTGTTACAGATATCAGAATCAACAGTGGTATTACAAATAAACTGAAATAAATACATATAACATCCAGACCAGTACAAACATACATGTTAATGCACACAAATGTTTGTACAGTGCGGGGATCGAACCCGCGACCTCTTGGTTAATAGTCAACTTCTTGACCATTACACCAAACTGGTCATCAAAAATCTTGTCGTACTGAACCCTAGAAATGTGGGCTGCTTAATCTAGTTCGGTATACTTAAATGGCCTTGACTTTGCATATAGCTCTAAAACCTTATATTGATGCTTTTTTATTCTAGGAACTGGGATAACGTGTTTTCGTTAGTGGAATAGTACCAAAAATGTTATAGCATTGCAGACATGTACCGTTAACAAAACAAATCAACCAAGTCTAAAAAATCTTCATTGAGTTGTAGACAGTTGTTCGTAGAAATGTTTTTTTTTGTATGAGAATGCTCATCGGTAAAAAATATTCCAAATAAAAATCGAGATATAGCTACAGCTGTATTACAGCAGATGTTACAACATCAGTATTATAGTCAAGTGTTTCGATTAAGTGTTTCGATTAAGTAAATCATAAGGTTATGATAGGTATATCATAAGGTTATGATAGGTATATCATAACACTAACAAAAACCAAATGAGTAATTTGCATATAATTGACCTGCAGTACCCGACATTCAATTTTGTCCTGAACAGAAATTCTAACTTTAATTTATTTCTCAATTCAACTTGATTGTGGTTCGCTCATTCACAAATTCTGAATATTTATTCAAGTGTTTTACATCAAGTCGGTGTGCAAAACAATTGTATGCTTATTATATTCTAAGCAAACTCAAAGACGAGTGAACGAATTTGAATTCAACAGAGCTAAATGTAAATAGAATTTGACGTTACATATAGAATTCGTAATGTGTTTTAGGCTGGTCCTCGGAATATGGATGTATAAAACCTTTCAAAAATATTTCATGAAATTAGATAAGTAATGTTTATATTTTTTTAAAGAAATAAATAAAATGTTCGCAAAGTCGTTTCATCCAATATTCATCTGACCTGTTTGCTTCGTAAATAAAGGAGACAGATTGTTCCGTGTTTTTTTATTTTTGATTTAATGTACAAAATTTAGGACGTAATATAATGCTATTATTGTATTCATTATTATTTTCAGAGCAAATTATTTCGTACACGCACAAATGGGTTTTGTTGTTTTTTGATTGAAGAAGGCAAAAGTACTATGATTTCCTTTACACGCCTTTTCCTGCGAGAAAAACAAACTAGGTAAAATTGTGTCAACATCAGTTATTTGTATTTATCGAGGCTCTTTATGACGTCATTGATAGGTTTAGGCTGTTGAGCAGAATGACATACATATACACAAAGTTATTTTCTTTATTTTCAGATTGATCTCAAGCCGACTGTTAAAGGTATAAAATACTTCATTCTAATCTCACTGTAGTAGGTAGGCAAGCGCTTATTCTGTGGCTCTTTTATGTAAACTACTACTAAAGTAAATAATAGTCCTCCTGGCCGATTTCGACCACGGCGGCCAATATCAACAGGGATCAGCCAACTACGCAGGAGATATTATAGTGCACAAGTCTGAGCGCAATACACAGGTGCACTCACTATTCCATCACTCTCATAACTCTAAAAATTCGGTGAGAAGGCAACTCTACATGATCGGAGAGAGATCAGGCGCAGGACGAACGGCTTAACGTGCTTTCCGAGGCACGGGTGTGTTTCACCGCCAAATTCCCGACTCCGAGCTGTTTTTGAGAAATTCATGACAGAAAATCTCAGAAACAATTTTGGCTCAACCAGGGAAAGTAAATATAAATAAAACCATTATTAAAATTCTTCTTTACATTGTAGAGACCAAGTACCAATTTATTGTGTATTTGTCTCCATAAATATTGTTTACAAACTGTAACAACAAATTACCATTTGTCGTAGAAATTTCAATGTAGACGTTACCCCCTTATCGCGAAGTCAAGGCTGTAAAATTAGGTTAGAGTCAAGTTTATTTGAATTGACGTAATTCAATACATAAGTGGTGATTACTACTTTGAATTTTATAACTCTAAATGGAACGATTGAAATCGATCATTGAAAAATTATTAACGGAAATGAGTATTAAAAACTTTAAAAAGGCTTACTTATTCTGAACATTATAACCTAAAAAGCCTACACTATGTCAGTGGAAAAGTAAATATTTAAGAGCTTTAGTACCTACTATAAAGCTACCATTAGATCCTTGATAGCTCGATAACCAAACGACTGGTAAGTTTTGGTATCAAGCTACCAAAGAGCATCAACTAACCAGTACCATTATAATAAAAAAACTATGTTTTCTGCAACCAAAGCAGCTATGTTTATGCGATTATAATATTTTATGATCCTAATCGGGCTTCGAGAACTTGCTATCTAAGTCACAGTATTCATAAAAGTGGCGCTGGAATCTTGCAATCCGGAGTCCTAATCCGAAAATAACTTAAGTTAACCCAGCCGCACATAACAAAGTCGACACATATATGGGCATAAACACCGCTCCAAGGCCGCCCGCCTCATGCTTTTCGGCGAGGCGCGTGCGTCGGGTTAGTATGACAATATTCGCCATACTAATAGCAAGCGCCCGCGCACTTGATAAATACACGCGATAAAAGTTTGTGCCGGTCCAACGGCTAATGTGAAAACACTGTGTGTGTTTGTGATGTAGTGTATTAAATTCACTTGGATTTTAATTGTGGACTTTTGTGATTGATTAATTTCTAAAGGTAAAGTTATTTATTTTTCATTAATTTGTTTCACATGTGCGAATAGATTCACGACATTTGATATGCTTGCGGTTGATTTATTGATATCTACATTGTAAAGTATCGTAAGTGAGCGCAATTTATTATACGTAATTTAATACAATAACTTTAGAGTAGAACAGTATGCGTTTGAAAATCGAGTTTGAAAACAATTTGACTAATATAAAATTGTAGAGACAACACCATTCGTGCAACTTTAAAAAAAAATTGAAGAGAAAATAACGCTTCAAAGTTAGGATGGGTCCATATTCGGTTGCATAATTTAAAAATGCATATGTTTCGGGTAGTCCGTTTTTAGTAAACTGTCTGTTTCGCAAAACTCCCATTAAGCATAAATAAAAATAAAAAAACACATCGTATTTTCGTATAACTACTTCTGCCATAATGATGTATTAGCATAAAATGTAAATTCATGTATGTTTTTACTATAAAAATTATAACGCATAGCATTTATTGGCATCTAACCCTATAACATGTCCCCCATGATATTATAGTGGCAACACTTAAGGTGTTATTTCATAAGTTGAAAAAAACATCACTACGAAAAATAAATCTGATCGCAAATTAATTAGAGGACATATGATTCTCGTGTACAGTCTTCGCTTTTGTGTTTAGTCACCAAACAAACCGAATCTTACCTAATGTCTTTTCCGTAAGGTGTATATAATAGTCTAGTATATGGCGCCTACGGTCGCTCGCCTTCGCGCTCGTTTATGGTCGCTATGCTCACGTATTGATTTTAATAAAAACACCAAAGTAATCTGAATATTTTTAAAATATGTGACCAAAAGGGGCCCGGCAGTTAGGATCGCGTTGATACATTTGTCAGTGCTTTACATTATAATTATGAGTATTTAAGTGTACCTTTACCTTATTATTTGAAATATTAAGCATTTACCTAATATAATATTACCAAAAGTGATACAAGTTCCCAAGTAATAACTCAGTTTACCATTAAGCTAGGCAGGGACTAAATATAAGACTGCAGAGCACCAAGTGTCAACCAACACAACTTCGATCTTGAGAGCTTATTTGACAGCTCTTTATGGTGAGATATAGGGTAAGGCTTATTCTTGTCTGCCTTCTATGAAAATACCGCAGCAAAAAAAGGTATCATCTCGACGCGTCAAGGATAATTTTCTCCGTCCAGATAGCTATCTAGCCCTGTAAAATATAAACAAGTGCTAGTTGTGTCAGTCCTCTGATCGATCTATCTCTAGATTATTATAGTAATCGATAATAATCTCGCTAGATTATAGCACAGGCTGTTTCAGAGCTAAACGTATTATCAGATGGAAGATACTTAAATCAGTCGATGCATACAAAAAGTGCTGCGGTGGCCCATTGTTCTTATTCGAAAGGGAACTTAAATTTTATTTTATGAGGATTGCTTGAAACCATTTCTAGTCTTTTGCTAGTATAGCCTCGCCCCAGCTTTTATTCGAAGGGGATCAGCTCCCGCATTCCAACTTGAACACGTCCTGTTTATTTGCGAAAATAAGGCAAATCTGGAAACATTGTAGACACTCCATGGCCAAGAGAGGGATAGCTTTATGTAGTATTTCATAATGAAATGGAAAATTAGGTCAGTATTTGTCTTCTGGTTCAATACGTTTGGTCACATTCTTTTCATTAGCCTTTTATTAGCCATAGCTGTACGTCTTCCTGTATACATTCAATATTCTGAAAAAAAAACTGCTAATGAATTACATCAGAACTTAGAGTTTCTTAGAGTTATTAATAGTTTGTTTGGTTGTTTTAAAAAAATCTTTATTGATATAAAATACAACATTGATAAGTATTTATTTGAGCACCTTCGCTTTTTTAGGACTGTTAATAGTCAATTTCATTTATTCAGGTTCAACCAAATATAATGCCATTTATAAACGTAAAAATTACATTTTAACAGGCTTAAACGAACACGTCTCCCTATATTTTGGACCCTACCAACGCTTAGAGACAGAACACTTCACGACAGAACACCATACACCTGTCATGTCTTAAAAGGATTTGCGCACGCATTTCTCTTTAATTTTAATTAAATTGTGCCAATCAAAATCAAATTGCTTGACTACCGTCGGTTTTGTGCTCCCCACTCTCATTAATCGGTCCAACAGATTTCAGTCAAGTCGAGCGATTAATGTACAATTTAATGTATTATGCAGATAAATTCGTTCTAAAGTAAGTATCACACAGGTCCTCTAAGAAAATAAGAAAAAAAAATTACAAAACGCGACATGAAAATTTTAGTTTTTTGAAGGAATTGAACACTACGTTTTCGGAAAATAGCCATAGCATTTTTTTATTGATTTTGCATTTAAAATGTCCATTATGTTTGTATTTGAGGCTTACAGCTAGTTAAAGTACCTCAAACAGTTAACAGTGTCGACGAAAGTCAATTGATTCTTAACACAGATTCAAAACAATGTAGACAGTGCAAAGGTACTTTTAATTACGCCTCAAATAGAAATGTCTAGACTTGTCCAGATAGTTGATGAAATACGTTACTACCGGACCACTAACAATTACATAATTCATAATATAGGTATTCAATATAAGTTTTGTTTTCTGTGTTTCGAACAGGAAAATTCGAATTTTAGAAGATAAACCCTGGAACAGATCAATGCTTTTGGGCTACTTGTATAAGGGGCCATCCATTTTTGTCACATGAATTTAATGATTTTGGACGCCCTCGCAAGTCTTTGTCTGAGTTTGTCGCATTCGAGAGATTTCATAAATGTAACTTCACACAAGTAATCGTATTAATAAAAACATAAAATAAATATTGAATCAAAAGAGTAAGACCCCATCTTTGGACCTTCCTTCGTAGCACCCCCCTTAACGTGTGACGTTATTTATGAATGGCCCCTAAGCTGGTTGTGTTGCCTTTAATTAATTTATTTGAGATTCATAATTGATATCAGCAGTGCCTACAGGAATTATTTGCGATTCTTAATTAATTTTAGTAGTACCTACTTAACACATTTTAGGATTGTTTGTTTCTTAACCTTTTGGAAGTTAAAACAATTTAATTATATCAAACTAGCTGACCCGGCAACCGTTGTTTTGCCATTTAATTTTTTTTTATTACTTAGAGGTATGAAAAATAGATGTTGGCCTATTCTCAGACCTACTCAATATGCTCACAAAATTTCATGAGAATCGGTCAAGCCGTTTCGGAGGAGTATGGCAACGACAAACAACTGTGACACGAGAATTTTATACATATAATATATAATTAATGTATATTAGTTAAGTGCAGAAACAGAGCTGTAGGTATGATTGTGGGTTATAAAAGTAGTTTGAT
The DNA here is from genome assembly GCA_963921415.1 of Pyrausta despicata. Classification (NCBI taxonomy): domain Eukaryota; kingdom Metazoa; phylum Arthropoda; class Insecta; order Lepidoptera; family Crambidae; genus Pyrausta; species Pyrausta despicata. The sequence goes on from OY992853.1 coordinate 6,641,317, forward strand.
ATACCCAGTTATGTCCTCATTTTATTATAAAATATGGTAATAGTACGTAACAGTCATTAAACAGACGATAAAGGGTGAGTCAGTCCATTTATGCCACAGACCAATCAATGCAAAAGACACCTCAACACCATTGTATGAACAAAACCAAAGTGATGTCATTTTGACGTAGACAAGTAGTAAGTAGGCTATACCTCCTTAAAATGTATTTTGAGATTTTCGGGAGCAGTGGGATTTTCACTTTCCGCCTTACTATTTTAAGTCAGGTTTGGGCTAAGTGCTACCCGATTGTGAAAATTAAACACTTATTGAAAACTTGCCTGTGCTTTACGTTTTGCAAAATTATATTGAATTAGTATGTAAGACAAAAGTTCTATAAAACGAGCTGCAGTAATGCGCGTTTAAATGATGCGCATGATTTGCATTTAAGAAACCAAAATTGCATGTTGGTTCAACATGTATTTTTCTTAAATAAAGATTGTGTGGTAGTCTGTGGTAATATTCTGCAGGCGCCTATGTATGAATTAATTAATTCGTAAGCTTGGCGCCGCAGTGGTGGCGTGTCTTGAAAGAAGTTATAATATCTGTGTCAGTAAAGTACTATTAAACCTAACTCAACAGGTACTTAGGTAACCTGAAGGTACATAGATGTATTATCGTTTTTAAAGTTCTTATAAGCAAGAATTATTCAGTAGTAATACAAAAGGAGAGTTAGAATAGTGGTAACTATTGCGGATTCGAACGATGATTTACGATGTTTCTAGACAGATCCAAAAAGAGACGAGATAAGATATCAGATTATTTACGTCCATGACAGATACCAGGTTATCAATATAAAATAATCTTTACGCACAATGCTCAAGCAAAACGGGTTTTACTTTAAAATAATTCTTATCAGACACGACCTTTAAAGAACGTTGGCCATCCATACGCAATGATTGAGTGTAAAAAATCAACGTGCTCACATGCTTATCTTTGCGCTTGGTTTAATGTTTTATTAGTGGAATTTTTCCTCGTAACATAACAACAGAACATGGTTACAGAAAATGGCAATCATTAGCAAAAAATAATAATATGTTTTAGTTTTAAAGTTTCAGCCCGTCAACGGAAAACTCAAAAGTTGTAATTAACTTCCAAATTGGAATCAAATACCTACGATAGCAAATAAAGATAATTTCAATAGGTACCTACTCTTTTTTATGTTTCATCTGTTCTATATCTCTTTGACATCTTCTTAGTAACAGCAAGTTATAATTACTTACTACTACTACTACTACTATGTTACTTTTGACCAGGTGGATGACCACTCTACTAGGTACTGCTTAAATAAAAAAACCTACCTGGTAAATAAATAATTGATTTTAGAACTCTCTTCAATGTGTTTATAACATAGATATCTTAACAATATAAGAGTGGATCAATACTAACATAAGTTTATGTATGTAGGTTAGGCTATTATATAAGAGTGCCATAACACGAACGTATCAGGGAACTTTTATAACATCGACGTGAATGCACATGTTTTCAGGAATGCAATATAGGACAACTTAGCGCATCAATTTTACATCTGAAAATAATCGTAAAAATTCCTAAGAGTAATAACTTCATAAGCCACGAAAACCCATATAAGGTACTTACTATTGTTTCTCCGTGTGACTTCGTTCGCAAAAATTATAAACTCCAAAAACATATTTATATGGGTTGAATATCGCAAAAATCCGTTAAAGTTAAAACTTAAGTCTTAAAAAAAACCGAACACTTGTAGAAAATAAGTTTCATACAAACTTTCAAACCTAAGAACAACCTTTTTCGGATCGTATTTTGCAACAACCCATTTTATTAGCGAGCACTTTTATCACAATCCCCACGCAAATGTTAGAACTTATAGCCCTTATAGTTCCAATCTGAGATATTGAATTAGTGAGTCAGTGAAAGTGACCTTTCGCTTTTATAGGCAAATCGATCAATTGACTGATTTTTGTTTGAATATTTTTTTTTTATTACAGAACGGTGATTAACGCAACACTATGGAAGAGCAAGAAGCACAAGCTCAGGCGCATAAGCTCCTCGGACAGAAAACGCAGGTGCCAAGAAGACCAGACAATGCACTCACTCGGACTCTACGGTCTTGTAAGTTTACCTACACTGGCCGTCTGAAAAATCGACCAAACTTTTTGGAATATTAATATTGAGGTTCATGAAAAATTAGGTGGGCTGATTTTTTTTGATAGTCAGTATTGTATAGATTTTGTCTTCCTTTTTTTTTAGCTAGACGATGTTACGAGTACATAGCACAGTTGATGACGAAGAAAAATATAACAAAAAGAGCCAACTGTAACTACATACTTTATGTTTTAAATATGCAATTGAAAAAAAAAACATTCCAAGTTGGTTTTATAATATACTTTAAATAAATATTGTAAAAAAATACGTTAAATAACAAGAAATTCCACCTGTACAAGTAGGTATGTAATAAAGATAAATAGCAGCAGAACAATCATTTATCAATTGCATTACAGCTTCTTAGATATATTTGCCTATCGTACACTACTAATACCTCGTATCAAGTTTCTGATAACATATGCAAATTGAAAGTACTTTTCTAACTTGCAGACATCTTATTTTATGACTACCGCTACTGTTGTTATTTTTTCCTTTGTTAATATCGATACAGCAGACGTCATTCGTCATCGAAAAATGATATTGTCCAGGGGTCCTTTTTTTCTCGCTGTGGAAATGCGTTTACGCATGCCCCCCGCAGATATGCAGGAGGGTATCTGTAGTGGGACTCAACGGCTGGTGTGCAAGGCCGTAATACCCACTAAAACCACAGCGCATACCACTCCGCCATTGTGGGGGGTGCCATGGGGTCGCGTGAGCATTCACCACGGCACCCCGGCGGATAGCCCGAGGGCCACAAACTCCTTGGCAGCGGAGTAAGGTGTTGGGCTCCGCCACCTCCCGGCCGCAGAGGATAGGGAGGACGGCAACGACACACCGCATCTCCTCTTCCTCTGCGGCCCCACCGCAGCGCCATCCAACGGTGCGCCCCCGTTTGGTCGCGGGAGATAGGCCGCACGGCAACGACACACCGAGATGTCTCTCCTCCCGCGACCGCACCCGACTGCTAGGGACAGCCAAAGCTGTCTCCCACACCCGCACCCCTGGACGCATCCTGCGCAGGCCTCCCCAAGTCCACGTGGAGCGTCCCCTCCCGGGATCCCGCTTAGCTTCACCGTGGGTGGCAAAGCCACGGTTACTGAGCCCCCCACGACAAGGTGGAGATTCCACAGGGGGGTTGTCCAAGGGTCCTCTACTACTCCACTCTAAAAGTTTTGCGAAAAAAAAAGTTTTTCTGAATAACAGACTGGTTAGAATTTGTTTTGATATTTTGATATTTTTTTGTAAAAAATTCCAATTTTAAGACTTCCCTCCACTTCTTTTTTAAATTCAATTTATCATGTCTGACTGAACAATTGATCCACGCCGGAAACCTTTTCACGCTATGATTTTAAATACCGCCTGAAATCGGATGAATCATACGATAGACTTAATATGGCATTTAGTAACGAAGGCCTATGATTTGGAAAGCCAAAGCCACTGTTTATCGTTGGTATAACGAACATAAGCATGGTCGTTTAACTTTGGAGGATGAAGAAAGAAGTGGTCGCTCTTGTAGCTACTTGGTATCAGTTCCTTTACAGGATCAAAGAAACATCAACGCTGAATGTTGTACTACCAAATGCTTGCCAGAAGTGTTCTATGTTGTCTGCAACAGGCGGCCAAACACAGGGCTCCGCGGGCTACTGCTTCACCACGATATCGCACCCGCGCACACTGCGCTCAAAACAATGAATTTCCTGAACAGAACGCCGGTTGAACTTTAGAGTCACCGTCCTTAAAGCCCTGATTTAGCACCGTGTGACTTCTTTTTATTCCCAAAAACTAAAAATCGACTCAAAGGAACACAACTTTCGTCGCCGGAAGATGCGCTATCAGCGTTTAAGCAGTGTAAATGAAGTGTCTGCAGCTGACTGGTAAAAGTATTGGAAGAAAATTCGTTTAGACGCATGAAACTTTGTGAACAAAATGAACAATTATTTTTTCATCCCACCATCTCGGAAAGAGTCATTTTGCTCTTCAATATCTGAGTGGAAAAGCCGTTTTTATTCACTAGAGGTTAAAGTAAATTTGAATTTAGAACATCGTGTGCACCAAGTTTGTAAATAAAAAAAAAACAATAAACCTATTTATTGCTACCTCTATGGTGCCGAATATATCATACAACATTTTTTTAATTTATTAATAACTCAAACTCGGAACCTTCTTGGTGTTCTTTTTTCAATTTGCTTTGTTGGCGGTTCTTTACGCGGCATTTTTTCACGTCATTGTTAAACCTTATATTAAACAAGAAACTTGAAAACAAGTGACAAAACTAAAATGAGTGATTCTAGCGACGAGGAAGTTTGTTTGACGCCAACAGAATTGACTGAAACTGTTAATAATGCGCAAATGATCTTTCTCCCTCAACAATCGCGCGAGAAGTATTTAAAACAGTACGTGATGTTCAACACGTGGCGACTAACAAAAGGTGCCAAAACTTTCTCAGAAAACGTTTTGCTGGCATATTTTATAGAATTATCCGAGAACAAGAAAGCAAGCACTCGAAAAACAGTACACAAGTGACTAACACCAATATTACAGTACCCAACAAAAATATTACACTCAATTTAAATAACTGTAGCAACGTTACTTTAAATTTTTATTCACAATTTATTTATTTTAATTTAATTTATCACAAACTTGGTGCACACGATGTCCTAAATTCAAATTAACTTTAACCTCTAGTGAATAAAAACGTCTTTTCCACTCAGATATTGAAGAGCAAAATTACTCTTTCCGAGATGGTGGGATGAAAAGATTTTTTCACCTCGTGCTCTTTTGATTCCCTCGCTAACGCTCAGGATTTTAATTTTGAATCACTCGCTGCGCTCGTGATTCAATTTTAGATTCATTCGCTTGCTCGGTCATCAAAATTGAACACGCGGTTAAAAAGCAACTTTTCACTCTTGTATAACAAATAACTATTATTTTCACAAAACTTTCTGAGTGTACCACGTATTTATATATGGTCCGTGGTACGAGGTTGGCTTGTTTGTGTTATGCAGTGTAACGTCACACATGTTGACCTGGAGACCTTGTTTGAATACATCAAGGCTCTCACCGCTATCAACGTAAAATATGTAATAATTACAGCCCGTTTTTGTTTACAATTTTGAAGATACTCACTGACTGATCATTGAAATTGCAGTACCTGAGTACATAATTGTATTGGATAATTGCGGCAACACCTAGCGGCCATGTTTCGGGTTCAAAATAAAGCCAACTCTATTCCATCTTAGTTCTAAGCTCTATTCATTTCAACAATAGTAAAACTTATTTATCAAGATAGTAAAGATTTGACCCATACAAAGGTTGTTATGTCATTGTAATTTTTATTTAAATCAGTGCAGAAACCCATGTCCATAAATCAGTCTAGATAGGTAATCATATGATGAAATATTGTCGTTTTAATTAAATTAAATGAAGCATTCATTATCTTTCCGCTGACCTGCCTCAGTAAGGTTTTATTATCGCTGAAGTGGGGTCTATATGATTCAATTAATGTGATTAGTATCGCCTATCGCCTTAGTGGTTTGAGCCGTTTGCGTGACAACACATTGCACTTTAAAATACAGTGTTAACTTTGCAAGTCTATAACGGGCAATGTCTTGTTGATTAAATTCTTTTTTTTTATCTGAACTCACAAAAAATAAGTAAGCTGGAAATGGAAACGGCTTTAAGATAGCTTGTAAAAAACTAAATTAGCTTGAATAATACTACATTTCATACAGATGTAACACCTGAAATTTATGATTGTTGTAAAATGACGTTTCTTTTAAAAACAACTCGGCTAGATTGAGTATACCACCCTCGAAACTTAGTGAAAATGGTTTGAGTCATTTTCGAGATTCGGACTTCAGGGAGTATCCATTCAGCTCATGAAGTTATTCTTATACCTGAATAAAATATTGATCATTACTGATGATCAATATTCTTATAACAATTCATCACCGTATACCAGTAGACAAGCATAGCCCTAAGTCGTTAAGTTAGATACCAATTTGTAGTTGAAAAGAAAGATTCCAGAACCTGATAAACTCGAGTTAAGAAAAAATTAATTACAATGATCCATTAATAAGTTTTTAACAATTAAATTAAAATGATTCAAAATACACGAATCAAACTAAAAAACTCATTTCAAATGTAACGCTTCGATAGTCAGTAAACAACAGTAAACAAGTCAAACAATTATATCATTGTGTGTTAATGATACCAACCAATCTGTGTCAATTGGCGGCTAGTGTAAATCCCACTCGAATTTCCAGAGCGAAGTATTGAACACAAAGTGGGTCTGTTCACTTCCCACACAAGACTTTCTCATAGTTGTTAGCTTTACCATTATAATAGTGCGATTCCTATGATACCACAACGAGGTACGCAGGTCGTTCACCCCAGAAGGTTGTTGACACCGAATGCGAAATGTGTTAAAACCTGTCATGTTTGCGAAATGAAGAGATTAGAATACAAAGTCGGAATGTTTTAGCAAACGGCTTCATTTGTGACAAGGGCTTTATCGGAATGTAGCTACATATACAAACATTTACCTTGATATTGTTGTAGCGAAATGGTAACGGGATTTCTCAATTCAAAGGTAAAGGTGTGTAATACTTTAGTAACTCACTTATGATAAAAGTACCTACTTTTTACTGAAAGAAACAGTTATGTTTTATCTTTTCCTTCCGCTCTAGATATATCGTCTGAACTATTTACTTATCGATACTATTGATATGTGCAACGTGTATTTTTTAAATCCACTTAAGTTTTAATTAATTATTTCGAGTTTATAATTGTCAGCAAAGGTACCATTAATCAGAGTATACTAAATAAGAATTCTAAATGAAGAATGTCAATGAATTCATAATTTTTATTTCCATCTTAAATTAAGTTGGCTGTCTGTGCTTTTAAGAAAGCTGAAAGTTTAACTACTTACCTAAAATGAAAAAAAAATACATATACAGAAATACATACTTTTTATTATTGTACCTTTTTATTAATAAAAAATAAAAAAGCATATACCTTGTCTTGGTTGCGCATTTACGCGATTGTTACTTCGCTATACAGGATGCGACTTGGTACCTCATTAACTCTCCCTTGGTAATCTTGGGACTTTACAGTACTATTCGCGACGTCACGGCTAAGTTTCATACAGTCAGAAAGTTGGAGTTCAAACATTTATTACATATTTAATTTGAATAGGAGTTGCGAAGTTCGTGGAGCAAGTTTAGCTAGATCGGGGTTTAGATAGAATGTAAACTAGTTTTAATACTAAGGTAGTTTGGTTGGTTAGTAATTTTTTATAAAAGTCACTTCTGTTGAGCAGAAACTTTTGGATTTAAACGGGAACCAATCAGAGAGTTGTATTTGATGCGCGATATGTTGTCATAGCAATCGTCTGATAAATCGTAATGAACATTAATTTTAGTGTGCGAGTGTAAGCTTGCGACAATTTTTTTTAGGTTACATCGTATTGTCTACCGGTGGTTTATTTAGTTAATTGCCTATAAACATAGTCGGTGTTGGTTTTGAGAATAACTCTAAGTTCAAAAGAGATTCAAAAGTAAAGAACTTTGCTTATTCCATAAGCTTATCGGATTAGCCTCTAATCCGAGGGCCGGCGCCTGCGCACGACCGGTTCTGTGTCCTCGCTGTTTATTGTTAATGGATGTTTATTTTTACGCAACTTTGCGCAAAGTCCCTGAATGGAGAGGAAAGATCGCATGATGCGGGTTGATGAACTTAAAAATATTATGCTTTGAATTATCAAATCAAATGAAGAAATACCTATTTGAAGATTGATACATCAAAGAGGAAGTGATTTATCATTCGTTAATGACAAAAATATGCCCAAATAGGTACATTATAAATATCATATTTGCTTCTTGAAACTACACACTTTTCGTTGTGATTTTATTGATGTTACATCTTCGCTGTGCAATTAATCAGCCAATCAAGAAGTCACTCTTTTCACGTAACTGCGTGTTTCTTAAAATCAAATCATGCTTTTCAGTCTACCTAACGGCCTGCTATTCCTATAGTAAACAAAAACAATTTGTATCTTATTTTAGATAAGGCTTTAAGAATACCCTAATGACTGTAATCTTTTGCTAACTAAACCTATTTTTTTAAGGTTGCGTGATCCCTCAAAGATACATCCTCGGAGTGATGGGTTTGCTCGGAGTATGCAACGCTTACACAATGCGAGTCTGCCTCAACCTAGCCATCACGCAGATGGTTCATCACGTGGAAAGGAACATGACGGGACGACTGGCCAACTATACTGAACCAGACACATGCCCGAACGAATTGGTTACCAACATGACAAAAGCTATTACCAAACCAGTAAGTAGATATTAATACTCCAAATGAAATTGAATGCAATTATACAAAACCGAAATGTTTAAGTCATCTGAAATATACATGAAGTTATTTTAATTTGCCTGCCATACCCACATGGCCAGCAGACACATTATATTTGCATTTTGGACGAAAAGAAAAAAGCAAAATCGCTACATATTTCGTTACTACGAGTATATTATATTTGCATTTTGGACGAAAAGAAAAAAGCAAAATCGCTACATATTTCGTTACTACGAGTATATTATTTTTAGCTGCACCCAAAACATCTGTCTCCATACGCCATAACCAATATTCTCTACGTTCGTTTTAGTACGCAATATTCACATGGGACGAAAAAACTCAAGGGCTTATTCTAAGCGGCTTCTACTACGGGTATGCTGCGACTCAAGTTCCTGGAGGCTACCTGGCCGAGAAGTTTGGAGGAAAATGGACCTTAGGTATAGGGCTGTTGAGCACAGCCTTGTTTACCTTTTTGACTCCTGTCGTGATCAGAGCCGGTGGTGCCACGTGGCTGTTCATTCTTCGAGTGCTTCAAGGGATGGGTGAGGTTAGTACAAAATAATAAAAAAAACATATACCACGATCAAAGCCATATTAAATTGGCAGTATTATACGGACTTACTAAACTGAAAGCACACATTTTAAGTCTATAAAAATTCCAGCAGGAGTACCACTATCCATATCTTTTCAACTGTTGTCTTCCCGTTTATTTACACAGTCAAGTTTTTAGTGGGTAGGCGGGTTCTCTCTCTGAGGCCTGGAGTCCCATATAACCCGCGGCTGGCTGATATGCGTAACAGCATTTCCCTGATGATAAAAAAAAGATGACAGGATCGACTTTGGCTCCGTTGGAAGCAAGAGACTTCGTTTCAGGTTGGTAGGGTTGCTGGAATTACCCATAATATCATCTTACAATCTTACACAATTATATACATTTGCAGGGTCCAACCATGCCGGCTCTGATGATAATGCTGGCGAGATGGGTACCACCCCACGAGCGAGGGTTCCAAGGCGCCCTCGTGTTCGGAGGAGCACAGATAGGGAACATCTTCGGTTCCTTCATGTCTGGCATCCTGCTGGCTGATGGCAGAGACTGGGCATATGTGTTCTATTTCTTCGGCGGATTTGGTATTCTCTGGTTCACGTTATGGGTAAGTTTAGTTAAACCGTCGAGCTCGTAATAACTTTTATCTACCTATGTCCGAGCAATAAATTGTAATTTAATGTGCTAGCCAAACAACAAAGTACGGTAAACTAAAAGCTGTCATAGCCATAGGCTATCAAATTTGCGACCCAGCCACCAATGTCCTCAAAAATGGAATAAAGCGCCAAGATAACTTAAGTAAAACCATGGCACTTATTAAAAGTCTACACATTCAGTACTAAGGTATTTCACCACCACCACACAATTTTTAAAACCAAAAAAGCTGCCGTCACTTAGTTTTCTTTGCCTCTTTATTCCAGAGTCTTCTTTGCTACAGCACGCCCAACACACACCCTTACATATCGAAGAAGGAGCTGACATACCTGAACAAGAATGTGACAACAGCAGAGAACAAGTCTGCCAAGGATCCAGTGCCGTGGAAGGGGATACTGCGGTCCGCACCCGTTTGGGCTCTAGTATTTGCTGCGGTAAGTCTTATCAATGTACGTTTTTGGGTGAGTTACAGGCTTAAGAGTCTGAAATAGCTAGCCAAAAATGCAGCACAAAAAAACTATTTTTACTGTTCGTATAGCTGGTTAATGAAAAATACCAACACTTCCTTGCAAGACAAATAATAAATACTCGCAACGTACATGCCTTTGATTAAATACAGAATCGCTTGTCATCCAATACAAGTTCATATAATATACGTCTAGCTACTGATCCCATATTCTTAGTAATATTCCCGAAACTAACGTCCCAGTCATTTATCTTCACTACGGAACGTGACTTCGACTTGTTACATCATCTTTCCGTTAACCCGTATGATGGTACGGAAAGCTATCTATGTCTACAATCTTATCGTTTTTAGAGTTCCTTGCGAAGGGTGGAACAGGAATTTGCCCGTTTGTCGGTCTCATAGCAATCTTTACCTATGTATATGTATAAACTATAACGTCCCGAAATATTAAAGTCTACGATAAATTTACATATACAAGGTCATGTTGCGTAAGTATATCGTTAGAATTTTCTGAATAATATTCCATTTTACACCGACTGACACAGCAAAGTTATTATTGATCTTTGTCCATAAATGTGCAGAGATACAATAAGTCTAATTAAACGTGTAAGCACAATCATTTTCTGAGATCATCAATTTTATGTTCGAGCAATAAAATTACACCGTCCGTAATTACGAGTTAAGTATTGTTCTGGCGTGCATTTCTATAAATAAGTATTTCCTGAAAGTACGTCTAGAATATATTACTTTTATTATGTTTATCAACTATAAATGAATCCTCTAGTTTAAACAGTTTACTAGGATATTAGATCAGTTCTTGGCGTAGATCCAATGTCATTACTTGAAGTTTTTTAGAGCCTGAACATGATAGGAAGATAGAAGGTAAACTTCGTGAACGATATCCGATGTTTGTATAGAACTTTACTAATAAAAGAGAAATGTATATTCTTCGTATTTTAAATTAATCTTACACAGTTTATTCACGTCCTTGTTTGACGTTTGGAACATAACGATGGTACCCAGAATATTAAAGTAGTTGCTAAGATGAGAATATCCAAACACAAAAGGGGCATGTAAGAGCCGAACATCCAGCAAAGTAAAAAGGCTGTGTGAATAATTAATGATTGAAGACTTAACTTTGATCACGGCTACGGGGATAGACGAGTAGCTTTGTGTACAATTTTAACGTGAACGAACTTCAGACAATGAAGTTTGTGAATTATAATCTAACTTTAATATTGATGTAGTAATAGCAAATATTTTAATATAAACAGGGTGAAATAGATTTTTGAACTATCTATAATAGAATATCTCTTTTTACTCGGAACTACAATTAGACTTACATATAATAAATAAATATAAATGAATATTTCACAACAATTACACCAATTCTCTAGTCCCAAATTAAGCTACGAGGCTTCTTGTGTTATGGGTACTAGACAACGGATAAACATATGTACTTAAATACTATTTTTTGTAAAAAAATACATATTATACATAGAAAACACCCAGACCAGTACAAACACACATGTTCATGCACACTTATGCTTGTACTGTGCGGGGATCGAACCCGCGACCCTTGGTTTTAGAAGTCCGACAAATGAACCACTGCACCAAGCGGTCGTCATATGTACGGCCTAGGGACCACTTGTGGGATACTGTCACCTTGTTCCATGTCTGTCAGCGAGTTAGTTGCGGCTATTAGTAGACAGAAAGTAGCGTATATACCCTGGCCTGGCCCTGGTTAGTCTTTCCCACTCATTCAACCCGACGCGTTCTTGTCGTGAAATTTCTTATAAAATATCTATTTAAAATCGCATCGGACTGATTTCGCTTTAACGTGTGACAAAGCCCATATCCTTTGCCTATGCTGTGACACAGAGCTGTTTATGTTTTTACGTTTATTGGTCGCTGTCGTCACTTAACTGCGAGTTTTAGTGGTTTGCGACGACAACTTTGCGAAACTGTGAATTCTTTGTACCATACAAATTGAATTCTGTTGTATTATTTGTGAAAACTAAACGGAACAACGTAACAGAACTGCATGTAACATACAACGTCCGAATATTCACATCGATTGTAGAAAACAAGGCATACAGTTACTCAAACAAAAAGGTTAGATGCACCTTTTTTTAAAACTATATGTACCCACTAAAGGGGAACCGATCTGTCCACAAACAATCAGGCGGTAGTGAAGTCATTACGCAAGTATTTGAATCGCCACCTATATCTAAGCTTCAACAACTAAAGCAGCCTTGTAAAGCCACTAAAACTAAATGATAATTTCAAATGACGACACAACAGAGCAATAAAACTTAGATTTATTATCTTTAAATGCTGCTATTGATTAGCAAAATTGTTACTCAGTTTTTACACCCCATCATCTCCTGTAGATGTGATGATTACATTAAGTCATATTACCCTAATTACTCATCTGTTTAGCTACTTAACTAAATACGAGCTGTATGCGGCTTACATAACCATACATACATAAACATGGTTGATGACCACTTTGGTGTAATGGTCAAGAAGTTGACTATTAAACAAGAGGTCGCGGGTTCAATCCTCGCACTATACAAACTTTTGTGTGCATAAACATGTCTGTCTGTACTAGTCTGGGTGTTATATGTATTAATTTGTAATACCACTGTTAATTCTGATATCTGTAACACAAGTGATTTAGCTATTTACCACGGTCAGATCAATGTATGTGATGTTGTTGATGGATCACTAAGAGGAACATCGACCTTTTTCGTTTGGTTTATTCACACGCGCGCAACTCAGGCATAATATATATACTTCTTCATGGTTATCATCAACCCACAATAACCAAAATGAACTTTTTCCTTTACAGGTGGGCCACGACTGGGGCTACTACACAATGGTGACAGACCTCCCTAAATACTCTCACGACGTTCTGAAGTTCAACATCGCGACCACCGGAACGCTCACCGCCCTACCGTACATAGCCATGTGGATTTGCTCTTTTCTATTTGGTCTGATTTGCGATTACTGCATCAAGAAGGGCTGGCACACCATCAAAACTGGCAGGATTATTCATACGACTGTTGGTATGTATAAGGAAGGGTCACTTCTATATTCATATTAAAAGGACAATGTTGTATTGTATCTACCTACGTCTAAATATCGAAATAAGAATTATGAAAAAAAAAAAACCTAGATGGTTCCGACAACATAAAACGAATATAACATCATCAAGTACTTACGTTGATTACATTTATGTAAGAAATAGCTTTTCGCCAACGTGTTTTAGAAATCTTGTAATTATTGCTGGTTCTCTAAGATATTAAGCAAGTTATTATACATTTTAACCCTGAATCTTTTATCTATAAAAACAAACTGCATCATAATCCGTCGAGAAGTTTTAAAGATCTAAGCATACATACAGACATAGAGACAGACAAGGGAAGCGACTTTACTGTAAACTATATGTTGTGATTATAAGATTTCACGGACGTCCACGGACCCCTCTACAAGAAATCCAGGACATCGGGCTTTTTATTTAAAAAAAAATATTGTGTAGCTATTGTTTATCAGGTGAACTTTAAGAAATTCACTCCTGTAACCATTTTAATCCAGATTTTATTTACACTTAGTTCAACATTTTCATTATTCTTTACAGCGGCCACTGGTCCAGCGATCTGCATCATTCTGGCTTCGTACGCGGGCTGCGATCGCACTGCTGCTATGGTCTACTTTGTACTTTCCATGGCTCTGATGGGTGGTTTCTACAGCGGTATGAAGGTAGGACCCTTAAAACTAGGTACTAAAATCTGACACATGCAAGACTGTCCTGTGGGGTGTTATAAGTTGGTGTGGACTACATAAAAGTTATCGGGAGTTAGGAAGGGGATAGGAAGTTATCTCTTAAAATAAACTTGGGTTTATACTTTTTCAGCAACATATGATGATACTTACATAGTTTTTGCCTAAATAATTGACAAATTAACAAAGAATCAGCCAAAAACAAGCACCACCAGTTTTTATTAGAGCTGTTCAATCTTTAAAAACGAAACAAAAAAACAAAAACTTTTTGCCAGTCTCAGTGATGCAGGTCACCTTCATTTCTAAAATTTCCTAACGTATGTAACGCGTGTGTATGCGTGTTTGGTTCATTTTGGTGAATTATTGTGTTTTTACACGATTTATGTCATTGCAAACTTAATCTTTCAGGTAAACGCGCTGGACTTGGCGCCCAACTATGCAGGCAGTTTGACGTCGCTGGTCAACACGACGTCCACCTTCGCTGGTATAGCCACACCCTATCTGATAGGGTTGATGACGCCAAACGTAAGTTCACTTTCTTTTCCTTTGAATGTCCCAATAAACGGCGGTCTGGATCACTAGAACTCTACATGTGTTATGAAACCGATAACTACTAACTATGATTTTTGTCTCTGTCTGTTTCAATATCCAAATATCCTAAGTATCTACCGTAACTATCACTAATTCTCTTACTTTCAGTCAACGGTATGACAGTGATGTCATAGAACCTCACACAGATTTAAGTATTTAACTTTAACGGTAGATAGGATATTGAGACGGGCAATTAAACGACTCAAGTTAAACAAGAAAAAATATGCAATAACTACTTACTGCACTAAAGTTCCTAAATAAAAAACTGATCAAAAAATTATATACTCTACAAGTTACAAAAAAACTTTCAAGGTTTTTAGGGCTTAGAGGTTGTTCGACGGAACAATAAGATATATGTTACCGTAACTCAATGGATTACCATAATATCTTAGATTAAATTTCAGTAAGATACAAGTAGAATCTATTTTTAGCCAGCCATGAACGTAAAGTTGAGTAAAGTTTCGTACATAGCAGAGCCGAGAATCCTGGTTAAGTCCTGGTTACGCTAAGTCAAGCTTACGAAGCGTAGTGGCAAAGCAACCGAGTTCTGATTACTTATTCAATTCACTATGTCTGCTATAAAGTCGGTAATTAACGCTCAGGATTATCAACTGGAGTATTTAAGTTTAGCTCATTAAAATACGTTTAAACCTTAATTAAATAATGACTACGGTAGGCGAACCTCTGATTTTATTGTGCCTCGCCTAATAAATAAACTACCAACAGAATTACGAGATAATTTATCTATTAAAAATATTAAATCAAAGCTTAAGTTACACTTTCTCGGTTCTCTTTCCGGTAATTAGCAATAATTAAATTATTAATATATTAACCAAACGGCTTTTATTATTTGTCCAATTCTTGTTTTTATTTATTTATTAACTTTATCTGTAACCCTTAGTATAATTTTCACAAACCCTCGTGGTTTTCTTGTACTACGAGTAAGTTAGTTAAATGTTTTGTAATGTAACGGTTATTTAAATGATAATAAAGAGAAAAAAAAATCATATGAATTGCAAAACTTTTATGCAAAACTTTACGAGCAGAAAAGCATTAGAGATAGCGCGCACGTATACTACCCAAAACTACTATCTCCTTAGTGTTTTATTGGGAAAAGTCGTTGGTAATCATTTAGCAGCAACGAAAGATTCAGTGCAACATTTTTTCTCAATATTCCTTTTTATTCAATGTCTCTTTCTCTTTACAGTCAACCCTATCAGAATGGCGAGGGGCGTTTTGGGTCTGTTTCGCTGTGCTAGTCGGGACCAACGTGGTCTACTGTATCTGGGCAGACGGCAAGCAGCAATGGTGGGACGACGTTCGACAGTACGGCTATCCTGATGGATGGAAACACGGCCCTCTTGTCAAGGAAGAGGCACAAGAACAACCGGAGTCGATAAAACTGTCCGACGGGAAGGAATGACGAAGAGAAGATTTTCCGATGTAGTAATAAAAATGGAAATTGCAAGGCGAATTGATAGATTAGAAATGTGATGACAGCGAAGTGATGGCTAAGTGGCGTGGGATATTAAGGTCATTTGAATGTTTTTGTAATCAGAGTGAATTTGATATATGTTTCAAAATTAGTATGTTATCATGAATACAATTGTTTCAACTATGTACTTCATATTTACTCTGTGTGCAAATTAGGCTAAAGGGTATTTTGTATGTTAAACAATCGAATTGTTTATAATAAGACCTCGAAGTGTTCTGTAAAAATAATAATGATAAGTATCTTGGTAATGCCCAGTAGATTATAGAACTTATTTTAAGATTCAAGGTACCTTACGAGTAAACTTATCGTAATTTGCGATAATCCGACGAGTTTGTTCGCGACCCTTTCCGCTGTAAAGCTTGGTGACAGACAGACAGACAGCAATTGATCACTTGAAAATCGCAGCCGCAACTGCGTTAAGAACGCGAGAGCGTGCGTTTCGTCGCTGCCCTGAGCTCAGCTAATATCTAGAATACCTCGTCCCCGCTAATGTCTGCCGCCCCTCAGGAAAGTGGCACGCAGTCTTTTTGACGGAACAGTTCAGAAATACTTTTTGAAGCAACGTGACAAAGCATCGCGACGCGACGCGAAAATATCAAAAAGCTGTCGTTTATGATAGTGTCCTATGTGACATTAGTCGCATTCGCATTACGTCTTATCGCGTCGCAACTTATCGCGTTGCATTGCTCACCTAAGTACGACAACGCCTTAGCGCATGCTAAATGCATGTAACTTTTATAATTACTTTATGCTAGACCAGAATAGTTCAATATTTTATGGAGCAGTTTAGATTAATGTCTTATGTGGTATTTACTTAGTTTTATTTCTTCGTACTCGATATATCTAATGCAACTTATGCTAAAAGTACTTTTAATAAAATATGTGGTGTAACCATTCAAATGTCAACATTTTTAGATAACATTAAGTAGTTTGATAACCAGCTTACCTAGTCAAAGTAAAATCGAATATGGACGGAAGTACAAAAAACCATGTAGCATGTTTTTATGATGATAAGAAACTTCCTTCAAACTCTTACATATCGATGTCCCTATTAAAATAAATATATAAGCGGTCTAAATTGCATAATATCTCGTTACAAGAGTACTTATGTAAGCTAACTTTAGTTTAACACTTTATATGTGCATGTATGAAGTAATGCAGACAGTTAATTAAAAATATGAAAAAACATTGCTAATTGAGATAAATAGACACGATCTAGCCTGTTGTACTTTTATATGTATTGATTGAATTGATAAGCCCACTAACCTTAATACAACTGATTAATTGGTTGATTAGCGTCAGTTTTAATTATTTTCATATTTGAAATAATACTAACCAGCTGATTTAATCAGTTGTTCAGAATGTGGGTCAACTTAGCAGTACGCTATTGATTATAAACTAGAAACGGTACCAAAATAAAGGTACAATTTTATACTTAAATAATCAAATTTGAATAGGGTAAGAGCGTATTCACACGGATTCGTGGTTGGAAATCGTGGTTTTTCACGAATCGTATGTTTTTTCACGATTCGTTGTTTGAGCTTTGCTTTCTAAATACCCATGTCCACACGCTTCACGAATCGCGAAAAAAGACAAATATCTAAGTCTTAATCACGTATCGTCTTTTAAAAATCACCATTCGTCAAAAATCACGAATTATAACGGCTGTCAGCCGCTGCTGCGAATCACGAAACCAATGTGAAAATCAATTCGGATATTTTGCCGTCGTGAAAAAACACGCTTATGTTTTCAATGTGAACGTTCATCGTCATGACGTATTGTGTTTTTTGACAAATCGTACATAACTTATCACGTCTAAATGCGCCCTAGGTTATGCCTGATACCGTACGTTTTATGCGGTAGGTTTTGGCCAAAATACTTAGGTATCTTATGGCTTTGGTTATCCAAAGCACACGAATTCAAATCAAACAGATCATGTTCTTTCTTAATTCTACTAAGTAGAACTTTGTTTACAATTGTACAGAATCATATTCGCTGTCCTGTAGACGGTGAATTTATTACTCAAATACTTTTGAATAAATATTTTACTCGTTTTAGCATGATTTTTTTTATTTCTTCGATCATTTAGGCACTTATTTGTTATATGCAAAAAATAACCTACAACGTGTAGATTAAAATAATCTTACAGCGTTTTAAGAACAATATAAGTTTAGGCTTTAGTATGAATATGAATCGCTGAATGTGTTTCTAAGCGCAAATCTTGAAAGCAGCTGAACAGATTCCGCTTATTCGTTTTTTTATAATATTCCTTGAAGTACAGGGGTTGTTCTTATGTAGCAAAAAATGAAAACAATGGGCAAGATAACGTCTGCGGGGTGTACTAGTCAGTTAATGAAGTTAATGACAAACCAGCGACACAACAACAACTAAAGACAAACATTTCAAATTATAGTCCTCCAGGCCGATTTCGACCACGGCGGCCAATCTCAACAGAGATTAGCCAACTGTGCAGGAGATATTAAAGTGCACAAGTGTGAGCGCAATACACAGATGCACTCACTGTTCCATCACTCTCAAAGTTCGGTGAGACGGCAATCCGACATGACCGGAGAGAAATCAGAACTAACGGCTTAACGTGCTTTCTGAGGCACATCACCAGCTAACATCGCCAGCTTCCCGATTCCGAGCTGTTTTTGAGAAATTCATGACAGAAAATCTCAGAAACAATTTTTTTGCTCAACCTGGAATTCGAACCCAGGAGCTCTCGGATGTAAGGCAGAAACTTTGCCACTACACCAACGAGGCAGTAATTTAAATTAATTTCAAAATTCAATTTCATTTTATCTAAAATTTGAATTTTGAGGCTGTGCTGGCTGCACGGCTGTATTATATAGCTTATTATCCCAACATTATTAATAGTCTATCCTGGAACAAATCCTCATCAGTCATCGAGCAGTTGCCGAATCATAACGATCGCAAGCAAACACCATCTTACATCGTTACAAACACGCCATTGTTGCTTCCAGGGTGACTTGACAGTTTCTCATACATGTTCATAAGTGGTTCTGCTACTCCAGATTTACCCAAGGGCGCATTCACATGAAGACAAATCGTGTTTTTTCACGATTTGTAATTTTTTTGACAAGAGCTATGTTGTTATGACGTTTTCTATGACGAAGGATCTGCGGTTATCGTAAGTAAGTCAAATTGTTACTTACGCAACGTGGTATAATTTCCCATGTTTCGACCTACGCAAAAATATCCTCTTTTGATAAGTCCCATGTCACTTATGCGTAAGAGTTCCTCTTTAAGTACCTAAGTTTTAATCTTCTAAGCTAATACACGTGGTAGATAAAAATACAAAGCTGTCGAATATATTCAAGAATATACCATTTTAGGTTTTCCAATAAACATAAAGTATTCATAAACGAGCGGAGTGCAAATAAAAGACTGTCTTCAGTCTTTTATTTAAGGAAGGACGAGCGCAGAGGTTCGAAAACAGATGTTTTCTGCATCCTAATCGAAAATTACACTGTTCCATTGTGTTATTTTGGCCATACCTACTAATCTCGTGCAATTCGATAACAATTTTGTTACGATTGAATATTAATGGATTTATGGCATTAGGAATTAGGGTACATCCCGGATGTATGACTTTCGCTTGAAAATAGAAACTAAAAAAAGTACTATTTGAAAAAGTTACTTACTTAAACATTTAATGAATTAGATCTTGCAAAACCATGTTTGAAAGTAACAAAATTAAACCGCCGAATAACAGCATCTTTAAGTACCAGCTCGGGGAAATTAAAAAAGTTTCAGCTTCCTGGGAGGTGCATCTAAGCTGAAGCTGTTATTTCCGGAGTTTACCTGTTTACCCAAAGTTTCCTTTGTAACCTTTGTCAAGCCTCGCTGCCAAGCTATTTAGGTTTTTAAGAGTTAAAATTTACGGATACGTTTTGTACAAAAACTTTTAATATGCGGTAACGAATGTCTACGCTGAAAGCCTTTTGGGACTCATAAGGGAATAATAATAAGACAATCAAAAAGGGGAGTTTGGAGGAATACGTGTTGGTACCAACAGGTTTATACCACGGATAAGTTGAGTGCTCAACCTTGCCTAAACTGGGAGTTCAAGATGAATAAAACACGAGAACAAAAGTTTATCATCGACTCCCGCTTCCGATAATAATCTCTCAAAAGCAAGGCTGTATAAATATATACAGTAGGTACGTACTTAAATATACTCAAACAAAATTGATACGTTGAAAACTTACAGGAAATACCTAAGTAAATATGAAAAGAGTATACATTAACACGTTCAATGTCAGTAAGATTTTCACTTAAGACGTTTATATTGATGGTTGAGTACGTAGTTATTGATGTGAAGAGGGTGATAATATTGATTAAAAGGTCTTGAATTTCTTGAAATCTTGCGTATAATAATGATGAAATTTTGGTTACATGAACTCGTGCGTAGAAAAAGTTCAAGAGAGACATGTAATGGCGGACGGACGATGATTCGCGAAAAAATTGTGGAGGGGCGCAGTGTTGCTCGCGATAAAATTAAATTACCATTAAACATTGATAAAAAATAGGGTTTGGCAAGTGTTTGGGGTGTTTCCACGTAAATATATGGCTAAAATCTATCAAAAAATCTAATAAAAAAGAGGTAAGTTTCATTCGTAATGTATGCAGGGATTGTAAACCTTTTTTTATAAATTCTATTATTGAAGTTAAGTTTTGTAATTTTAAAGTTTCGTTTATGAATAAATTTAACTTGTGCGATTTCTATTGTAAATGTATAATCTAGTGTCGTAAAATTAAAAAAAAAAACATTACCTACGTCAATTGTCAGAAAAAAGTCTAAAAGATTTAAGAATACATGCGGATATGGGGAATTAAGCGAATTTGTTTTAAACTATATAGTGATAGTTATAATTAATCAAAAGGTTGAGAACCTGCGTCAGTGAACTCGCCTAGCGAGTTCACGGCATTGAAGAATGCATTTTTTTCTAAAATTAAAAAAATAGTCTTTCCATACGGAGCACCGTAATCGGGTTCTTGTCAGCATTTATTTAGTCTACATTTTTGCGCGTTTTGGAAATACTGGCGAAAAACATTCGACTCCCCATTACTATCGACTCGTGAGGAGAGTCGTTGGTATCGAACGTGTTAAAGCAACCCCAGGGCACTCCAAACAAAACTTAGCGGATATGAGAGTATGGGAAGGGAAATGAAATCGCTGGAGCGATACTCTACTTAATAACGGCCGTCGATGCGAGCAATAAAGTAGAGCGGCCTAGAAACACAAGCCGGGAAAATTATTTCTTACAAAAAAATATTACAAAATAAATGGAACTATTACATCGATAAAAAAAAATTGTGCCCAAATTTTGCTATGTAAAACTTTACTTGATGGATTTGTTAAGTATTTTTTGCGTTCACAATGCTATTTTTAATTTCTGGAGTCAGTACCCAAAAATGGTTGACCGTTCAAGTGCCAAACATCCTGTACGTACAAATGATAGTAATTGAAACAAACAAATCGGAATGAAATAATTAGAATATATATTTTTAACCATCCAATATTTTTAAAACTTTTTAAATTGAAACAACATTACTAAAAATATTTTAACTACACACGTTAAAGCTACGTAATTAAGGTTGATTTTTCAATAGTCAATTATTTATCAGACTGTTCTATGACCCGGCTCAATGTAAGAAATCATCAATATTGATTTTCTATTTAAGCAATTAAGACGTTTCAAATCCACTACCTCATAATTTGATTAAATTGTCGCTAGTTGACTATTGAAAAATCGGACCCTGGGTAAATAAAACTAAAATTAAATACATAAAAAACTAAACGTCATCCTGGTTGACATGTTGGTTTGAGTGATGTATCTGCATGCGCCTGCGCGCTTCTCGCAGTTCGCGCGTCGTTTTCGATATTTCTGCCTCCAGTTGCTTTTTCTTTTCCCTCAGGAATACCACCTACAAATTGAATTTGTGTTACGAAAAAAACGACATGTTTCGTGTGTGTTTCAGGAACCTATATGTTATTATATTTTCGTTGTGTTTATGTAGGTTATAGTTAGTAGATTGGACCAAGTAACGTAACAAAGTTTAGCTTGTCATCATGTGGTCATGCTTTCTTGTTTTTTTGTAATTAATTTGACCAAGCAGACATGTCTTGATACGACATATTAACAATAATGGACAGTAATTACCGAATATCGTTAATGATGACATCAAGACTTAAAGTAAAGATTCGGGGTGGAAAACTGAAAAATATCCATGCATTGAAAGTATGGACATCTTATTGTCAAATAAGTACTTAGTACAGATATTGTAATCATTGCTCTTTATATGTACATACATTTATGTGAGAATAATAAAAATATCAGTGAATGAAAATAATAATAATTAGTTCCAACCTTCAAAAAACATTGGATTGTTCATTGTTCCTTGCTCGTCTCCATTGAAAATAGAATTTAATAACATCGTATGATTTGTTCATAGCTAAGTGACAGTGGCTCCTCCATCGCTCGCTAGCCCGTGGCTAATTGATCTCTATCCACTTAGTGTTCGGAAATGGGACTAGCGCCCGTTGGGATTTGTCTCGTAGACAGCGATTAGATGACTAACTACAATGACTAACTTACACGATAGGAAAAGCAAGACATGTGAAATAGTATAGGCGTTCATGAAGAACTGGGTAGTCTGCATTTTTTGCAAAAGTTGCAGGATATCATTGTTTCATTTTGAAACTAAATTGCTAGCCTTTCTTACCCTATTTGATCAAAAAAGACTACAGATTTTAGTCTGTCTATACGATACATATTTATGATATTTGTTTTTGAATAATGAATGTGTTATAAATAGGTAAACACCAAAGACGTTAAGCTTTGAACTTAATGGCTTCTTTTTTAGTTATAAAGGCACCATTGTTTTTGTTTATTTTTCAAAAAGTTATGTGCTAGAAACGAAAACAAATAGATGATCGAGGGTCGCCTGTTACAGTAATATAGTCGTATATAAATATAAAAGTGGTGTTAGTTACACGATTAATAACTCAGGAATGGATGAACCGATTTGGCTGAAAGTTGGTGGGGAGGTAGCTTAGAACCAGGTAATAGGATACTTTTTATTCCGTTCGACTGCGATTTCGAAAACAAAGGGATTCCACGCGGACAAAGTCGCGGGGTCCACTAGTATCTAATAAAACTTATAAGATAATGAAACCATTATAAATTGTTCTTGTCTCTTGACGACGGATGACGCATGAAGGGCACTTTATTCGATGAGGCCACACCCTTCGGAGGCATTTGAAATGGCGTCCCTAATGTGTTTGAGTTCTACTTACGGCAAATATTTACAGTGCACGCGGCTTGTCTTGTAGGCTTCAGCAAATACTCCTACCTCTGGGGGATAGGCACGAGTATATTTCCCGAAAAATTTTTGTCATCATTATTTGCCTTGTAAGTATTTGTTCATCGTGCTCCATTTACTGCCTGATTTTTTGGAGAGGAGTCCTCTAAGTGGACGTAGTAAGAAAAAAGATATGAGAATGACATCTGTAACCTTATTCAAAACGAAAAGGTGTACACGAGGATTCGCATAAAATTACTTGCGTTACGAAGCTTAATGAATTGTTGAAAAATACTTAAAAGAATGTCAACAACAACTCGGAAAGTTCATCAATCCAGCCTTTCGTTTACCGCACCGAATTTTTTAAAGGTGTACACAGCTCTGTGTTCTATTCTTTTAGTTTATTTTTGAGATACACTGCTTTTTCCGTAGCAGCAAGTACATAACATGATATTTTTTAACACGCTTTTATTAGCTTGACCTGTATTTAACTATGTATGTATGTAACGGAATCTTTGCACTTCATTTTCACCTACTTCTAGGAGTTTGATTAACATGGAAATTTGCACAGGGGTCAAGGACCGATGACAATGCAATAATTTGATAAGAGTTTTCGATTATCCTTATTAACTAAAAAAATAAAATTAATTTTAATATTGCTGAAATCGCCTTCTTACATTTTCCGCACGCCATCTCTTTCACAAATATTACGAAAGTATCTAGTAGCGTTCGCTTAGCTAGTTAGTTTCGATAGCAATCATTAGATGTCGCTGCTAATGCTATGCAGTTTTAACTGATGCAATTGATTTGCACTAGAAGCTCTGTATTTTGCCAATAGATGTCACTATTAACTAACACATTAAGTGTAGTAACTATTTACGAGTAGTAATCTGTGATTAAGTACCAATGACAATGCAATAATTTGGAGATTTAACTAAAAAAAATAAAATAAATAATAGGGCGCCATCTCTTTCACAAATATTACGAAAGTATCTAGTAGCGTTCGCTTAGCTAGTTAGTTTCGATAGCAATCATTAGATGTCGCTGCTAATGCTATGCAGTTTTAACTGATGCAATTGATTTGCACTAGAAGCTCTGTATTTTGCCAATAGATGTCACGATTTACTAACACATTAAGTGTAGTAACTATTTAGTAATCTGTGATTAAGTACCAATGACAATGCAATAATTTGGAGATTTAACTAAAAAAAATAAAATAAATAATAGTTTAAAAAACTAAAAAAACACGCTTTTATTGCTAACTAAAAAAGGGAAAATAATTTCTGAGTACACGGAATTTATATTACAATAGAGTAAAAAGCGTGGGGTGCTTCGTATAGTAGTATGTGAAAATCATCCTATTATTGGCACGTATAAAAGTATGAAAACGTCATTAAGTGCACCCCACGCTTTTTACTCTACTGTAATATAAATTCCGTGTACTCAGAAATTATTTTCTCTTTTTTAGTTAGCAATAAAAGCGTGTTTTTTTAGTTTTTTAAACTATTATTTTTTATTTATGACGTAAATTTTATTTTCCGTATACATTTTTTAAGT
Organism: Pyrausta despicata; assembly: GCA_963921415.1. NCBI lineage: Eukaryota > Metazoa > Arthropoda > Insecta > Lepidoptera > Crambidae > Pyrausta > Pyrausta despicata. Next base: position 6,666,259 of record OY992853.1, read on the forward strand.
TGATCGCGGATAACTTATTAGTTTTTATTTACTACTTCGCTCTGATAGATTTCCTATACAGGATGTTTCCTTTAGGGTTTTTCAAGCCGGTGCGGGGTGATATCTAAGTACCATATCTATCGATTCATCTTCCATGTATGTTTCGCGATTTTTTGTAGTTTTCAAGATATAAAAATTTTTCATATTTTCCAAGATTTTATTTTGTTTCGAAACAGCCTGTATATACTACATCTGTATTTTTTTCATGAACCCAGATATAGCCGTTCTAATAAAAAATAACTTTAAAACCAAATATTTCAGAAATAGATCCCTAAATCGAGAAATGGTGTCCTCAATTTCATAAGATTTTTTAAGTTCTATTTACCGACACTCTACACGATGGGTTAGCGAAGAAAAAAAATGCTCCCACTTGTATAGGGAGCATTTTTATAGAGATAACTTTTCATAGGAGATAACTTGAATTTTTTTTCAACATTTTTTTCTACGATTTTTTTTAAAATATGTATATTGTAGTCTTTAAAACCGCTGATGGACAGATGGACAGACATGGCGAAACTATAATAAAAAGGGATGCTTCAATAAGTAATTATAATATCGATAAGCCTTGTATCTCACATAAAAATTGCCTACTTCCTGCTGTGTCCATTAGTCTATTAGATACACAATATTTTTTATTCCAACGAACACACTAATTACCTAGAACCCATATGCCGTTATTTTATCATTATGGAATGGAAACAAGTAGTTTTATGTGAATGGGAATTGCTACCTATACGTTCGTGCTTAAAAGATATTTAGATCCTCGATGGATTCAAAAGACAGAGCTAACCCTTACCAACCCGACCTTGATGCGAAATCGATAGCACGTTTTAAAGGCACGCAAGCCCCGCTTTAAATTCGCAAACTTAAAGCTATTTTATTACTAAATGGCGTGTACCTCATCGGTGGCGTCTTGGAAATCACGCAACAAGTCTTTCCTAGTCAGGAGGCCGGCTTTCAGTCGTTCTCCCTCCAGCGACCAACGCAGCTTGTCGCGTCGACCCTGTAAAACACAACCATGGGTTTCATGTTCATCGTGTACAAAATGAAAAACTGTTTTGTGAGAATCGTCAAGCATGTGGCTTTTGAAATGAAAAAGTGACAACGTATCACATTTATGCCCGTCGTGAAAATAACAAGAGCTCGTGAAATATGGTATGAATAAGTGAAACGCGTGCTTGGAAAACTGTGATAAAAATATTTTTGGAAATGTTTGCAAAGTGTTTCGTTCTGATCATGGATAAATGATTTTGGATGCTACGCTCTTTGTTCTGGAATGTTGATTGCAAAATTACTGTCCCCTTCTGCATTTGAATAAAGCAATAATGGATGGAATGATAATGCCGCGCACAAAATTTATGGGCCAGCAAAGTGTTTTGAAATACAAAATGATTTTTTGACAGCTTTGCGCTGATTTTGATCGGTTAATTTATCTGTTATAGTTTACAAACGTTCCTCAAACTTATTAAGTTTAGTGATTGGCAAAGGTTATTATGTAAAAAAATATATAAGTATTCAAAACAGACCTTAACTGATCCAAGATCTTCTCTAGCTCTCAAGAATTCAATCTCAGCATCGCCAAGGTCGCATTCAGCAAAGTCTATGACTTCATCAGTGTGGTGCATTTTCTCTCTGATGTGTGCAAGCATCTGGTTGTGTTCGGTGCATTTGGCACGGTTCTTGATCAGCTCGTCTTCTCTTTCTATGTAAAGTTAAAAATTAAGTTTTAAAAAGGTTGACAAGAAAGTTGTTAAGACAATGATCCAAACACAATGACGGCATGCCTACCTACAATCAATATAAAATACATATTCAGTTTATGACTTTCAAAGCATTAGTGAGTATCACATCTTACACAACTCAGACGAATCGACTAAGAGAAAACCTCGTAGAGATATACACTTATTCGATCTAAATTCCTCCATACATCAGCACTTGTCGATGAAATCGATTCCGTCCCTTGTTTTACATAGAAATTACTCTTTCCGTTGTATTTACAAAGCAAACACTTCTTATAGTTGTCATGTTTATTGGCAAACAAGACATTAAACCAATACGACGCTATACACTCGACGGAACAGTAATACGAGCTGGCAGTACTTCATTTCACCCCCAACCAATGAATATAAATTGGGAACATTCCCTCTTTGGCAGCCGATGGCTAGCTCCAAATGAAAAGCAATGCCTTGGGCTAAAAGCTAACTGAATTTAAGAGGGATAGTCAAATATCTAACGGCGTAGTCTGAATACAAAGCTGACGACTATGGTTGTTCCTTTTTTGTTTCAACAACAGAACTTTACCTCCAACCGCAACTTGCCAAGCAAAAACATATCTTTAAGTTTCGAGTGTACGTTCCATTTCTAATACGTAAAGAGTTTAATTAAAAACCTAGGTAGGAAGGTAGTCTCGTTTGCTCCCTTTATGAGGTTTAAATCCGATATTACTATTTACCGGATAATCAGCACTGTTCGAAACTATTTACAGCAAGCTAAGTAGGTTATTGGATGTAACTACGGGCCGTTAATTTTTTGCATAGAAAGTTTCGCATTAAAACTTTCCATGAACAATCTTAGTTAATCTTTTAAACTTACTAATTTTTTATATATTTGAACTATTAAATACTTAGTGTTGTGATAGGGTTTTGCTCACTCAATACAATTCTGTAAAATACCTTTTAACGCGTGTGAGTTGTTCCGTAACATAATGCTCTTTTAAACTATGACAGAGAATGGCGTAATTTACAGTTTATTTCATCGATCACAAAGTTTGCTCTTTAATATTTTATGAATTAAAATATACCGATAACAATTATTTTGACTCTTTGCCTAACTATGGTATCTATATGCTTTTAAAAAATAAATAATTAAAAAACATCAAGCTAAAATGTACATCTCACCTTCGATCTTCGTCATGAAGTTTTGATTGTCTATATGCAGCTGCTCGTAATGTGCCACATATAACCCTGGACCGAGCATCTCCAATTTCCGAACGATAGCCTCGAGCTCGGCGACCGCGTTCCTAACTCGGATATACCGTAGACAGAGAGCTGATGACTGTTCACTCTTGCGTCTTTGGAGGGTGAGGAACCTTTCCACGGTCTGAGAAAAATACGAATGGGGAAAAAAGTTATACGAAACGAGCATAGTCCGGTTCAATATGTCACTAGGCCCCTAACTTACAAACCCTAATTTCTAGTTTATTAAAATAATTTGCTTAATCCATTTCGAAATTCTTCAGTTGGTACTGAATTAGTTCTGAGTTAGGACAAATAATGGTCATATACCGAATCTCCTCAGCCTGTGCTACATTTTGAGCTTTTGAGATACCACCAATAAGTATAGTAAGTAGTAGTAGCCACTAAGATTAGCTTCGACTCACTTTATCGGCGATTGGCTTGCCTTTCTTCGAGTAGATAAGACCAGTGCCCGTTGTTCGCTCCAAGGATTGGAGTCCATCGAATTTATTCTCGGCATTTTCCAAGTGCTCGGCGTATTGTACTTCCACTGCATTCACTTTGGATTTTATCTGATAAAATAACGGTTGTTATTGGTAAGAAATTTATAAATACCCTATTTTTAAAGACGAATTGTATTAGAAAAAAACAAAAATGAGTAAACAACATACATTAAAAAAAACTTGGTAATTAAGACCCCTTGTTATTGTATGGATGATGTTGCAAAAATCCGGTCAGTTTAGATTGGTCTGTAGGCATAATGACCTATCTTCTATCTACTTATACATATAATTAAGCTGAAGAGGAAAAAAGTCTGTACTTGGAAGATATTAAAAATTTTTGGCTATTATAGCTATATCTAGGGATACTCATTATCGACCATAGAACACATTCCACAACTTTTTAGAATTTTCATATGTTTGGTCTTTATCTCTGTTTACCTGTTTGTCTGTGTATTTGTACGCGCATCAACTGAAAAGGACTGGACGGATTTAAATCAATACTTTACTAATCTGCCTAGAAAACTCCCGGCCAGGTTATAGACTACAATTTATTTTGAAGATCTGAATATCTGAGGTGGAACCTCAGCAGCTTAGCTTAACTGTACGAGTTATAAATATGTCGCCATATCAAAAATTGATTCGCTGGACAAGTTCTTTTCATCCCCGTAACAAAAATGAAGTTCTGCAGTACCATAAGTGACACCTAACAGCCCAGCTAAGCTGTTAAAATATGAATATAATGTTTCAGGAAAAGTTGTTCAACGTAACGAGCAATTTCTGTACATGTTACAAAAATTAAGATCTGATATTGAACCCTAATAGCCCAGCTCAATAAAAAAAGTTATAAATATGACGCCTTAAAAAAAGAAGTTCAGTGTGACGAGCACTTTCTGTCCCAATATCAAAAATGAAAATCTGATGTGACACGACAGTCAATGTAAAGAACGCATAAGAAATGTGAATTATTAGTTTATAGTAAACTAGTTGTAAACTAAGTAGTAAACTAAGTTGCGGGAACCACTATTAGAAAATATATTTTAGTTTGCAGCTTTCAAATATCTGTGTTAATTTTGAAGCAACAGAAATTTGGTTTTTTTTCTATTGAAGTTCAGATTTTTGTCTATATCATTTAATCTATGCGACTAACGTAACGCATGCTTATGAGTTAAAAAGAAGGTACATTTGCTACTGTTTGGTACAAAAACCAACCCGGTGCAGAGTCACCAAGAAACGAAAATCTCAAAATTAAGTACTTTTCTCATTAAAGTGTAATTTTGTGACTGGTTCTACTTCGGAGAGCGCTTACTTTAAATGTTTTAATTGTAGTATTGACATTAAAGGAAAATTCATAAGCTTTAATTTGAGTCCAAAAAACTTTAGTAGAGCTTATAGTTTCATCACAATGCTTGGAATTGTTAGCCTAAAATAAACAACGCATGTGTCAACAAGAATTGGGGAAGTGGTGAACAACCGAAGAGAAAATAGTGTTTACAAAAAGTATTCCAGATGTTTTTCTTTAAACTTGTGCCAATTCTACAATAATTTGTAATAAACTACTGTTAATTAGCTAATGCAATCCAAAGTAGGTAATTTGAGGTCTTATAGAAGTTGGCGTTAATTCTATAGAGATTAAAGTAACGTTTACCTAATAAGTATCACAACAACACGTGTAAGTCCCGAATGTGAAGTCGGTGGCCGCTTGTCATGAATATAATAGGGATGTGGACTGTACTCAAATAAGTTTATAATTTTACCATTAAAAGGTAGTTTCTATAATAAAAATAATAAAAAAAAACACAATATTTTCTTCAATAACCAAAGGATTATTTTTTTATTTAATAAAATGTAATTAAATATTTCACCCTCAAGTCACGTGACAATCAACGCCAATCAAAATGCGTAACGTCACTTGTTGCCGAACAAGAATTTTCATTGTCAAGTACTATGTGTTTGTTGATATTATTTGGATAATATTATTATTTTGATTCCCGTGAAATTTCTTCGAAATTCGTTCAACTATCTTATTAAATCAATTTTTAAAGGCTTTTCTATCATGGTAAGCGGACATATTAAGGCAGATAGTTCAAATTTGCCATGAATTGATTGCTTTACGGTGTCTAATTTCTTCGCAACAAATAGTAACTTCTGCTCTGCTAAATTTAGAAATGTGAAGACCTCAATGTAAGTAATATAGTAGTATTTAATTAAAATTAGGTGAAGAACTATATATAATTATCGAAAACTAGCGTTCAAAGTGAGAGTAAGTACTTAGCGAAAAAAGTTAATTAAGGTAATTCTAAAACAATAAACATAAGGTAAAAGGTATTAAGTGCCCTCATAATCAATTGAGTTTATGTAACGGGTTTCAGCAGCTTTTTTGGCAGGACAGTCGATATCTCCTGTTTTGTGCGCGCTAGGCTTGTTGAAGCGCAGGCATGTAGCACACTTTGGTGGTTCGGTCTTCTGTGGACAGTTCTTCATAGCATGGCCCACTTCTCCGCAATGGCCACAGGTGCTGGTGTCCTCTCGGCACGTTTTGGCTGCATGACCATACTGCTGGCATTTCTAGCACCGTGTCACCAGTGTAAAATCTCTAACAGGGCAAGAGGACCAGTTAACGTAAACGCTTTCACTACTGATTAAGGCCTTACATATGTGTGCGGGGACTTGTATGACGTAGTTGCATGTTTCAGCATCCTTTTTTCCTGACTTATGACTTAATTTAATTGTAGACAAAAATGAGTCCAGTGTTGTAGATGTAAGTTTGTCAGCTAAATTTTGGTGAAAAATGCAAATAAAAACATCAACTTCTTTCATTGATGAGGGCACTCCGATAACTACAATTCTGGGCTGGCGCTTATGCATCTCATCTACGGTAAGGCCGAAGGTCATTAGTTGCGGTGATTTCTTCAGCTTTTCGATGTCATTCTTGGTGTCGTTGCTGATTATAACTTCACCATTCTTTGTTTTGCGTAGTCCCCTCACGTGCAGTTTCATTTCCTCCGGTCGAATGATTGTCTGGACAAGGGTCTTAGTATCCTCGCTGGACTTTGTTTTGTCAGTAGGATAAATCGATATTGAGCTAATGTTGCTGGGTTGTACAAAGTTATTTGGACCTTTCCTTAGTATGTCAGCAAAAAGAAGCTGTTTGCTGGGCAGGTCCAGAACACTCTTCGATACTCAGCTTAAGGTCTTCAATTCGCTGTGAGAACACACATTTTTCTTTCATGTCATTCAACTTTGTATTCGCGAGAATGGTCTTCTGCTTGATGGATTGGTATTCTACGGCCAGTTGGGAAGTTGCGTGACTTACTTTTCTGCATAGGTTATATATCCTAACTTTCTGGTCCGAATTGAGTTTTCCATCTGCAGCGATACTGCAGACCTCGTTTAGGCACAGTTCAATGGTCTTTATCCAGTTCTGGATCTCGGCCGTGGATACACCTGCAATGGTTTCATGTTCCTGCGGTGCGGGCGGTGGATGCGCGGGCGCGGGGGAGGGCGGCGGGCTGCGGCGGGTTAGGCCACTCCGATTGAAGGGGCTACCTTCCATTTCTTTTAATTATCCGCACTGTACATAATAATAACGCTCAAAGAACGCGACGACATAGATTTCACGCTATATAAAAACTAGGTCGTAGTCTCGTAATTATTGTTCACTAGTTCACTATTTAAAATATCGACACGTCCGATCGCAATGTCGGCCAGAATGAATTTTTTTTTCTTTTTTTTTTGAATGTTAAGTTAAAAAATTGAATGTTATATAAAATAATAGGATTTTGAGTTCTGTCTTTTTAACAAATTGTTTCATTCCTTTTTAGTTGCTCAGCAGGCAGTCATATTGAAGACGATGCTGTGGGATATGTACAACTTCGAAGAGATGCAAAATTTGCCCGGAGTATAAAATTTGTAGTAAACCATATTCAGCCACTATAGTTGTGGATAAAGAAAACGGTGTAATAGTGAGTTCCAAGTGTCGTGCTGCTTCTCAAGGAGGTTGCAAACATGCTAAAAAATAATAACAACTAGTTTGGGCTCTATTTAGTACTTATGCATGGTTTTAAACACTTTCCCAAAAATAGTCCACATCCCTATTACAAATTATGCCCTTGTAAGTAGCGAAAATTAACTTCACCATCGTCTTTGTGGTACTTTGTAAGTTCAGGCATTGAAATAGTTTCGAATAGGGGTGGTTGATAAGATACTTCACTACAGTTACAGTAGGTAGCACAACCTTTGTGAAGTAATAATATAACAGTGATATTTAGTTTACCCAAGTAAGTATACCATAGTGTTTTAATAAAAAGCTGGACTTGTCCCGTTTGTTGAAATGTAATGGTAAAAAATGGATTTTATTGTACTTACATCAGCTACTTCGCGTTCTTCTTTTTCTTTGAGTTCTTCGTAGGAAAATAGTTTTTGTTGGTATTTTTCTTCTAAATCCACTGCACCTTCCAACGGTTTCAATACATGCTCTAATTTTCTTTTCCTGAAATTAAAGTGGTGGTTTCGTGCTGTTTTTGATCCATATTGAATTCTGATTCAAATGTGGCTACGACGTAAATCGTGTTTAATTTTAATTATGATTTCAAAAAAAATATTAAACGGTATGTCACTGAACACCTTTAGACAAGATAACAGAGTGGGCGATTTTTCAGCGTAACGTAAACCCAGTTGGTTAACTGCCACGTTTAAACAAACTATTTTTAAACTAGAATGTGAGTTAGCAGATGGCATTTTGTTCTGACAGATTGAACGCAGAACGACTTTCAGCTATGTCGGAGTTTACACGTGCCGACCCCGCTATTGTAGGTAACTACAAACTTTGATTTAATTCCGCTTGTCTAGGTGATAATTGAAATATGTCATAGCCAAATAGCTTATACACAATAATGGCGATTATCAAACCGCACCGCACTCCATCGCAGATTTTGCTCACACAGTACAGTCAGTGCCTTGTGATGCGTGTATTTTACATGCAAACTGAGGGGTACTTGGTTTCGAAGACGCGACTGAAACCAGTGCAGTGTGACAATAGCCTTTGGGTGAATCGGTTTGAAATATCAGTCAAAATCTAATATTTCCAAAGAAATATCGAATACAATATTGTAAGTTATCTAACGCATATCCTTGAAGCAAGCTTGTAACCTTCATAAATAAATACTATTCAGAGTTAAAGCACACTTAAACGTTGAAATGTATTCATATCAATGGCTATTGTATTCGAATTATGGATATAAAAATTTTGAGTATCGCTATTCGTTTGCCCATTTAGAAGCGATAAAAGATGTGCTTGAAAATAGCTACATTTTTCAGACACATGAGCGACAGCTGCGGAATCAAATGTTTATTTATTATGATCGCTAATGTAACGCAATTCATAGATTAGTCATACATCAGATGCTTGCTATCTTAGAATTAAATGTAGGTCTTGTATCTGTGATATGAAATGTTCAGCTACTCGAAGGAAAATAAATTCAGAGGTATTTGTTACGTACTTTTTACGAAAGCGTTTTAAGGATTTTAACCTGTTGAGTTAGCGTTTGTCATCTGCATTGTTAAAATGCAGTATTTTATACATGGTAAATGAAAACTATAATGAACACTTACGCCTTAAGATCCTTATCAAGGATACCTAAGTAATTGAAACAAAAAAAATATATATTTGTGTGCTTGAACATGTCTGTTTGTACTGGTCTGGGTTATATATTTATTTATTTAAGTTTATTTGTAATACCACTGTTGATTCTGATATCTGTAACACAAGTGCTTAAGCTACTTACGGAGTCAGATCACTGTATGTGATGTTGTTGTATATTATTATTACTAAGCTACAGTGCTCTTTCGGACTTGACTTCTACATCTACATACTTGTAATATTCAGCTAATCGCCGATGCAGTATATTGTTTTTGATTTGGAGCTGTCGAAAGTCAAAGGTCAGGTCCCGATGAGCTTGGAGATATTCGTCGCGATCAACTGTGATGGCTGCTGTACCCACTCCACGTCCAATCTGATCTTCATCATCGTCTACGACGCTTACTGTTGAAAATGAGGAAAATATTAACGTATTCATAAAATGATGAGAAACTGCATCTTTAACTTAATGAGATGTTAATGATGGAATTCTAACTTAACTTCGACTTAGCCTCGTAGGTGATATTATAGTACATAAGTGAGTGCGCAATGCACAGGCGCATTCTCTGTTCATACACTCTTTTATGATTCCGAGCGTCAGACGGCAACTATTTTCGTAATTTTTCTTTAAATCCACCAACCAAGTCTCCATCAAATACTCCTTGTTTATAGGTGAAAACAAGTTAGAATATTAAGATAGATACACTTAGGTTTATGCAACCCACCTATAGCTGTTTATTTAATAGACGTAAATTCGATTTGGTTTTATAACACTTCATGTTGTATGTAGGTAATTAAAAGGTACTGTTAAATAATTACCACGAGAATATTAATCGAATAATATCACTGTAACATACCACTAGAACTGCTAGAGCTCTCATCTTGATTTTTGGCTGCAGGTTTACCTTTCTTTTTACCACCCTGCAAAATTAATACGCCTATGTGAATATGTACTACTTATATACCACCAAAAGCTTTTCAAGCTAGTCCAAAAGCTAGTCAAGATGAATTAGATGCTGACGAGATTGCAAAATCTGAGCTTTTATTGCTCATCTCCTCGTCCGAGCTCAAGCAGGTAAAGAACTGCAAAACAGCATGGGATGTTTGGGACACGCTACAGTCCATCTATGCCAGCAAAGGACCCGCACGAAAAGCGACTTTTTTGAAGAGGCTCATCCTGACTAAACTGCGACCAAACGATGATGTACGAGAGCACCTGATATCATTTATGGATAATGTTGATAAACTCAACGATCTAGGCGTTGAAGTTAATAAAGATCTAATATCTATCATAATGCTTTATAGTCTCTCAGACGAATACGAAAACTTCCGTATTGCGATCGAGACACAAGAAAACTTGCTAAGTCCGGAGAAACTAAAAATCAAAATTATTGAAGAGAGTGATGCTCGACGACGCAGCACAGACTTCAACGAACCACGTACCTCCAACAATGAAGAAGCACTCTACGCGAGCTGCAAAGTATGCAAACGACAAGGCAACATATTTAAACGCAAAGCACATAAGATCTGCACTAGCTGTTGGAAGAAAAATGCCTCCAAGAAAGATAAACCAAAGAAATCTGACAGCTCGGAGACAAATAACTTTGCTATACAGCATTGTTTATTCACAAATAAGGTTAAAAACAACAGTGTTTGGGTGCTTGATAGTGGCTGTACTTCTCACATGACATATCAGAGAAATATGTTCAAAAACCTAAAAAGTACATCAAGGAAACTAAGCTTTGCTACTGATGAAATCTCCGCTGAAATTAAAGGCACTGGAACTGTAACCATAAGAACCGAATGTGGAAATCTATCAACAGATACACACCTTATGGATACACTTTACGTACCCAGTCTGAGTACAAATTTGTTGTCAGTCGGCAAGATGACAGACGCTGGCTGCTCCGTCACCTTCACTAAAAATAAAGCAACTGTCAACAACCCAAAATTCGGAATAACTATAACAGCTGAAAAAGACTCAGATGGACTATTTTACGTCAGACCCCAGAAGCATACAAATCGCAACAACCTTGCTAACACCGAATCTCCGGAACCGAAGACAACAAAGAACACTTCGACCAGTTCAATGGAAGATTGGCACAAAAAGCTTGGACACATGAACGCCAAAGACATGAAGCTTGCTCTAAAGAACGGCAGCTTCATTGGTTTGAACTTCGATGTTAACGAAAATCTACCAGAGTGTGAAACTTGTGTACAAGCAAAAATGCATCGAACTCCAGCCTCCAAAGATAAGACGACTCCAAGAACTACGGAACGCTTAGAAATTGTTCATAGCGATGTGTGCGGACCTATCCGAACGCCCACACTTGGCCAGAACAGGTACTTTGTCACCTTCATTGACGACTTCAGCATATATTGTAGAGTATACACGATGAAGAACAAGAACGGGGTACTGAGCAAGTTTAAAGAGTTCAAACAAGCATCTGAAACCTTTACTGGAAATAAGATCAAGTTCTTACAATCAGATAATGGCACAGAATATACAAACACAGAATTCACCAACTTCCTCAAACAACACGGAATACAACGCCGACTCACCGCTCCTCACACACCATACCAGAACGGTGTTGCTGAACGGAAAAATCGCACATTAATCGAAAAAGCAAGAGCAATGATGCTAGAGTCGAAAGCTCCATTATGTTTGTGGGGTGAAGCTGTTTTCACTGCCAACTATCTGTCAAACAGGGCATTAAACCAGAGCATCGAAAGAATGACACCTTATGAAAAATGGGTCGGCAGGAAACCCTGTATAAACCATTTGTATATATTTGGCTCTAAAACATTCATTCTTTTAAAAGGTTCTAACCAACATAAATTTGCATCAAAGGCAATCCCAGGCATGTTCGTAGGATATTCAGAAACATCCAAAGCGTTCAGAATCTACGTACCTAGCAAAAGAAATATCATCATCAGTAAGTATGTTAGAGTGTTGAAAAAGATGTTCCACTCAGAAGAAAACACTGCACAAATATCTGATTTATTTGACTCGTCAGTAAATCTTCAAAATTCCAATCGTAACGATGATGGTGAAGCTGGGATCATACTATTGCAATCGAATACCGCCCTGCAACAACAAAAAAGTGTGCAGCAGCAGCCAAACGCGCCTCATAATGACTGTGTACGAAGTACAGTGAATTCAATCACGAGCGCGCGCGGTCAGCATTTTCGCTTTGACCGAATTATTGCATTTTAGTGGAAAATTATTATAAAGACAGTTCACAATCGGTCATCAACCGCGCCGCGTGTGCTCACACCATTAACCATTACCATTTTTACCAATTAATATACCATTTAACATTCAAAACGTCTTTTACCATTTTAACCATTTTATTTGTTGGACTTACACCCGACAAATTGGTCCTTCGAACCTTCGGAAAGGTGGGACCTGCCGCGTTTTGGACCATACACGTGTCAGTGACTGTCTTTCTGAGTAACCAGCACCAATAACCAATTTGAACCAATCAGTGAATAACTATTTTGAACCAAGCAGTGAAGTGTATTGTGAATACTTATAGTTCTTTCAAATCACGAAGTCGAGCAGAATTTACTTGTGGTAAATATGTGTCCGTATATGTGTCGATGTGTGCGTGAAAACGAAAGCGGGTATGGTTAGCATAAAAATAATACCAATATTTTTGTATGTTCAATTGATAATAAAATAAAACAACAAAACTTTTAAACTAAAATGTTTATTATTTAAAATAAATAATAAATAAGGGAATGTATTAAAATAAAATTATGTTCTTCTACATTTGGGTTTAAGTTTTAATTTAAGCGAAACATAAGACTTAAATAAGGATATACAATTGAACTCAAGATATGGCAAAATTATGAAAATAAGGCTAGGCTGGAACTATTTAATAACAAATTTCTATCTATTTTTACGTATGTGAAAAATGTGTCGCCTTAATCTTCTTCGGAAAAACTGTTGCTTTCGTTAGTTTCAAAGTCAGTCGTGCTGCTATCACTTGATTCACCCACATTAATTACAAATTCAAAGTCATAATCAAAATATTTCATATACTCCTTTTCAATTTTTTCGACATGCTTGCATGTATTAAGCCAGATGTTGTTATCGATACTGTTTAAACCTTCAGCTATTAAATTTTGAACTTCTGTCATATTTTGACCAATATTTTTCGAGGCAATCTTATTTTTCAGAATACCCCAGATGTTTTCAATGGCATTTAATTCGGGGTGATATGGTGGCAGTCGTAGTATTTCGAAACCTTTGCTTTTTATTATCTCGTCAATTCTATATGAAATAAAACGCTGCTTATTTCTGATTATTAAATCATACAATTCTACATTGCGGGACAGTGCATTGAAAGGAATACCGTGTTCCGTCAGCCACTTTTGCATGTCGCTCTTGCGCGAATTTGACGTAGGTATACTACTACTTCGAGTATTATGGTAGGATGCGTTGTCCATCACTATAACAGATTTATCTGGTAAATTTGGCAGCAGCTTTTCATTCAGCCATTTGCTATAATTATTGAAATTCATATTTGAGTGATAGTCTCCAGTTGTGGATGATGCTTTGTATATTAACGAAGCATCTTTAATAAATCCACTACTGCTACCCGCATGCACTATAATAAAACGAGCACCGGTACTCAATTTTTTTAAAAATGACTTGTCTTTTGTCTTAGTATCTAGTTTTTTTTAAATTCCACGTGTTTTGACGTACGTGCGAAGTTAGCACATATGTTTCGTCTGTATATATAATGGGACGGCCTTCTTCACGGTATTCATGAATTTTTTTCAAAAAATTAAATCTCCACAATTGTATTTCATGCCTTTCTTGTAAAGATTTACGATTGTTTTCAATTTTGTTCCATTCGTAGCCCATTTTTATAAGCAACGAACGTAATGTGCTCAAACATCCGTCAAAACCAATTTTTTCTCTTAATGCTGACTGAAGTTTTGCCAAAGTTGGAAGTTCATTGTGTTCTATATGAAAATTTTGAATTGTAGTTCGAATAATTTCTCGATTCATATTATCTAAATTAAATTTACCGTCTCTTTTTCGTCGCTTTTTCATGGGTGAAGTAAACTTGGTTGATGAAGATGGCAACTCTTTCTCTTCTTTTAAAATCCTACTTACTGTGCGTTCACTGACGCCTGTTGCTTGGGCAGTTCGTTCTAATATGTTTGCTAATGGACTTAGGTCACATCCATCAGTGTTATTTGCTTTCATAAAATTATATTCATCTTTTAGAAAGTGAAAGACTTTAGCAATGATTGCTCGACCCTAAAAACAATAAAATATACAATTGAATAAGTATCAAAAGTCAAAACTAAACTATTACTTAAATTAAAAAATAATCATTTTTATTTAATGTCAAAACTAGAAAAAAAATATTTACCTCGCTATGGATAACTTTGCGCTTTGACATGCTGACAGTACTTCACGGCAATTAGCGTCCGGAAACAATAAACACAACTAACCTGAGCGACAGCGCGCTCGCGACTGACCGCGTCGTCATACACGCACACTATTGCATTATGCATGTACACGTTTAAAAACAAATAAAGACTACTCGCCTTCGTGAAATGCAAGAACTGTATCTGGATTACCATTTCACCACTACAAGTCTACAAGCTACCAACCATCGCCTACATCGAGTTACCAGCCATCACCGACCACGGTTTACCAGTCACCAGCTATCACCATTTATAACCAAGTAAGATCTTTCCATTTTTAATAACCAAACCTCAAGATGTCTACGACTGCTGAATTGTTTGCTGCTCAGCGAGAGATTATGGAAAGTATGGACAAACTCTATGTTAACTTTAAAAAGGAGGGAAGAGATAGGCGAACCTCTGATAGCATTAAACGTCGCTTACAATCACTTGAAAACTTTTGGAATGAATTTTCACTTAACCACAATAAATTGATATCTTTGTGTGATGAAACCGAAGACGATCAATACTTCGAGAATGACTCTCATACAAAAACCAAAACGTTTTATGACGATGTTAGAGCACATTTATTGAAATCCTTAAGTGAGATTTCCACTCGTACACCATCACCACGACTTGAGCAATTATTACCACCATCGCAACAACCAATCGCACAACCAAGTACTTCTAAGGATGATATGTCAACACCAGCAACCATACCAAAAAAGATCTTACCATTACCGCGTTTTGCTTTTCATGAAGTCGATAAACCCGATAAGATTGATGAGATGATGAGAAAACAGCAGAGTAATTTTAAAGCTTTTGCGAGAACAATTTCTCAGATCAACCTCAATGTTTTAACTGAGAAATGGGAATTCCAAGATATTTTAAAAACCATTGAAACACGTTGGCATGCAATTGATACTCTTCACTGGGAAATCGACAGCAATTTGCAAGTAGTCGACAAAAAATATGACGAGTTATTTAGTAGCTATGAACATGAATATAACGACATTAAGAAGCTTATTAACCATAGGATGTGGGACGCCAACCACAGAGATAACTCAACACCAAAAATAGATATACCTATTTTCTCGGGCAACTACCAACAGTGGAATTCATTCAAAGACCTATTCCTAGAAGGCATCCATAAAAACAGGTCAATGTCACAAGCTCAAAAAATGCAGTTTTTAAAGGGAAAACTCCGAGGAGAAGCCGAAAAGCTTATCCAGCACCTTCAGATAAGCTCAGAAAATTACCAAACCTGCTGGGATATTTTGAACCATAGATACAATAATAAGAAATTAATTTTCAACTCTCACATGGATGTTCTTATGTCTATACCAGTTATGCATCACCAAACAGCATTAAACATTAAAAGGCTTCACGATACCACGAATGAATGCCTAAATGCAATTAAAAATCTAGGAATAGATGTATCAACATGGGACCCGATGATTATTTATCTCCTTGCGCAGAAGCTGGACGCCGAGACGTACAGTGATTACATACAGTCATTGCCAGAGCCACGAGATTTACCATACTTGCAGGACTTTTTAACCTATTTGGAAGGAAAATTCATTGGCTTAGAAACCGCTCGCCGCAAAACTGAAACAGCTAAACATGCGCCACCATCTTATAATCAACAAAATCGATTAAGCCAGCCATACCAACATGCCCGTAGCAACCAGTTTAGGAAACCAAGAGATGCTGCTGTCAACCAACCTAGAGAAGCTACTTCCATTCACCAAAGACCGCCTTTTTACGCAAATCGACAAAGCAACTTCAATGCTACACCAAATAGATACATAGAAAACAAACCATTTATCAACTACTCTACTACCAAGATGTATGACCAAACGAACCAAAAATGTGTAATTTGTAATGATCATCATGCGCTCTTTACATGCACCAAATTCCGTCAGTTAAGCCACCAAGAAAAACGGAAATTGATTTCGCAACATAACATCTGCAAAAACTGCTTATTGAACCACAACGGCAAAGAATGCACATCGCAAAAAACATGTCGTCATTGCAACGAAAATCACAATTCATTATTGCACAATACCTACGCGATGACCATCAGCCCTATTACCAACCAAATACCTGACCAACTAAAAAGTGTGTCACACGTGACGAATGATCAACCATCAATCACTGAAATCTTGTTAGCCACCGCAAAGGTTAACGTGTTAGGAGCTGACGGAACCTATAAAACAATGAGAGCCCTAATTGACCAAGGGTCTCAGACATCAATTATTTCAGAAAACGCAGCACAACAACTTGGTATACAACGCCGAAGTTATAAAGGCGCTATTTTCGGCATAGGGGAGAGAGAAAGTTGTTGCAAAGGCACAATGAATATTACTATTTCCTCATTACATAATGATTTCACCACTAACATTGATGTATTAATAATGAAAAATCTTATCAAAAAGCTACCAAACCAATCCTTCACCAAACCATCATGGCCATATCTTGCAACCATACCACTAGCAGATCCTGAATTTAACCAAAGCCGCCCTGTTGACCTACTACTAGGCGCAGACGTGTACTCTGAGATTATGTTACATGGAATCATCAAAGAAGATCAGTCACAACCTATCGCGCAACAAACACAATTAGGATGGATATTGTGCGGTAGTGTGCAATCATCATATTACTGTAACGTTATATTGAACCACTGTGACGAAATTAAAAAGTTTTGGGAGATAGAAGATTTGACTGACGGACCAGATAACCAATCAAGGGAAGATTTATACTGCATACAACAATACCAGAGTGAAACCAAACGCCTACCAGATGGCCGTTACGTCGTAAGATTACCAATGAAACCAGATGTAAAGGAAAAGTTAGGAGAATCAAAAGGAAAAGCCATTGCGCAATTTCACCAATTAGAAAGGAAATTTAGTAAAAATAATCAAATAGCAAACGATTACAAAAAATTCATGAATGAATATTTTGATCTTGGCCACATGAAAATAAGCCATAATAAACACGCATTAGAATGTTTTTTACCCCACCATTGTGTTTTACGCTCGGAATCCACCACAAGTGCAGTTCGTGTCGTATTCAACGGATCAGCAAAAACATCGACTGGGTACAGTGTGAATGACCTCATGTATAGTGGACCGAACTTGCAACTTGATTTATTATCCGTAATAATTAAATGGAGACAGTATAAAATAGCATATGTTGCAGACGCAGAGAAAATGTATCGCCAGATAATAGTTAATGAAAATGATCAATGTTACCAGAAAATTATATGGAGAGATACACCAAGCGAGCCCATTCGAGAATACCAACTTACGACTGTAACATATGGAACGAAGGCGGCACCATTTCTAGCGTTAATGACCATGAGACAGTTAGCGAAAGATGAAGCCCATAGGTACCCGGAAGCGGCCAAAGCTGTAGAAAACAACCTGTATATGGATGATTTATTGCACGGACAACATGACCTAGAAACTGCGAAACAAGTCAAGGACGAATTGATAAATTTATTCAAAGCCGGCGGATTTAACCTACGTAAATGGAAATCAAACGAACCTCAACTATTAGACCAACCAAATGATAAGGAAAACTCTTTTGAATTCAAGTTGCTGGAGTCAACCAAAACTCTTGGGTTAAAATGGGAACCAATAAATGACCAATTCACATTTGAAATCAAGATTCTACCATCACCAAACCAAAATATTAACAAAAGAGAGCTTCTCTCCGAAATATCAAAAGTTTTTGACCCTCTGGGGTGGCTCTCACCTGTAACCACCAAATTAAAGTTATTATTCCAGTTAATATGGGAATTAGGACTTAACTGGGACGACGCCGTACCAGAAAATATCAACGAAGAGTGGAACCGTTATAAGCTAGATCTGCAACACGTAAATAACATACAAATACCAAGATGGCTAAAATGCAAGAAAAATGATAACATCGAGCTACACGGATTCTGTGATGCTTCAACCAAGGCATACGCCTGTGTTATTTACTGCAAGACACAAAGATCTGTAGTCATCGTCGCCGCCAAATCTCGCCTAGTACCAGTCAAAAAAGACGTGACCTTACCAAGATTAGAGTTGTGCGCAGCTCAAATTATGACTAAATTAATGAAAATAGTGCAATCATGTCTCGGTGACCACAACGTAAAGATCTTTGGGTGGTCTGATTCCACAGCTGTGCTCGGGTGGATCAACGGCGAACCAAGCCGCTGGAAGCCTTTTGTAACCAACAGAGTTAACCAAATCAAAGAGATTGTACCATCTGATCGTTGGAACTACGTTAAGTCTGACGAAAACCCTGCAGATTGTGCAAGCCGAGGAATAACAGCATCACAGCTCAATAACCATCCGATTTGGTGGAGTGGCCCTCACTGGCTCTCAAGTTTTAATGAAGACGTTAACCAGAAAAAACCAGAGTATATTACACACGAGGAAATTAAAAAACAATACCAAATTAATACAATTACTAAGAAATACGAGAACGACATCATCGGTAACTTGATCAACAACAATAGTAAATACTTACGAACGTGTCGAGTCCTCGCGTGGGTACTACGAATCTTCTCACGTGACCAAAACAAACCAGCCTACCTAACTATTGCGGAATTAAAAAGAGCAAGTGAAAAATTAGTACACCACGTGCAACAAATTGAATTTTGTGAAGAAAAGGCAAACCTTCAAAAGCAAACTAACTTACACACCAAAAGCCGTTTATTACCATTGAACCCATATATAGACCCTGAAGATTTGTTGCGAGTCGGCGGAAGAATAAAACACGCAAACATTAATGAAGAAATGAAACATCCTATCATATTACCAAATAATAACCATCTGACTGACATGATTATTGATTATACGCATGAATTAACTTTACATGGCGGGCCGCGACTCACCTTAGCTTGGTTGAGAAGAAAATATTGGATTTTAGGTGGAAACAACGCAGTAAAGAAGCGTTTACGTAATTGTGTCACATGCCGGCGAACAAAGTTTGAAACACAAAACCAACTCATGGGAGACCTACCAGCTTCGAGAACAAACCAAACCAGACCATTTTACCATACTGGAGTAGATTTTACTGGATATGTAGACGTAAAAAGTAACAAAGGCCGCGGAATAAAATGCACCAAGGGCTATATAGCTGTGTTTGTATGCCTGGCAACCAAGGCAGTGCATCTAGAGCTGGTGTCTGACCTCTCTTCGGCAGCATTTATAGCTGCTCTAAGAAGAATGGCTGCACGGCGTGGAGCCCCGCGGCATATGTACAGCGATAATGGAACCAACTTTGTGGGAGCTAACAACACCATACAAAAGGAGTACGTCAATTTACAAGAATTACTTTATGAAGAAGATTACCAAACCATGGCAGATATGCAACTGGAGTGGCATTTCAACGCGCCCTCTTGGCCAAGCGCTGGAGGCATTTGGGAGCGAGCCGTCCAGAGCCTTAAATACCATCTACGTAGAGTGCTCGGCGACCAAAAACTTACCTACGAAGAATTTATGACCCTATTAACACAAATAGAAGGCTGCCTAAACACACGACCATTGTGTGCCATTTCTGAAGACCCCGAACATTTAGACTTTTTGACACCATCACATTTTCTTGCCAGTGGACCATTATTAACCATAATAGAGACAGAGAAAGATGAACATACCAGATGGCAACTTGTTCAAAAACTTTACAACGACATATGGAAACGATGGCAGTCCGAATATTTAACCCAATTAAATGCAAGATCAAAGTGGCGCCAAGCAAACAAAAATCTTAAAATCGACGATATTGTGATCATTCAAGATGTTCATATATCCCCGGGAAAGTGGGCCCTAGGGCGAGTGTTAGATGTTCATCCCGGAAGTGACGGTCTAGTAAGAGTAGTCACATTAAAAACCAAGAATGGAATTTTAAAAAGACCAATTACCAAACTCTCAATGCTACCAATCTTCGACGAAGAAAATCAACCAACTTTACCATCTAACCAAAACCATTTAAAAGTTGAACCAGAACCAACTATTAACCAAGAAGAACCACCACCACGACGACGAAGAAAGACTCAAAAATGTAATCTTATAACCATGGCTCTTATGCTCATTTTGATGTTAGTCACACCATCTCAGGCTAACTTTAACACAACGAGCTTACGCAGTAACCAAACCATTTATTTTGATAATATCAGCAGACTGAGATTGATTAGGGATGAGTGGAAACTTGTAGTATTTTATAACATGGACGCTTATTGGGAAGGAATATCATTAACAAAGAAATACATAGAACATTTGGAGAATGTGTGTTTGAAAATACAAACAATATCACACTGCCAACTAGTCTTACTACATTTACACCATTGTCAGTCAGAATTAGAACATTACAACGAAATCTTATCTAACCATGGGCAACTACCAGAAAACCATAACCGAATTCGCCGTGGCCTTGTGAATGCTGTCGGCTATGTAGCGAATAGTTTGTTTGGAGTCCTTGACGACGAATTTGCACAACAGTACAAAAAAGATTTGACAACGCTAAGAAACAACCATAAATATTTCAACCAACTATTAAAAAACCAAACATCCATCATTGAATCAGAGTATAACGTAATCAAGAGAATGGAAACCTCTATTAGGCAACAACATAAAACATTTAACCAACATCTAAATAAATTATACAACCTAAATGACCAAATGCAGAAGCAAATACAACAAAATACTCTAACAAATGAATTCGCACTATCATCTATTACATCAAATAGTATACTTATGAACCTGAAAGATATACAACAAATGTTATTAAACACTATCACAGATATTTTCCATGGCAAATTCAACATACATTTAATACAACCACAACAACTAGCAAAAGAACTGCTGATGATCTCAGGTCAAATTTCAAAGGAATTATCATTACCAATTAACAACGTTCAGACAGATTTGACCAGTATTTACCATTTGTTAACTGTAAAGACTAGATTTACAAACGAATATCTCATCTTCGAAATTAAAATACCACTAGTCGACAGAGATTACTTTGACCTTTACAAATTAATACCTATACCTAAGAAAATCGGTAATGAGATGCAGAAAATAGTACTATCATCCAATCTCTTGGCTATTAATATTCAAAAAGACTTACAAATACCATTTCTAGAGACTCAATTAAGTCAATGCATAAACTCCGATACAGATACGTTACTATGTGCCCACCAAATACCTATCTCAATTACCAAAACGGAGCTGGGTTACTGTATTACGGAAAAAAGATCATTAAGTTGTAAGACAGAAAGCACAAAGTGCAAAAACACTTGGGTACAATTACATAAAATAAACAATTACTTGTACTCATGTTGCGGTCAATGCTATACAAATCATATGTGAATCTCAAATTACCATTGAGCGATTAGACAAGGCCGGGATACTCGTACTGGGAAACGGATGCGTCATTAAAGACGAGGAAATCACATTACTGTCACAAAAGGAATCAACGAACGATATCAAAATGAAACCCGATATACTGCATATTGAAATACCGACGATTAATAATATTGTAAACATACCAATGCCGCAACCTATTTACGAAGATGCAACCACTTCAACAAACATTGAAATTGAATTAAAGAAAATCGGAGAGACGATTAACCAAGTCAAGAATGGAACGAGATCTATTACGGAAGACGACACAACCCTCGACAGTCATGATATCCATCATTACATCGCTATCTACCTAATAGCAACGGCTGGTATGATAGCTTGCTTAGCGTACTGCGTGCGGAGGGTCCGCGCGCGCGTCCAGTGGCGAGCAGCAGCGAAGGCGCCGGCGCAGCCGCGGCCCCGGCCCCGCGCCCGCAGCGCCGCACCACACCAGTGTCTTAGTGAACGTAACCAGTGTTTTAGTGTTAGTGAGCGTGTTCATTCAGATAATGATCAAGTGAATGCCAGTGTTAGTGCGTCAGATGATCGATTATATGCGCGAGTGAAAAAAGTGACTTTACCAAATTCTTTTAATTTTAGTGTAGTGGAATAGAGACACTAAGACATTGAATTTTTAAGTGATTATGTTATTATCATCTTGTAAATGCACCAAATTATTATTGCATCACCATGCACCCCTCACCATTCTTTCTTGCTCCCTCGGGAATATGTACGAAGTACAGTGAATTCAATCACGACCGCGCGGTCAGCATTTTCGCTTTGACCGAATTATTGCATTTTAGTGGAAAATTATTATAAAGACAGTTCACAATCGGTCATCAACCGCGCCGCGTGTGCTCACACCATTAACCATTACCATTTTTACCAATTAATATACCATTTAACATTCAAAACGTCTTTTACCATTTTAACCATTTTATTTGTTGGACTTACACCCGACAAATTGGTCCTTCGAACCTTCGGAAAGGTGGGACCTGCCGCGTTTTGGACCATACACGTGTCAGTGACTGTCTTTCTGAGTAACCAGCACCAATAACCAATTTGAACCAATCAGTGAATAACTATTTTGAACCAAGCAGTGAAGTGTATTGTGAATACTTATCTGGATTACCATTTCACCACTACAAGTCTACAAGCTACCAACCATCGCCTACATCGAGTTACCAGCCATCACCGACCACGGTTTACCAGTCACCAGCTATCACCATTTATAACCAAGTAAGATCTTTCCATTTTTAATAACCAAACCTCAAGATGTCTACGACTGCTGAATTGTTTGCTGCTCAGCGAGAGATTATGGAAAATATGGACAAACTCTATGTTAACTTTAAAAAGGAGGGAAGAGATAGGCGAACCTCTGATAGCATTAAACGTCGCTTACAATCACTTGAAAACTTTTGGAATGAATTTTCACTTAACCACAATAAATTGATATCTTTGTGTGATGAAACCGAAGACGATCAATACTTCGAGAATGACTCTCATACAAAAACCAAAACGTTTTATGACGATGTTAGAGCACATTTATTGAAATCCTTAAGTGAGATTTCCACTCGTACACCATCACCACGACTTGAGCAATTATTACCACTATCGCAACAACCAATCGCACAACCAAGTACTTCTAAGGATGATATGTCAACACCAGCAACCATACCAAAAAAGATCTTACCATTACCGCGTTTTGCTTTTCATGAAGTCGATAAACCCGATAAGATTGATGAGATGATGAGAAAACAGCAGAGTAATTTTAAAGCTTTTGCGAGAACAATTTCTCAGATCAACCTCAATGTTTTAACTGAGAAATGGGAATTCCAAGATATTTTAAAAACCATTGAAACACGTTGGCATGCAATTGATACTCTTCACTGGGAAATCGACAGCAATTTGCAAGTAGTCGACAAAAAATATGACGAGTTATTTAGTAGCTATGAACATGAATATAACGACATTAAGAAGCTTATTAACCATAGGATGTGGGACGCCAACCACAGAGATAACTCAACACCAAAAATAGATATACCTATTTTCTCGGGCAACTACCAACAGTGGAATTCATTCAAAGACCTATTCCTAGAAGGCATCCATAAAAACAGGTCAATGTCACAAGCTCAAAAAATGCAGTTTTTAAAGGGAAAACTCCGAGGAGAAGCCGAAAAGCTTATCCAGCACCTTCAGATAAGCTCAGAAAATTACCAAACCTGCTGGGATATTTTGAACCATAGATACAATAATAAGAAATTAATTTTCAACTCTCACATGGATGTTCTTATGTCTATACCAGTTATGCATCACCAAACAGCATTAAACATTAAAAGGCTTCACGATACCACGAATGAATGCCTAAATGCAATTAAAAATCTAGGAATAGATGTATCAACATGGGACCCGATGATTATTTATCTCCTTGCGCAGAAGCTGGACGCCGAGACGTACAGTGATTACATACAGTCATTACCAGAGCCACGAGATTTACCATACTTGCAGGACTTTTTAACCTATTTGGAAGGAAAATTCATTGGCTTAGAAACCGCTCGTCGCAAAACTGAAACAGCTAAACATGCGCCACCATCTTATAATCAACAAAATCGATTAAGCCAGCCATACCAACATGCCCGTAGCAACCAGTTTAGGAAACCAAGAGATGCTGCTGTCAACCAACCTAGAGAAGCTACTTCCATTCACCAAAGACCGCCTTTTTACGCAAATCGACAAAGCAACTTCAATGCTACACCAAATAGATACATAGAAAACAAACCATTTATCAACTACTCTACTACCAAGATGTATGACCAAACGAACCAAAAATGTGTAATTTGTAATGATCATCATGCGCTCTTTACATGCACCAAATTCCGTCAGTTAAGCCACCAAGAAAAACGGAAATTGATTTCGCAACATAACATCTGCAAAAACTGCTTATTGAACCACAACGGCAAAGAATGCACATCGCAAAAAACATGTCGTCATTGCAACGAAAATCACAATTCATTATTGCACAATACCTACGCGATGACCATCAGCCCTATTACCAACCAAATACCTGACCAACTAAAAAGTGTGTCACACGTGACGAATGATCAACCATCAATCACTGAAATCTTGTTAGCCACCGCAAAGGTTAACGTGTTAGGAGCTGACGGAACCTATAAAACAATGAGAGCCCTAATTGACCAAGGGTCTCAGACATCAATTATTTCAGAAAACGCAGCACAACAACTTGGTATACAACGCCGAAGTTATAAAGGCGCTATTTTCGGCATAGGGGAGAGAGAAAGTTGTTGCAAAGGCACAATGAATATTACTATTTCCTCATTACATAATGATTTCACCACTAACATTGATGTATTAATAATGAAAAATCTTATCAAAAAGCTACCAAACCAATCCTTCACCAAACCATCATGGCCATATCTTGCAACCATACCACTAGCAGATCCTGAATTTAACCAAAGCCGCCCTGTTGACCTACTACTAGGCGCAGACGTGTACTCTGAGATTATGTTACATGGAATCATCAAAGAAGATCAGTCACAACCTATCGCGCAACAAACACAATTAGGATGGATATTGTGCGGTAGTGTGCAATCATCATATTACTGTAACGTTATATTGAACCACTGTGACGAAATTAAAAAGTTTTGGGAGATAGAAGATTTGACTGACGGACCAGATAACCAATCAAGGGAAGATTTATACTGCATACAACAATACCAGAGTGAAACCAAACGCCTACCAGATGGCCGTTACGTCGTAAGATTACCAATGAAACCAGATGTAAAGGAAAAGTTAGGAGAATCAAAAGGAAAAGCCATTGCGCAATTTCACCAATTAGAAAGGAAATTTAGTAAAAATAATCAAATAGCAAACGATTACAAAAAATTCATGAATGAATATTTTGATCTTGGCCACATGAAAATAAGCCATAATAAACACGCATTAGAATGTTTTTTACCCCACCATTGTGTTTTACGCTCGGAATCCACCACAAGTGCAGTTCGTGTCGTATTCAACGGATCAGCAAAAACATCGACTGGGTACAGTGTGAATGACCTCATGTATAGTGGACCGAACTTGCAACTTGATTTATTATCCGTAATAATTAAATGGAGACAGTATAAAATAGCATATGTTGCAGACGCAGAGAAAATGTATCGCCAGATAATAGTTAATGAAAATGATCAATGTTACCAGAAAATTATATGGAGAGATACACCAAGCGAGCCCATTCGAGAATACCAACTTACGACTGTAACATATGGAACGAAGGCGGCACCATTTCTAGCGTTAATGACCATGAGACAGTTAGCGAAAGATGAAGCCCATAGGTACCCGGAAGCGGCCAAAGCTGTAGAAAACAACCTGTATATGGATGATTTATTGCACGGACAACATGACCTAGAAACTGCGAAACAAGTCAAGGACGAATTGATAAATTTATTCAAAGCCGGCGGATTTAACCTACGTAAATGGAAATCAAACGAACCTCAACTATTAGACCAACCAAATGATAAGGAAAACTCTTTTGAATTCAAGTTGCTGGAGTCAACCAAAACTCTTGGGTTAAAATGGGAACCAATAAATGACCAATTCACATTTGAAATCAAGATTCTACCATCACCAAACCAAAATATTACCAAAAGAGAGCTTCTCTCCGAAATATCAAAAGTTTTTGACCCTCTGGGGTGGCTCTCACCTGTAACCACCAAATTAAAGTTATTATTCCAGTTAATATGGGAATTAGGACTTAACTGGGACGACGCCGTACCAGAAAATATCAACGAAGAGTGGAACCGTTATAAGCTAGATCTGCAACACGTAAATAACATACAAATACCAAGATGGCTAAAATGCAAGAAAAATGATAACATCGAGCTACACGGATTCTGTGATGCTTCAACCAAGGCATACGCCTGTGTTATTTACTGCAAGACACAAAGATCTGTAGTCATCGTCGCCGCCAAATCTCGCCTAGTACCAGTCAAAAAAGACGTGACCTTACCAAGATTAGAGTTGTGCGCAGCTCAAATTATGACTAAATTAATGAAAATAGTGCAATCATGTCTCGGTGACCACAACGTAAAGATCTTTGGGTGGTCTGATTCCACAGCTGTGCTCGGGTGGATCAACGGCGAACCAAGCCGCTGGAAGCCTTTTGTAACCAACAGAGTTAACCAAATCAAAGAGATTGTACCATCTGATCGTTGGAACTACGTTAAGTCTGACGAAAACCCTGCAGATTGTGCAAGCCGAGGAATAACAGCATCACAGCTCAATAACCATCCGATTTGGTGGAGTGGCCCTCACTGGCTCTCAAGTTTTAATGAAGACGTTAACCAGAAAAAACCAGAGTATATTACACACGAGGAAATTAAAAAACAATACCAAATTAATACAATTACTAAGAAATACGAGAACGACATCATCGGTAACTTGATCAACAACAATAGTAAATACTTACGAACGTGTCGAGTCCTCGCGTGGGTACTACGAATCTTCTCACGTGACCAAAACAAACCAGCCTACCTAACTATTGCGGAATTAAAAAGAGCAAGTGAAAAATTAGTACACCACGTGCAACAAATTGAATTTTGTGAAGAAAAGGCAAACCTTCAAAAGCAAACTAACTTACACACCAAAAGCCGTTTATTACCATTGAACCCATATATAGACCCTGAAGATTTGTTGCGAGTCGGCGGAAGAATAAAACACGCAAACATTAATGAAGAAATGAAACATCCTATCATATTACCAAATAATAACCATCTGACTGACATGATTATTGATTATACGCATGAATTAACTTTACATGGCGGGCCGCGACTCACCTTAGCTTGGTTGAGAAGAAAATATTGGATTTTAGGTGGAAACAACGCAGTAAAGAAGCGTTTACGTAATTGTGTCACATGCCGGCGAACAAAGTTTGAAACACAAAACCAACTCATGGGAGACCTACCAGCTTCGAGAACAAACCAAACCAGACCATTTTACCATACTGGAGTAGATTTTACTGGATATGTAGACGTAAAAAGTAACAAAGGCCGCGGAATAAAATGCACCAAGGGCTATATAGCTGTGTTTGTATGCCTGGCAACCAAGGCAGTGCATCTAGAGCTGGTGTCTGACCTCTCTTCGGCAGCATTTATAGCTGCTCTAAGAAGAATGGCTGCACGGCGTGGAGCCCCGCGGCATATGTACAGCGATAATGGAACCAACTTTGTGGGAGCTAACAACACCATACAAAAGGAGTACGTCAATTTACAAGAATTACTTTATGAAGAAGATTACCAAACCATGGCAGATATGCAACTGGAGTGGCATTTCAACGCGCCCTCTTGGCCAAGCGCTGGAGGCATTTGGGAGCGAGCCGTCCAGAGCCTTAAATACCATCTACGTAGAGTGCTCGGCGACCAAAAACTTACCTACGAAGAATTTATGACCCTATTAACACAAATAGAAGGCTGCCTAAACACACGACCATTGTGTGCCATTTCTGAAGACCCCGAACATTTAGACTTTTTGACACCATCACATTTTCTTGCCAGTGGACCATTATTAACCATAATAGAGACAGAGAAAGATGAACATACCAGATGGCAACTTGTTCAAAAACTTTACAACGACATATGGAAACGATGGCAGTCCGAATATTTAACCCAATTAAATGCAAGATCAAAGTGGCGCCAAGCAAACAAAAATCTTAAAATCGACGATATTGTGATCATTCAAGATGTTCATATATCCCCGGGAAAGTGGGCCCTAGGGCGAGTGTTAGATGTTCATCCCGGAAGTGACGGTCTAGTAAGAGTAGTCACATTAAAAACCAAGAATGGAATTTTAAAAAGACCAATTACCAAACTCTCAATGCTACCAATCTTCGACGAAGAAAATCAACCAACTTTACCATCTAACCAAAACCATTTAAAAGTTGAACCAGAACCAACTATTAACCAAGAAGAACCACCACCACGACGACGAAGAAAGACTCAAAAATGTAATCTTATAACCATGGCTCTTATGCTCATTTTGATGTTAGTCACACCATCTCAGGCTAACTTTAACACAACGAGCTTACGCAGTAACCAAACCATTTATTTTGATAATATCAGCAGACTGAGATTGATTAGGGATGAGTGGAAACTTGTAGTATTTTATAACATGGACGCTTATTGGGAAGGAATATCATTAACAAAGAAATACATAGAACATTTGGAGAATGTGTGTTTGAAAATACAAACAATATCACACTGCCAACTAGTCTTACTACATTTACACCATTGTCAGTCAGAATTAGAACATTACAACGAAATCTTATCTAACCATGGGCAACTACCAGAAAACCATAACCGAATTCGCCGTGGCCTTGTGAATGCTGTCGGCTATGTAGCGAATAGTTTGTTTGGAGTCCTTGACGACGAATTTGCACAACAGTACAAAAAAGATTTGACAACGCTAAGAAACAACCATAAATATTTCAACCAACTATTAAAAAACCAAACATCCATCATTGAATCAGAGTATAACGTAATCAAGAGAATGGAAACCTCTATTAGGCAACAACATAAAACATTTAACCAACATCTAAATAAATTATACAACCTAAATGACCAAATGCAGAAGCAAATACAACAAAATACTCTAACAAATGAATTCGCACTATCATCTATTACATCAAATAGTATACTTATGAACCTGAAAGATATACAACAAATGTTATTAAACACTATCACAGATATTTTCCATGGCAAATTCAACATACATTTAATACAACCACAACAACTAGCAAAAGAACTGCTGATGATCTCAGGTCAAATTTCAAAGGAATTATCATTACCAATTAACAACGTTCAGACAGATTTGACCAGTATTTACCATTTGTTAACTGTAAAGACTAGATTTACAAACGAATATCTCATCTTCGAAATTAAAATACCACTAGTCGACAGAGATTACTTTGACCTTTACAAATTAATACCTATACCTAAGAAAATCGGTAATGAGATGCAGAAAATAGTACTATCATCCAATCTCTTGGCTATTAATATTCAAAAAGACTTACAAATACCATTTCTAGAGACTCAATTAAGTCAATGCATAAACTCCGATACAGATACGTTACTATGTGCCCACCAAATACCTATCTCAATTACCAAAACGGAGCTGGGTTACTGTATTACGGAAAAAAGATCATTAAGTTGTAAGACAGAAAGCACAAAGTGCAAAAACACTTGGGTACAATTACATAAAATAAACAATTACTTGTACTCATGTTGCGGTCAATGCTATACAAATCATATGTGAATCTCAAATTACCATTGAGCGATTAGACAAGGCCGGGATACTCGTACTGGGAAACGGATGCGTCATTAAAGACGAGGAAATCACATTACTGTCACAAAAGGAATCAACGAACGATATCAAAATGAAACCCGATATACTGCATATTGAAATACCGACGATTAATAATATTGTAAACATACCAATGCCGCAACCTATTTACGAAGATGCAACCACTTCAACAAACATTGAAATTGAATTAAAGAAAATCGGAGAGACGATTAACCAAGTCAAGAATGGAACGAGATCTATTACGGAAGACGACACAACCCTCGACAGTCATGATATCCATCATTACATCGCTATCTACCTAATAGCAACGGCTGGTATGATAGCTTGCTTAGCGTACTGCGTGCGGAGGGTCCGCGCGCGCGTCCAGTGGCGAGCAGCAGCGAAGGCGCCGGCGCAGCCGCGGCCCCGGCCCCGCGCCCGCAGCGCCGCACCACACCAGTGTCTTAGTGAACGTAACCAGTGTTTTAGTGTTAGTGAGCGTGTTCATTCAGATAATGATCAAGTGAATGCCAGTGTTAGTGCGTCAGATGATCGATTATATGCGCGAGTGAAAAAAGTGACTTTACCAAATTCTTTTAATTTTAGTGTAGTGGAATAGAGACACTAAGACATTGAATTTTTAAGTGATTATGTTATTATCATCTTGTAAATGCACCAAATTATTATTGCATCACCATGCACCCCTCACCATTCTTTCTTGCTCCCTCGGGAATATGTACGAAGTACAGTGAATTCAATCACGACCGCGCGGTCAGCATTTTCGCTTTGACCGAATTATTGCATTTTAGTGGAAAATTATTATAAAGACAGTTCACAATCGGTCATCAACCGCGCCGCGTGTGCTCACACCATTAACCATTACCATTTTTACCAATTAATATACCATTTAACATTCAAAACGTCTTTTACCATTTTAACCATTTTATTTGTTGGACTTACACCCGACAGACTGCCTGCAAGAAAATAAAGTCGACAGCACTGAAAATGTACAAAGTGAATACGAGTCTGCCTCAGAAGACGATCACAATGATGTTGAAGACAGACATGAAAATCTCGCTGAAAATATAGCTGCTCATGACAATAGTGAAATTGGGAATGAAGAACCCGAATGTAACCAAAGGCAACTTCGTGACAGAACACGACTGGTTCCACCGGTAAGGTTCGACGACTTTATCATGGCAGTTATTGACTCAGAGAAACCTGTAGAACCACAGACATATTACGAAGCCATGAACTGTGCTGATAAATCTAATTGGCTCGACGCAATGCAAAGTGAACTCACCTCTTTGGAAGAAAATAAAACATGGGAACTAGTAAACTTACCAAAAGGAAGAAAAGCTTTACAATGTAAATGGGTCTACAAGATCAAAACAAACCCAGACGGCACAGTTGAAAGGTATAAAGCTAGACTAGTAGTAAAAGGTTTTTCACAGAAACCAGGGATTGATTATGACAGAACGTTCAGCCCTGTTGTGCGTTTAAGTACCATTAGAGCCGTACTAGGTCTGGCTGCAAATAAAAATATGTGTATACAACAATTCGATGTATCGACTGCATTCCTAAATGGTTCAGTGAAAGAAGAAATATACATGGTACAACCAGATGGTTACAAAGATGGCACAAAAATCGTCTGTAAACTTAAAGGATACGGACTAAAACAGGCACCTTTATGCTGGAATACATGTATTTCCGAATATTTAATTGAATCGGGTTTTAAACAGAGTACGCAAGACCCTTGCCTCTACATTGGTAAAAACGTTTTGATAGCTCTATACGTCGATGACGGTTTAGTAGCCTCATCTAATCAGAAAGCTGGCAGAAACTTCATCGAGCAACTCAAGACTCGTTTTAAGATTACGACGAAGACTGCATCGTATTTTCTTGGCATGGAAATACATAAGGCAGAAGACGGAACCATTACACTTGACCAAAAGTCTTACATCAACAAGATTTTGGACAAATATGGAATGGCAAATTGTAAACCAGTCTCAACACCAGCCGTAAAAGTAACTCAAGAAGAAGAGGATGAAGATAGTCTACCAGATGACAGTAATTTCCCTTATAGGCAAGCTGTTGGTGCCTTAGCATATTTGATGGTCGCAACGAGACCCGACATTTGCTACGCAGTGAGTGTTGTATCCAGACATAAGTCCAAGAAAACTCGACGTAAAGAATCTTAAGCGGATATTCAGATACCTTAAGGGTACGGCTGACAAGGCACTGATATTCAGAAAATCAAGTGAGAATGACATACTCCTAGGATACAGCGACGCTGACTACGGAGGAGACACCACTACTGGTCATTCAACCACTGGAATGGTATTTTTATATAACGGTCCAATCTTGTGGAAGAGCCAGAAACAAAATGGGGTTTCGCTTTCGTCAACTGAAGCTGAATTAGTGGCCTTGACTGAAACTGCTAAAGAAGTAATTTGGCTTAAGGAATTACTAAAAGAATTTGCCAAATTAGAAGAAATGCCTGTGATATGTGTAGATAACGAATCAGCAATCAAACTGTCTGATAATCCCCCATACCAGTTTCATACAAGAACAAAGCATATAAAGCTTAAGCACTTCTTCATCCGGGAATGTGTTACAAATAAGGAACTGAGCATCAAATATGTACCCACTGAACTGCAGCTGGCCGATCTTTTCACGAAGCCATTATACGGTCCAAGATTGCAGATGTTAACTAAGAAGATAGGACTAGAGACAATGAAATAATACTTCGTTCTATTTCTTAAAAGTTTGGTGGATGTGAAGAGATACCTCTTTGCTTAATTCTATGAAATCCATAGATTTATAATATATTTTCTATTTTGTCAAAAAAATAGAAGTGTGTCAAAATTGTAAACAAAATTGAGATACAAAATAAAAACTTCGTATTCTTTGTATGCTAAAATCTTTATTAAATAATATAAGCTTTTCCAAGAATTCTTCTTACTGCATTTGGGGTTTCGGACTTCTTTTTTTCTTAAAAGTTTTAGTGGAGCAACACGTTCAAACTTAACACTTTTAAACCAAGAGTCGTTCGATTCCCGCACAGTACAAGCATAAGTGTGCATGAACATGTGTGTTTGTACTGGTCTGGGTGTTTTCTATGTAAAATATGTATTTATTTACAAAAAAAAGTATTTAAGTATGTATATCCGTTATCTAGTACCCATAACACAAGCCTCGTAGCTTACTTTGGGACTAGAGAATTGGTGTGATTGTTGAGAATTTTTTTTTTAATTAACTGTTTAATTTTACTAAAATGCCTTCCTGTGTATTTATTAAATGCCAAAACCACTCGCGGCGTAAAATCAAAGGCACATGGATTCATTTTCCATGCGTAAATATACCAAAATAAAATTTTTAGTAAATTTGTTGACTTTGCCGACATTTTCGTGTGACAGAGACAGACTATAGAGAAAATATGCGAAAGTGACACAATACGACATATTGCCTGACATGCCTCTATTAGCATACGTACACTCAGCGTCACAAATGTAGAAAAACTTTAGTACCATATCAAAATCTATATTTTATTTTAACATCGAGAAATTTGAATGGTACTAAATTTACACTAAATTTTAGGCGCTGCTGTACTTCAAATTTTTAAAACTTCCAAAATTTGAGATACCCCGAGCGTAGCTGACGTCGTCCAATTGAGCCTTTTGACGGCAAGCTTGTCCCGCTCGCACAATTGAGAAGCACATCGCTCTCACTCTCTCTTTGTCGTTTAGTAATATATATTATGTTTCATTATACGTTTTGTGTGCGTGCGTGTGTATGTAATTGTGGATGAAGGCCTATTTTAAAGTTGACGGTTGTAAGGACGTACATTATCTCCCTATGTATGATCTAAGGAGTGTATCTACTTATAAATGTAATCTATGACTCAAGACTCTAAGTCAGTTAAAATATATCTCATCCTCATTGTGGAAATACAACCCAACATTATCCAAGTCAAGTAGTACTAAATTTGTCTGTTAAATTTGAGCATTCGTGACGTCGCGCCACGCGTACAAATTCCCTAAACAGTAATGGGACTGTCATAACCCGAAATGCAAAGGACTTTACAACCGGGGCATGAACTTGGTATCGTAGGGTATAATCTTCAGACATTTAAAATGCTAATAAGTAAAAAGCCCCAAAGGAATTCGTGCACGAGCAAGCTGTCATGACAATTCGTCGCACGTCACGTAAGCTCCATTAATTAAACTGAAAGGCATACCTTAGACTCGGCCATATCGCGTGATCGTCTTGAATTACCCCAACTTTATTGATCTGTTCAGTAACATTCAAAATTATTTTATTCCATTAGCCGCACAACACAAGCACAGATCACGGTACCGTTGTCATGGTGACGCGTCAACAAAAATCGAGCGGATTTTCCTATACTTTTTTAATGGCAGCCATGATGGTAGCGTATCTATGGATGTTACAGCATGTAGGTTGTACCACGCTTCATCAAATAAAATCGAAGCACTTTCGCTTATGTTCCTTGTCCTTAATTAAAACCAAGAAAGCCTTTATGAAAACATTTACATTTTTGTTTAGCCGACAGTTTGGTTTCCATTTTTAAAACGGATGTATTTCCGTTTTAAAAATGGAAAACTATTACGAATATTAGTTAGAAACGTAATTCAAATCAATCTATGAACTGAAACAGCTACACAGGCTGAATCTCGCTCTATTCTTGTATATAAGGAACACTGAACATCAGTGAAACTGGCAGGCTTCGAACCCGCAACAGGAAAAACCATACGATCATCACCTCGTTCTAAACAAGCAATCATTTATCTATAGATTGTTTCGACACGAAAACCCGGTTGACTAATCTGCCCCGGAGTGCATATGAGACGATTCCTTCACTCGTCTGGTTCATTAGGGCCGGTGTAACCGTTTTTCAGTTTTTAGGACAGTCACCTTTGTTGACGTTGGCAGTGTCACAGCGTGTGCTGGGCAGCTGCCAGAACATCGACAATGCTGACCCGAAAATAGCGACCGAGGAAAGTGAACTTTTTTTCCGACAAATACCAGCCGGTAGAAGTTCCGGATTTTTGGCGAGAAGCTTTTATTTTTTATGTCTTGTTGAGTGTGGGGACCTGTTAACGTGAGTTATGATGATAAAAGCGGAGGTTTATTAGAATATCATTTTCAAAGTTTACAAAATACGAAATATTTGGGATACATTGACCTTGAACTGTTATCAAGAGCATTAAATAGAGTATTTAATAGTAGTCCGTTTGGTTTTAAAATTGACATTTTATGGTACAAGTGGTAATGAATTAATATATAAACAATGAGTTTCTTAATAAAATACAGCATAAAGGATTAAATAAAAAGCCGGCGTAATAGTTTCAAGAGTTTTATCAATAAAAAGAAGTATCATACATAGGAAGAACGTACATCAATACACACGATAATGCAAACATTATATTGGAATAAATAATACCACTCCTTGGACTCGTTTCATTTTTGATTTAGAGTTACACAATATAAACCTTAGTGGTAATACGAGACAAGTTCTCAGCTATTTGGCAACTACTCGTAACAATAATTGTTTGTTGAAAATAACTCCACACTGCGTTGCGGTACTTATATTGAGCAGTGAGTGAAATTTGTTCAGATTATCATAAAAGCTATCTACGAATGAGAAGTTACGTGTATAGATAGTCACGCTAAAAATTAAAAAGCGCTCTTTGATTTATTGTGACAGGCACGATACAGATTGTATAGATATATCAGTGAACCAAGCCAATTAAAAACCAAGCTTACAGCAAAAACCTGTATGGCTCTTCACTCATCAGCCTATATACGCACTGCTGGGCAAGGGCGTCACCTCAACTAGGAGGTGGTCCGAGCCATACTCCACCACGCTGGCTCAGTGTGGATTGGTGGAGGGGTGTTTGTAAGGTAAGTGACCAACCTTACTGTCAGATGTTATTAAGCCGCCCGAGGGCCTCTGACCAGGCTTAACGACTAACATCTATCGATATTAACCGGGACCAACAGCTTAACGTGCCTTCCGAAGCACAGAGATGCTTGTAAATAGACGTCACTTAAATGGTCAGAATGGGTCACCCACCCCAAATGTGACCGCGCCTTAGATTGCTAAACTTTAGGTATCACTACCAAAGCGATGCAACCACTGCGCCACAAGCACCTCTGGCTCTTAATTCATACATTTCAGTGAGGGTTCGGTTCCGTATCCATTCCGTGTCCGTTCTGTTTCTACTTCGTAGCCATCTTCTCGTGTCTGTATCAGTGTCGGCTCAGTGCTGACACTACTCGTAAAATGTGGAGATGCGTTCATAGAAAACTGGAACGGGACGGACGATACGGAACAGAAAATTCACTGATATGTATGAATTAAGAGCCATACCTATAACAAAAATTTTGACAGCGTAGCAAGCTTTTTGCTGTAAGCTTGGTTTTTCCACAGTAACGAAAATCGGAGGCCCCGTGAAATAGTTCATATAAAGTAATATTCTGCGTGTAACATTGTCAATGAACGTCCATGCATGAAACCGAATTTTCCTTTTGGCCTATCGTTTTGAAATGTGGCTCTTAAGCTCCAATGATTCAAAAATATATCATCAGGGACTGCTTCAAATATTTAGGCAACTATAAACTTGAAAAAAAAAAACAATAACATAATAATTTTTTAACACAATTACTGGCTAGCATTGCTGTAACAAGGAAATGTACTTTGATTAAAAAAAAATGTCTCTTTAATGTTTATTTATAGGTATTTTTTTGTACTTCGCTTGTAGCTGTATTTCGCGTGCCAAATCTAGCACTGTTCAAAACGTTATTCAATAAGCTAGGTACTTATGTAACAATTGAATGATTTGGTAACGTACGATGGTATCAAAGTTAAAAATATAACATGAATAACATCACAAAAGCCTTAAATATAAATAGACTTATTGATTCCATAACATTAAAACGATAGTAAAATTAACAATATTCATGCAAAAATATCCTTTGCACATATAAGTATGAAGTATGACTAGAATCAATTGTACAATATAAAACTCAATGCAGCACACTTAGTTTAAATAAGTAAAAAACACAGATCCATTCAAATACACCCAAGACAAGGAAGTCAATACTTGGTTTTTGGGATTAAATTATAGATATCAAAAACCATAACAATCTGGACAAAGGCTCGAATAAAATAATGACGAGCTTGAATAAACTTCGTTAATCCTATAAGATTTTTTGTATGCAACATCACTAAATATCTAGCGATTAGCTTTATTATTGCTAGTGAATAAATAAGCATGGCCACCCTGAGGTCTTACACTAAAAATATCATGCAGTTTTGAACATTTCAATTCTAAACATTCATTCCATTGGTATTTCCCCACGATAATGATGCGAACGATCACTTTTTTCTGTAAATAAGTGCGAATATTTATTTTGACGCTGAAATTACACACAGCGGCTGTGCTGCTGATATATCTTAAAAACTTGTTATGCCTAACCATTTATTTTCTACAAAAACAGGTAGGCTAATCTGCTGGACTGCCCGTACCGTAAAATTACCAAATTACAGCATTGGATGCCTAGCTGAAACTATTTGGTCCGCTAACCACATACCTAATTACTGATGTCTTGTGACCTAATAAAATATAGGTAGGCATTGGGTATTGGTGTTTCAATCTTTTATAGTTTAACACTACATATTATATCAAATAGTTTTGACCATTTCCATGTCATTCGTTCGAAGTTTATCTTGACGCAGAAAAGAAAGTATTTAGAACTGCGAAGAATTACAATTACATAAGCGCGAATTGCACACAGGCTAAAAAGATGCCTCTGAATTTTTTAACTCATTTAAAGATTTTCTCGCTGTTATTTTTAACAATTTAAAATGTTTAACATTATTTAATCGTTGTCAATTAAAATAAATTCAAAATGTGCTAAAATACTTATAAGATTAACAAGGGAATAACGGGGTCGAAGCTTAAACGTACACTACAAAGAATAAGATAATTTGAGCACTGAATTATTTGACGCTTAAAATATA
This sequence comes from Pyrausta despicata, assembly GCA_963921415.1. Lineage (NCBI taxonomy): Eukaryota > Metazoa > Arthropoda > Insecta > Lepidoptera > Crambidae > Pyrausta > Pyrausta despicata. The sequence continues at coordinate 6,704,613 of OY992853.1, forward strand.
ATTTATGAAGTGTTGAAAAATAAATTTGTTACATTATGACAGTTCCGACAGGCCATCTGGCATAGAATATTTCTTAAAATAAAAGAAACTATTTGATTCTTGTATTATAGCTTGCAATAATATATTTGACGTTTAAAAATAAATGTAATTGGATTCAACAAAAGTCGATATATAGCATACACTCGCAGCCACATCAAGCTACTCATTTTCATTGCAAAATCACCCTTATTACGTAAGTATAAGATGCCGCAGTGATTAACTTGCCTTGTGGCCGTCTGTATGACTATAAAGTTGGTACTTTAGAATATATTTGTCTAATTTTAATTATTGTGTTCAAATTCAGAAAATCAGTTGTTTAATTTGTTCAAAAATATAAAACATAAAATCAGTTGTAATTTGATGTTTTCAAAAGTGATAACAAAGGTACTTAGTTACTCAAGTTTGCAAATGAAATAACAGACACATAAAAAGTAGTAACAATTAAATAAGGCAATGCTCAAATCGTAATGCAAGTAACCGATATCCTATATAAAATGTCATTTTAAATTGTGGCTTTAAGAAAGTAACCATATCAGTCGTGGTCTGAACAGCTCTATTCCTTAACCAAATACTTGCGTACAATACATGGAAGACATCACCGCAAACGCTTTTGGTCTTTTGAGCACTGTTCAGTAAGGAGGAAATTGGCCACCGAGTGGGTTGGAAAATGCAAAACCGTCATCGGCCTATGATGGTTGGTTCGTCGGCCATTGCTAGTTCATCTGTGGCTGCTTTGTCCCCTTTTCTTTTTCTGGAGTACCAAAGGAAAGAAGCCGCAGCGAACAGGTTGACCAGAACAACGAACCAGGCGAGGAAGAAGCTGATGTGGAAGCTGTGGAAATTAATTAATTTAGTTAGAATGTCCTATTAAAACTAAATATACGAGTCAAATTGATGACCTTGGTTTAAAACTTAGTTGCGTTATCGGAACTAGCAACTGACACTGTTGATTTTTTTTCTCATTGTTAAACGATTAATAAGTTTCAAATAAATCTAAGCACCGTCTGTTAGTGCAGCAAGTTCATGCTCAACATTCCTGGTAGCCAATTCCGCTAATCAATCGTAAAAAAAATCTTAATTGGTTTTTCTGTATGTGACAGTTCTTACGATTGATTAGTGGAATTGGCCACCCGGTCATGGTGGCATATCTTGTTATGTTTGCTTGGGTCCGGTGTTACATAGGTAAAGGGCAACACGTAGTAGGTCTTAGTGCTTTTTAAAGTTTTTAGGACGTGTTAAATACCGAGTGTCAGTCACTTTCAGTCTGGTTTTCGGCAGGAAGGGCGCATACAAACTTTTAAATCGATCTTATTAAAATACTTAAACTGTGGCGACTTCTACCGTTCGCCATCACAAGCGCATGCCTTACGGTGGCAAGCACGACAGCAAGCACTAATACGGCTCTAATGACTAGATGGCGCTGTCAGCCAAGTACCGCACATAAACCGCGGTACTTAAGATTTCGATCCAGAATAATATATAGAGACAAATCAAGATAGACATAGACATCTATGGGACCTTGGTTCCCGACCATAAGAACCGGGCGGTAGGAAACGCTTCCCTTTAGCTACCTAATTCTAAATCTGTTGTGCCAAAAAATTAAGCAATTTTTGCGCTGCTATACTTACTAATGGTAGGCACGTTCGGGATAGACATATGGTACATCCTTCTTCATGTGGTCCACTGATGACATCATCACTTGCACCACCACTATAGTACAGGCAGCTACGAATAAAACAAACGAATTTTAGATCTAAGCCATACATCTCCCTGATGTCACGAACTATTTACGATGTACAAAATATTAAAAACTGTCTAAGTACGTTCGTAATATGACATCGCATTACGTTCATAAAAAAATTATGCCTTTCTTGGCCTTATCAAAATAAAATAGTCATTTCATAGATTGAAATGAAAAAATAAAATTAATATTAAATATTACTTTTATTTTGAATTATTATCTTATTTTAAATTTTAATAGTAATGAAAGGTATTTAAAAGAAAAGTTTGCATAATGAAAATGCGTGCTAATGACTAAATTACTTACTGCTTATAAAGTGAATGCCGGCTGCAAGCCTTTTGAACATGTACCGAGGGTTTCTGAAGGTGTAGATTGAGAACCCGCAACCCATCGTCATCACAAACAGGCTGATGATGCCGAAAGAGACCATCGTCCTTACGTAATCTAAAAACAAAGAAAATTCAGTAATATTGACAAATGGAAACCAGTCCAAGAAAATGTATGGAAACATTGGTACTTATGATGTGAATCAATGTTTGATGATATTACGTAAAGGTTGAGATAAGACTGATTAAAAATATAAAAAATAATGACACTCAGTTTGTTTCGAATCCATTTAAAACGTATTAAATTGTTAGTGCTAAATTATTGTATTAAACTCACTTGCTACTATTAAATTGTAGGCTGGGTCAATAGTTCGGTTCGTGTTGTCTGTAAGCGGTTGCGCTAAAAAATTGGTGCATTCTGAAACAATCGAAATAATGTGTAAATTAAACTTAAGAATCATCCAAAATTCAAAGGGAACTCTTGACCACCATCATCAGCCCCGACTTCTTTCAGCTATTCTGCATTTAAATCTGTCTTATATCTTCGCTTATATATAAAACTGAATTGCTGTTCGTTAGTCTCGCTATAACTCGAGAACGGCAGAACCGATTGTTCTAATTTTGGTTTTAATTTATTTGAGGAGGTTCAGGGAAGGCTTAAACGGTGAGAAAATATAGAAAAATTGCGAAAACAGCGAGCAGGACAACGTCTGACGGTCCACGAGTCTCCCATTAATATATAAGTATAAATTTCTGTTCGTTAGTCTCGCTAAATCTCGCGAACGGCTGATCCGATTTGACTCATTTTAGTCTCAAAATATTGGTGGAAGTCCAGGGAATGTTTTAAATAAAGTTTTTTTTTTTAAAAAGTATCGGCCCTCCGCTAGATTTTAATAAAAATAATTAAAACAATCATTTGTATATCCTGAAAATTTAAATGTTTTTTGAGTGTAATAAAGTTGGTGCAAGAGCTCTCCTTTCTTTTCGTATTTATCCTGCAGGAACGTAATAGTGTACATTTTGTTCTACTCTAATTAAATCAAAATAATCACTGTACCAACAATATAACAGTAAATTTTGGTATTTAGCTTGATTTTATTTAGGTACATTATGTAACGTAAGTAATCTAATGAATATTTCATTAAATCCAAATTCTTACTAATAAATCTAAGCCTTACTTTCTTTAATAACCCAGCCGCAAAATTTAAAAATGATTGCTTTATTTGATAAACTTGTATCGAACTGAATGATAAGCTTGACACTTTAAACTTCCACACAGCCAAGAGGTATCGACACGGATTGGGATCGAGAGGGTATTGAGCTCGAAAACTGGGTGGAACATTTCGATTGGGCAACTTTTGAAAGCTCTTTGTCCCACTCTAAGCTCTGGAGTTTATCTGAATATGATTTTGTAGAACTCGAGGTGTATCCTTAAAGGTTGATCAGTTGTTGTCAAGTCGTTTAGGTAGTAAGGCTCTTAACATTAGAGAATATTGTGTATATATTTTGAAATTGACAAATATAATTCCTTCCATGACAGCCATAACTTTCTGTTAAGGACGAACTTAAAGCCAGTCCTCTCGATGATAGTAAAATATCAATTTCTTGTTCTAAATTATGAAACATTAGCAGTCATTAAAAGTGTTAGCAAAGAAGCACAGTGAACACTCGTGGAATCGAAAACTAATTACTTACAAGAAAATCAAACGGAAATGCTAAGAACATTATGATAACTTCTACGAGTGCACTCTCTCAGGCAATTTCATCCGCACGTGATCCTACGTCATCATTACAATTACCATGACGTATTTTTCCGCGATGTAGGCACGTCCACAAATAACTGGACATGCATCCATCACCGCACATTCTCATTGCTCGATTTTGAGACTGTACCCGAAAACAGCGTTCAATTGTTTTCAGCTATCAATCCTGCTATCGTCAAGCCAACTCGACGCTCTTTTGTTTATTTATCCCCATGACAAGATCCAGGGCACGATTCAAAAGAACGGGTGTGTGTGGTATTTTTATCGGTGAGTATAAATCTTATTGTGTGGGCTGCAGTGTTAGCGGAGATTTTTTCAAGAATAGACGGTTTACCCAGCCGATATAATTATGATGAATATGGTTTACAATACACCTGGGTAAGATTCGAAAGCAGCTGTAATTTATAGTGGAATATAAATAAGTTTATGAACACGCCAGGAGTTTTTTTATTTCGGGTTAGTTACTTACTCTGCCGTATCTAAGTAAGTAAATAAGTAGGCCCACGGTCATCACCACTTAAACTAAACTAAACAGCTGTAACCAAACTACCTGCTCGTTTAACGGCCAGTTTCAGTATTCTATCTAAGTACCAATGGCTGACAGTAGCTGTCAGTTTCATACTAAAAGATATCGGAGGTTACACCTTTTTCCCATGAAAGTTACCTAACTCATACTTAAATAGAATTTTCAAACCGACCGTAATGAAATAATGACGTACAATTCAAAGAGGCTAACACAACTTTAAAATAAAGCCGAATAACTCGACGTCAAAATCTAGCCATTGCGTATATTAATTTTAGTGGTGACAAATGACAGAGCTTCATTTTGTTGTTGTACGTACCTAACGTACAACTCACTCATGATACTGATGCTTTATATCATCAAACGTTAGAAGCAATTCGGGTCGATTCACAACTAGTTTAGTTACTCGTCAGAACGTTAACGTTCGTAAACATTTTAGCAAATTGGGACGAAAACAAACGCTTCTGTTTAACAGGACGCGGTTGTTCACCGAGTTTGATTTACAATGCGCTGTTTAACCGTATCTTTGAAACTGTTTTAGAAAGATCTCCATGTTTAATGACCCCTAAATTACATCTGATAAGTAGGTACCGCAGCTTTTAACTTCATTGATCTCAAAAACCTACTGAAGATGGGTAATTAACAACGATGTAAGCAATGTAACACTAAAGATTTTTCTTTTGTCGGGATAATTTTAATGTCCTCACTTTGATGGTTATTCAAATGCTTACTGAATAGAATTTCTTTCTTATTTCTAAGTTTCTATCATAATATATTATTTATGACGAAATTGTAGATTAAGCCCACCTTTTGTACATAGTTTTCTTGTACAATAAAGCTTAAATAAATAAATATAAAAAAATAAACCAAAAATGTATAGTTCCTGAGAATGCTACTTCATACAATTACGCACTTAAATAGCAAATTGCAGATTAAATATCATTTTCATACGTATATAATACGTATATAAAATATTTGGAAATTCGTCAATTTTAAAGTGTTTTGCAAACACAAGGGTTTATTTATCGTATTTTTCGAACTAGTGGAAAAGTAATTCACTCCATGTAAAGTAAAAGCTTGCACGGGCCTAAATATTGTTACGGTAAAAAAATATCTGCGTGAATACTTCCTGTACGTTCTCAAGAAATAAAATACATTTCGAAAACCTAGCTAGCAATTCTTTGTCTATGTCGAGAAGTTAATTAAATACATTGCCAAATAAAAAGAAACGTGAAGTATTATTAATGTTACAGACTCACGTTTATGTTGTTGGCTAGATCGCTGTGCAATAAAACAAAAAGTACTTTTCCGAGATTTATGATGCTCGATTCTTTGACAGCGCTAATTCACGGTAATATTATCCATACAGTATTCCAACTCGGCCGTGTTTTTAAAATAAGTACCTACCGCCGCGCGGTACGTAAGCATGAGATAGGGCTGTCGCTGTCGCCTACCTACAGCGTTTTAATTGCATCTGCCTACTTTGAGTTTCTATCTAGTTTTGATATTGTAAATTTGTTACTTTTTATTTATAAGCACAGATACTTAGAAACAATATAAAATATTTATATGATTACATAAAATACTTTATGAATTGAATAGAAAGTGTTCAATTAAAATGCAAATTGTTTTATTGATTGTTAGATTTAATTAAAACCCATGATTATGTGACTTTATAACAAATCGAGCTAATAAATTTGCGACCGAAAAATATTTGCGTATTGATTGTATTACTAATATTATTCTCGTATGAACGAAATGCTTAATTATTATATTTGAGTGTATAAAAAATCCGCAATCCAAAAATAGCACAATATATTCTACTTGTCATGTTAAATAGCTACTTGCACTTATTTCGAGTAAAAATTCGGGCGGTTTCTGATTAAAGACCAGCACACCGTCCGTTCGTCACTGCGCGCACTCGCGACTGTAGCAAGCCACGCGCATGCCAAGATCCGGGCGCGTAGGTATAGCTCGCGCGTCGTCCGTTTATATGAAGATGGAATACTGTATAGATAATATTACCGTGGCTAATTAGTTGATAATAACTAAAATTGTGTTTGATCTCCGACTTTGACTCAATAAGTTTGAATAATGATATTCCGGATCAGATAAAGTTCATATTCAAGTTATGGGAAATGGTTTCATAATTACATTTATAACTCTCATTTTCAAAGTTATTTTATTTTAAGTTAACCGCAGAACAAACTCGCTTGGTAATAAACAAGGAGGATTCCTTTTGGCCAGTTTTTTGAAAAATATAATGATAAAAATTATCATCACATATCGTAAATCATTTAATCATAAGATGTATTTTCATACATTTTCTTCTTGACATGGTATTAAACACTTATCTATGTGATGCTACAATACGAGTAGTAGATTATCCATTGAGGGCGTAAAGGACTGTCATAATATGCCACGGGCGTTGGATCCTGAGTGAAGCGAGTGATTCAATCAGCCCAAGACTACGACAGTTCTTTACTCCAGACGTGAATTACACCGTATCTGAGGCAACATAAACAGGGCCTTTCCTTTTTTTGTTATTCTCTATTATTCTCTTTTTTGTGTTTTTGGTAAGCTTTAAGATATATCTTTTTATATTTTCCGAAACAAATTATTCATAATCTCTGAAGCATATTTTAATAAACTGCAGACTTAAATCATTATCACTTATACACATTTTTGTAATAGTTCTCATTTAAAGTATTTGATTTGAATTTATTTATTTATTTTTCTTTTGAACGGCGGTTTTTTTAATGTTCTGCTGTTTATGATAGCCAGTTCAAAAAATGTTTAATGTAAGGATAACAAATTATTCCAAATTCAAATAATTTTAATCCCTAGGGAATTTCCATAAGATTTTACCTCCTGAGAGAACAAAGACTTACGTTTGACTCTGACATTTCGTGTCATATAAAGAGACTTTGTCGAACATAAAGTGTGAAAATTTGTTATCTAGCAATTATAATTAGGCATTTATAAAGGCGTTCCTTTGATGACATATCCCCTAGAGAGTGACTAACATGAAATCCGTGTCTACGTCATGCTGGGAACGTTCCATAAAAGCTTATTTAGGTTGAACGTGTTATAAAATATGACTATACCTATTAGAAGTTGTAAAAACAAGGGTAAATAAGAATGAATTAAGACATTTAGTGACATAATGCACTTTTTACACATAAAATTGTATATGTCATTTGAAAGTAACCCTATATCTAAACTAATAACTTAAGGTGCTGTATTTTACTTTTTAGGTCCGTTTTTTGAACTCATTAATTTTATCGAAGAATCATCATTGAAAAATCAGTCTAAATAAAGTAAGAGCAAGGGCACTTTCTTCTAAGTTTGGTATGTCATTGAATTCCAGAGGAGCTTTCTTGAATAGTTGATGATATAACAGGCATACACCATCAAGCAAGTATTCCGATGACATCAACGACGATATGAAATTCCTACATTAACTCAGTACTCTTGGGATTGTTATCAACTTGTTCCCCGCCATTGGATTCGCCCGTGGAATTCGACTCTCTAATATTAAGCATGTTATTATAAACACATATAAATTTTTCTTTAAACACCTTATTTATTGAAAATAGCCGCATTAAATCCGTTGAGTTGTTTAAAAGAACTAAGTATACAAACATAGGGTAAGTTTGTCACTATTGGACCACCTGACTTTGTAACGACGTAACAGCGAAGTTGTGATAGGTGGAAGTAAAATACTCAATACTGGTTGGTGCAGTGTCGGACTTCTAAAACCAAGGGTCGCGGGTTCGATCCCCGCACAGTACAAGCATAAGTGTGCATGAACATGTGTGTTTGTACTGGTCTGGGTGTTTTCTATGTAAAATATGTATTTATTTACAAAAAAAATATTTAAGTATGTTTATCCGTTATCTAGTACCCATAACACAAGCCTCGAAGCTTAATTTGGGACTAGAGAATTGGTGTGATTGTTGTGAAATATTTAAATATTTATATTTATTTATTATTTATTTATTTGATCTCCCTTATATAAAAGAACTTGCATTGTGTAATTAATTACTGAAAAAAAGAGATAAACTGTCTTGCCATGGTTGCTTTCTTTGGAACATGGTTTCTTTAATTAGACTATTGAGTTGCTATCATTGAATTTTTCAGCAGTGGTTCATTCGACGGGACGTTGAAAATTTTAAAAAAATATGAAAATAATTTTATAAGTAAACTTTATTCTGTTATTAATTATCGGGAAACGCTTTTAGAAAATACACTGAAGCACATGAACAATAATCAGTTTTTACTCCGTTGAATTCGTTGTTTGGTGTTATTCTGTAAAACACTTTTTCAGCTTATTATTATAACCTCATGGAAAAATCCTAAATAAAACAGAAATGAATGAGACAATGGTCCTTTGAAGGCATAGATAGGCCATAGCATAGAGATAAAAATTGAAATACATTTAGAAAAATTGCGAAATATTATTACCAATTTACTTTTTTCATTTCATTTTTACTGCACCCATTGCCTTCTTTCTGCATGACCTTAAGAGGTTGACTGGCAGAAAATGCTTTTAGCATTAAGTACACCTTTTGTAATTTTTTGTGCAATAAAGTTTTAAAATAAATATTAGCAACTCTATTTAATCAACTAAATAAATCGTGCGAATTTAAAAAAAAACGTTGAATTTTCACTTGATAAACAGTGTAACGCTGAATGTCAACGACAGCGCGGGTAAAATTGTGACATACGAGTATTATATTCTTCCCCAACTAAGCACACAACAACACCCAAGATAACAGGGGTTAGTATTAGTTCAAAGAGTTTTGGACAATCAATTAATTTTTGAAGTACTTCGTTTCTGAAATATCAAAGAAAGGTCACATGATCGCAACCTTACCCTACGTATATAGTCCTATATATAGACGCAGGAAGCGACTGTGCTTTATACTATATAATGATTTATTTCATTTTAGTAAACAACCAGCTTCGTAGATTTTAAATAGTTGTCACTTAAATGCTTGTGTATTTGTCTAGAGGACCATTTTCCGAAAAAAAAAATTGGTTGCCTGTAAAGTCGGTATACGCGCGAAATTTACGTGACAACGACTTTGAGTGGTAAAATAATTTTAATGTGAATATTCATTCGTATAACATGAACCGGTGTGTATGCCTATCTCTCTCTCTCTCTCTCGCTCTGTCTCTCTCGCGCGGAACGTGAGAGGAGCAGCGTAACGCAGTTTCTTGAAGTGTCACCCGGCAAACCAATTTATAAGACGTTGTCACGTTAAAAACACGATTCACTAAAGGTATATTTATTTGGTCTTTAATTATTATAATTATTTAGGACACAAAACACTTTTTTATATTATATAAAACGTATTAAGATTATTCCGCAAGCGGTTCTAATGAGGCCTTACAGAACGAGAAGGCTCTTGTATCAACGTAATTGAATTTATAATTCAATTTAGACTACAATGGCGAGGGCTTGATGAGATTTTTGACATTAAACGTAATACGCGAACAAGATGAGGCATGTAGATGTTTATTTAATTTTGAGATGAAAATGTTCAAAATATCTACAGAGATTGTCTGATCTCTATGAGATTTCTGTTATTTAAAGAAACAAAAGTATGTATACTTCGCATTTATATACACGTAATTATTATTATAAATATATCAACATACAAGTTTGCATTTACCTTCTTATCACTCAACAACTCTTCAGTAAACAATGAACAGAAGTCGTTACCTTTAACTAGTAAACCCGTGAACCGTAGGTACTATGCCACAATGTTTTGTTGTAAACTACACTCAAAGCGTCAAAATAACGACAGACCGCTATTAATAATTGGTGCGGGTTTGTTTACACAGAGAGCGATTCGTGTTCCAAAGCGAAGTGGGTGCGTAAGTCTGTCCACTTTTGGAGCAATGCTCATGGCAAAATGTAAGTATCTCTCTTTTTTCTCTGTCTCATTGGGTAAATAGTATGTAAAATACAAATTAACTGCCTCGTTGGTGTACTGGCAAAATTTCTGCCTTACATCCGAGAGGTCCTGGGTTCGAATCCCAGGTCGAGCCAAAATTGTTTCAGAGATTTTCTGTTATAAATTTCTCAAAAACAGCTCGGGGTCGGGAAGTTGGCGGTGTTACACCCCCGTGCCTCCGAAAGCACGTTAAGCCGTTGGTCCTACGCCTGATCTCTCTCCGGTCATGTCGGATTGCCGTCTCACCGAACTTTGAGAGTGATGGAACAGTAATTGCACCTGCGTATTGCGCTCGTGCTTGTGCACTATAATATCTCTGCGTAGTTGGCTGATCTCTATTGAGATTGGCCGCCGTGGTCGAAACCGGCCGGGAGGACTTACTATTATTATTACAATTTAAACAATTTTTTTCATTGATTTTTCTTTCTTTGCTTAACCTTCAGCCATGGCGGCTGAAGTGAGAGTAAATAAAAATGAAGAATTCATTTGAATTTAAGTTTGATATTATAGCTAGTTACGTCATTGGCTTTTTGAGTAACGTTTGTTCAATGACTTTACCTGCAATCAAGACCTACAAATCATGTCTTACATGTTACGAGGCTAAACTTGCTGTGGAATAACCGATGAAATTATTGATGTCTTGGTTCTTCATTTAAATTTTTGGGAATAGTGCTTGTTACGGTATGAAACTAATAATATTATAAATGTGAAAGTTTGTTTGATTGGATGTTTGTCCGTCAATCACGCTGAAACTACAGGATATTGATGAAATTTGGTATACATAGGGTATGAGATTACTTGGATGATAGGATACTTTTTATTCCGATTAAATGCTTCCTTGGGATAAAACAAGAAACTGGGCAAGTCACTTTTTTTTCTAAAATCATCGAGCAGGACCGCGTCACGTGTGCGGGGTCGTCTAGTTTGAATATAATTTATATTTAAGTATAAATCCTCTTCAACCAGAGATAAATTAATAAATAAATAATAAATATTTCACAACAACCACACCAATTCTCTAGTCCCAAAGTAAGCTACGAGGCTTGTGTTATGGGTACTAGACAACGGATATACATACTTAAATACTTTTTTTTTGAGATATAACTGTAGATCAGTAAAATAGTCTTATTAGAGCTATGCAAAGGAATAATAGTTCAAAGCGTCTTTTTTCTTTCCTGGACTTGACGCTCTGAATAGTAAATGCAGGTAGAATTAAGTCCATATAATTTAAACATTTTCCGCAGTTTTCTTTAAAACTACGATGTCTAACAGACAGACGGACATGATTTTATTTTTACAAGACTACGGTCAAAGTGAAGATGTGTGTTTAATAATTTATAAAAATGGCAATATTTTCAGTCTGATGTAACAAACCTACGGTTGACTACCGACGCTCTTATAGATTTTCATTTTCCGAGGAAAAGCTCATAACGTAGATATATTGTATTACAAGCACGCACGACCTCGCTTATTCAGCCACTTTTGAAAATGACGCTAACGTTATAACTAAAACATGAAAATAGCTCGATAGAAAAGTAAACTAGTGAGCGGTAATGGACTTGCCGACTGATTAAAAACAGAAGGTGGTTTGGATAAAATAAACTGCTCTCAGCCGGGCGTGAAAATATCCGCGATTCCCAAACACTTCAGATTGTTTATATTTTTTAGCACTTTTCATAGAATGCTGCCTCGCAAAAACTTTTCTCACCTCATTATAAGGGTTTATTAGACTAACACACTAACTAATTAAATTTCGTGGGGTGAACTGAACGAGTCGTGTTATACAGAATACTTATTGATTTGGTAATATATACCACAAAAAGAAAAAGAGATGCTGAGTTACAGATTGTGTAAATGTTTTGTTTGTCTGTCAAATAAAAATCCCTTACCTTAGGAAAAGGTTAAGTAATCAAGCTAAAATTATTTCGAAAACCAAATTAGATTCAAGTTTACTTCTTCACACATGCACATCGACAGACTTGGGTCTGTATTAAGGTACAAGTTGGTAGCGGGCTCCATGAAGCCAGCAGCAGCCCCAGCGGAAGATTTATACAAACAGATAGAAACAAGAAGTGTCACGATGACAAGTCGTCTGCTGCGTCTCCATATAACCAAATACCAACTTGCAGCTAACCAAATGCAATGTAGTTACACTAAGAGAATCCAAAAGTATTTTTACTTACTGATAAAAAACTTTCCCTGCAACCCGGATATGTCATTCTGCGGCTTCGGCTGGACAGACGTTGTGATGTTGTTCTCGGTTACTGTGATGTTGTCTGGTATGAACACATTCCGGCACACCTCCCACACTCCCGAATCACTCGCCATGAGGTACCTCCCTTTCGCACCCTTTGCCGGGGGATTGAGGTAAATACCTGGAAAGAAAAGCTAGCTTTACAAGTGAACTGAGGAAGATCTTTAGATATTTAGATTTAAGTATGGGTGAGAACTGAAGTAGGTAGTCAATCACAACGCATCATAAAAATAATCGCCAGGTGAACAAGTCTGCGGTTGCTGAACATTTACTGGAAGGTGCTTATCACTGGATGGAACTGCAAGATCCAAAAATCCTCTCCACCGATCGTTATTACAAAAATTTAAATCGGGACGACGGATTTAAATTGTCATCAGCGGGGAATCCAGTGATTAATAAGTGCAAACCGCAAATTTTACCTAAAAAGACACAAAGTGATACCGTCAGTGTTGTTTGTCGCGGTGACTGTACTAAAAAAATTTAATAATGAAAATGTTAGGGTTGATCTGGAAACTGCGGCCGCCCCGAGCAGACGACGCCGAAAGCAACCAGTCAGTTCGTGACCACGGCTGTGTGCAATCCAGCAAAAACGTCGAGCAGTGAGTACCTAAATACTCATTATAATAGTTCGCGTTTAGACCCGTTAACCCATAATTAGTGTTAAAATGCAACACGAAAGTTTAAAATCATACACAACGCATCATGCAGTTATCTTTAAAAAAATAGTGGCATATTAGTACCATGTCAAAACTCGAAATGCCATATTTGAAAGATTTCAACAGATTGACAAGAATAATGCGCAAATTTTATTTCTACTCGGTACTAAAGTGCTACTATACATTTTTGACTCTGACTATACCATTTCCATCGTCCACGTTATAGGGGTGTATACCTACATACGTAGATAGTGCTATGCGTTTATGGCGCGTTTTGTGCCTATGTGCTACAATATATAAAAACAAAGACTCAAAAACTTTTTTCTTACTAACCAGTCTTGTAGGCATTGTCTTCTCTTTGTGTAAGAGCATTCCTTTCGCACCAGCCTATTTCGGTGCTGGCGCTTAAAAATATGATTGAGGTACCGTTTTAAAGATCTCGGCGAGTAGACTGGGCCAAAACTCGAACATTTGTTCCAACTTGAACGCGGACGAATTCGCGGGCGGCCGCTAGTATCTATAAAAACCTTAGCTTAAAAAAATGACGTCACACACAATGTATTAACAATTAATCGCAATTAGCATTAACATTGTAATACGACGAAGTTTCTGGAGATAATGACAGTGTTATGATCGCAATGTTTGATTGGCGTAAGGCCAGGATTGTTTGCAAGTAATTAATATAATAATGTCCACGAGGCACACTTGCGGGACTGTGCCAAGTTTTAAATCTTTGTTGCCTGAACACCGAGTATGAGGTTAGAAAATTATTTTCATGATTTTTGTGTTTACGATATGTTCAACATAATAATTGCGATAGGATTTGTGACAGAGACTTAAAACATTTCAAGATTTTTAGAAAATGATTCGAAGCTAATTTTTGATTGGATTTATTCAGCTTGTTTCTTCATGTATTCCTGAACAATAAGATTTTGACATAGTTTATTTTAAAAATCTTTCAACATCATAATATGATCTTAAAATTTTATCTTAATTTTAAAATTGTATTTTGAAACGGGCAAGCAGTTCCGTTACCCGAGCGGTAGACAAAACGCATAGCCAAAAAATTTTGAAATCTGTTAGCCTCACTATTTAGAAATATATATATATATATATATATATATTCCCTTAATGTATGAGCACCATTATTTATTTACACGTTTCAAATGCTACTACACAAAACAGTGCCAACTTATAAAAAACACAAAAAAACTTTTACTGGAGTAATTTCCCAGAAAGGTGTTCCTATGTGTTAAAAAGAGATAAAGGGCAAAAATCCGAATTAAAGTTTCTCTTTTCATCGCTACAAAAAGCTATGGGTATGACACGACATTTCACAGGTCCGCATTATAGATTAGGTACCTACGACTAATTTTTTGAATATTAATTATCATAATTTTCTAAGCTGTGCGCTTGACTAACAACCCAAACAGCCGTGGCGGTGAATTTCGTCAACCCGATAATCTAACGCTGTTTGAGCCTCACACACGTTCTAATTGCGGAACACTTTCTCGACTGGGGTGCTATTCTGCAAGCCAATTTTCTCAGTTTATAAGTCTTACTTACCGATATTTTTTCCTGCATATAGGGTAGGGCGGGGGTGGGGGGTATTATAGATATTAACTCCTCCCCAGTCTTAAGACCATTACCAATATGTACAAGAAACTCAGTCATCGTTGTCATTCGAATATCATTCCATTCTTTTCATCAAGGGTGCGTTTACACGGGTGATTGGCATTATTCTTGCCACTATGATGTATAAACAACCACAATAAACATTTAGCGTTGTTACTTATAAAAAAACCTAATTCGTAATTAAAAGTTTGCTTTTCATATTCATGAAATTAGTTGTCGTTAGTCGATTGTTCTAATTACTGTAAGCAATAGCCGGTGATGTGCCGGTCGAGAATCATTTTACTGTGCCCCATTCACTCGACACGTGTTCTCAAGGCATAAGAACGAGATGGCTAGTCGAAAACAGAGACGGTGCGTTGAGGAGTAGCGTCTCTGGAACCAGACACTGCCCACTTTGCACTGATGACTCACATGTCTCGGACATTTAAATGTTTAGACAACGTAATTTAGGAATTTCTTACTGTTCTCTTAGGATTCATTTAAATCTAGCGAACCTACAGACGTTGTCCTGACTGTTTTTTTTAATTTTCTTATCTTAAAAACAAACCCTAAAGTTCAACAAATATTTCAAGACTGAAATTATTTAAATCGTTTCAGCATTTCTCGTCTTTTAACGGGACTAACAAACAGCAATTATTTTTTTATATTAGGTCCTTACATATGAAATTGGCGTTTTGTCGTACTGGCCACTTTGATCACAAATTTTTCCTATTTGGTTAGGAATTCGAAATTCAAATTTATACAGCTATTTCCACATGTAGTTGTGTTTCGTAAACCGTCATTCATTTGTTTTTTTACTTATCTTTTTTCTGTTTGCATCGCTCAATTTACAAAATGGAAAATTTGAAATATCGCGTTATTTACGAGTACGAGTTCCACCGTGGCACCAGTGCTGCGGAAACGGCTCGAAGGGTTAATGATGTGTATGGCGGTTGTGTCGCAAAAGAAAACACAGTGCGTTTTTGGTTCCAACGTTTTCGTTCTGGAAATTTCGACCTGCAAAACAAGCCCCGTGGACGGCCGGAGACCCAAGTTGATAATGAAGAATTGAAGGCTATTGTGGAAGCGGATCCATCGCAAACCACGTCCGAGTTAGCTGCAGGCTTTGGCGTTAGTGATAAAACTGTTTTAATCCACTTGAAGCAAATTGGGAAGATTAAAAAACTTGAAAGGTGGGTTCCTCACGAATTGAGTGAAGCAAACCGGCAAACGCGCGTCAACTGCTGCGTTACATTACTTGACCGGCACAATAACGAAGGGATTTTAAATCGAATCATTACCTGTGATGAAAAGTGGATTCTCTACGATAATCGGAAGCGCTCATCGCAATGGCTGGACCCTGGCAAGCCAGCCAAAGCCTGCTCCAAGCGAAAATTGACCAATAAAAAGTTACTTGTAAGCGTTTGGTGGACTAGCGCCGGTGTCGTTCATTACAGTCTTCTCAAATCTGGCCAGACGATTACGGCAGATATCTATTATCAGCAATTGCAAACCATGATGGAAAAGCTAGTTGCTAAACAACCAAGGCTGGTCAATCGCTCTACGCCACTGCTGCTTCACGACAACGCTAGACCACACACTGCACAACAGACGGCTAGCAAATTAGAAGAACTTCAATTGGAATCTCTAAGGCATCCACCGTACTCCCCGGACCTTGCTCCAACAGATTACCATTTTTTTCGAAATTTGGATAACTTCTTGCAAGGGAAAAAGTTCAACTCAGATGGGGCAGTCCAAGTCGCCTTCAAAGATTTTATTGATTCCCGTTCGAATGGTTTTTTTAGTAAAGGGATCAATGAACTACCTATGAGATGGCAAAAGTGCATAGATTACAATGGCTCATACTTTGATTAAATAATAAATAAGCTATATAAAAAAATTTCGACTTTTTGTTCCTCCCATACAAAACGCCAATTTCATAGGTAAGGACCTAATATATAACAGATTTTACCTGCGACTTTTTCCGCATTAGGTAGTTTTTTTGGAATGCGCTGTTTTTCCGTTATACCAATTTTATCCAAATCTTTTGTAATTTAAGAGTGATAGCGATCAGATTCCCCGGAAAGTCATTTTTCCCATGGGAATGCGTTGTTTACCTGCGATCAAAAGTAACTCATGACCTTTCTTGAGTCTCAAACTATCTCCTTACCAAATTTCATTTAAATCAGTTCTGTAGTTTATGCGTAAAAGCAATCGGTGCGCCTGGATTATCCCTTGGGAATGCGTTATATTCCCGCGGAAAAAGTAGCCTAGGTCCTTCCTCGGGTATTTAAATATCTCCATACCAAATTTGATGCAAATTGGTTTAGTAGTTTAGGCGTGATTGAGTAACAGACAGACAGACAGAGTTAAAAGTAACTCTGATTTATAATATTAGTATGGAAGTATGGATTATTTAAAATAAGTGTTGATTCAAGTGCAGAGAAACGCAATAAAGTCTGTATTTATTGATATACAGTCAGTGCTATTTGTCTTTTGATCGTTCCGTTTTTATTTTTAGTTTAAGTTAAATAAGTTGCTATAATTCCCAAAGCGAATAAATCAATCGGAAATAGTACTAATCAATAGTTTTGGGTTATTATTTACCTATAAATTTATTTGTATTGTCAATGTGCATATTAGTTAAATGTTTCTCCCAACTGCTCCATTCGCTTGTGCGCATACCAACGTTATATTTTCATCACGTTGGCAATATTGTTATGGCCTCACGTTGAGCTCGAGCCTCACGGGCATCTTTTAATATTCCTAGGAGCTTCACTTCGAATACCAGACGCATTGCGTTAGCATTGTGATGACATTTTTGACCAGCCACTGCGCTTGTACTATAGTACGTACTACTTTCAGCTGAACAAATATAGACGCCGCGGGCAATGAACTCATTGCCACATGATTTTAATTATCGAACCATGCGAAGCATGAACTTTCAGTTTGATACATCGGATATCCTATATCCATTATGTGATAATAAACACGTCCGCTACAATTTTTGATGGCAAATAAGTTGTTAAAGGTGTGACTTTACACTATGATCACGCGATAAATTGCTTCTGAAATAATATTCAGCTTTATATTTAGCTCATAGTCATAAATAAGCACTTATTATTTTCAATAGCACATACTTTAAAAGTTAAATAAGCATTAAAATTCCCATAAAATGTAGAGAATAAACTCTACGACTAAGCACACCACAGTGTTCTTGTCTTGCATTTGACGCATGTCCTTGCAATTTGACAACAGTCTTTGGCAACTTTTAATTGCAGTATAGAGCTCACCTGTAACTAGATTCATTTTTTAAAAGCTCCTGATACATAAATATGCTATTGAACTAATTTTATCTACGTCTCTTTAATCTAGAGTCTTAGTCGCTACAAAAATTTAAATTGAAACCACATGTTGTCTATTCGTCGGTCTCATTAGTTGCATTATACCAGCGCATATGAAATAGCGTAAACAGATGGCGCTTACGTTTATAAATAACATTTTCACGATGTCTTTATGGTGCTAACTGGCCGTAAAATCTAAAACTGGAGCATGCTGAATTTTGAATTCATGAAAACGAAATGTTGAGTTCTGTTTAAAATTCATGTCAGTGTTGTGATTCCAGGTGCATCTTCTGTGTCACGTTGTGAGTTGTAGGTATTGTTAGTCCTGCGCCTTCCAGCTATAGCTTTTTTCAGGTGATTCCAACTGTATACGGGTTCCTGCGCTGATGTCTTTTAGTTGAAATTTAAAGCAAAATCCTCTTTTTCAGTTTTAGTCATGGATTTCCGCAAAGTAACGCCTGATTCTATCAACTATGTTTAAATTTTGTCACTATGGTGATAACGTTATGAATAAGGCCAGAAAATAATACTGAAAAAGAATGAGAAAGAGAATTTTCCTTGCAGACAGCCGTGATTCTACAAACGTCCAGAATCCGAACTGCACAGTGCAGGCAAAGAGTAGGCACCTTTCTAACACTATGCTTGCATCAGTGGTCGCCTTGCCGCATCACATCTACAAGACGTGGCCTATGCTAAAGATTGAGTAGACCCATTTGTCCGTGCACACAGCCGAGATCTACACAAACGTGCCAAGTGCAACCAGCACTGTGTTAGCGAAGTGTATGCAGCTTTTTCATAACTAAAGGTGGCGGTGGTGCTCTCGCCGCGACGAGCCAAGCAACCGAAACAGAGAGACCGGATTGGAGACTGTAACCGTTACTTGACTTAAGGCAATGCAAATGCATCCGTTCACAAACAATACAGAGGCCTTAATCCATCCAATTTCCTAGTCAACTAATAGTCGCCGTCCCCTGTCTCGGTCGCTTGTATCTGTCGCAGGCGTGAACTGCCCCCTTAATGCTTGCATCAGCGGTCGCCTGTCCGTAGAGCGACAGATGACATGGCCGAAGTATGAATAGTACTCACCATTCCCTCCCTCAATGTGAACCCATTTCTCTGTGCACACGGCCGTGATCCACACAAAAGTGCATAGTCCGACCAGCACGGTGCAAGCGAAGAGTATGCGTCTTTCCAACACTAATGCTTGCATCAGTGGTCGCCTTTCCGAAGCGCCCACGGAAGATGCAGTCGACATTTTGTCAGTCTCCATTTTCATTTGATCTGGAAAGAAGAAAAAAAAGAGTTAAATATTGTCCTTTACAATATAAATCAAGAAAATTATCCTAACCAAACAACATCGCTTTACAATAAAAAATAAATACAAAATTCTTCAAAAAGGTAACAAACATGTAAAAAAGGCTGTCGCCAACAATATATATATATATATATATATTTGGTTTACCTATTAGTAAAAAAATATTTTGAAATATCCGATTGAACTCGATGCTTTGTGTTTCGCCAGAAAGGCAAATGCTAGTGGTATTCTCACACTTGACTTAGTCATTATTGATATTATAAGAAAATTATATGGATATCGGCAAGACTTCATGAAATGTGACAATTTATCTAGGTTCATGTAGGTAATATGATTATCTAGTTTCATGTTTATCAGCTATGGTAGAGATAGATCGAGTCTGCATACCTATTTATCACTCCTTTAATGAGCTAATATTCCACTGTAACAAAGGCTATAAATTTTAATTTAGAACTGCGGCATGCTCCAGAAAATTAGATTTATTGTCTGTATTCTGATGCTAGCGGGTTTTTGTACGGGAGGTTTTATTTTTAGTTTATTTACTCAATGTCACGGACGTTTCATGGCCGAAAGTTTGGTGAAAAATTCCGCACGGAAAACAAAGACAAGCATTTCGTGTGAAAATACCGTGGTTCTGAATGTTTTGGCATGCGTGATGTTAACATTGACATCACACGCAGTCAGTTATATAATTTGCTACACACGGTCTCGCATTATTTTACAGCGGCGTTTTTCATAAATCATTGCGTTTCATTTTAGTGCTATCATAACCTTAGATTTTGCGATGCTCCCACGTCACCGTAGAACGTTAACTTTTATTCCAGTTCCAGCGTCCTTCTGCTTTATTGTTTTCCGACGGAAATGTGGAACAGGGTAACGGCACTATTCCGACGTCATAGTACACGTCAGCAGGACATTAAAACATTTTTAAATAAGTACAGCGATATCATCAGTTTGGTTCAAGTAAGTAACTTTTATCTCTTGCTAACATCACACAGAACACAGAAAACATTAAGTTAAATAAATTAATGGTAAGCACTTAGGTATTTAAAAAAAACAAATCAGACTCGAGTTTGTAAGTCAAATTACACCAGCTTTTTTAATGTTGTTGTCAACAATGATACGGATCGAATGTATTACCTACTTCAATCATGGGTATATTATACACATCATAGTTAAAGAGTATGGGGAAAAACAAAAATTGTTTTCTAATTACAAAACCAAACTTAATCTGCTTTGTTTAAGTCACAAATTCACATACAATTTAGTTTTTATTTGTGTTCAGCCTTTGGCGCATTCGAAGTTGCAGCCCTAATCGGCCGTCATGACGTCATGGGTTTACGGCCATGTTAATAGGTATGCCGTCGTTCGTTTTAATATCCCCTACTGAAATTGTATTTCCATATAATTACCAGCGCATTTGCATTACAAAATATTTCTAGATTATTGTCTTAAAGGTATGCAATTTTTGAATTGAATTTTAAAATAAAACGTTAGTTTTAAAAGGCAATTGTACTTGCGCAGCAGTAGAGATAGTGTTTTTATGTAGCTGGGTAATGTATATGTACTAACTTGTACACAAAGTGTTTATAATACATAAACGGCATCAATAGTATCTGAAAATGAGTTGACTGTATACATTATTTGTAAAAAACACAAGACAATAAAATACTTTAACTTGACTATAACTACAGTCAAGAACTGATGATAAATATTTATTAACAGGCATCGTGAGACGAGAATTTTTCCTTTCTTTCACATGTCCTATGTTTAACATAATATCGCCTATGAAGCTGCGATCAGTTACAAATAATTGCGTTCTTACATAACAAACATTCATCAGATCCCAAAGTAAGATATTTGACCACTTGTGATGTGGATATCCCATATCAAAAATCAAACACCCAGACCCGTAACAACATTTAAAATTTGTTATAATACATTTCCTCCGTCCGGGAATCGAACCTCAGAGTTGGCGGCACTGAAGCAACCGATGCGCACGCTACTTCATCACAAAGGTCTTTAAGAAGAATATCTCTTACTTGTCCTATTTGAACTTCGAGTAATTTTGATCATACATTTCACTAGCTTATGAGAATAACAACATGACATAGTAAGCAAAGACGTCAAAGAAAGGATAGTGAGTAGGTACATCTTGTTATCAATATTCGGTATTTTGCAATCAATGACGCAACTCAACTGTAAGCCTGGACCACAGATTACTAAATAGTTACTACGTAACAGATAAATCACTCCATAGAAAAATTTCGATACCTACAGCGTTAATAGACTACTTTTTCTGCCGCGTACAAAAATGCACCTACAGCTCTGAGTATAAAGTCACTATTGCTTCGCAGCTGCGCGAGACCACGTGACGTGAGACCGAGTGACAATCGAACTAAGGTTGACACTTTCGGTAAAAATATTTCAACTACATTTTTCTACAATGGTATTTGATTGACTGTTGTTAAAATAATATAACATTATCGAATCACAAATGTGAAATAAGAAATTCAGCATGTATTAGGTATAACAAGCGTATTATGAGCTACTTAATTGTGACTCTTGCTATCTCTTTCTAAAACAAATCTTTCATTTGTGGAATCTGTCGTTTGTAGATTATTAGTAGGTAGGTACATTTCGAAAATCGGTCAATTTTATTGTCAACTATGTAGGTACCTAGTCATTTTGCTAATTAATAAGTCATTAGTCGACTAAACCACCACATCGAGTTGGTAGGTAGGTAGGTACACACAGTTCGTAAGTGGTGCGCAGCCCATAAAAAGTAGACTAATAGGTATATTAGGTACTTATGTATCCTTTCAATAAAGTAACTGACCTATGTTTCACTGTAGGTATTACATTTTAATTCAATAAAGCCGAACCCCAATTTACCTACGTCGGTAGGTACCACCTACTAATTTGTTTGTTTCTTATGCTTTGTAAGTAAATGTCTAACTTACCGGGTAATAATTACATTTTCTTCATTAGCTGGTAGACAAAAAAAAGAAAGCGTTTTATTTCTCTTAGTATTCGACCTACACCCATCAACAGCACAGACCACCACCAGAAGTCATTTATCTTAAATAAAGCTAACGTTTAACAAGCACAGATTACCTATTTGGTTCGTATGAAAACTAAATTGATCGTAAGCGTAACACAAATAATTATAGTGCGTCGTGAGCGCGTCCGACGGTTGTTGGCAGCCCACTGAATTCACCTTCGTCGGTGCGGGCGAGAGTAGGCTATTACCGCGCGCAAGTACACCGAGTGAGAGAGGCCTGCCTGGACATGGAGCGTCGCCGTCCCAAGGGGCGACAAGACGCCTGGCGTCTCAATGGCTATGTTTACTTAGAGCCTTTTTTACGGGGCTATCGGTTGAGTGAGTACTTATTTTCCTCATTGAATCTGAGTTTAGGAAAAGAACATTGACGGTTACATTTTTTTAAACATTACGACAGTGATGGAATTCTTGCCAATTCGATAAATCACATAAGATACGTATGACACGAAATGGTGCATGTTACCTGGGTAAAATATCGTTTTCTTTATTATTGCGTTGTAATAAGACAAACAATAACAACATAAATACATATACAATATTTGCGTAGGTAGGTACCGTGGAATTCACAGACACCTAGAATTAGTACTAAAGCTGTTGATAAACAATCTTATAGAGTATTTATAAATAAACAATATTTATTAATATACTTTAACAATTATACTTTTGTTGCTAACAAGCGTTATTCATTAAAATGAAGAATTTGAGAAACTGTTCAAAGAAAGAGCAAACGACTTGTTGCTGGTAAGATAAATGACAATCGGCAAACCAAGACGTATCCAACATTTGCAAAATAACAACACTATTATTATAACATTGTCAGTCTACCAAGAACAATTGGCCTTAATATACCGCAAGAAAATTAACAAGTCTAACCTTTACCTGAAAACCGAATGATTTTTTGGTAAAGTAATGAAGGTTCTGAATAAATGTTTTTAATTTTTAATGAACAATAACCTCAAACAATTATTTGAAGCGTAATCTTCACCTAACTTTCTTGTTTCTGTATTGTTATAATATACTGAAAAAATAATTATTATGTGTGTTATATTACATTACACGCCGTGAAGAAATAATGGCTTCCCGCCAAATTGTCCCAGACAACCGATTGAAAACTGTGAAACTGTAACGGAATATTAGTCACAGTGTTTCCTCTTGTGACATTAACCATTATAAGCTTTTGTATAGCGTGAAAAAGTTAAAATAAGTTTTTTATTTTATTTATTTAATCAAGCTATTTTGCACATTAAAAACTTATTATAAACGGTGGACTATACGCCTTAGGGCATTCACTACCAGTCATTTCATTCGTCTAAGCAGAAATTATAAGTGGGCGGTGTGACACAAAAAATCTACACTATTATTTGTCTGCATTGCTACCTCTTCCTATTTCATTTTTATTCGCAGAATTTCCACGTCAGATATCTGGTATGCATAAAATAGGCTTTTCTATCAAATCAGGCACAACCACATTAGTATTATCGAAACAGTAGCTGTCCTCTGCAATGGATGTGTCATATTGCAGCATAGCCGGGTCGTTGATAACACGATGTAAGCGGCTACTCGACTTCTGTGTTATCTGATAACAGTATCAGCTGATCCTATCAACAATTGCTGTCACCTTTCATGCCGTGATATGACTTACTGCCTTCGATTTAACGACATAGTTGACAAATATGGCACACTTTGAACCATACAATCTGGTGTAGGTGTGGAATCGTAGGCTTCTCTTATTAAGTATCAATATACTTACTTATGTTATTCCATTTTATGTTGATTTTATGAAACTATATTTCCAAGCGTAACAGCTCTTTTTTTAAGAGGAAAACATCACATATAATGCACAAAAAACGAAAGTACCACGAACAACCTCAAAAAACCATTGAAATTTGGTTTCCAACATTGTCTAAGTCCAAGAGTCAAATCTGAGACTTTATTGTTTTTTGGAACCGGTACTTACGCCACTACACCACAGAGGTAGTCAAATCTATCTAGATTATCTAGTAGCCTAAAGCATCATGGAGTATTCTAACTGCATTTCTTGTGATATTGAAAACTAAAAAGTATTGTCTTGTTAAGTTTTGGAAAGCTTTAAAGAGTGAATTTTATACATTATGTGCATTTTTTAGAATCTAGGCCTTGTTTTTATTAACAAATAAAACAAGCATAGGTAAACAACAAAGGTGCTAAGTAAAAAAAATGTCATTGGTGAATACTTATTCATAAATACGAAAGTTTTCCATGACGCGGACCGCTATAAACAAAATTGATATTCAAAGCATTAACGCTGGGGGAGAGTGAAGTAATTGCTACTAAAATAAGATATCAGTTTCATTACCCTTGATTACTGGAAGAACTTCCAGGCTTAATGAGCCCGTAAACCTCTAAGTATTGCCTATGTTACGTTACGTTACGTTACGAGTTACATTTTTGGAAATAAAAACAGACAATCCCTAATTGAAATAAAAAAAATGGTTCAACGCCATCCTTCATATAAAATTTATAATGCGACACCTTACAATTTTAATAAGTTTAAGTACATACCCATAAAAACAAGAAATTCAAACAACGTCAGTAATCGAAAACACTCTGTATCTAAAGCGATACATAAAATACATCATTGATAGACTAATAGCCGGTTTCTTTAACTGAAGAAATCCTCAAAACTTAAAGGATAAGTGACAGATTCATACTAAAAACTATCTTAGGATACAGACATTTTTATAAGAAATAACAGTATCTAACTATCAGTCAGCTGTAGATAGAATATTGAAACCGGAATCACACAAAAAATGACATATTTTATTCGCAGTGTGTATACCGGCCTAATCGGTGGGACGATTCGGGCCGCTGCGGGCGAAATAACGACTGCTTTCTTGCGCAAACTCCAGTCATCCAGCGTTCTTTTTATATGGCGCGACTTAAACTTTATCTTAAAGTAGTATATCTGACGACCCAGCACTCTTTTAACACTATTCGATGATTGGCTCCATCAAATGCAATGCAAGTTAAAGCGATAAAACCGCATAGAGGTCGAGCCTTCCTGAAACGTGCGGCTGCAGCGTTATCACAATACGCTTTGATACGCAATAAGCTTTGAGACAGACCATCATATGAGATAAATATTATGGAGTGTCTTGAGTGTGAGTCGCTGTTTGGGTCCGAAAAGCTTGGCACATAATAAGCAAGAATCAAAACTGTGGGGAAAAAATAAAGAAGATACTACGAGTATTTACATAGCTACTTTCGTTCGGTGAGACCAAAGTCACTAACCGCCATAAATAACACTTGTTTATTAGTTGCTTATTAGTTAACAGCGTGATTAGTCAACTCGCCAGCCGCAGAGTATAAGTTCGTCCAGAACCTATTGGTTTAACCCTTTACGCATCGAGCGATATGAATCTACATTTCTGTTGCGTACGGCTAAAGTATGGAATTCGCTGCCGACTGAAGTGTTCCTCTTAGACTATAACTTGGATCTTCTCAAGAAGAGAGCTACTACACAGACATTATCCATCCTCAGCCACATCGTCACTTACAATCAGGTGGGATTGTGACCAATAGTCGCGATAGTTATTTATATTCATAAAAAAAACTTCACAGTGTTGTTTCATGTGTACTCTTAGATGCGTAAGTTATCGTTAATATGAATTCGTCCAATATCATAACGTCATCATAATCAAACATCGTAATATGCTTTTATTATTGTTCCTTTAATCAATTCATTCATTAACTCAAAGTAAAAAGAAGAGTGGGCCTGAATTTATCAGTTTGGTAGACAAACAAAAATATATTATTCTATATTATGTATCTTAAATACATATATATTAAAAAAAACTGACTGACTGACTAAAAGATGCACGAACAGCCCAACCCATCAGGCTTAGGAACTTGAAATTTTGTATCATGCCTTTGTAGTACAGAGAAGCACTAGTAAGTAAGGACTTTGGAAATTTACCCGAGCAGATTGAATGAAACGTCTTCAGTTTTGAGGTTAAGAGAATAAAATTGGACTTTGGTACATGGTCAGAAATAATAAATAACATGTTTCAGTATTTATTGATATTTAACCTTTGAAGGGTCTAAAAAAGGACGAAGAATGATGTATAGAACCACGTCATTCCTTGGTCTAATCCTCTTCAAATTTACTTGACACACTGCTAAAGTGCGTGTGCGGGCCGCTAGTATTACATAGTTAAGAAACCACATGCTTATAAAATGTGCGTTTGCTTTATTAGGAGCTTTTGTTTTATTGAAAACTAATCTGTAAAGCTGTTTTAAACATGTGACATTTTTGTTTTAAAAATTTACATCTTATCCGACTGCTTAAGAAGAAAGGTCATCCGCGCTGAGCCCGCGTGTTCGAGTATGGCTCGTACCACCTCATAGTTGAGGTGAGGCCTGTGCCCAGTAGTGAAACGTATATAGGCTGATGAGAGACACAATAATAAGTACGCACTTCTCAAATTGATTAACCCTGATAATCCTTTTTTATCGCAACGAACATTTTTTTTGTGTCAATTATGCAACACTGACAAAATTGTTCTCATACCTTCTACGAATAAAATAAATAGCTTTTTTTTAAAAAGATGACATCTAAATTTTCAATTGTGAATAGGGTTCACATAGTGTGGTATATTACATTATGTTCTCATTAAAAATTAGATCTAAACAAGATAACATGATGTAGAAAACTGGAAGGCTAGTTAAATGTTATTGTTTACTAATGTTGTTATCAATGTTAATTAATGTTACGGACCAGGTGATTAATGCGAACAATATACACAGTGTCGGGGCATTATAGATAATAATATCTAGGTGTGTCGAGCTAAGTAATTAATTTCTTTTTAAACTTTACTATCACATTGCACTGTTATTTGTTTAGTTAAAATTATAAATATGTTCGTCAAAATTTTCGCAACAGAAAATTTGACTAATATCCACCAATAAAATTTAAGGTAAGAGATAGTAAAAGATCGAATGGAAAACAGTAGTGAATTATTCATTGGATACCACATCAGAATTTCGCATCTAAATACAGACATTCAAGATTAAGAAGCTAGCCTCTGACTTGACAAGACCTTTGTTAAATAGTGGGTGCGGGGTTATGTCCGGTGAATTGACAGGCAGTATTTCTCGAGAAATAATTTTACTCAAACCGTTTCGACCTAAACTAGCTCGAAGCTAATGAATGCGAAACTTCGATGAACATACAGGTTCATGAAAAGTGTTTGATAGTATGCTATTTATATCAAAACTTGTTTTGTTACTGACATTTATTTTTTTCAACTTTAATTTAATTGTGGGGAGTGTCCTTCATCATAGTGCATTCTAACGTTCGTTTGCTAAAAAAAATATTACTAAGAAGAAGTTTACTTTCATGGCGTATATATGTATATCTAAAAGCATGACTACCCTTTTACGATTTCTAAAGTATATAAATATAAGTATATAGATTTTGTACGTATATATAGTTCTGGACGCAAAAGGTCTAAACACACACCCTCAATTTAAGCCATGCACTGGGGCCATAGCATATAGAAAAAATCTAAAGAGTTTGCTCACTGTTTCAAGGAATTTTTAATAAATTACAGACGGGCTTTTGTAGTCTATGTAAAAATCTAAGAGTTTTTTTTTGAGAATACATGAGAATGTGCTATTATTTACGTAGGATAAAAAATCCTATGTTTATACGAGAATATTGCGAGTTCTTCGAGTTCCTTCTTCTTCTGCGAGTTACGATATAACTCATTGATAAACTATTGACGGTAAGTTATAACACTCTATTCACCTTTGTTTATCTTTAATAAAGTCATCTGAAATGTTATCGCAACATAAAGTTTTGTTTTCAGTCACTGCTTGCGTGATGTTCGCTAATCTTGTTTTTGGCAACGAAAAAGTTTTTCGGAGTATTTGACATTCTTTGTGTAAATCATTGTACCCGTACCGTTATTTAAAACCTCTGATTTTGACACTAAACATGCCTTTATTATTTCGTGGCGATAAAAACAACTGGTTCGTGTTGTGACAGGAACGTAAACTGACCTGTTGATGGACAGCTCTGCAAGACGTGTCACTAAATGTTAATAAAGTTTCACAGCAAGGTAATACACGGCATATCTGTAACATTTGTAAATTTTCGTGTCACACGCAAGCACGGGTTTGGGCGGTTCGTCTGAATCACGCGTGCCGGGCGGTCGCGATGGTTGAGGCAGCGCGCTACTTGGGCGGGCGATCAGAGCCGACTGAAGTCGGGACAGCGGGAACCAAATCGGAACGGCTGAGAATGCAGCTCGTTGCCGGGTAACGTCCTAAATGGCACGCAAATCTTCTCGTGGTTTTTGTCAAACAAATAAATTTAATATAATTGATTGTGGCGTGAAACCTAAAATTTTATTTATTACTAGCGGACTTCCGCTTTTGTTCGCCTAAATTTTGGATATCCATACAAATATTCATCCCAGCCCACTTCATTTCACTATCTTCTAAAACCTTTTTTTACATTATTAGATCTCCTTGTGCGTTATATTAGGTCCTTACCTATGAAATTGGCGTTTTGTATGGGAGGAACAAAAAGTCGAAATTTTTTTATATAGCATATTTATTTAATCAAAGTATGAGCCATTGTAATCTATGCACTTTTGCCATCTCATAGGTAGTTCATTGATCCCTTTACTAAAAAAACCATTCGAACGGGAATCAATAAAAACTTTGAAGGCGACTTGGACTGCCCCATCTGAGTTGAACTTTTTCCCTTGCAAGAAGTTATCCAAATTTCGAAAAAAATGGTAATCTGTTGGAGCAAGGTCCGGGGAGTACGGTGGATGCCTTAGAGATTCCAATTGAAGTTCTTCTAATTTGCTAGCCGTCTGTTGTGCAGTGTGTGGTCTAGCGTTGTCGTGAAGCAGCAGTGGCGTAGAGCGATTGACCAGCCTTGGTTGTTTAGCAACTAGCTTTTCCATCATGGTTTGCAATTGCTGACAATAGATATCTGCCGTAATCGTCTGGCCAGATTTGAGAAAACTGTAATGAACGACACCGGCGCTAGTCCACCAAACGCTTACAAGTAACTTTTTATTGGTCAATTTTCGCTTGGAGCAGGCTTTGGCTGGCTTGCCAGGGTCCAGCCATTGCGATGAGCGCTTCCGATTATCGTAGAGAATCCACTTTTCATCACAGGTAATGATTCGATTTAAAATCCCTTCGTTATTGTGCCGGTCAAGTAATGTAACGCAGCAGTTGACGCGCGTTTGCCGGTTTGCTTCACTCAATTCGTGAGGAACCCACCTTTCAAGTTTTTTAATCTTCCCAATTTGCTTCAAGTGGATTAAAACAGTTTTATCACTAACGCCAAAGCCTGCAGCTAACTCGGACGTGGTTTGCGATGGATCCGCTTCCACAATAGCCTTCAATTCTTCATTATCAACTTGGGTCTCCGGCCGTCCACGGGGCTTGTTTTGCAGGTCGAAATTTCCAGAACGAAAACGTTGGAACCAAAAACGCACTGTGTTTTCTTTTGCGACACAACCGCCATACACATCATTAACCCTTCGAGCCGTTTCCGCAGCACTGGTGCCACGGTGGAACTCGTACTCGTAAATAACGCGATATTTCAAATTTTCCATTTTGTAAATTGAGCGATGCAAACAGAAAAAAGATAAGTAAAAAAACAAATGAATGACGGTTTACGAAACACAATTACATGTGGAAATAGCTGTATAAATTTGAATTTCGAATTCCTAACCAAATAGGAAAAATTTGTGATCAAAGTGGCCAGTACGACAAAACGCCAATTTCATATGTAAGGACCTAATATTTACGGCTCTTACGGCTTAGTTATCTAGAGTACCTGATGTGAACCATTAGTGGCCCACTAATGGTTCACATCAGGTACTCTAGATCTTTGTCCTTCGTTAATAACTTCCTACTAACATTTATCTATAGTCATATGTTTTTGGTGTTTTCTATGTATAATATGTATTTATTTACAAAAATAAAAGTATTTAAGTATGTTTATCCGTTGTCTAGTACCCATAACACAAGCCTCGTAGCTTAATTTGGGACTAGAGAATTGGTGTGATTGTTGTGAAATATTTATTATTATATTATTTATTTAAAAGTTATTATATATTAATTATAATATAGTTAAACCCATACGTGTGGGACGTATGGGTTTAATGGAAAAAAAATTGTTTCAGTTTCAAGAACGAAGAACGGCCAATTTTTTTTCCTAATTTTGTGATAAATCTTAATGCGGTGCCCAGATAACATCTACTTACCAAGTTTCAACTGTATAGTTCTTAAAAAGTGGCTTTAGCATACGGACGGACAGACAGACTGCCATGAAGAATCTATAAGGGTTCCGTTTTTTGCCTTTTGGCTACGGAACCCTAAAATGGTAACAATGTATTAGAATCAAAAAAGGTTTAATTTAACGTTAGAAACTTAGAATTTTAACTGGCAGGTTTCATAAAGCTTATACACAAAACTCTTTTGTATTTTTTTCTTTTAATAGGGTCTGACGTGAAAGTTGACATAATATTCTATTGAAAAATTTTGACAAAGAAGAAAAATGAAGGTTTGTTTTCTATAGGTGAATATTGATACTGTAGAAGACGATAATATTAAGATTTACCAAATACCAATCGTGTATCTGGAAAATAAACAACAATGTTGTAAGTACATAATTTCCTGTAATTATTTTATCGTTCGGATATTTTATCTTCAATTTAGATATTTAGTAGGTACAGACAGCAGCACGTCAGGTTACCCATGTCAATTACGAAAATAGTTTTTATTGCTAAAGGAACAGAGGCGGTCTCAAAGTCAAAATGGGGTAATCTTTTGTGTACCATAATTTTTTGGTAACTACCAAGAAAAGTATTCATGCGCCAGAAATATTTTATCCGTAGCGTTTCCCAAAAGTTTGGGCGAAGCCCAGAATAAATAAATAAAAAATAAATATAATAAATATTTCTCAACAAGCACACCAATTCTCTAGTCCCAAAGTAAGTTACGAGGCTTGTGTTATGGGTACTAGATAACGGATATACATACTTAAATACTTTTTTTTTGTAAATAAATACATATTATAAATAGAAAACACCCAGACCAGTACAAACACACATGTTCATGCACACTTATGCTTGTACTGTGCGGGAATCGAACCCGCGACCCTTGGTTTAGAAGTCCGACATGCGGACCACTGCACCAAGCGGTCGTCAATGCAGGAACCAAAAGGTTTAGTAAAATTTTGATGAAAGATATTGTTACGCCGGTGGGCTAGTGCTAAAACTTTGATCGTGTTTTTCCGTGCCTTGGAGGCGTTTTCAGCAGGCTGAAATACCATTTCAGGCCGTTTCAGAGAGTGCTCTAACACATACTAGTTTATCGAAATTTCACCCAAGTTACCGTTGTTTTCAGGCGCCTGAAACATGTTTTCAGTCCGTTTCAGGCCACCCTCTATCAGATGACGCCATAACCTGAAAACCCGTTTTCAGGCGTTTTCAGGACCCCTTATGGGCCTTTGAAGCCCACTTCAGTATATGACGTAATTTTCAGTAGGAGTGAAAGAGATAGCACGATTAGAGAGAGGCAGCTATACTAAGAACATTCCTGAAAGGTGTGACAGAGACAGCACAAGACAAGGATAGCACTATGATGCCGAACATTCGAGAAAGGTCTAGGCTAGGCAAGATGGCATTTGGAAGGATCCCGAACAGTCTCGTACTGGGGAGTAGGTACCTACCGAATATTCGGGAGTCCTTGACGGCCGGTATATAAGGAGCCCGGGAATGCGACCGAGTTTGAGTTTAATTTGGGAAAGCGACGAGTAAACATCGAAGCGAAAACTGCGACAAGAAGATTTTGGAGTGTGATATAAGTGTTTGTGTACTAAGTGTTGTAACGTAAAGTGTGTGCAATAAATCCTACTCTACTTCATCGGTTTAGAAGTGCATTTCAATCTAGATCCCACACCCCTAGAACGTAACATTTGGTGTCAGAAGTGGGATTGAAAATGCCGATTACTCCGCGAGAAGAAGAGAAGGAGGGGATGCAGACCCGAAGCCGCACCGCTGCTAGAGACTCTGCGGGCACCGCCGGAACGTCAGACACAGCGGTACCAGCTTCAAGGACGCCGGAGATAGACGTCAACGCCATTCTGATCCTCCTGAAAGAACAGGCTAGAAGGCAGGAGGAACAGACCAGAAGGCAGGAGGAACAGGCTAGAAGGCAGGAGGAACAAGTCAAAATCCTGCAACAAGAGCTACGGGTTCAGCAGGAGGAACAGGCTAGAAGGCAGGAGGAACAAGCCAAAATCCTGCAACAAGAGCTACGGGTTCAGCATGAGGAACAGACCAGAAGGCAGGAGGAACAGGCTAGATGGCACGAGGAACAAGCCAAAATTTTGCAGCAAGAGCTACGGGACCAGAAAGAAGTCCTCCGTGAGGTACACGAAGTAGCTGCAGAATGGAAAAAGGAGATGGCTGAGGTGCAAGACAAAATTATGGGCGTTGAAATTAATGTTGAAAACCACGAGAAGCGCCTCAATGGACTGAACGAAAAAGTGGCGGGCCAAGAGAATCGCCTCCAGAAGTTGGAGATCAAAGTGGCCAACGGCACCACCAGTGCATCAGGTGCACCAGCCACAGGAGGTGAAAAGTTAAAGGTACCTCCATTCGATGGTACCTCTTCGTGGGCCGCATACAAGCTCCAATTCGAGATGGTTGCCGAAGCGAATGGCTGGAGCAAGGACTATGCTAAAACGGCACTGAGTTTGGCGCTACGGGACGAAGCTCTCACTGTTCTGGAAGCGTTAGGAAAGGAGAAGACATACGACCGTCTTCTTGGAGCTTTAGAGGCACGCTTCGGTGACAGCCATCTAGAGCACGTTTACAGAGCTCAGCTGAAGAATAGGACTCAGGGGCATAATGAGTCGTTACAAAAGTGGGCACTTGAGATAGAGAAGCTCGTCCGGAAGGCGTACCAAGGTTCCGCAGCGACTTTCATCGATGGAACGCTAGTACAGGCATTCATAGATGGGATTCGGGACTTTGAAGTGAGGGCTGCTGTACGGCTGAGACACCATGGGACCTTGAAGGATGCGCTCGCCCATGCCCTGGAGGTGGAAGCTGTACGCCAAGACTCAACAAAATCCTTTAGGGTGCGCGAAGTGCGGCCAGGGAGCCGATTGCTCCACCTCGAGAAACTGGGCCTCGATGCTACAACTGCGGGGAAAGAGGACACATACAATCAGGCTGCCCAAAAAGATCTTGGAGGCAACGGGACTCGGACCGAACGGAGAGGCCAGCAAGCTCTGATAGTTCAGAGCGGCAGCAGCAGGGAAACGAGTAAAAGCCAGGACTGAGGGACGAGTGCTGGCTGGTGGTCAAAATGTCCCAGTTTTGATCTCGCAGGCGAACGACGGGAACAGTCTGGCTGTCAAAGGAGAAATTGGTGGAGTACCATGTCACCTTACTATTGACACCGGAGCTTCTCGGACCGTGATCAGTTCTCGACTGCTGAAACACCTATCCAGGGATCATCTAGTCCGACCAATGCATCTTCAGCTGCAAACGGCTACCGGCCAGTACATCTCCGTCCAGGGGGAGCAGGAAGTGTCAGTGAAGATTGGAGAAAAGAAGTACTGGCACAAAGTCATCATTGCTAACATCGTAGATGACTGCATTATTGGTCTTGACTTTATGAGGAAGTACGAGTGTAAGATTGTTCATGTTGATCGGTTGGCCAAGTACCATGGAACGAATGATGCTCGGGACGAGCATGTCTAAGGAGGGGGTAGTGTTACGCCGGTGGGCTAGTGCTAAAACTTTGATCGTGTTTTTCCGTGCCTTGGAGGCGTTTTCAGCAGGCTGAAATACCATTTCAGGCCGTTTCAGAGAGTGCTCTAACACATACTAGTTTATCGAAATTTCACCCAAGTTACCGTTGTTTTCAGGCGCCTGAAACATGTTTTCAGTCCGTTTCAGGCCACCCTCTATCAGATGACGCCATAACCTGAAAACCCGTTTTCAGGCGTTTTCAGGACCCCTTATGGGCCTTTGAAGCCCACTTCAGTATATGACGTAATTTTCAGTAGGAGTGAAAGAGATAGCACGATTAGAGAGAGGCAGCTATACTAAGAACATTCCTGAAAGGTGTGACAGAGACAGCACAAGACAAGGATAGCACTATGATGCCGAACATTCGAGAAAGGTCTAGGCTAGGCAAGACGGCATTTGGAAGGATCCCGAACAGTCTCGTACTGGGGAGTAGGTACCTACCGAATATTCGGGAGTCCTTGACGGCCGGTATATAAGGAGCCCGGGAATGCGACCGAGTTTGAGTTTAATTTGGGAAAGCGACGAGTAAACATCGAAGCGAAAACTGCGACAAGAAGATTTTGGAGTGTGATATAAGTGTTTGTGTACTAAGTGTTGTAACGTAAAGTGTGTGCAAT
Source organism: Pyrausta despicata (assembly GCA_963921415.1). Lineage (NCBI taxonomy): Eukaryota > Metazoa > Arthropoda > Insecta > Lepidoptera > Crambidae > Pyrausta > Pyrausta despicata. The sequence continues at coordinate 6,739,675 of OY992853.1, forward strand.
AAATCCTACTCTACTTCATCGGTTTAGAAGTGCATTTCAATCTAGATCCCACACCCCTAGAACGTAACAATATGATGGTAATATAACAAAGGCATAACCGGCATATTCTCTGAACTCTCTTAGTTTATCTTTCCACTAGTGCCTTGAGGAATCAATCGAAGAAGCCAAATCCCAAGAAAGACCATAAATAGTTGGTAGGTAGCGTTGTACATCACAAATGAAAAAGCACCTTAAAGGGCATGTTTCAAAAATTTGAGAGCTAGATAGCTTATAGCTGAAAACATGGTTTTCACAGGATTCCGAAATCGAAGGCCGCTACGAAGTAGGAATTACGTAGGTAATTATTATGCATCAAGTAAAACATTGTCAATGTACGGATTGATGCACTTAATTTTTTTTTCGGCACATCGATCTGTAGTACATTAACAATGTTTTTACGCAATAGATTACTTAATATGTATGTAATTAAGAAATTTCTAATTCGTAGCGGCCTCCTCCTTTTTTCGATTTATTCTTTGAAATTCAAGTTTTCGTCAAAAAAGTGCTTAGCTATTAAAATTTTGTGATATGAGCCTTAATAGTTTGTGTATCTTTGCGGATAGTTTGTACACTTAATAAAATTTCGTTTTGTCTTTCTAGCCGAAAAGAAGAACCAGATCTTGAATTCGTGCAAAAAATTCGATTATTTTTGGCAGTTCACTGGAAAGGAACGATATGTTTTGCCGCTCCCTTAATTTTAATAGCATCTCTTGCACCATTACCACCTGACGTAAGATTTTTTTTTATAAAAATACACAGCGGGGTAGTAGTAGGATGATAAAGCCCACACAACGGTTAAAAGTAGAAGCGCACAACTCCTAGACTCCTCAACCACTGAGGTTCTGGCTATCTTATCGCTTACTGCCAGCACATAATAAGAAATACAGAAAACATTATCATGTCATGGTGAGAGGCTGATTTAAGATAGTGCTAGCTAAGCCAAACGGACTTACAGCCAACCAAATCGAGTACTACAATATGTATCCCCACCGAGAATCCAACCCCGGACCTCCGGACTTAGAATCGCTGGGCGAAACCACTCTTCCACAGAGGCGATTAAATACCTACTTACTTACATAAAGTTGTCACCAGTTATCTAGAATTAGGTTGAAGAATTTGGATGGCTTCCTGTCATTCTGACAGCAGCCAGCACATTGATGCACTATTCTGCTGCGGCGGAGCAAAAAGGAGGGTTATGTTTTCATCTGTTCTCTAATAACTTCCAAACTCTTCATCAGATTTTGACAAATGAGATATCATTAGATGCTGAAGCTGCCCGCTGGGCAAGCTAGGTTATATTGCAATTATTTGCATTTGGCGCCCTCCAGGACCCAATAGCAAGTGTGTTTAAGTAAATAAAAATAAGTTCAAAATCTGAAACCCGAGTAGGTCCTCTTTGAAAGTATGTAACAAGATTTTTGTTGATGTTGATAGGCGTAGTCGTATGCTACTTTCCCTTTAAACATTAGTGTTATAGGACCATGACAGTTTTCGTCCCCACCGAATAACAGAAATGAAAGGGTGATTAAGAATAAAGGGTCATTTTGGTAAAACAATATACGAGTAAACATCACTAATTAAGTGTATCTAAAAATCAAATATATATATGCGTACATGTTACTGAACATAGGTATGTAATCAAAAGTTTATAAATGTCTAAGGAAGTCGAAAAAATAAGGTTTGTTTGTATATATAATAGTTTAGATATTTATGCATCATCGCATTTCCTTTTGTATCTTAACTCTTGCACACACGCATCGAAAGACGTACTCTCTTTGTATTTTCAAATCTATTGTTTCCTGTCACTCATGCTCGCAAAACAATTGAACGGGATGGCAGATTACCTGGTAAAGCGTTACAGACTAGGATTTATAGGTTTTGTCGGATTATTTCGTGGTATTTACTTCTAACTTTTAACTGCACACATATGTTTAGTAATATGTAATGATACCCCCGTTTTATTTTTAGATATACTTAAAAAGCCCTATCATTTGACATAACACGCACCTTCTACGTTACAACAAAATCTTTCATGACCTAATGGGTCCTAGAGGGCGCCACATGAAAATAATTGCAATATAACCTAGTCTTGAACAAGCCAACAGCTTAGGCGCATCCAATGACACCTCATTTGTCAAAATGTGATGTGATAAAGGGTCTCCAAGTTACGAAGTAACAGATGATACATACATACATACATATCGGTCATCATAACCCTCCTTTTTGCTTGTCGGGTATTATCCCTCCTAGCTACGACGTAGTCGGGTAAAAGTAAAAGCTAGTACCTCATATCTTAATTAAAAATGTTTCTTTAAGCCATATTTATTTTCAGCTACACCAATGGGTATTCTATACCTACTTGCTGATGGCTGTGTTTTGGATGACAGAGTGTATTCCCCTGGAAATAACTTCCTTCTTACCCGTGTTCATATTTCCACTGACCGGAGTGATGACGACGTCAGACGTTTGCAATTGCTACGTTAACGTTAGTTCCTTTCAAATTATTTACGTGGTAAATAGTTTCGAGACAGACCGAATCAATATACAGATTCATAATACAATTTAGTAGTCAGCGACCGCAGTCAATGCCGTTGCAATACGTTTCTGAATATTTTAACCTTATACAAACCTTACACAGGTGCACTTACTGTTTTGTCACTCTCAAAGTTCGGGAAGACGGCAAACCGACATGACTGCCATGACACAGTAATACTGCCAACTTCCCGACTCCAAGCAGTTTCTGAAAAACGTCATGATATAAAATCTCAGAAGCTATTTTAGCTTTTTCTAGGATTCGTCCCAGGACCTCTCGGATGTAATGCAGGGAATTCGCCACTTCACCAACGCTTAAAAATGTAAGCCACTCACCTAAGGTTTCTGCACAAATTTCAAGGGATTTGGAAGTCAAGGGCATGAGAACCACTGGTATTTCATGCACTTAGCAATCCGTCGATATATTTTATCGTACAACCAATAGGAATGTTAGTCGATCATAATCCGATATCTTTTGTATTCATTTATGATTTAATTAATTATTTTCTATTGTTAACCATAATAATAATGATTTTTTTTATTAATAGTTTAATTTTACCAGATGAATAATAGGGACTCCATATTGCAATACAATTGTTTATTTTCAGGCGTACAACATGTTGCTGCTTGGAGTTTTATTTATGGCTTTCGCTCTCCAACAGTCTGGGTTGTTAAAACGCGTAGCATTGATTTTCATTTTAGAAGGGGTTTTAAATTCGCACGTTATGTGAGTATGTTGTATTTATGTATATAAACTCTTTTGCAAAAAAAACGGGCACTTTAGATTTTTTTCCTCTACTTTAATGAAGAAGAACAAGAAATAGGTTTTATTAATTTGATGATGTATTGGCATGTTATTTGAAGCATCCTGGCATGATTCTTTACGTTCAAAATTTTAAATTTGAAATTAATAAAAGAAAAATAATGATTATTGTGGATTATTCTAAAATTGCTTTACTAATGGCGCGAATTGCTGAAACGAGATTACGATATTTTAAAACTTTTCGGACATTTTCTGCAAATTAAACAATTTAATCTTTATTTTTACATTAAATACCACTTTTTGATATGAGTGATAAAGCGATAAGGGCCGGTAAAATTATAGCCCTACTTGAAGAAGGTTGTTCGCAAACTTACGTGTCTCAGCGGCTAAATGTGAGTCGTTCAACTGTCCAGAGGACTTGGCAACGGTATCAAGAGACCGGTCAAAAGAAGACCCGGTTCGGGAAGAAAACGATGCACAGAACCAAGAGATGACCGCTTTTTGGTGAGTCAGGCGTTGCGGAATCGTAAGGCGTCAAGTGTGGACCTGAAGAAGAGCCTTGAAGAAGTAAGAGGAGTAGAAGTTAGCTTGTGGACGGTCAGGAGGAGGCTTTTGGCTGCCAATATCAGGAGTTACCGCCCAGCTCGGGGCCCTAAATTACTCCGTGAGCACCGTGTTGCTCGACTTCAGTTTGCTCGGAACTGTGCTTCATGGACTCTGGAGGACTGGAATAAAGTATTGTTTTCTGATGAAGCTAGAATCTCTTTGTGTGGAGAGGACCGACGCCGGCGAGTGCTGCGAAGATCACGGGAACGCTATGCGGAAGTGTGTTTCGAAGAAATCACTCCTTATGGCGGAGGCTCCGTTATGTTTTGGGCAGCAATTAATTCGACGGAGCGTACGGAGTTAGTTTTCATAGAAAATGGAACATTAAATGCACATCGGTACATAATGGAAGTCCTAATTCCATATGCACAACCCACATTGACTGCACTTGGGGAAGATTCCATTTTTATGGACGACAATGCTCGCTCGCACCGTTCTGGCGACGTGGAAGCGTACATGCAAGAAGTTGGGATCCGTCGTTTAGATTGGCCAGCTCGAAGTCCTGACCTCAATCCAATTGAGCATGTCTGGGATGTTCTAAAGAGACGTGTAAGATCAGTGCAACCTGCTCCACAAAACATCAGGGAGCTAAAAAGAGTCATTGCAGAAGAGTGGGAACGAATTCCTCAAAACGTTATTAAAAACATCGTGGAAAGCATGCCCAGAAGGATTCAAGCTGTGATTTTGGCAAGAGGAGGTCACATTCGGTATTAGGTTTTTACAGTTGTAACTTTATTTAATTAAAAAAAGTAAAAAAAAATCTTATCTTTATTGCCGACCACTTCTTATTGTTTGGGCGTGTACATCGGTTTTAAAGAATCCATCGTTTTTTTTTTCTTTTAGTTGCCCGAACTCACTTCACGCGCATTAATTTACACGATTATAAGTAGGTACACAGACTACGTCAAAGAAATAAATTTCATTTAATTAACTCAAATCGACCTTAGAACGTAAATTTCCTTAGGTGCCCGTTTTTTTTGCAAAAGAGTGTATTAATCTCGGAAACGGCTCCTACAAGTTTGCATAAATTTTGCAAGTAGGTTCTCGAGAGCTATAAATCGATCTAGCTAGGCACTTGTTTCTAGTGGTGTTGCTTGTACGTAGTTTGCAATCTATACACACAGAATTACACCTTATCATAATATAGCTAATATAGCTTTAAAAGGTTAAATTAGTCTCTGCTGTGACCTTTAGAGCCTCATTACAATAGCGGTTTGCGAGCGGATTTTGGGCGGTGCGGGCTTGCAGCGGATACGCAGTAGATGGAAACGAAAGCATAAAAGATTTTGAGATCATCCGATAACTTTGACACCAAGAGAGTAATAACTTAGCTGATTCACAAAGTTAGCCTGAAAAAAAACATTAGTTAATCATCACGTTTTAAAGTTTTTTGTCGAAAAATTATCGCATGTTATCTATGTAATAAAGAATGACGAATTGTAAATGAAACATATTGATGTATTTATATATAAACTGTGTCTGAAGTGACACGGGGTGGAGTACGTTGACTCAGTTTTAGAGACTGAGGTTCGACAAATGGTTTTCCGACACTACTTTACTGCGACACTATGGTACTCCGACAATAGGCTAATACGACAATATGTATTTCCGACATGACTTTTATCCGACACTATGCTGCTCCGACAGTACTGTAAATCGACATGATTTTACTCAGACACCATGATACGCCGACGAAATGCTATATCGACATTACTTTATTAAAGAAACTAAGATGACAAATTGGATAAAACTGAAATAAAATGAAAATGTTTATGTTAAAAAATACCTAATTAGGTAAATAAAAAATATATTATCAGTATTAACAAAAAAATTAATATCTTTATGATTAATGAAAAAAACACAGGTAAATCACAAAACCAAAACAATTATTACTTCTAAGTAATATAAAACACAGTAGTGTTTCGATTTAAATCTACTGTTTAACAAAATCACGTTATTATATCCCAATAATTATGTAAAATCTTTTTTAATATCAACTAAATAACAGGAAATATGAACCGAAAAAAAGTATTCCTCTTAATACAAAAATAAACTATTTTTTTATAAACATTATATAAGCAATTCCTTGTAAAAACTGTAAAAATTTCATCTTTCAATTGTAAATGTCGTTGCAATTGCTCGTCGTGTTTTTTTTTTGTTTTTTGTATCTAGGTTTTTCAATTTGCGCTGCAATTTGAGCTCAATATTTTGTGTTAAAATGCAACGCGAAAGTTTAAAATCATATATTCCTGTGGCAATCAATAGGTGCAACACTCTATTACAAGGAATTGCTTATAAAAAATAGTTTATTTTTGAATTAAGAGGAAAACTTTTCTTTCGGTTCATATTTCCTGTTATTTAGTTGATATTAAAAAAAGTTTTTACATAATTATTGGGATATAATAACATGATTTTGTTAAACAGTAGATTTAAATCGAAACACTACTGTGTTTTATATTACTTAGAAGTAATAATTGTTTTGGTTTTGTGATTTACCTGTGTTTTTTTCATTAATCATAAAGATATTATTTTTTTTGTTAATACTGATAATATATTTTTTATTTACCTAATTAGGTATTTTTTAATATAAAAATTTTCATTTTATTTTAGTTTTATCCAATTTGTCATCTTAGTTTCTTTAATAAAGTAATGTCGATATAGCATTTCGTCGGCGTATCATGGTGTCTGAGTAAAATCATGTCGATTTACAGTACTGTCGGAGCAGCATAGTGTCGGATAAAAGTCATGTCGGAAATACATATTGTCGTATTAGCCTATTGTCGGAGTACCATAGTGTCGCAGTAAAGTAGTGTCGGAAAACCATTTGTCGAAACTCTCAGAGTGTACAAAATTTTATGGCCGTGTCCGCCACGTAAGTAGAAGATATTCGTTGCGTGTCCGTGCTGCCAAAAATCAGTTTGCCAACCGCTAGTGTGATAAGGCTCGATAACGACAGACTATGTATTATTTTATAAAACATGGTCATATAACATGTTATACTATATTATTTATTTGTGAATTGCAATGTACCTAGGCGTGTTATATAAAATTTTCAAAAATTTCAATTCTTTTTTCAGGTTGCTTCTTCTGATTATCGCCGTGTCTTTTTTATTATCCAGCTTTATACCCAATACGGTTGTCGTCGCTGTGATGGTTCCGATAGTGTTGAATGTACTCGAAATTTATGAAAACGTAAGTTCTGCAATTTTTTCTTGTTATTTATTTATACAGGGTGTTTGACGGAACGATAGTAGTAGTTTCTAGGGCTGATAAAGGATACCAATGCGAACATTTTAAGTTCTAAGTTTGAAAAATTTCTACCAATTGGGAGGGAGAATGCTGTATTTTGATATTGAACTAAAGTGCCATGTTCTTGACACAGACTGGCTGCATGAAAATTAAAGGTCGAGCAAAGCCGGAGCAGTTTTAGTTTAAATAACGTTCTTTAAATATTATATGTAAGTCTGCGTTATAGAAAGACAAAAAAACTTGGACTGTGATCCTCTGAGACCGGGCAAAACTACGTCATCCGGGTTCACAAGAATATAATAAAAGTCTCTGGGGTGTATACCTAATTTCGTCACGATCGATACGTTGTAAAAAACTATTGAAGACTGCGAAGTATTGAAGTAGTTTGTAATTTTTTATTTGCAGCAAGGTGTGCTTAAAGTTTATGACTATGATGCTAAAGGAGAACAAATTGCGTCAGATATTACAACTTGCTACCTGTGTACGTTAGCTTTTAGTGCAAGCATAGGTAAATATTACATGCGATTTATGGGAACCTATTTTGTGTTGGTATTTTCTGAAAACACTCTTATTTTTTAACATAATTTCAGGTGGTGTCTGTACTACAATTGGCACGGCAACAAATATAGCATATAGATCAATATTTCATACGTAAGTTGAAGAAAGTTGTTTGATATTAAAAATAAGAGTTAAAAAAATGCCGTCTAACAGTTATCCGCGTCGCATATCAAATGGTTGATTGCCGTACATACACATTCATTACGCCTCGGATGCGCTATTACCATTTGCAAGTTGTTGCTCCGCAACAGAAGCGTGTCTAGAAAAATATTGGTCTATCGGCCAAAATGAAAATGGACCAGCATAGTAGGTTTAACGGTCCAAACCCCCGTCACAAATTAAAACATGCTTGAACAAACTAAACTAAGGCCCCAAGTTCTTGACAGCGCTAGCAGTTGCAGGGCCGATGACGGTAGCTTTGCCAATTCTGGTGCCAGGGTTGCTAAAAGTCGTCGCACATAATACCTGCACGTATCCAACCCGGCAATCAACTTGCCATTCTTAGTACAATATACATTTCGCAATATAAATATAAAAAAGCCAACGGCGTGCAGTCAGCGCGCTTCACACCTTAACTACACTTAAGAAACAAATATGGAAAAGTGATGAACTAGAGAAGTTATTTAGAGTACAATAAATTATGTAATCTAAGTTATTTTCAATTATTTAAACATGCAATTATGTTTGTTTTTATTTTCAGTAATTTCTCCAAGCATAAAGCTAATACTTTTAAGTGGTTGTTTGTGCGTGATTCTGATGTATGTTGATTAAAGATTTGATTGTGCTTACAAAATTAAATAAAGAATTCATGAAATCTTTTTATAAAAAAAGGTAGAGCAGCTTTAAGGTCAAATTTCGGGAAAATTCATAAGACAATGAATAATTACCCTATCTCCTGAACTATAAATCTTTGGCTTGGGAAAGTAAGCTTTAATATGTACGAAATCACCTCCTCCATACGAGATTTTGCTATGGCGGGTCCTGTACTAGTCACCCTGTATTTAATTTATAGTATATGTGTGTGTTTTATATCTATCAAATTTTGGTAATTACATTTATATCTATAAGTTTCGTTTCCTTTACAGGATTTTCTTTATTTCACCAGACTATCTGGCGTTCTTACGGTATTTCCCGTTTGGAATAGTGTTAGCGATAGCACTTGAAATATTATTATTTGTATACATGATAATCATGTATTTTGGCGTATTTAGGTAAGTATCGTTTTTAATTAAATGTTCAGAGAAATCAAACGATTGCATTAGAGACTCTATCCTAAATTAGCTACCGACGTAATATTCTTGATTTATTATTCTTAATATTGTGGAATTCCAGACAATAATACATACCTACTAAAACCAAACATGTAATACAAGCATTTTACAAAAAAACAAACAATTTGTTTGTTTCTGGATGATGTATTGCAATGCTGCACACCAATGTTAAATGTTCAACGAACAGGTCGACGAAATCGTGCGGAGTTTTTCTTTGAATGTGAAAAATGTGTGAAATGTGAAATTACGCATTTTGTGTTACAAAATATTAATGACGGACAAATTTTCAAAACAGTAGTTTAGTGTGATTTTTTAATATTATGTTTTCATTATTCAAAATTTTGTAAACTCTGAGAATTGATTCAATATAATATCAGTTCAATAAAATATCAGTTCGTATATTTTGGACTAATAAATCGTTTAATCGAATGAGATGGAGAATAGACGTATCCACGTCTATTCACGAGAATAGACGTGGATACGTCTATTCTCCATCTAATTCGATTTATTTATATTTTTTACTAAGTAATAGTTTTTGCAACTGTCGTTTTAATAGTCTGAAATAATCATTTAGTTATTTATATACACTTGGTACAAAACATCTTTTTACTTTCCGTCATATCAGCTGAATCATCTAGCTTTCATGTAAACAGCAACCTACAAAGCTAGCCTCGTGTCTCTGGCGAGCTTTATTACTACGTTACTGTGAAAATGCACCTTGTCAGCTCATGCGACGCTTGTGACAAGCCACACAAGAAGCTGTATAACAGCTTACTTTTATTATCATAATGAACAATCGAGCATGCAAAGAACGTGTTTTAGCCTAACGCGAGCTGTCCCCATAGATTTCTTCAGACCAAGATTACGAGTTCTTCACATAAGGTCTTTAAGGACTGCAATTAATCAGAATTTTCACTTCAGAAGGATGCTTTTTCAATTAATTTATAATTGTCATATCCGCCTTTCGACACTCACTGCCGAGCATGGGCCTTCCCCAATGATTTCCACCGCGATCGGTTCTGCGCATCCCCCATCCAGCGGCGTTATTCCAGCGGAGCTGCCCACGAAGCGTCGTCCAGCACGCGGCTGCCATTCGAGTACCTTTCCGCCCCAACGGCCGTTGGTTTGCCGCGCTGTGTTACCCAGTGCCACTTCAGCTGAGACATCCTTAGAGCAATGTCAGACGTTCTAGTCCTCTTGGCTATGCCTTCATTTCTAATTCAATCACACAGATAAATATTACGCGTCACTCTCCACCGCTAGCTGGGCGATACTAAGCCTTCTTGTACGACCCATGGTTAAGGACCACGTCTCACATCCATATGTAATTACTGGCAACACTTACTGGTTGTTTTGAGACACTGTGGTATATTGGACGCGGATATGTGGCGGAGTTTTCCGAACGCTGCCTATCCGAGCTAGATTCGACGAGAAATCTCTTTCTCGAAGTTGGACTTAACTAACTGGACTATCTTTCCGGTAAGCATAGTTAACATCGTCTTGTCTATGTTCCTTTTAAGACCCAGTCTATGAGAAGCATTACTAAGATCTTCGAGTAATGTGTTCAGGCCGTCTAAGGGTTCAGCCATCATGACTTTACCATCGGAAAACCGTGGGTGTGATTGGTTTTCGCCATTGATGTAAGTGCCGTATTCGTTTCAGTCCAAGAGCATGGAAGTATCCTTAAATGCAGTTGTGAACAGTTTCTGAGAAATAACGTTGCCCTATCTCACACCCGCTGTTTTTGGTAAGGGTTACAGCTCTGGTACCAAAACTCAGTACTCAAATGGACATGGAGGAGTTTTGGTACCTTAGAGTCTTGGTGTACCCGTAGTCTAATTGGCATCTCTGGATAGAATGATTGCTTTAATTAATTATTTATGCTTACTTACACATTAATTAATTACACAACATACAAGGTAGAGCCGTAAGGCATTCTCTATCAGGCATTGGATTTGGATTTTTACTAGATTTGCTGGAATGTAGCGTACATCTAGCACGAACTCAGCGCGGATTCAGAAAATATTAAATCTGGTTCGTTTATGTGTCGCAGTAAGATAGATAAAGCCGTAATATATTTATAGCCCTAGTAAGTATATACCGTAACATAGTTATACGAAAGCGATTCATTACTATCTCACTAGGAATATAGTTACAAAAAGGTCCAAGTTTAGTGATATACTTATGTACAACTTACTTTCGTACAACTATGTTACGGTATATAAATATATCACTAGGGATATAACTATATTACGGCTTGATCTATCTTACTGCAACATATGCATCCGAATCGCGAGGAAAGTGAACCTAGCTGCAATCAGCTATTGCTGGATGCTCCAGAAATTAAATCTCTAGATGTTGATGAATCATTATTGTATTCTCATCGTTGTCGTATTTATCAGCAGGAAGATTACGCGATTTTATGTCGATAAAATTAAGCAAAGTTTCGCCTATCTTTTTACACTGTGTTAAGGATTTTTGTTTATGGTTCTTTAGTTTTGAGTATGATTTAATCGATATAAAACTTACTTGCCATTGCGATGGCGACTGATTTATATGTGACCTTGTATAGAGCCCTGTTCTGTGCCAGTTGCAAAGAGTTCACGAAGGCTAGATTCAAAATGAAGTGGTTGAATAAAAATTTCGTGTTACACAATGAAACACTGTGTTAGGTAATAACACGTTCTTTTCATATAACCAGTAAAAGAAACTCTGACAAACATTTTTTTCGTTACGATGGCCTTCTATGGTGCTCCCATAATAACGTTTAGTGCGCAGGCGACCGTTAGTGTTCTTTTTATATGACGAGACTTAAATTCTCCGACTTAAAATAGTTGTTTGTTCACAAAGTCTAATCCGATCACACTCGTGGCTCTTAATAACTAATTTTATTTCAGGTCCGCTAGCGTTGAAGCTAAAAAAGCAGAAATTCCAGCAAAAAGAATCGTTGCAATTAAGAAGGCAATTGCTGATGAAAAGAAAAAACTAGCCCCATTTTCTATCGCGGAGGGGGTATTTTTTTTATTTCCTTGTGATAGTCTGTAACTTAACTTAATTTATCTATTAATATAAAATTTAAAACGCTCTTTAGTGGAAAATGAAGTACCGATTTAATGAACAATTTGGTTTTTTTAATCATTTTTTTTTCTTTTCAGTTGTCCCTTTTATTTTTTTTAGCTGCAGTATTATTATTCCTCACGAGGAGTAGCCCATATTTTACTGGTTGGGATAAATTGATTGAAAAATCGTTTGGGGTATCTTTAGATCTCACTAAGATAGAGGAAGGCGGAACATCTCATGAAACATTGTAAGTTTTACTGTCATACTTTTAAACTTCAAGGTTTAGTTCTGTTAATCTGTAGCCTGAAAATGTAAGAATTATTATTATAAGTTATTCATACAAAAAACACTGGTAAACTTTAATTTACATTACTTTAAGACTCGATCTGAATAATCGTGTTGTTATATGTTTCTACCCTTGTTCGCATAAAGATAGAAGTTCGAGTCTGGCCTTCGCTTCAAGCTAGATTCGTGTTATGACTGATTCCCTTGATGACAGAAGAGGGTATAGTCGGTAACGAAATTATTCACATTGGGTCATGTGGTCATACCCGTAGTGGGATCGTACGACTCTGCATCGATGTATCTCCGTATTCCTACTGCGCTACGCTTGTTTTAACCGAATAAAAATACGTCTAGTAATCGATTAAGGTGTGTGTAACGACAAAAAGGTTATCTTTGAGGACCAAAATGAGTTGACATATATTAAAATTAAGTTAGACATTGATGTATGTTCTTTAATTTGTACAATTTAAAAATTTCGAGTAATATTAAATACTGTACCAAAAAAAATTGAAATAAGGCAGTTTTCAAACTAAAAATATCTTCTTCTCTAAATCTGCAAGTTATATTTAACAGTTTTTTAAGTCAAACGTTTGTACATTATTCAACTTAAAATTGAGCATTTTTTGTAAAACAAATTACACTGCTCAACAAAGTCTAGGGAACAGGAGGTTTTTAGGGAATATTTTTATTTTTATATATTTTTGTTTTAAAGTTTATATACCAATCGATGCGCAATTTAATGCTTAATTAGTTGCGTATATAAATAAAGGATTCAGTTTTTGAATTACGAGGTAATTTTAATGAAAAACAAAGAAAGTGTATTACAGAACTAAACAAAGAAATTTAATTTAATAAAATTTCTTAAAAATTAAAACATTACAGTTAAGAACAAATATGCGGGGACTTTTTTAATAATCAGTTGGACCCCCTAAGACATTAACAACAGCTTGAAATCGTCGTGGCATACTGATTATGAGACTATCGATTGTCTCTTGTGGAAGAAGACTCCATTCTCTGGAGAGATGTGAAAAAAGTTCATCTGCTGTGTTCAAATTTTGAGGGAGATTTCTAAAAGCCCTTCTCTTTAGTAAATCCCACGCGTGTTCAATGGGATTGAGGTCCGCGGACTGAGCAGGCCACTCCAGCACTTCGATGTTGTACTCGCGGAACACATCCATCACCTGACTCGCAGTATGTGGTCGTACATTATCTTGCATAAAAATAAAATCTGCGCCCAGATTTTGTCGGTGCGGGATAACCACGGATTGGACTACCTGTTCGCAGTATCGCTCTGCATTTAAATTTCCCCTGATCAAAACGAGATCCGTCCGTCCACCCAGGCGGATTCCAGCCCACACCATGATTGTACCACCTTGGTAGGGATGCACCTCCTGTGGGTTTTGAAGCCGACTCTGCCGACCAGGAATCCGCCAAACACGCACTCTTCTTGAATCTGGATGAAATCCGAAGCGAGATTCATCGGAGAACAGTACATGTGCCCACTGATCTACGGTCCACTGCAAATGTTCACGTGCCCACAATAATCGACGTCCTCGATTTCCATGACGCAGCGCGGGCACTCTTAGTGGTCTGCGAGCACGAAGATAAGCTTCATGGAGTCTCCTCCGAGCAGTCTGGTCACTGATAGCAACCTGGTGCTGCGACTGGAGGTCTTCTACCAACTGACGAGCCGTAATGGTGGGTTGCCTCCTTGCGACATTTTGCAAAAAACGGTCTTGTCTTTCCGTAGTAACCCTATACCTGCCTCTGTGCCTTTCGGCTACATCGCCAGTAAGTCTGTAACGTGCCCACAGTCTGCAGATAACGCTCGCGTGAGAATTCAGAGCAGCTGCAACTTCGCGTTGGGGTAGCCCAGCTTCCAACATTCCTACAGCTCGAATCATTTCTTCCCGCGTTAAATGACGTCGTGACATAATGGCCGTAGTCGCAAAAGTTACGAATAACAACAGTTAATTTTGTTTTTCAATAAAATCATAAAACAATAAAACAAATTTTTATCTTTAAAATTCTCATACAGTATCACTACACAGCAATCAAAGTGAAAGATTCCCGCCTTTTACGAAAATTCTTTTGTTTCTAATTTTTTTTTTAAATTCGAACAACGTTTGATAAACATTCAGCCTACCTGTTTACCTCAAAGAGATCAGTACTTTTTTAAAGAAGATTTTACAAATAAAGTCATATAGTTGGCTTGTTCCCTAGACTTTGTTGAGCAGTGTACTTTTTCAGTTTGATGAAAACTATTATGAACTGCATGAGTTACAGATATTGGTTCAAAGCTTTACTCGTATTTGTATAAATTTGATCAGTTCACTGGATGCACACTTATTAAGCTCTTAATAAGTGAAAAATAATATTTGGTTTTCAAATGAACGTAAAATGGAGTCCTATTTAAAACGTAGACCCTCAGCTTCCAAAGGGCCCCGCTGGCACAGCACACAGTTTTTAAAAAAAAATATTTGCAAATGTAGAAATCACAAGGTAGAAACAAATAACAACACGATTATTAAGGGCTAAAACCATTTCAACATGGGGTCCCGCTATACATATATTAAAATTATGTATAATTTCTGTACCAATAATTTAGCGTGAACGACTCGGTACCGGCTATGCTGATTTGTGTAATTATGTTCCTCGTCCCATCATCATTGATGATATTGAAGAACTTTACGGTCAAGGGTAAGTTTGATGTTGCTTTTTTAAAAAAACCGAAATAAAATAAAATTCAAGGCCATTATCACGGTACATGGATGTAGTCGGACGAACCATCTAGACATAGCAATCATGCTGTGTCTGCGGAATGAGGGGCGGGTGGAAGCGTACCCAGCTGCATACAAATCGGGTGAATGCATCTGGGTACATTTCAATAAGGGCTAACTTTATAATTTAAATTGCAAATTCCTACTAAGTACTTTTTGGTACGCACGAGCCACACGTCAAGTTACAAATTTTTAATTTTTCAATTTGTATAAAAACAAAATTTGCAATCAATCATTTTATTATACTTTTTAGCGAAACAAACGATTTGAAAGGAGTGCTCCCAGACATGAGTTTCCCTGTAATTTCATTGCTTATTTTTTACTCGTGCTACCTACCTACCTACACTTTAGGAATAATAAATACTATGCCGCCACAGGCCAATATTTTCCTGAATCTTGCTTTATTTACAGGAGCGGTAAATCGACATGTTTTTTCCATAGTTGTACCTTCTTCTCAAAAGTAAATCTTTTGAGATTAAGGTAACATTATGGAAAAGTTAGTCAAGTTTTTGCAATCTTCAGTTAAAGAGATTTCATTCAACTCGATAGTGTGATAACTGATAAGCTTCGAACTAAATTGATTAATGATGATGATGAACCTTTTCAGTCCACGAAGAGCTACCAAAAACGCCAGTCCCTTCCTTACTTCATTGGTCAACTTTGAACGCTGCGATACCGTTTAGTTTCATTTTTTTAATAGGTTTGTATTTTTTTTGCTAGCACTAATATGAAATCCGTAATGGTGGTAAATAATACTTTGCGACTTTGACTCCCTAAGTTACAAATAAGTGTCTCACTTGGGTATCATGCGCATTTTTTATTTATTATTAATATTACGCTAGGTGCAGTGGTCTACATGTCAGACTTCTGAAACCAAGGGTCGCGGGATCGATCCCCGCACAGTACAAGCATATGTGTGCATGAACATGTGTGTTTGTACTGGTCTGGGTCTTTGCTATGTATATTATGTATTTATTTACAAAAAAAGTATTTAAAAATGTATGTTTATCCGTTGTCTACTTACTACCCATAACACAAGCCTCGTAGCTTTATTTGGACGAGAGAATTGGTGTGATTGTTGGGAAATATTACTATATATATTTTTTTTTTTGTAGGTGGTGAAACAGCACTGATAATGGGAATGAAAGGCTGTAGTTTTGTACAAAAACTAGATGAAAACTTAAAAGTTGCGGCAGATCTGCACCCATGGGCAGCGATTTTTATTATTGTTCTTATTGTGATAATTTTGACTAATCTTGCGTCGAATGTTGTCGTTGCCAATTTAATTGTTCCTGTTGTAACAAGATGGGTAAGTTTAATAATTGTTACTGCAAAAAATATATGAAAAGGGGGAATACGTCCTACAGTATACTGACAGTTATGATCATTGACTTACTGACTATGGGCTGGCCCCTAAGTACCAAATCTCAGTAATAATGACGCACAAAAGATACAGAAGATACAGTGCCATATCCATCCCTGTAACATCTTATTCCTGAGAGTGCGGGCGTAGAGAGCCGAGCAGGGAGCGTTAGTATAGTAGCCCATAATGTGATAACAGAAATGAAATGTAGGCGGTTCGGCAAAGGGAAAACTAAAAACAGAATAATAAAAACCCAGTTTTTACCCGCAAAGCATGTAACTTAAGCTAACTGTCCTAGTTATCTACATAAAATTTGATTTTTTAGGGTTTGGTTTCGGGGGTCAACCCACTCTGGTACTGCATAACGGCTGGGTGCACTGCTTCGTTTGGATTCTTACTTCCTATTGCATGCCCTGGAAATTTAATGGTATACCGTGCTGCAAAAATCCCATTGAAAAAAATGGTAGGTATATAGCTATTTTACAGTGCTCATTTTTGCTTAGTACGTTTCAGTTTATTTGTTAAAAAAACATTGTAAGGTACTTGAGCTCGTTAGCCTAAAGTAGTTTGTTGTAACACTTTCATGTATAAAATGTATGTTGCCCGCTACTTTTCACTGTAGTGGTAGAAAAAATTACGTGGGTTTCCATTGAAGGTACACATTGGGATTTTGAGGTTAGAGTCAAAATGGCGGGTGTATTGCACCGAATTAACGTGAACCTAAGTATTTCCTGTCCTGAAACCCTGTCACTAGCAAGTTGGTAGTAATAAATTCAGTAAGTAGAAATAACCAGCTGTTTTTCATGACTACCTGTCGTCATGTTAGTCACTAAACAGCAAAGGAGCTTCCTGCTAGAAGTTCAAAAACTTCGACCGCACATTTCACAAAAACTGTTGTGTAGTGAAAAGTTATTTGGAAAGTAGAAATAAGAGAGAGGCTCTTCGTATATTTATCCATTTACTTTGTAAACTGTCAAATAACAAAAGGGCCGCTGGCACAGCCCCACATTCAGCGTTGATCCTTCTTTGATCCTGTAAAGAAACCGATACCAAGTACCCAGTTAAATTGAAAAAACTTGCTATCAAAATCTTTCCCACCGCTTCTAGATCTCTATACTTTGTACCGTTCTCAAACCGTTGACCGGTGATTAGTTAAAAAAACAGGACAGAACGAACATAAAATGTATCTTTCATGTCATGGCACCATTTCACCCGAGCCTCTTTTTCTGCTCCCGTAAAGTTGCGCGGCATCTGAGAATCACCCAACATCTATTTTTTACATCCCTTAGTGATAAGGGTTGTCCACAATAATTTATATGGCAAAACAACGTTTCGCCCGAAAAAAAACCACCAAAAAAAAACAAATTTTTGACAATAAAATCATATTTTTTATATATTTATCAACCTTGATGGGTCGGATATTGGTAACCTCTCACACTGTATATGTTTATTGCTTTTGACCAATTAGTGGGTTGTTTATTTTTATTCGCATGTCTGTACTTCTGTCGTATAATCGGTGGAATCCCAGAATCTGCCGAATCCGTATAATCTAGTATTTATCGAATCCATGTATCAATCCAATCCCAGAATCTGTCTTATATCGATCATGAACGAAACAGTTTCATACAAACGGCTGGAACTGCAGGTACTCGTAGCTTTTAGAATGACAGTTATCTAAGTTTCAGAAGCTGAAAAAGATGATTATTTTGGTTTAAATTTCCACTAGACGACGCCAGCGCAGGAACCAAAATACGAGTACATCTAACTGTACCAACCAACAAAACAGTGTGTTTTGTTGGTGTCAGTGTTGTGATTCCAGGTGCATCTTCTGTGTTCTCTACCTTTTTCAGGTGATTATAGTTAGATGTGTTTTGGTTCCTGCGCTGACGTCGTCTAGTGAAAATTTAAAGCAAAATAATCATCTTTTTCAGCTTTAGTCATGGATTTCCGCAAAGTAACGCCTGATTTTATCAACTATATCTAATAATAATAATAATCTAATAAAAATAATAGAATATTAGTTTCAGTCAACGGCAGATAGAATATTAAAACTGATCTTTCAGCAATGACACCATTATAATGCAGTTGATTCAGACGTTTTTTTTTAATTTTACAGGTAATAGCTGGTACTGGGCCAACTGTTACAACATTATTATTAGCATGGGTGCTTTATACATTTTTCCTTCCTGTATTGTATCATGATATAGTTAAGCTTCCTCAGTTGCCAGTAATTTGGCCTTCTGTTTAATTAGTGTATTAAATTATTTGAGTAGTATTCACGCAGAGTTATGTAATTCAAAATAATAATTAAAAAATATATTCTGGTAACTAATAGTTAGGTACCAGGAGCCTTTTTGGAAATGTCAAAGTATTTATGTAAAATGTAACGGTGAGTGTTTTGTGCGCAGCTTGTAGGTATATGTCAGAGATAAATTGCAAAATCCGTTATTTTAATAATTTCACTAAAGAAATTTAACTAGTTGACAAGTTTGCGTTTTTTTTTGTAATTTCACTAGTGAAATCATACAATTACGGATTTTAAATTTTACCTGCGTCATCAAAGCAGTATGGAATTTTTACGTTAAATGTGATTACACATAGGTGGTGTAGGTAGAAATACTAGCATAAAATTATTGTGGGGTAGAAATTAAGATAGTGGTTAGTTTATGGGAATACGGCTTTTTGCGTCAGTAAGTTTTCTCAATTAAGACATATTAAGAACAGGTTTTCACATGTTCGATACATTTTTACTGTTTAAAACTTTTGACTGCGAAAAGGCACTATAATGTTTTCATCTATTCCCGCGTGATCCCACTTGTGTTGATCCACCTTTTGTAATTATTATATACAATTATTGGTTTTATATAAATGAGGGCATATATTTTTATCGTCCAGGACGTGAATACGTATCACGAAAAATCATAAAACTTTATTTCGAATTATTTTATATTCCGCTATGTGCTCTCATGCGTTATAGCAAGGGGAAAAGGGGGGGAAGAGATTTTTTTTTAAATCGGTGATCACAACAAGGAGGATCAGATAGGAATAAATCAAAGTTAATTTTATTAAAGAACTTGCTTAATTTTTGGAGTCTTAGCCACTATCAATACAGTAGGTTTCTACTAAATAAAATATAGGTTTAATTTAAGCACAATTAATTGTAATACTAAAATAATACACCAAAAATATTACAAACTGCGGTAAAGATTTAATTTTTTGTTTTATTGGTGCAAATATATTAACTGGTGCTTTTTTATTTTTCATGATATGATATGATTTTTCATGATATGTGTGGTTATTTTATATATAATATTATTTTAATTTCAACAAAATAAGCCATCGTTTTGTTCGCAATATTGAAAAGGTGTTTTTCATACCGTAATGTTTTTTTACCACAGAAGTTGTGTGATTTTAATTTATTTTTAATAAAGTACTATGATCCAATTTTGTGTAGTTTCATTTTATAATAAAACTAGCGACCCGCCCCGGCTTCGCACGGGTACAATGATATACTAAATACACTACATAAAAACTGAACGTTGTATATAATAACATAACGGCCCGCTCTGGCTTCGCACGGGTATAACCAATGATTTCAAAAGAAGGATCCGCCCGTCAGTGACTTTTCTATAAACCATCTTCATACAAAGAAAAAGTAACGCCATCTGTCAAAATTTATTGGAACTACGTGAATATCTTGCTGTCTACGTGTTGCTACGTTGCACGAGGACGACGACGTAACCTTGTACGAGCGTGCAAGATTATTTTATTTCAAACTTTTAAGTTAATATTTTGTTGATGTCGAAAACAAAATATTTTAAGATGATGAAATAAAAGAGAAGAAATTATAACCAAAGTAATGTATTATACATTTACATAGAGTTTTTTTTATCGATATTCATTTAAATGGTATAGCCGATCCTTTTAGTCTCCGTAGCCAGCTTTTGATATATTACCATCTTTGTCCAAAAAATGATTAGAGCATACTCTTGTGTTTTTATGAGGTTTAAAATAGGGCTCGTTTCGTTATTTTCGAATAATACGATTTTAAATCTCTTAACGCACTGGATCATTAGGAAATCTGTAATTTAAATATTTATTTAATCACAATTCGTAATATTATTAGTTATTACATATTAGTTATTTATATAAACACTTATTAAATTTTTAAAATATTTTTATATCCATTTTTACTAAGAATTTGATGAAACAAGCGACTCCACTTAGTTTTGTAAAGAAAAAGAAAATAAGGCTACCTATTTTGAAATATTCAGTTTCTTTTATCATTAAAGATAAATACTGTAAAAATTATTGAAGGAATGAAAGAGTGGAGTTATTAGTGGCGCCAAAAATCTCAACTTCCATTTTTTTACGATTACAATACTCCCTTATTTACTTCTTTCACTCGAAAGTAAAAAATACGTTCATACAAGGTTACCTCAGCAACGCGGGTGATAGCGCTTCACTAACCTTTAAATTTCGCATAGAAATGCATTTATTTAATATTTAAACAAGAAACAAATATATAGTAGGAATAATTACCTGTGTTACGATATCCTATGTCGCTTTTAAAATTTTGTATCATAATTTTTACAGCCTTTTATGTCGCAAATAGGTATTTTCTAACACCGACATACACAACCGCGCTCTGCTGCTTCGCGCAGACGACTGACACTGAGTCGCGTTGGCCCTAAACTAACATTTTAGGGCCAACGCGCTGGTGCCATCAGACGCGCCCGTTAGCCGCGTCCTTTACGCAGTAAATATATAAGTCAATGGGTAAAACATATATTTAGCTAACCTACGTCATACAGCTAACATATGTGTTAATGTATGTGTAAATTATATTAAGCACTTCACTAGGGCCATTTATAGCTGTTTTATCCAGCATCTTATTGTCAAATATCTTTAAATAATATTACAATAAAACCACAAACAAATACAAAAATATTTCGTAGTTTTGGCCAGTTTTAGCAACTTGACTGACGTTCGACACTTGCGGTTGGGAGCCATTATGATGATGAAGACTTTTATTCCTTTCATAGACTTCATGGACAATGCTTGGGGTATACGGTTCCAGACAAAAATATAGGCTCACCAGAATCTCATGAGAATCAGGGTAATTTAAAATTTTTATGGTAGCACAATGGAAATTGAAATAAATGATTTCAATACTCTTAATTATTAACAGGAAGAAGACCGATAGATATCATATTTTAGTAAAAGGAGTATTCCTGATTGCCTAGGCTTATGTGACTCTTGCCTTTATAAGGTTTTGGGCGATTATATCTGCGTTTTATATCAATACTAGTGGACCCCGAAGACGTTGTTCTGCAATCGCATTTTTAAAATATTCTTATCTTTTAAACCTTCCCTGGACTTCCACGAATATTTCAAGACTAAAAGTATTTAAATCGGTTCAGCCGTTCTCAGGTTTTAGCGAGACTAACAAACAGCAATTCATTTTTATATATGTTACTGTAAAAGCCCGAACTGTGGTAAATTCTAAGATTTTCCGGTAAAACCTAAGATTTACCAACTCTCAATGGTAAAAGTCCGAACAGTTTTTTTATTTCGAACTTTTACCACCATTCACTAGGAAAAAATGTCTTTATCAACATTTACCATGCCCTTGAGGTAAATCCTAAGATCTGCCTAGTAAATGGTGGTAAAAGTTTGAAATAAAAAAACTGTTCGTACATTTACCATTGAGAGTTAGTAAATCTTAGGTTTTACCGGAAAATCTTAGGATTTACCACAGTTCGGGCTTTTACAGTAACATATATAAGAAGATTTTGTATTTTTATAGTGAAGGGAAGCCTACATAGTTTACTTACATTTTTATGACATCGAAGGACATAGATAATGACAAGTCATTATTGCCATATGAAAATTTCGAATTTTCATAAGATTTCGGTGCCCCTTTGGGATGATTGATTTTTTGATTGATTTGATCCCAATTTGGGATGATGACACCTATCTTAAATATTGTCAAGAACATGGTGTTTAAAAAACATAGCCCCTATGAAGTTAATACAACCAATATATTTCAAAAAAGCTGTAGAAACCAATTTTTAAACACACAAAACGAAATAAATATTCGGTCAATTGACTCTGATTTCTGACACATGACCGTGACGTCACAATCATTTAGTACCATACGAAATCTATGAAGGCAGACCGTTTTGACAGATAATAAAAAGTATGTCAACGATTGGTGGTGTCGTCTAGCCAATTTATTCATATTTCAGAGTATAACGTTTGAGCCGTTTTTGACAACTTTTGACAGACGTGTACCTAATGAAAATACTTCAGCTCTTTTAATAATTATATTCGTTTTATATCACATTCTTCAAGATCTTAACCAATTAGAGAAAATATATCAAAATGTTGTAAGTTACATTATTGATCAATTATGCTTAACCAATAACTGATTAAAACTGCATGTTAGTATTTGTTGAAAAATAAACTAAAACATGATTTTGAAAATACGGCCAATTAGCTGAGAATGTGCACTCTTTGTTTAACTCTTGTGTATTTTATTTAAACTGTCGTTTAACGTATCATTTAATTTTATAGATTCAAAAAAGAAGAGGATGATTTAAGTTTATTTCAGAGAACGAAAATGTTTCTCGCCATACATTGGAAAGGAACATTGTGTTTTATAACACCTATTATATTGATTGCGATCCTTGCGCCGTTTCCACCAAAGGTATAATCCTTTATTATTGTGCCATTATAGCTATAGTTCGATAAAATTGTGGACAGAGTGAATGTGGGCAACAGATATTGGCTGGGACGAGATTATCTAGATACTTTTATGTCAGTCGCGGTGTGTAAAGCAATATCGTTCCACCTTGCCCTGCATAAAAGTAGCATTCGGTTTCTTGCGACCGGGACGCGCGGCTCACTGCTTAGTACAGACCGCGTCACGCGACCGCTACCTTCAAGAGTGGATCACGTTTCGTCACGGGTCGTGGTCTCGCATCTCCGTTGCACTGGTCGCTAGGAAGGTGATTTGGTCACCTGGCTTTAGTGTCTGTTATCTTGGTTCTCAGCAAAGACGCTCGCATACCAACTGGGCGAACCTTAATCACTGTTGTAGCATACAACTGATTAGTAATTGATCAACGCGGCCATTTTGTAATTACAAAGGTAGAAGGGAAATCCCTTCCGCCGGACATTCTGGGTTTCTGTCCATCAGTCTATCAAACAGGTGTCTAATAGGTAAAATAAAATGAACACTTAAGAATATATATTTTTTTGTAAAAATATTCTTTGTAAATCTTATTAACCACTGTTAGTTTTTCATTTTTTTTTTGCAGCCTCATCAGTGGTGCGGGTATACTTTAGTGTTGATGGCAATTTTTTGGGTGACTGAATGTATTCCGATTGCTATAACGTCATTTTTTCCCGTCCTCATATTTCCAATGACTGGAATTCTGACCACATCGGAAACATGCAAATTCTATATTAATGTAAAGTATCAATTAAATACATAAGTTTTTTCAGTTGTAATACCTTTCACAGTATATTTCAGAATGGAATTTTTAACGCAACATTTTTGTATTTTGTCACTTTTAATAACAACCATGCTAAGAATTTTCCTCGGCCTGGTCTTTTGATTTGGTAAAAATATCACAATTACCATTTTTTCTTCCTACTTCAATTTTTTTTTTAATTAATAGGTTTATGTAAAGTACGGTCGCCATGAGAAAGTGCTTACCACCATACGGATCATATTTGCTTGTACGCATTTAAGTCACAAGTTAACTTAGATGACTATTTCATATTAATTTGATTGACCATAGATTTTTTTTCTAACGAGAATCAATAATTCTTTTACGAGGTTAATTGACACCGGATATACTGTTATTTCAAGAAATAACGAAAATAGTTCCATTACCAAAAAGTGGTCATATGTGTGAGAATGTGTATGTAACTTGAACAATTTTTTTTCAGGATTCTGTCATGATGTTCAATGGCAGTCTTATACTGGCTTACTCTATCGAGCAGTCTGGTTTGCATAAACGATTAGCTTATTTTGCAATACGAATTA
Organism: Pyrausta despicata; assembly: GCA_963921415.1. Classification (NCBI taxonomy): domain Eukaryota; kingdom Metazoa; phylum Arthropoda; class Insecta; order Lepidoptera; family Crambidae; genus Pyrausta; species Pyrausta despicata. Next base: position 6,764,240 of record OY992853.1, read on the forward strand.
TCGGATACTCCCATGTCAGGTATTTCTTCGAAAACAATTTCTATAATGTACCAAATGGTTCCAAATTATTGTTGAATTACATAGTTTTTTTATTTGAAAATACGTCTCAAAATTCTGAATGTTTATACTTATATTTCATGTGCATATAATGAATATAACTCTTTTACAATTAAGTAAAAGTACTTTACTTATTGCTTGTTGTTTTTAAAAGCACGCTGCGTTTGTCCGTAAATCTGTAAAATATCAAATATCTGTTTTAATTAGTAGACGCAATTAAGCATTATAATACCTTTTGGTAATCACAAAAACTGGCGGACCTATTACACACCAATACTCATATAACATATAATTTCTAAGCAAATCATGAGAGTAAATTATTATATGTATATTAAAAAAAACAGATGGCTGTAGATTAAAAATAGATGAGTATTTTGTGATTTCAATGGAACTAATATTCATACACAGATTCAACACCTGTAAGCAATAAGCGTAAATAAATTTAGCCCCTGTGTGCCCAGATGCATAATAAATAAAAAAAAACTTATGTTAGAAAAAAAGCTGTAGCTTTTTAATTCTTTTTCAGTAAAAAGATTGTGTGCTAAGTTGCGTGTTTATAAATATTTACGAGTGTACTACCATCAAAGTGAGTGTCTTAAAGATATATTAAATTGTATCTCATTTCTAGGTTGCTGCTAGCCATGTCTACAGTGACAACTTTCGTGTCATTGTGGGTCACAAATACAGCAGCTACAACAATGATGGTCCCCATAAACTTTGCCGTGCTCAGGGTATTCGATGCTGTAAGTACATAATTACGTTTCACTAGGAGAGGAAAAGATCACATCGAAAAAAAAACCAAATGTTGATCAAGTATCATTTCAATGATTTGATTTAATTAACTATAATAAACGTTATAGCCCAGTGATTTTTTTATATTGAGTTTTTTTTTAAATGTATACAGCATAACATCTTGAAATTATACGAAACGGGTCCTGATGGTGAAAAATATGCATCGGACATCACGACGTGCTATTTTTGCTCGGCTACTTATTCCGCTACGATCGGTAAGTATTAAGTATATTATTATTATTAACGACCGACCGCTTGGTGCAGTGGTCTACATGTCGGACTTCTAAAACCAAGGGTTGCGGGTTCGATCCCCGCTCAGTATAAGCATATGTGTGCATGAACATGTGTGTTTGTACTGGTCTAGGTGTTTTTATTTATTGAGAAAAAAAAATCTATGTATAATAATATGTATTAATTTACAAAAAAAAAAATATTTATGTATGTTTATCCGTTGTCTAGTACCCGTAACACAAGCCTCGTAGCTTAATTTAGGACTAGAGAATTGGTGCGATTGTTGTGAAATATTTATTTATTTACTATCCATAAGGCCAGTTGTTGAATAGACAGATAGCGCTATCAGACCGATAAATTTCCAAGATGGCCGATTTGAAATGTTAAACTTGATTAAGCAAAAGGTCACATCGTATGACATCTTAAATTTAATCGGCTTATATCTAACAGTCCGATAGCTATTTATCTGACTATTGAAAAATTTGCCTTTAGCCCTGATTTTCCTGTTAATGCAATGTTGCTTTGTGCTTATTGCAGTCTCTAATCCAAAAAAAAAATGTATGTTGTAAATAGCTAGCTGTGCTGCTAGTGTGTCGAAAGCCACATTGCAATAAAACCCTTGTGTCTCAAACATTTGAAAAGCGTAACAACAGTCAAGGTCAAAAATGTGTTTTACATTTATAAATGTACGTAGTATGTAGTTTTACATATACATATAATTATGAATGCAAGCATTATTAATAAAATTTTAGGTGGCATTGGAACTTTAGTCGGTTCGGCAACAAACCTCGCGTTCAAAGGACTATTTCAAACGTAATTTTGTCTTTTTTATTTGTTTGTAGTTTTACCAGTAAAAGATCATGTTCCAAAATACATGGGAATCCGCGCCCACCAACAGACATCAAATTGGTGTCAATGTGATCGTTAGTTTATCTTAAATATGTTTTAACAAAAAAAATATTGGAGTATTTCAGAAAAATCTAAGTGTTTTTTTTCTCTTTCCATTAAAAATACCATTAATTATTGAAATTTGGGTAAATATACGATATTTTAGTCTCACAAAACTTATCACAATGTGGATTATTCATCAAAAAGGTGTAAATGCGGTACTTGACATGAGCCGCCCTAACCCAAGTCTAAACGTAGCAAGTCAGTACAGTTTATAGGCGAAGTATCTGCATAAAACATTGCATATCATGAAAACCCCATTGGTTCGCTCGATGTTGCCGTGCTATAAAATGATCTACTCGTTGACATGTACCATTTCAATACCATTTGACGACCGCTTGGTGCAGTGGTCCGTATGTCGGACTTCAAAACCAAGGGTCGCGGGTTCGATTCCCGCACAGTACAAGCATAAGTGTGCATGAACATGTGTGTTTGTACTGGTCTGGGTGTTTTCTATGTATAATATGTATTTATTTACAAAAAAAAAGTATTTAAGTATGTTTATCCGTTGTCTAGTACCCATAACACAAGCCTCGTAGCTTACTTTGGGACTAGAGAATTGGTGTGGTTGTTGAGGAATATTTATTTTATTTTATTTTTGTTGGTAGGAAAAACTGTCATGATCGTTTAATTAAATGAAAATTGTTAAACTTGCCTGGGATTCCGTTCGCATGTGTATTAGATATGCCAATTATTCCAACGTATATTTATCAAAAAAAAAATTACATCGAAACGAAATCTTGTTTGCTAACTTAGTAAATAAAATTAAGTAAACATTTGTAGTCTACTAGTAGCTAGTTGTACTTTTGTCAGACAAGATTATACTTAAAGCCAACGTTACTTTGAAATGAATCATACATTTGTTGCATTTTCAGGACATACCCCGAAGCTCCGGAATATTTGTCATTTCCCAAATTTTCAGCATTTGGTATTCCGTATATGATTGTACTGCAATTTTTCACATATTTATACTTGATCGTCATGTATTTTGGAGTATTTAGGTAAATATTTTTTATAAATGTTTTCCCTCGTTTTGACTTTTTCAAGGACCTTATGTTAATTGAATTCATGAAATATATTTATATACCAACCAGTTAGGGTTGAAGGCTCTATTTTGATTAAGTTGAATAACTAATGTGATATTTTACAGACCGGGGAGTGCTGCTGCAAAACAAGCCGTCATAACAGAAAAGGCAAAAGAAGCTGCTCAGCATGCCATTCAAGAAGATAGTATAAAAATGGGAAAATTTTCATTCTGGGAAGGGGTAATAATACATTTACAGCTATTATTTTACAGCTTTTATTTACGACCGCTTGGTGCAGTGGTCCGCATGTCGGACTTCTAAACCAAGGGTCGCGGGTTCGATTCCCGCACAGTACAAGCATAAGTGTGCATGAACATGTGTGTTTGTACTGGTCTGGGTGTTTTCTATGTATAATATGTATTTATTTACAAAAAAAAGTATTTAAGTATGTTTATCCGTTGTCTAGTACCCATGACACAAGCCTCGTAGCTTACTTTGGGACTAGATAATACGGTAGTTGACACCACCAATCGTTGACGTACTTTTTATCAACTGTCAAAACGCTTTTCTTCATAGAGTTTGTATGGGAATAACACACTTTGACGTCATCGCGTGCAATGTCGACTGAGTGACTAATTAGCATTTGAATTCCAATTAAAAATCAAATAATACGAACTGCAGAAAAATATTAGTGTAAAGGTATCTGAAATTATGAATTATTTTAGAGAAAATCAGTTTTTTAATATTTCTTTCATAGTGGAAACAAGCCTATTGGTGTGATTGTTGAGAAATATTTATTTATTTATTTTTAGCACACTTGTGTACTTTCAGATCAGCGTAGTTCGCTAATCTCGGCCGAGAATCTCCGACGAGTGTAATTTGGCTATGAGATTACGGTTATTGATGTTTCGTTTTTTTATTCATTTTTATCATCTGCTTTACCATTACACCAAAGTGGTTGTCACATGAATGTTTGTGACAGTAGAATATAATATATAACTAGCGGACCCCGCAGACGTTTTTTTTTATTATTTCTTTCGTAAGAACTATCCCCGTACTGTAAGGAATAACATAAAAAGAAGCATTGGCCAAAATTGGTCCATGCGTTCTTGAGTTCTGCGCTTACCAATACATTTTGCGATTCATTTTTAAATTATAGATATACATAAGTACGATGATTGATGAATTTAATATTCCGAATTTTAACAGCATTACATGCACATTCACAATGAATTTAAGTTATGGACTCGCAATATTACATGGAAAGAAATTCAGTGTAAATAATTATTTGGGGATACTAGTCTTGTTGTTTTGTTATAATGACGATGAAATTCAGACTTGTTTTTCGTTTTCAGATGGTGTTGCTACTATTTACCACGGCTATGGTTGGATTTTTCTGTAGATCACCTCAAATGTTTCCTGGGTGGGGCGACCTTATAATAAAATCGTTTGGAATAACAGATGAAAAATTGTGAGTAGATATGTGTATTTACTGGTAAATTATGACGTTAAAAGAACACAAAACAACTTATGAATGTGAGAAAAATACAGTTTTAAGAACGAAACAGTACATGAATTCCTGTTTTTACCGCTGTAACTGTAACAAAAAAAATCTCCTTCAGTAATCGGCTAAAAAGTACCTTTTACTTTTAGTAAAAGTTGCTTATTAAATAAAAGAATAAGTAATGTTGGTGTCTTTACAGGAATTAATAAAAAATATTGTGAAGTGTTAGGATAGATTTGTGAAAAATCGGTCCATTTTTTTTGCTTATGTTCACCTGATCACCTTATTATTTATATCACGGGCAAAAATAGTAAATGATCACCGCAAAATATAAAGCCGCATTTAATACACTCTTTTGCAAAAAAAACGGGCACCTAAGGAAATTTACGTTCTAAGGTCGATTTGAGTTAATTAAATGAAATTTATTTCTTTGACGTAGTCTGTATACTTATAATCGTGTAAATTAATGCGCGTGAAGTGAGTTCGGGCAACTAAAAGAAAAACAAAACGATGGATTCTTTAAAACCGATGTACACGCCCAAACAATAAGAAGTGGTCGGCAATAAAGATAAGATTTTTTTTTACTTTTTTTAATTAAATAAAGTTACAAATGTAAAAACCTAATACCGAATGTGACCTCCTCTTGCCAAAATCACAGCTTGAATCCTTCTGGGCATGCTTTCCACGATGTTTTTAATAACGTTTTGAGGCATTCGTTCCCACTCTTCTGCAATGACTCTTTTTAGCTCCCTGATGTTTTGTGGAGCAGGTTGCACTGATCTTACACGTCTCTTTAGAACATCCCAGACATGCTCAATTGGATTGAGGTCAGGACTTCGAGCTGGCCAATCTAAACGACGGATCCCAACTTCTTGCATGTACGCTTCCACGTCGCCAGAACGGTGCGAGCGAGCATTGTCGTCCATAAAAATGGAATCTTCCCCAAGTGCAGTCAATGTGGGTTGTGCATATGGAATTAGGACTTCCATTATGTACCGATGTGCATTTAATGTTCCATTTTCTATGAAAACTAACTCCGTACGCTCCGTCGAATTAGTTGCTGCCCAAAACATAACGGAGCCTCCACCATAAGGAGTGATTTCTTCGAAACACACTTCCGCATAGCGTTCCCGTGGTCTTCGCAGCACTCGCCGGCGTCGGTCCTCTCCACACAAAGAGATTCTAGCTTCATCAGAAAACAATACTTTATTCCAGTCCTCCAGAGTCCATGAAGCACAGTTCCGAGCAAACTGAAGTCGAGCAACACGGTGCTCACGGAGTAATTTAGGGCCCCGAGCTGGGCGGTAACTCCTGATATTGGCAGCCAAAAGCCTCCTCCTGACCGTCTACAAGCTAACTTCTACTCCTCTTACTTCTTCAAAGCTCTTCTTCAGGTCCACACTTGACGCCTTACGATTCCGCAACGCCTGACTCACCAAAAAGCGGTCATCTCTTGGTTCTGTGCATCGTTTTCTTCCCGAACCGGGTCTTCTTTTGACCGAACCGGTCTCTTGATACCGTTGCCAAGTCCTCTGGACAGTTGAACGACTCACATTTAGCCGCTGAGACACGTAAGTTTGCGAACAACCTTCTTCAAGTAGGGCTATAATTTTACCGGCCCTTATCGCTTTATCACTCATATCAAAAAGTGGTATTTAATGTAAAAATAAAGATTAAATTGTTTAACCCCTTATTGCATGAATTATGAAGGAGGCAGAAAAAAAAATTTTTTTTACTGGATATGTCTTTTATTATACCTAATCTAATAACTTGACATGAGAAAAAAAAATTAGTAATAATAATTAAGAAAATAGCCAACGAAGCCATATATGGCTTCGTATGCATTATAGTAAAACGATATGATGCCATATATGGCTTCGTATGCATTAACGATGAAATTCCAGAAAACAGTTGCGTTTGTCATTAAAACATAAAAAAACATTACATTTTCCACATTTTGTGAAAGAACGATATTTTAAACAATTTTGACATATTTGTCGTGTTGACTTTATCCATTCTGGGTAATGGGCCACGTTATCTGTTCGAACAGAATTCAAAGGTAACTCTTGGTGTCTAGCTGGAGCTTTTCGTGCCTTTTTGGAAGGCAATGGTGACTCAGGCAAACCAGTGTCATTGTTGCCTTGGCTTGAAGTCTCAGGCAAGTTGAGACTCCTGAGGCAAGATGGACGTCCGCGTTTTTTTGCCACCGCGCTTGATGGACTTCCGACTTCGCTAGTGGGAGTAACGGCTCCACTTGAGGTCGGTGTTCCAAGGAGACTAGCTGTACGACCACGATTTTTGGGCACTGCACTTGCTGGACTACCGACATCGCTAGTTGGAGTAATGGCTCGACTTGAGGTTGGTGTTCCAAGAAGGCTAGCTGGACGACCACGTTTTTTGGCCACCATAACCTTTCCAGCTTTGCGCATATGCTCCGACACTGCAAGTTTGAAATCAAACAGCGGCAGGTATTCAAGTCCATGAATTCGGCGCCATAACAACCAGGCATTAACTAATGTCATATCAATCATGTGGAAGAAGATTCTTTTGTACCAATTCCGAGATCGCAGTTGAATTCTGTAATAACCGAGCATGGAGTCGAGTAAATCGACGCCACCCATGTGTTGGTTATAAACATCAACTGCTTGGGGCGACGTTATATCCTTGTACTGTTTTTCTTTTCGAACATACCGCTGCTTTGTTGTTGTCGGTTCACTGCCTACGTAAGCCGAGAGCATATTTACGATTTTATTATCAAACCAGGACACTAAACTCAGCTTCACGCCGTCTATTTCAGCTGTCTTCTCTTCCATACTTCCTCGTCCCTTCTTTTTTAGTTCCTTTTCAGTAGGCATATTCGAGTTCGGCACGCGGTTAAGCCTGACAGTTCCCAGTGGCAGTATACCATTTTTAAACAAATAAACTTGCAGGTTAGGGCTATTGAACCAGTTATCGAAAGAGAGTTTATGGTTTTGATGCTTTGGTACTGTGGAAGCAAGTCTGGTCACAACATTCGAACTCACCCCAAGATCAGGTGCATCTGACGGAAAAGTATTACTTTGGTCTCCAGCAAATATGTCAAAGTCGTAGCTGAATCCTGACACACCACTTAAAACCTGATTTTTATATCCCCATTTATGAGGTTTTGCTGGATTGTATTGCTTTATTTCATGACGACATTTGGTGGGAATAATTTGCTCATCTACGGCTAAGTACTCCTCTTTTGGAACCAGCAGCAAACGTTCACGAATCTTATCCAACAATGGTCTAACTTTGAAGAGTTTGTCGTAACCATCTGTGCCACGGGGCTTAAAGTTTTCGTTATTATTGAAATGCAAATTCTTCTTAATCGCATCAAATCTGTTACAGGTCATTGTTTCATAAACTTGCTGCTGGCCTACATGTTTTGACCAATACAGTCTCGTTGACGGTAACTTTACACAAGACATGAAAATTACCATGCCAATGAATTGCTCAATCTCTTCTTTGGTTATGTTTGCTGGTTTATTAGCGTTGTTCTGAATAGATTTTAGGTTGGACTGCTCAACAATCATATCAATCAACTCATCCGTGAACAAGAAATTGAAAATTTCTTGAGGTGAATCCAACTTTATGATTTCTGCAGGCAGATCGGAGTTCCCTAAAAATTTGAAGTTTTCTGCATCATAAGCTTCCATTTTCTGTTTTTTCCAAATTACCGGGACTTTTTTGTTTTTTTGGCCCTTAGCTGTGGATGAGGATGGAGCATGCAAGCTTTGTGTGGTGATTTCATCATCATCGGAACTATCCGATTCAGATATGACAATTTTTTTTTTACGGGTACGGCGTGAGGGGACGGATGCAGGTTCATATTCAGGATCAGAGTCAGAAACTAGATCATCATCACTCTGACAGCCGTCACCAGGAATGGGATTCACATGCTTCGATGTACCATAAAAGCGTGAGGGATTCATTGCTGCAAAGAAAAGAAAGCAAGCTTTGAATGCATATAAAGCCATATATGACAGACAGTGAATATGTCTTGAACGCATACTAAGCCAAATATGGCAATTCAAAAATTGCTAAAACTACATGCACAAAAACACTGAAATCCGAGTTATATTATGTTTATGAATGTACAATGAATTCATTTTAAAAATCCAGCATTTTTTACTTACCAAATTATTGCTTTTTTTCCAATTATTAAATCAGCACTAAATAAATTCACTTCACCGGTCGGAGTTGCTGAACATAACCTCTAATAACTTGACAGATAGACCTTACCATAGACAACAAAAAATGCGTTCCGTTACACGAAGAATTCTGTAATATTTTTTCTTAGTTGGATTATAAAAAATAAAAAAAATTATATGTTGAAAAAAATAAACAAAACCAGAAACCATATATGGCGTTGTATGCGGTAAGGGGTTAATTTGCAGAAAATGTCCAAAAAGTTTTAAAATATCGTAATCAGTTAAAAATCGTTTCAGCAATTCGCGCCATTAGTAAAGCAATTTTAGAATAATCCACAATAATCATTATTTTTCTTTTATTAATTTCAAATTTTAAATTTGGAACGTAAAGAATCATGCCAGGATGCTTCAAATAACATGCCAATACATCGTCAAATTAATAAAACCTATTAATTGTTCTTCTTCATTAAAGTAGAGGAAAAAATCTAAAGTGCCCGTTTTTTTTGCAAAAGAGTTTATAAAACTCTAACCAAAGTTTGTACATTTTGCTATCCTATTAAAGCAAATGACTCCAAGCAATTCATAGTTGACTCAAAAATAGTAAATGATCACTAAAATGAATTTATAACCAAAGTTTTAAATACATGTTGCGTTTATTTATTCATCATATTTATTATTTATTTAGCGTCTCGTTTACTTTTTAAGGTAAATTACGCTTGACAAATATATTTTTACCTAGTAAATAAAGTTACCTAATATAACATAGTAAATAAAATACTAGATTGACATTTTACAATGAAATCACTGATTATTACCCATTAAAAATATATTTCTTATAGGTACGTTTCTACCAAATGTAATAGAGATCTAAAACAAATAAGAGTCATACAATTTCAATAAAAATTACAAGAAACATAAAAATTCGTCTTTTTAAAATTGATTATAAAACGCTTAAAATTCTTAAAAAGAATCAGTCTTCTGTAATAATAACTAATAACGACCAATCCGCGACTTCGTCCGCGCAAACGTTGGGTTTTTCCGTCTTCCTGTTTTATTCAAAGGAACATTTATTCGCGATAAAAAGTATCCTATCACCCAAGTTAGCTTGGTAATACAGACAAGGATATATTTATGTATAACTTTATCAAAATCCGTTTCGTAGTGACACCGTGATTTACGGACTAACACGAAACATCCAAACAAAGTAACTTTTGCATTTATGATATTAGTGTGATTAATATTTTTATTTATTTTTGGCTGGTCGTCCTCTCTTATGACCTAATATGAAATCATTTGGTAATCAATCACATTTTATGACAATCAATAGTAAATTAAATTGCTCGCAAAAATTTGTTGATCATTTACTAATATTTGGTCTTCAAATACAATTTTAACTGTAGTGTGAATAAAACAGCTAGAACTATTTTTATATTTGGCATAATATTTTTGTATCTATTTTAAGTATCTATTTTTGGTTAAAGAGATAAGGGGATCGAATTATTTCCTGGTGGTCATAATATTTATTCCCTTCTTTTTCAGCATTATGGATTCCGCAATGGCTTACAGTGTTGCCTTTGCCATGTTTCTCTTTCCATCAACATTGCAAGTGATAAAAAATTTCACGGCCCAAAGTAAGTACCTATCGTTCCAATTTTGGTTAAGCTAAACTTAAAATAATAATAATAAATCATTTATTCAGTGTCAATGAACAAAAGTTAATACATTAATACTTAAAATAATGTTATGCCACTGTTCGCTTCTTTCGTGCAGTTAGAGACAGATTTTTAATTTTACCCTGAGCCAAGTAAACAGTGGATACAGAAAATCGACTTCAAAACGCTTGACGGTTTCGTCCCAGCGCAGCTGAATATTAATAGTCCTCCTGGCCTGGCCACGGCGGTCAATCTCAACAGAGATCAGCCAACTACGCAGGAAATATTATAGTGCACAAGTGTGAGCACAATACACAGGTGCACTCACTGTTCCATCACTCTCAAAGTTCGGTGAGACGGCAATCCGACATGACCGGAGAGAGATCAGGCGCAGGACCAATGGCTTAAAGTGCTTTCCGAGGCACGGGGGTTTGACACTGCCAACTTCCCGACTCCGACCTGTTTTTGAGAAATTTATGACAGAAAATCTCAGAAACAATTTGGGCTCTACCTGAGATTTGAACCCAGGGCCTCTCGGATGTAAGGCAGAAACTTTGCCACTACACCAACGAGGCAGCCGCAGCTGAATATTAGTTGATCACTGAACGATTACATTGCCGGCAAGAACTCTCACACCTGCAGTATACTGTCGGCATGTGCCGGATTGAGTCGCGGCGATTTATTGTCACGTAGACAAGAGCGAGTCGCGGCGTCAGAAATGTGCAGCCTAAGCCAATTTGTTGCGGTGTGTCATTTTTTTGGTTTTCATAGACTTATTTATGGTATTCAAACAGGAAACAGTATATGACTAACTAAGTAACTGCATAACAAAATAAGCAAAGAGCTTTGCATTTAGCGACAAATTAAGCGTAGACTCCCGGGTGGTGGGAATTAACTGCCTTAAGTGTACAGTTGTGCACTTTACGTCTCAAGATACCGAATGCAGCGCATTGTTTATTTTAATCTACTTACAATCGAATAGTTTCTTTTATCACTTAAAATGTTTTTTTTTTTTACTAAAAAGCATTAAAATTTCAGAGCATGAAGAGCTCCCGAAGAAACCAGTAACCTCCGTACTAGATTGGAGCAGGTTGAACGCTGAAATGCCATTCAGTTTTGGTCTGCTTTTAGGTACATAAGAACATTTTCGTTTTAATTAGCATCACAAGCATTTTTCTTTGTTACAAGCAGTTAGCTTCGCCCACTCCGATTCCGCATATAAACATAGCATTGAAGATATTTTTCGAAGCGCTACTTTTTTCCTTGCAACTTATTTATTCAAGCAGGTATGTCAGGTAGGTATATATTGGAAGTTAATCGGTTGTCATTTTGTGTCAATGAAAACAAAGTTGTATTTTGCAGGTGGTGGTTTTGCATTATCCAATGCCGCAAAAACGACAGGACTGAACGCAAAAATTGGTGAATCTATGCAATCTCTAAAACATTTACCGAATCTCCTTATTATATTCATAATAATCGTGGTAGTTATCATGATCACAAATTTCGCTTCAAATGTCGCCGTGGCCAATGTGATGTGTCCGCTTGCCATGCAACTGGTAATTGTTTTCTTCCTATATTTAATTTTCTTCGCTAGGTACGTATTTTCTTTATACACTCTTTTGCAAAAAAAACGGGCACCTAAGGAAATTTACGTTCTAAGGTCGATTTGAGTTAATTAAATGAAATTTATTTCTTTGACGTAGTCTGTATACTTATAATCGTGTAAATTAATGCGCGTGAAGTGAGTTCGGGCAACTAAAAGAAAAAAAAAACGATGGATTCTTTAAAACCGATGTACACGCCCAAACAATAAGAAGTGGTCGGCAATAAAGATAAGATTTTTTTTTACTTTTTTTAATTAAATAAAGTTACAAATGTAAAAACCTAATACCGAATGTGACCTCCTCTTGCCAAAATCACAGCTTGAATCCTTCTGGGCATGCTTTCCACGATGTTTTTAATAACGTTTTGAGGAATTCGTTCCCACTCTTCTGCAATGACTCTTTTTAGCTCCCTGATGTTTTGTGGAGCAGGTTGCACTGATCTTACACGTCTCTTTAGAACATCCCAGACATGCTCAATTGGATTGAGGTCAGGACTTCGAGCTGGCCAATCTAAACGACGGATCCCAACTTCTTGCATGTACGCTTCCACGTCGCCAGAACGGTGCGAGCGAGCATTGTCGTCCATAAAAATGGAATCTTCCCCAAGTGCAGTCAATGTGGGTTGTGCATATGGAATTAGGACTTCCATTATGTACCGATGTGCATTTAATGTTCCATTTTCTATGAAAACTAACTCCGTACGCTCCGTCGAATTAATTGCTGCCCAAAACATAACGGAGCCTCCGCCATAAGGAGTGATTTCTTCGAAACACACTTCCGCATAGCGTTCCCGTGGTCTTCGCAGCACTCGCCGGCGTCGGTCCTCTCCACACAAAGAGATTCTAGCTTCATCAGAAAACAATACTTTATTCCAGTCCTCCAGAGTCCATGAAGCACAGTTCCGAGCAAACTGAAGTCGAGCAACACGGTGCTCACTGAGTAATTTAGGGCCCCGAGCTGGGCGGTAACTCCTGATATTGGCAGCCAAAAGCCTCCTCCTGACCGTCCACAAGCTAACTTCTACTCCTCTTACTTCTTCAAGGCTCTTCTTCAGGTCCACACTTGACGCCTTACGATTCCGCAACGCCTGACTCACCAAAAAGCGGTCATCTCTTGGTTCTGTGCATCGTTTTCTTCCCGAACCGGGTCTTTTTTTGACCGAACCGGTCTCTTGATACCGTTGCCAAGTCCTCTGGACAGTTGAACGACTCACATTTAGCCGCTGAGACACGTAAGTTTGCGAACAACCTTCTTCAAGTAGGGCTATAATTTTACCGGCCCTTATCGCTTTATCATTCATATCAAAAAGTGGTATTTAATGTAAAAATAAAGATTAAATTGTTTAATTTGCAGAAAATGTCCAAAAAGTTTTAAAATATCGTAATCAGTTAAAAATCGTTTCAGCAATTCGCGCCATTAGTAAAGCAATTTTAGAATAATCCACAATAATCATTATTTTTCTTTTATTAATTTCAAATTTTAAATTTGGAACGTAAAGAATCATGCCAGGATGCTTCAAATAACATGCCAATACATCGTCAAATTAATAAAACCTATTTCTTGTTCTTCTTCATTAAAGTAGAGGAAAAAATCTAAAGTGCCCGTTTTTTTTGCAAAAGAGTTTATAAAGAAAAACACGGGTTGCACTCCGGGAGTGCCGGCAGAAGTGAAAACTTAACAACCGTCTTACGGTTTTTCGATCAGCATCACGTGACCTGACGCGAGTTTCATAGTTTCTACCCATGCCACAAAAGTGCTCAACGCCGCTAAAGAAGTTTTCACTTCAAAAACACGGGTTGCACTCCGGGAGTGCCGGCAGAAGTGAAAACTTAACAACCGTCTTACGGTTTTTCGATCAGCATCACGTGACCTGACGCGAGTTTCACAGTTTCTACCCATGCCACAAAAGTGCTCAACGCCGCTAAAGAAGTTTTCACTTCAAAAACTCATTAATGAATAACATCCCTATTTATTAAAAAAGACTAAAATAACTACAATTCCACAAAAAAATAAATGGAGAAATAAACTTTTGATGTTTTAAGGATGTAAAGTCTGATCTAGCATTGCAAACTCCAGGCTGGCTGAATATACGGAAATGCGTCTTGTATCCAGTGAAATGCTGGGTTTGGGTCTATCAAAATGGTGAATGCCGGATCAAGCAGTTGCAATCACTAAGCGGATTGCTTGATATTTAAATGCATTAAAGTGTACTTTTTATGATCACAGGCCAAGGAGACTAATAGGAATCCACTATGGTACTGCGTGGTGACAGGTTTCTGTGCCTCCTTTTGTTTTATGATTCCTGTGGGGACACCAGGAAACCTAATAGTTCAAAGCGCTGCTAACATTCCAACTCGAAAAATGGTGAGTATTGACAACAACTAAGTTATTTGAGAAGAATAGAATAGAACGCGTGAATTAGCAGATATTAAAATAACAGCTTCAATAAAAGTATGTAATTTTTATAGCCAAACCATATTTAAGTCATCGCGGTTTTAAAAGATTGCTAAACATAATAATCTACTAAAGTGATTTGAGTAGTTACCATTTTATATTATATTGTTTTTATAGTTTTTTGACCTGAAATTGTAAATGTTTTAGTAAATTTTAATTAAATTTTTTTTAAATTCAAATTAATATTACTGTTTTCCTTTTTCAATTTAATAAATTTAATTATTTACTATATTTTATTACCACACTGCTATGGTTCTCGTACTATAGTTAAAAGTCCATAGCATAGTAGTCGTTTAACTGGGAATTTTTTCACAGATTATTGCTGGAGCCGGACCTACACTATCAACAGTTGTAATCACATTCATTTTCATGAGCTTTTACGCACCTGTGATTTGGCCCGATGTCCACAGTGTGCAGTCATGGGCAACACATGAAACAAGCTAGAAGTGATATTTTGATCCGATTTCCACGTTCATTTTTTGAAAGAAGAGTGTAGAGTGTAACTAAGTTGAGTAACAAATAATGAACACAACACACTGCGGGCATTAATTCAACATTTTACCTATTCTATTCATATCGATTCTTGTGTAGGCCATTTGACGGAGGTACAATAACATATAATATCGACTTTGTTTGCTTGTAGGGTTTGAGTCACTTTATTTGGACCTGTAGCGTCGTTTTTTTTTTCCTGTGGACACAAATTTTATATTATATTCTAGAATTTGTAGCATCCTTATGAAGAAACATAAACTTATTAAAATAAGATAATGCAATAGAAAATGCGCCCATAGAATACGGCCCGTGTGCTTAAACCATACACATACATATAAGTCATTTTGTAACAGAACATAATCTTGGTATTGATAGCTTAAAGTCAGATATTTTGATTAAATAATAACCAACTTGTTTTTTTGACGTGACAACGTCTTATAAATTGGTTTGCCGGGTGACACTTCAAGAAACTGCGTTACGCTGCTCCGCTCACGTTCCTAGGCACGCGTCCCTTCGACTCGGGCATGGTTAGCCCGCCTAAGAGCGAGTGAGACAGACATAAAAAGTGAAAGGCACGCGTCCCTTCCACTCGAGCACAGTTAACCCGCCTAAGAGCGAGAGAGAGAGAGTGAGAGAGATAGGCATACACACCGCTTCATGTTATACGAATGAATATTCACATTAAAATTATTTTACCACTCAAAGTCGTTGTCACGTAAAACTTTCGCCCGTATACCGACTTTACAGGCAACCAATTTTTTTTTTCTTAAAAAACAAAATATATATCTTTTTCAAAATTTATAGTTTTCAAAGATAGAAAACTATATATTAGCATGCATTTTTTTGCGGTTTATATTTAATATATTTAAGAACTTTGTTTACTATATATACTTTAATTAAATAATAATATTAAACAGATAATTTTATCTTTTTTGTTTATTTTTTTGTAAATACCCAAATGATTTCTTGTTTTGATCATAGGGTCTTATAGATTTTACAAGAGTCAGTAAGCGCTGACCAGACGGCTGATTTTGAAAGTCGTAACTGCTTACTTGCTTAGGGTATAATATAAGGTCAATATTAAATTAGGTCAGTTCATATTTAACAATCTGATATAGGTATATTGCACTTTGCAGATGTAGAAACTACACGCGCCTTGTTGCGGCAACTGGCAACTAACAAGTCGCTGTGCATTATATTCCAACTGAATTGCGTACACAGAAACTTGAGTTTTAAGTTAGTTTCTGCATACAGCAACTAGCAACAAGTGAGTTCGGTTAAGTTGCAGATTTTGCTAACTGGCGATTGCACAGCGTTTGTTTCTAATTGCAGCGATTATCATCTGGTGAGTTCGGTTAAATCGCTGGTTATTTCAACAGGCAAGTTGTACCAACTAGTAACTTTAAAAAAAAAGACAATCGCCTCATTTAAGTTGTCAGTTTTTTAAACTTAAATTGCTACTTCAGCATAGCGCCTTTTTCTGACTTAAATAGGCTCTATTTAAATTAAAACACACTTAAAGAAAACCACACTATCGAACTACCACAGGCGGGACTCGAACCATGCCATGATTCATCACTTTTGCGGTTAGATACCTACAACATCCGAATGAAATACCTTTACTAGGTTACGATGAATTAACAATGTAATGACTGGCTGTAGCCTAAGGAGCACTTAAAGAAATTCGGACCGATGAGTAAGTGTCACGGTATAGCTCAATTGGGAGAGCAATCGCGTCCCGCCTGTGGCAATCCTTTCGTTAAGTGTGTTTTAATTCACACTGTAAAAAAAATTGCATTGTAAATGCTAAAAAATAAAGTACACTTTACGATTTTTTTATTTATGAATGTGTAACATGAATAAGTTACATACATTAAATACGTGAATTGATGTGACTCCATCCATATCAAACCTCCGTAGGCTGACCTGCGAGGTAAGTGTGTATGTTATCTGCATGACCAACTCGAATTGTTACTACAAACTTACACGTGGCTTTTGTTCATATCATTGGGTCAACTTTTAACAAATAATTAGGTTATAACTATGGATATTGATAATCCTTTAGGCATTAAAATGGATCCAGAATCGTTAGATGACGTCCCGGGACCGATACTGTAAGTATTTTGCTGGCGATGTTTACCTATAAAACGTTGTTAGTAAGGCCGATAAATCAGGACTGATTTCGATTTCAATGTTATTTTGTGCTGGCCTATTTGCGAAAGGTGCGTTGTTCTATTGGCGTTCGTTATTAAGTACGTTCTAAGTATTTTTCTTAAACGTAATATGCTATTAGGTACTCGTACGTATAGTATAAGGCATACTATCATCATAATGGATTTAACTCTAAAATTAAAATATAAATACTTTCTTACAAACTTGATTGTTTACTATTTATTGAGTTATTGAAGCCGGCTTAATTTTTTGTAATACTTTTTTCATCCCACCATCTCGGAAAGAGTATTTTTGCTCTTCAATATCTGAGTGGAAAAGCCGTTTTTATTCACTAGAGGTGAAAGTAAATTTGAATTTAGAATATCGTGTGCACTAAGTTTGTGAATTAAAAAAATCATTTAACCTATTTATTGCTACCTCTATGGTGCCAAATATATCATACAACATTTTTTTAATTTGTTATAAACTCAAACTCGGAACCTTCTTGGTGTTCTTTTTTCTATTTGCTTTGTAGGCGGTTCTTTACGCGGCATTTTTTCACGTCATTGTTGAACCTTATTTAAAAACAATAAACTTGAAAACAAGTGAAAAAACTAAAATGAGTGATTCTAGCGACGAGGAAGTTTGTTTGACGCCAACAGAATTGACTGAAACTGTTAATAATGCGCAAATGAGCTTTCTCCCTCAAAAATCACGCGAGAAGTATTTAAAACAGTACGTTATGTTCAACACGTGGCGACTAGCAAAAGGAGCCAAAACTTTCTCAGAAAACGTTTTGCTGGCATATTTTATAGAATTATCCGAGAACAAGAAAGCAAGCACTCAAAAAACAGTACACAAGTGACTAACACCAATATTACAGTACCCTACAAAACTATTACACTCAATTTAAATAAATGTAGCAACGTTACTTTCAATTTTGATTAATTATACCTAAGTATTATTTTGTTATAATTTAAAGATTAATCTGTAATACTTACCTGTCATAATGTAGTAGTTAATACCTAAGCTGAAATAAAAGTAGCTATCTTGTGATTGTCAACGGTTTTATTTGCATTTAGTCATTTCCTCGCTGAGGTGGAATGAAAAGTTACGTGTTGCACTCGAGTGCAAAGATTTTTTCACCTCGTGCTCTTTTGATTCCCTCGCTAACGCTCAGGATTCTAATTTTGAATCACTCGCTGCGCTCGTGATTCAATTTTAGAATCCTTCGCTTGCTCGGTCATCAAAATTGAACACGCGGTTAAAAAGCAACTTTGCCCTCTTGTATAACAAATAACTATTTCAAATATGTTTTCTTAAATTAAGGGAAGAAGAAGCATCCTTGAATCGTTGCCAAAGGTTCAAATTATTTTTATGCACTTGCTGGAGGGGATTTGTTTGTGTCGTGACACCTTTAATTTTGATACCAATCCTAGCTCCTTTTCCGCCCGAGGTGAGTTAATAACATAATAATAGAGTTTTTATAATATAAAAAGCAATATCTTTGCTTATATAACAATACCGCGTTAGTCGAATTTGCCAAGTTTTCCGGGTGTAAATAAACGTAAATACAATTTTTCAACTAACGCGGTATTTAAGCGAGGCGACGATAATGTGAAATGCTTGTTTCATATCCTCACAAGCAGAGGAAAATCAATCCTTTTAAGTTTTTGGTCACGAAACGTACCGACTGATACGCGTTATTCGTCATTTGCGATTGCTCTTAAGCAATCATGGATGTCTCTATCCATCTCTATCCATTCGTCAAAATTTTGATATTTTGACGAATAGATAGATTTTGACGAAAAGTCTTAAAAACCTTACCGCATCCAGAGACGGATGCGGTAAGGTTTTTAAGACGTTTCGTCAAAATATCAAAATTTTGTCGAGTTAGTCTACTATATCATCCCAAAGTTTCGAGTTTATAGTGGTAGGATAGGTATAATTAAATCACGATAGACCTATGATAACGCTTGTCTAGGCGGCAAGACAAGTCCCCCATTTCGGGTTTGCTTATTTTACTTACTTGGATAAGGTAAAATAAAATGAAAATTGTGAAATTGCTTGCAGTATTTTTAGCAGCACTACTCGTAGTCATTAAATGATTACTAAATTATTATTTTAAAGTTCTTTCGGTGTTGCAAGCAACACCGAACACCAGGTGGTGTTCTTGTTATTATTTTTTCAGAAATACCAATGGTGCGCTTACACGCTATGCCTCATGGCAGTGTATTGGGTATCAGAGTGCATACCGCTGCCTATAACATCCTTCATGCCAGTACTTATATTTCCCATGACTGGAGTTATGAATACGAATGCTACTTGCAAATGTTATGTCAACGTAAGTCACTTCTATATACAGTTTTATCGGGTGAAGGTCATCGGAATCCACTGGAGGCGGGAATCGCAGGATCGATCACGGTGGAGATCCTTGGGAGGCCTATGCTCAGCAGTGGGGTCGAACGGGTGATATGTGAAAACATGCAGGTCTTGAAACGTGAACTTAAGGCCGCATCGCATTGACGGACTTTTATCCGGGGACGGGCACGTGACTGCATCTAACTACTGTGAAAATTTTCCAATTGCTTAGAGACAATACTCGTATACTTTTTTCCCGTCCACGTTTCCGCCCCGTCCGTGCACCCGTAACGTCATGCATTTTGAATGAAATGAAAACGATGATTCCGAAACTTCCTGACACGTCCGAGTAAAAACCCGCCACGTATGCGGCCTGCTTGCATTTGTAAGTAATTTACATGGCTGCGTGTGTTAAGTGCGTAAATTTCTTAAAGATCCGAGTAGCAATCGGATCAACGAGATCACGGGGCCACGACTCGTGGCGTTACGTCACGTCACGTTGAAGGCTACCTGCATAAGTGAGTCGAGTGACATGACATCACGAATCGCGGTTTCGCGGTTGCACTGATCCGAATGCTAGCTTTAGAGACTTCACGCACTTAACGTCAGCCAGCTAACATTTACAATCTTAGTAATTTGATCACCAATTTTGGGGAAAACTTTCAACGCTTGCTTGCCTTTCCTTGTAAGGTCCAATGACCTTACAATAATAAAAAATATATTTCGTTTTAAATGGACAATATAATCAATTGATATAAGCTTAAAATAATAGGCATATACGATGACATAATAGGGTTTGGTGTTCCAGCCCAAGTGTATTTTAATGAGCGTCCTCACTCGAGAACATATTTAATATCATATCATTAGCATTAACAATCCAGATTACTTTAAAAAAATTAAATAAATAGTTGACTATTTAGACCGATTAATATTACATATTTTACTGTTATCGTAATTGTAAGATTTAAAACTATATTCTCATTAGTACAATTATTTCTATCATATCAAACTAAAATACATTTTTGGACTGGGCGGAACCTATCAAGACGAATATGTGCTCGCATGAGGACAATGGGACAAACATAACTAAATTTATTTTAAAGCTGTGCCTAACGAGACTACATTGCTAGGTAAGGTTGAACTTAAACCAGGAGTCCACCCCGAACTCCTAGTTTTTAAAACCATCGGCTATAAATAATAAAAAAATACTTTTCAACCAGTAACCCACCCAGTGAAGGTTGTTGAAAAGTGGTGTCTAAGACTATTAGTAATACAAGCCTGTTTGAACACACGTAGGCTACAGTCGCCCATAGTCGTCTACAATTCTTTGCTTACTAGTTTCGCAAGTGATCGCCAACATTCTGCCACTCATATGTAGGCTGCATTCCTTTTTTAATATAAATTATTTATGTATAACATTTTATTCAGGATTCAATTATCATGTTCCTTGGGAGTTTGATTCTTGCTTGTGCGGTGGAGCAATCTGGTCTTCATATGCGACTGGCTCTATTTGCAATTAAAGCTATAGGATATTCCCACTACAGGTTAGATTTATGCCTTGATCACACGTGCCGAGTGGATGGGCGAGATAGTGCACTCGGCAGAGTGCTCGCTTCGTGTAAACAGATTGGCGAGTGCTGTCTATATACTTAATACTGTCTTGGCCGAGAATAATTTTACTGTCTCGCCCATTCACTCGGTGCGTGTGATATCTTGATCACCTTGATCACCTATGCCTTCATAGGTAGGTAGCTGGCTACATGAACTTCGTGTCTCTTGCTACGGAGAGTAATTCGTACAAAAACATAGAAACGAAGTTCCGCAACGACTCGTCTGCTGTTAATTCATGTAGCCTGCTACCAACTTATACCTAGGCCTAGATCACACGCGCCAAGTGAATGGGCGAGACAGTAAAATAATGTCATTTTTAGCTTTACTGTCACATACCTCAGAATTAGCATTCAGATCTCTTCACATCTCTGGTGGAAATCTGAGATGTGCTATGCAACTATGCGAAGTGGTGAAAAGCTATACCCTTATATAAAGCTACTAGTGGCCGCCCGCGACTTCGTCCGCGTGGAAAGCCTTTATCTTAAAAATTCTTTATGAATTGTAGCCTATATGTTATTCTGATGTATAAGCTATATTGTGGTAAAGTTTCATTCAAATCCATTCAGTAGTTTTTACGTGAAAGAGTAACAAACATCCATACATCCATACATCCATACATCCATACATCCATACTTACAAACTTTCGCCTTTATAATAGTAGTAGGATGCTGTGCTACTTAGACCGGTTTAAATTGAGTTAATATCAATTCTGTTCATTGTAGTCGTTTGTACAGTATGAATGAATGAATTAATGAATGAAATTTCTTTGCGTATGAAAAAGGGTACATTTAGGTGGTAGGTTAGACATTGTGGTTCAGCTTTTTCAGCCATATTGCACATTATACAGCATGCAAAATATATAAAATCATTTTAAAATACAAATTACAAATTAAAATACAGTATTCAAGTTCAATAAACACAAAATTCAATTTAATAAACACAGAATCAGAAAATTAAATTACTACATGTCAAATATTATGTCAAATTACTATATCATATTGTCGAGATATTTCAGCTGGTGACCGAAATTACTATTTTATTCCGTAGATTGCTGTTTGCTTTGTGTTTCATCACTATGTTTATTTCGATGTGGATTACAAACACAGCTGCTGCGACTATGATGGTTCCGATTAATTTTGCGCTTTTGAAAGTTTTTGAAGACGTAAGTACCTTAAAATACCTAGAACTAAAGTTGATCAACGTTACGTGCGATCTTATTCTTCTTTCGTGTCGGCAAGAACACGGGCTAAATCTCATTTGCCCAGAAAACGGCTACCGTGGTAGCCCTTTGGTTATCGTCAAGTAAGTTGTCACGCGAGCCGGTGGTCGGGCACGCGGGACAAGCCTAAGGATATAGGCGCAAGGTGCGAGACGTTTATGAAATCTTATGAAACCTTCGAGTGTGTTTGTGACACGTTTCCGCGCCCACTTTTTGTCCTTGCATAACAGACGTACCATTCATCAAATATAGAAACGACAACATGCACAATCAGAATTATCACATCAAAGGCGAAAAGTATTGCAAACGATGGAATAAAAAATATATATTCAAGACTAGTGGACCCGGCAGAAGTTGTCTTACCTGATGGTTTTTCAAAAATTTTACATCTTTTAAGACTTCCCTGGATTTCCACAAATATTTCAAGACTAAAATGTTTGAAATCGGTTCAGCCGTTTTCGAGTTTTAGCGAGATTAACGAACAGCAATTCATTTTTATATATAAGAATTTAGAGATCATGTTATAATAAGCGTAACGGCATATGTCTACCAGAACTGACGTTAGTTTAGTCTTTAAAAAGGTCGTCAGTCTGTGACGACCATGTTAAAGATTGAGGATCGAACTGGTTGGAGAATGCGAGTAATTGCTCGACCTGGAAATTCACGGAGGAGGTCTTTTTCGTTCTTGCAGTGTGTATGGTGTCGCTAAATTATATCCACCTCTAGCAATCACGATTTTAAGTATGTATTTCGTATTGTCTGTCAGCAGGTTGTATCTCATAAACAGTTTCGGCCAGACATTTGAAATTTTCACAAATGATGTATTTCTGTTGTCGCTAAAATAATAAAACTAAAACAGAATGAAACATATATAATGATATAAAAAATGTGGCGACCCCTACATTGACACGCTCAATGTAAGGGTTGCCTTATTTTTTAAGTTAGGTTTTCAAGTACGTAAGTAGTCCTTCTCCACGCTACTAGATGGCGTTGTACTAAGTTAACGCGCAGAAAAATCTATAGCTGTCTTAAAAGGAAACTTATTTCAACCAAACGAAACCAAAAAGTTGCTCGATTTGATATGGTACGAAAACCTTTGTGCATGAATCCTATTCGTACTTTGCCGTTTATTCGTAGTTACTAAAATTTTAATTATTACCTTTCAGCAAAACCTTTTGAAAATATTCGAGGTCGACAATAACGGTGAAACAATTGCATCCGATATATCGACGTGCTATTTTTGTGCGGCAACTTTCTCAGCAACTATTGGTACGTATTCCGTTTAATGTTTACGTTTTACAACAAGTACTTACTTCCTTTCATTCTTAAGGCTACGCGAATCTTCGATACTCGAGGATTTAAATCTCCAAGCGACTACCGCCATACAAATTCATTGAGGCGAAGAATGTAGGCGACGCATTTGGTTTACGAGCTTAAACGAATTTTGACGTGACAACGTCTTATAAATTGGTTTGCCGGGTGACACTTCAAGAAACTGCGTTACGCTCCGCTCACGTTCCGCGCTCACAATGAGAGCGAGTGAGAGGCACGCGTCCCTTCGACTCGGGCATGGTTAGCCCGCCTAAGAGCGAGTGAGACAGACATAAAAAGTGAAATGCACGCGTCTCTTCCACTCGAGCACAGTTAACCCGCCTAAGAGCGAGAGAGACAGAGCGAGAGAGAGAGAGAGTGAGAGAGATAGGCATACACACCGGTTCATGTTATACGAATGAATATTCACATTAAAATTATTTTACCACTCAAAGTCGTTGTCACGTAAAACTTTCGCCCGTATACCGACTTTACAGGCAACCAATTTTTTTATTGCGGTAGTCGCTTATAGACTAATGTCGTAAGTATCGAAGTTTTGCGTAGCCATGTGTACGAAGGGGCTAGAACTTAACATTACAACGAGTGTCATAGATTGATCAATCTCACCAGTAGAAGTTGCTTAATGTTGACTACATTATTATCTGCATCGTTCCGCCGAACTCTACATACTGCTACGAATTCATTTTATTAAATTCATGGATGAGTAAAATATCAATGTAAACGGTAAATTGAATTATGTTTATGCAATCCAATATACATTAAGTCTGAAAGATAACCGATTGCGTTCATTAATGTTTAAAATAATAAAAAATGTGTAATCACTACTTACAAGGTATTGAAAAAAAAGCCTGACACTTGAACTTCTCTTGTAGTAAATTTAGAGGTTGTTCTTGTTACTACTCAATTAACAAATTTATTGTACAAAACAATAGTGTTTTTTAAACGTAACTATTTTTCTTAAGGAGGCATTGGGACATTGGTTGGCACTGCAACGAACCTTGTTTTCAAAGGATTATTCGAAACGTATGAATCCTACTACTTACCTAATCCTCTTTTTATTATTACTAGTGAACCCAGCAGACGCTTTCCTGCCCGCTCTTTTCGTATTTTTTTCATATTTTTATACTTATATACTTTACTTTTAGAAAAAAGCATCGATATACTTTAAGTACTTTATTAGGTAATACATACAGATAGGGGGCGCGGGAAACGACTTTAAAGATAAAAGTCTAATCATTATAGTTTATGCTTTATACACTAGACTTTTATCTTTTTATATATAAAATTCTCGTGTCACAATGTTCGTTTCCGTACTCCTCCGAAACGGCTTGACCGATTATCATGAAATTTTGTGTGCATATTGAGTAGGTCTGAGAATCGGCCAACATCTTTTTTTCATACCCCTCATTAATAAGGGTTGTCCACCGTCAGCAGGACAACGTCTGCGTGGTCCGCCAGTAATTTACAAATATTTCCAATCAATTAACGCATTCTGTCTACGAAAAATTAAATTATTAATTGAGTTATTTGATTTGATGTAATATGTGCAGTTAATCATTAATTGGTTTTAAAATGGCGGTAAAGTGGAAAATTTGAATTTTCAGGAGCTACCCAGACGCACCAGAGTATCTGTCATTTCCAAAGTTTTCAGCATTTGCCGTACCATACATGCTTTTGATGCAATTGGCTGTGTACCTCTACTTACTTGTAGTTTACCTCGGCTTTCTAAGGTAAGTCTTAGATAGTTTTTACTAGTAATTATTTTAGTGTTACTATCACAGGTTTTCACACTATACCTTGTTGGTTTTCCTATTTTTGATTGGTTACGCGCGGTTCAAATGATTTAGGTGTATCAACCTGGCATCGGAAGGAAACATACACAGAGCTTGGCTTCTATTGTGCTTTACTAATGTTGTCAAGTAGACGGTAGTGCCGTAAGGCTTTAAGGATCTAGCCCTTTGTATCTTGTGGCCCAACTTTATATTTAAAGGGTGACCAGTAATTCCATTGAAAGAGGTTGAAGTAGAGGTGATTACAAATCAGCCTTTCTGATTTCCTTTCTTTCATATTACACATTACACGCTTGTTTTCTTATTATTAGACCGAACAGCAAAGAAGCAAAAAAATGTATTATACCACCTGAAGGCATAGAAAGAGCAAAAATAGCTGTTGCTGAAGATTGGGAGAAGATCGGAAGAATTACATTACGTGAAATCGTAAGGCAAATATTAAATTTATTCGTTTTGATGGTAAGGCGATTATCACATTGCGTCGCGCTTTAATGCACGGATTTATTATCTGTAAACAGCACTAGGGCACCGCGCTCAGTCGCAGATTCTGTTTGAGCAGTACAAATAAAAACGCGCGGTGACGAGTTCTCAGTGCGTAGTGGCGCGCTGGATTGTCATACAAACGGAGGTACTAGCAAACAATAATAAATCTGTAACCCCGCGAATCGCTGCGAAGCGCGGAGATGTGTGATAATCGCCTTACGGATGTCCATGGAAAAAAAATAATGTTGCTATGTGCATAAATCGCACACTGAACAAAAAAATTGGTTATTGAACTGTAAATGATTTTCAGATGGTGATCATTTTATTCAGTGGTGCCATACTTCTTTTCTTTTCAAGATCTCCCCAAATATTTTCCGGATGGGGCGATTTAATATCAGACACATTTCGCTTAAATAATTACAAATTGTAAGTACCTAGGTAGTTAATAATGTGCACTTATTCTTATTATTTTTCACTAGGTTGATATTGAAACAGGTAATTTTGTGTTATTTTTGAAAGTTTTTCTCAATACAAATGGTTCTGTCAACATCGTGAGTAATAATAAAATTCCATACGTTTTCTTATGATACGTTAAAAAGTTACTTTTCACTTCTCATGCTCGAAAAAGTACTACTTTATGCAGGATCTAGGCGACATAAAGTTGAATTTTATGCTCTGGTGCATAAAAGTAGCTTTTTAAATGTGTCTACACTAAGGCAGTGACCATTTAGCCCATACAGCCAAAAACAATTAATTGTACATGGATAAAACTTGCTAATTTATAATATTTCCTTCCCTATTTGCATTTTTGATTTATAATAAGATAATACGAAAAAGAAACTAAATATCAAAACGTGTTTACCACAAAAAAAACATTATTCCAAAATAATTTAAGAATAGGCTGTATATTTTTTTTCTTTGCCCGAAAATTATGCAGGAAAATTAAAAAAAGTAAAGTAGCGGGAAAGAAGCCGTGAACTTTTCGTATTGAATTTTCTCAAATTATTGTTGAATTATTGTTATGTTACTGTTTTATTTTCTCGCAATCGAAGTGAAAAGCAGAGTTTACAACTCGTGCACAAATCATTTTTATCCTCGACTTCATCATCTGCCCTCGCCCTGCGCTCGGGCATATAACGATCTCAGATAAAAATGACTTGCTTTATGCTCTCGTTGTAAAATCTACTATTTGTCTTTGGGCACAGGTTGACATACCTACTTTGTATATCTTAAGTATGCAAAAATCATCGACAAAAATATTGCGAATTTTTTTTTATCACCAGTCAAAGATTTTTTTGTACATTCAAGGGGTACACATTATTTGCGATATACCTGAGTTGATAATGCGTTC
This sequence comes from Pyrausta despicata, assembly GCA_963921415.1. Lineage (NCBI taxonomy): Eukaryota > Metazoa > Arthropoda > Insecta > Lepidoptera > Crambidae > Pyrausta > Pyrausta despicata. The sequence goes on from OY992853.1 coordinate 6,791,469, forward strand.
AATTTACGTTGTGTGAATGTGTTTTAATCAATTTAAAGCACATAAGATTATCTTTTACCAATAGTTTAAAATGAAAAAAAAAAGAAAAGTAAAACTACTTTAAGTAGAAATTTTCATAAAAAACATACTATATTTAATCCTATTTCTTAATATTTACTATTATTTTACAGAATTTGTAAAGACACAAAAAAAACCGTATTGTTGTTATGTTATACCTCAAATTAGTTAAATGAAAAAACATCTTAATATATTTATACATACGCATTTGCACATTGTAATAAATATTTCACAACAATCACACCAATTCTCTAGTCCCAAATTAAGCTACGAGGCTTGTGTTATGGGTGCTAGACAACGGATAAACATACTTAAATACTTTATTTTTTTGTAAATAAATACATATTATTATACATAGAAAACAGCTAGACCAGTACAAACACACATGTGCAAGCACACATATGCTTGTAATGTGCGGGGATCGAACCCGCGACCCTTGGTTTTAGAAGTCCGACATGTAGACCACTGCACCAAACGGTCGTCAAATATGTAACTATTTGCAAGTACGGTTTACTCGTATGAGTAATTATTCTTACCTTTTTTGTTGCAGTGTTCAAGATTCAGCAGTTGCTTTATTATCTGGATTCTTGATGTTCTTGTTACCATCAACCTTAATTTTTTTCCAAAATTTTAAAGCAAAAGGTAATTAACTTATCCATTTCCTTGGTTTTTACGAGTTATTATTCAGTTTCATTTGCCCGGATATTTGATTAAATCAAGTCTTGCAAGCATTTCATCTATTTTTCAGTGTCCTACGGGACTGAAAGATTGCATATTATTGTCTACCTGTCTAGTTTGGTTGCCGATGCACAATTTTCAGTACAAAGCTTGTTAATTTTGTTTATTTTTTAACTCCGCGGTGAGAAAAGAGCAGTGTTATAATTTTGAACCCTATGTTTGTGTGTGTATGTGTTTGTGTTGGTGTGTATCTGTATGTGGCATCATAACTTTTGAACGGATGAAGCGATCTCATAGCGTTTTTTTATTTGGAAGATAATTAATCATAGTGGTTCTTAGCTACAGCGTTTAAAATCCGTCCAGCCGTTTTAGCTCACCAGCGGTTTTCTCGGCTTATTCGGAGGTCTTGAACTGGAAAGTTAGTTTTACTTGTTTAAATTAACTGATTCATAAACATTTTCCGTTCCGTTGTATGATAACTTGCAGATTGTAGTATGAAAATAATAATGGTTTGAAAATTATATGATTTTTTATTTTTAGAATACGGAGATCTACCAAATAGTCCTGTAAAGTCAGTTTTGGATTGGACTACGATGAACGTTACTATCCCTTATAGTTTCATGTTTCTCTTAGGTAACCCATTTTTAAATAAAATTTCTCTTTACTAAACAATAATTAAATCACGCCACTGTTTTTGAAAACGGTTATTCCTTGAGATGAAATGAATAGATTCAAAATGACTTTCGTACACAAATACCTTAAAAAAACTTATTAAGATTCTAAAAGTAGGACACTTCGATGACCAGACTTTAACCAAATGGATTATGGACCACACGGACACTCTTTTCCTATCAATGCTTAATTTTTCTTTTTTTGGAACTTTAAATACCGGAGATCTGCACTTACATAATATTTTGAGTAACAAAATAATATGAGTTTTTGTTACAGGCGGTGGGTTCGCTCTATCTCAAGCTGCTAAGAAGGAATACTCCGACCTGAATGGCAAAATTGGGGAAGTGTTAGGAAACTTACGAAGCTTACCCAACACTCTGATTATTTTTATTATTATCATATTTACGGTTGCTTTGACCAATTTCGCATCTAATGTCGCTATTTGTAATGTGGTTGCACCTATTGGTATGCAGTTGGTAAGATATTTGAACATTTGTTAGGTTTCAAGCCCCGACTAAAATGTGTGCGTTTGTCTGTAGGATCGTAGCTCCCGAATGGATGGTCCGATTTTAGTGCGATATTTTTATTCGAAAGATAATTTAATCATGGTGGTCCAGCCGTTAAAGCTCATCAGCTATCTATGTTATCTTGTCTCATGTTTTTTTTTAATATAAAATTATGGTTTTTGATTATTTGACACTAAAAAGATAAAAAAAAGTACTTCACAAACTTCGTCACAGAATCATTCTGCTACTTGACACGATATTTTTACTGATGTATAAATATAGGATGGTGGTAGCTAGCAAGACAAATTTTGAACAAGTTAGGTACGATCAGTCAAACCGAATACCTAAAATAATATGTACCCCAACGGGGAATCGCCTCGGGACCTCTGATTTTAAATGCGATTGTGTGAATCGCTAGACTACCTATACATACGAGTAATACCAGGACAAACCAACTTATGATGTGAGTGGTCATACTTATTTAGCGATGAACTAGTTTGGCCTAGTCTAAACTGATTCATCCTATTGAACTAAGGACGAAATATTAGTTTGTATCTTGTAAAGTAAGAACTAGTTTTTCCTTATAACACATACAAAGCTACTCCTTATTTCAGGCAAAAGAGATAAATAAGAACCCCTTGTGGTACAACATAGCTGCTGGTTTTTCCGCTTCATACTGTTTCTGTTTACCGGTTGGCACTCCGGGAAACCTTGTCGTGCAGAGTGCTGCAAAAATACCTACAGCGAAAATGGTACGATATTCGAACAACGAAGTGTGTATAAATATGCGACGACTACTTTGGTGTAATGGTCAAGATGTCCATTAACCAATAGGTCGCGGGTTCGATCCCCGCACTGTACAAACATTTGTGTGTGTGAACATGTCTGTTTGAAGTGGTCTGAGTGTTGTATGTATTTATTAAGGTTTATTTGTAATACCACTCTTGATTCTGATATCTGTAACACAAGTGCTACCACGTAAGCTACTTACCACGGAGTCAGATCAATGTATGTGATGATGTATATTTATTTATTTATATGTGTTATTTATCTATATAAGGGCAGGTTTATAAGTCACAATAACTTGGAGTTCGATTTAAGCTACCAAGGTAGTAGTATTATGGGTAAACCTATTATTATCATAAACGCGAAAGTTTAACAAGTAAATATTATATGGAAGTTTGTTACTCTTTCACGTAAAAACTACTTTATTGATTTTAATATTTTTTTTTCCAGAATATAGCTCAATATACATCCAAAATTAAAAATTAAAATGAAATGAGCATCACTTATGTTCCTAACACGTCTTCTGTGGTATTATTCTAAGGAGTTATGATTTTTGTTGTAGTCATTTCTGTTCAAAGTCTCTTTTCATACAATATCACATACTCTTAGTTTACTATTTCTTCCTTTTTTTATTAAGGCCCGTAGACAAAGTTACTATTGCATAGCTCGCTGAAGAAAATTGTATTTTAGAGGACAAATGTCATTTCCAAACATTTTGTAAACGAATCGTTTGGTCCCTTCGTCAGCTGCATTGTAACTTTGTCTACGGGTACTTAACAATAAGAGGTAAAAATGGTTAAACTAAACGAAGCTAAACGAAGGCTAAGAGCTTGATTCACGTAAAAGTCTCTTAATGTGAAGAAGTTATCATCGATTTAAAAATTTATCTTATATATATAAAAATGAAACCCGTTTTCCTTGGTCACGGCATCACACGAATGGCTGGACCGATTTCACTAATTCTTTTTTGTTGTATTTGTTATTATTAGGAGAAGGTTCTTACGGAAAAAAATATTAAGAAAATCTCTCAGAAATATTGAAAAATATACATTTAATTTTGCATATTTTAAAAAACGCGCGTAACTAATGTCAATGTAATTCGATGACATTGTTCAATCATTGCAACGCTAAGGCGGTACGAAGTTCGCCGGGTCAGCTAGAAAGAATATAAAATACATATAATTAAAAAAAAATAGCAATAAAATTAACAATGAGTGCCAAAACGGTCCACGCTCAGTATTCGTTCAGACACGCCTCTCGTGCCTATGAATCGTGTAACGATATGGGTATTATACATATAATTTCTGAACGTTTCAAATATCGATTGCCTTTTTGTTACAGATAAAAGCTGGCGTTGGCCCGACAGTAATAAGTATATTATTCACATGGACGGCAGTTTGCTTTTGGGCTCCCATTGTTTGGCAAGATCTTACCAGCGAGTCACTAAATTGGACATAATATTGTTTGCATGATTTTAAAATTAAAAGATTCCTTTGAACAAATGTTATGGTACGAATTTAGATACGAGTATATTTATTACCTTACCTTAAGTATCTGCCTTTACTATAATGGTATCGCTTAATTCGGAAAGGGAACAAGTCAGTATTTTTCAAAATCAAATCAAATTTCAAAATTCTATTGGAATGATACACTTTCTTACGAATTATTTAGCGATTTACTTACATTTTATTTTAACCTGAGGTTTTGGACCCTTATCAGCGTCCGTGGTCACAGGTAGACTAAGATAACACCTTGTCATTACGTTTTGAAAAAAAAAACTACCATCACTCAAAAATGTTAAGTTACGTTCCTATCCACACAAAATGAGCTAACAGTATCTTGAGGTCCTGCAGTGCGGGGTCGAGCTTGAGTCTTGGAACCCTTAAACAAATATGAGCTCGCACGTATTATTTCTAAAATATGGAGTTGAATTTAGGGTAATTGTAGGTCACTAAATTCGTTTACATGATCATTATTTCCAAAAAAAAGGGGGAGGGTAAGGGATAGTTTTTTGGGTGGTAAATAATTAACCATTATCCATTCAGAAATTGAAAAATTCTGACGTTGCGCGTTGGTGGTAAAATAGTTACCATTGTCTGTTTTGGTTTAGTTTTTACTTCTTGACTACTGATTTCCCCTTGGTTCTACCTTTATTATATTTTATTTAATATGTCGGGAATGACATAAATAAAACAATTCCAGTGGTCTTCAGATCTATTTAGATTAGACTAGGCAAAACTAGTCATTTCTCCACGTTTATTGAAAAAAAAATATAATTAAATGTAACATTCAATTATGTTACATTTAATTATATTTTTTTCACTATTTAAATCTTAATATTACAAAACTTTAAAACTAGTTGGACCTGAAGACCGGGTTTAACCGGTAACATATACATTCAAATATTAAACGTTTTTATATGTATAATCTGAATTTTGTAATAGCGGGATCGGACAGTGTTAAATTATTTACCACTTATTTGAAGTATCTAAACTATACCAATAAACCAATTGCGGATGCTGCTAACAAGTAAGAATAGTCAAAAATTGTTTTTTTAGGAATTCGAATCGTAAAAGCACATATCAGAATGTTTGTTGAACAAAATTCCAAAAATGTTACAAACGCGCGCTAAAATCTTGAATTTTTTCACACCAAAACCGGCTCCTCAACTTTGACATTACCTTCCAGTGACAGATGACATTGAAAAGTTGTAAGATTGCACAGATTACGTAAAAAATATATTTGAAAGTATAGTCATGTGATATCGATAGCTATAAAGTGACCAATTAAAATAATAGGATGATTTTTTTTAAATACTCAAGGTGGTAATATAATTACCTTTATTTGATTAAGGGTTAAAACCGGATCCCAAGCTGGAGGAATTTTCCAACCATCTTCTCTTTTAAAATTAGGGTGTCTTCTAATTTCAATAGCCTCACGGAGCATACGGGGAAAAAACGACGTTCTCTTGTGAGGACTTTCGGTTGGTCAAAGCGTAATAAGTTGTTGGGTGTATCTAATGCATGTTCACACATTTCATACACGTTTATGCATGGGGATGCATAAAAAAAAGTATATTCGAAACCAATATATAGATAACTATCAGAACCGCGCCAGAAAATTGATGCGGCGCGCTTTAGCGTCAGAAGAAATAAATACAAGGAATTTGGCACAACTAGTGAAAAGGTTTTTTGTAAGGCGTTGCAGAGCCTGTATTATTAAAGTTTTACGATGGCTCGTTCATTGTTTTTTTAATTATTATGATTGTTTTTTACAATAATAAATGGTTAGTAACGGACTCAATTACCTCTTTCTTTACTAAAAAAAACTAATTTTATTTCAGTGGGGTGAGCACGAACACTATCGTAACGTATTCGTGTCGTCCAAACGTCAGAAACTGACGTTTCTTCATACAAATTGACAAGTTAACGATAGGTAAACGCTATGAATACGTTACGATGGTTGTTAGTGCTTACTTCACCGATCAGAAACAAAAAACATTCAATTTTAGTAAAAAAAAATAATGTTGATTTGTTCAAAATAAGCTCAATTTCAAAAAAATAAGAAATATTTTTTTTAATGGCAAACAAAGTCAGCCAAGCTAATTTTAAAAAAATACTACACTAGGTACCCTTGGAAATAAATTGCCAAGGGTACATACCTAGTGTAGTATTTTTTTTTATTCAAAATAAGGTGTCAAAGTTAACTAACAATATTTTTGTGAACCATGGATACGCTAAAACTTTACTGATTTTAATAAATCAACAATGTTTCTGGCATTAATTTTTTGTTTCGAATAATGACATCATTCTACGGGTCCGGCTAGAGGATCAGGCATTCCGGTGACCCTATACATATGTTATACTAGATTTATGGCAAAAAATTGACCGCCTCGTTGGTGTAGTGGCAAAGTTTCTGCCTTACATCCGAGAGGTCTTGGGTTCGAATCCCAGGTCGAGCCAAAATTGTTTCTAAGTTTTTCTTTCCTGAATTTCTCAAAAACAGCTCGGAGTCGGGAAGTTGGCGGTGTTACACCCCCGTGCCTCGGAAAGCATCATTCGGAAAGCAAGCAGCAAAGCAGCTGATCTCTTTCCGGTCATGTCAGATTGCCGTCTCACCGGACTTTGAGAGTGATTATTTTTTATTTATTTTATTTAATTATCATATAAAAACACTACAAACATATATGAAAATAAAGATAGCAACTAAAACCACTAAGGTTTGTAAACAGATGGAACAGTGAGTGCACTTGTGTATTGCGCTCACACTTGTGCACTATAATATCTCCTGCGTAGTTGGCTGATCTCTGTTGAGATTGGCCGCCGTGATCAAAATCGGCCAGGAGAACTATTATTACTATTATTATGGCAAAAAAAACAATGTCATATTATTGTCACGTTTATTATATAAGAAACATGTAACAGAAAAACTTCATGAAAAAATATAACGGAACTTTTTATAGAACTAATTACCTTTCCTCAGTAATAGTAGGAGTAGTTGTAGACTTAGTGGTTCCTCCTACTGGCTTGTTCACAACAAGTATACCATGATCGTTGGGATCCCACAGGTACGGAGCCCAGTAACACAAGGAAAACCACAATATACCTATGCATCCCCAAAGGCAGAGGAAATTATACAGGACCTGCAATAAAACAAAAAAAATAACGAATTACCTCAAAGAAACGTTTCGAGTCTATTTCCCGATTCATAAGTTCAGTGATAAAACTGATGACTGACTGTCTGGATAACAGATGGTGAACAACGAAATCTACACGCTTTTATTCATGAGTACCCACATCTTCCAATTAGAGCGGTTTGGCACTACGTCCGATCCGAATCCGTGAAAATTTGGTCCGTAGTAGGCGTAAAACTAATTCTATGATAAATCGGGTTACAGAGATCGGATCTAGTGCTTATGTCGCAGGCAAATTGTATAATTACGCCGTTTACATAATGCGTCGTCCCTTTACAAACGCTCGCAGTTTTGTAAAATGCCTGAGGAAAATTGAAAACTCGTTTAATTGTTATTATTTCGACGTTGGCTGTAGTATTAGGGTGACCATGATAAAACACAGTTTGGACAAAACAGATTTTTATTTCAGGAATCAGGTACTAATAAAGAGTTCAAGTAAGACTAACTAAAGTACATATTTGATATGATAAACATACCAAATATGTACTCGTAACAAAACGACATTAAAATTAAGATACATAAATTCTCATTATTTCCCTTTATTACCAAATAAAGATTGGAATAGTAAACAGCGGAATTGCTCCATGTACCTTTTTATTTTTAAGTATCCGATATTTCGGCACTGTTGTAAGCGCCATGATTACGGAGTAAATTACAGTGTTTTGTTACCAGTCACTCCGTGATCATAACGCTTGCAATAGTGCCAAATGTATCCGATATACTTAATAAGAAAAAAGTACATGGTAGCAATCAAGTAGTTAACTATTGTTTTGTAAGTAACCATATATGTTTAAAACAATAAACAAACAAAAATTAAAAAAACAAATAAAAATTACTTCTTAAAAAAGTGATACAAAAACGTAATGACCAATAATATTCGGCAGGTGTCCGTCGGGAACCTGATTCTATGGACACCCTAGCACCCACTTTTGAGGTGCCGGATAACCTCAACAATTTTAATATTTGTCCACGGCTTTTTTACTGTCCCCGTTTGCGAATCGTACCACTTTTTTAATTCACTTTAATAACTGTCTTTGAAATCACAATTCTGGTTCGAAAAATCGCTAGCACTTGTAATATTTCCACTGCTTTCAATCATTTTTTGCGAGACAAATTCACTACTTGACGCCATTTTTCTTGTTGTGATCAGCAGCGCGGCGCAACAACCGGAACTAAATTCTTCAATTTGCTGCGGCATTTTGTATTCGCTACGTGCGAAGTGGGTGGACGGGGTAAAGAGAACGATCGCTGCGCTTGCTGCGGCAAAAATGTGCAACAAAAGGGGCTCAGTCATGTCACGTCACGTCAATCAGTAAACAATCAAACTAATTAATTATTATAATTAATAATTGGAATTCCTGTCGGACTGTAAAAAAAAAGCTTAAACAAGCTAAGCAGTCTTCTTTCTCAGTGTTGTCCAATGTTTCAGATATATCTTCAGTTATTAGGCTTGTATCTGGAGTCTGCACTGTTGCTTGCAGTATTTGTTTTAAAGATGACTCTTGCAGCAATTCATCATGACGTAATATTGATTGCGATTCACAACATTCAGTCTTGGATACCGATCCAAACATTTCTTGAAAATATCTCCCTTTGGAATATTTACAATCAACAAATTGACGAATACTGGGTTTTCCCCATTGTTGTTCACTGCTCGTTTTTGAATAACTAACTTTGTTGTTAATGTAACATATTAAAGCAGCAACATGTTTGCACTTCCCGCTCTGGTTATAAACGCAACTGCATTTAACTCCAGTGACAATCCGAGCATTATCGATCTGTAATAAATGAAAAAAAATGTTTGGCATACTTTATGTAACTAAATGTTTAGTAGTTTAGTCATATTTTTAGGTTAGGAGAGTACTTACGTTTAAACTTGTTTTATAGGGTGTTAAGGTCACCGATGTTTGACGAATGATGGTGGCTCGTATTAAATAACTATTCCTATTAGTTCTCAGTTCTTCTACATTCCTTACATGTCCTGCTAACACCAATTTATTTCCTTTTAACATAGTTTGGGGCTGGAAACTTATTGTGTGTTTTACACTCTCAAACCAGTTTTTATAATAACGTTCATTTTTCTATAAACAGTTTTTAAATAATTCCTCTAAAATAACATTTATTGTCTTTCTAAATAAATTTTATTTACTTTAATCTGTACAAAATAAACAAACTCTTGTTATTTAGTTTTTGACATATGCCCCTAAAACTGCGTTTGCAAGATGGCGCTACTGCCGTGCACGTTCCGAATACGGCGTTTGAACTATCGATGAAATGTTGCGGCATATTATAAAATGACACGGCAATATACATTTTGCCTTAGGCATTATATAAAACTGCGAGCGTTTGCAAAGGGACGACGCGTTATGTAAACGGCGGATTTATACAATTTGCCTGCGACACTTATACTACCATATAAATAGTTCTACCGATACTACGGACAACATTTTCACAGATTCGGATCGAACGTTATGCGAAACCGCTCTTAAGGTCGAAATGTTTTTGGACAGCATCCACGGCCTTCGATTTTACGTAGGTAACCCGCCCGTAACATTAACATTCATTCGTAAAATATTTAGCTTAATTTGTCAGAAAGTACGCAACCGATCAAATGCCGGTTTTTGTCCAATTGACGCATTTTTCATGAACATCATCTTGGAATATGTTTCATTTTTATGTATTAGCTAAATAAAAATTTAAATTGAAAAATCTTGAAAAAACTAAATACACCCTGATACCCTCCATTCTGACAGTGAGAATCGTAAAATTTCGGAATAAATTCGTGGAGTTTGTTCGAAATAAGTTCCTGAACCGACCGCAGCATGGAAAGGGGTTCTTTCTGTGGCACGAATTCGTCATTTTTGCGTCAGTTGTGCCTTATTATGAGTCGGGAAGTTGGCGGTGTACACCCCCGTGGCTGGGAAAGCTCGTTAATAGTACGAGAGCCCACGACCAAAATTTTTGTCTCATAGCAATACGGCCAAAACTGCATCAAATCGATAGATACGATTATCCTGAACTCTAAAATACCAATATCAGACATTTTCCGCGTAGCGTTTGATCTGACCGAATTTTCAAAATTGTCAAAGAATTTTACCGAACTGCATCATAGCAATATGTCTGATTTGCAGACTGTAGTTGAATGATAGTTCTGAGATACCGAAAACATATTTTTCAGACGTTAGTGGTGTAGCGCAAACCCGTAAAATCACTTAAAAAAATTAAAAATGAGACAAAAAAAAATGTCTCATAGCAATACGTCTGAAAATCTTTTTTATTAGTAAATTTTGGTTATTTGATGCGAACAAAACAATTTTCAGACGGAAATGTGAACGCATTAAATTTTGAGACCGTTTTGAAAATGTTAACAAAATTTACCGATCGGTATCATAGCAATATGTCTGAAAATTGTTGGACATGATAAAATAAGTTGTCCACATGTGCAAAAAATTTATATCAGACAAATTAAGTGTAGCACCTTCTCTATCAGACAACTTTTCGATACTCAGATATCATTTAAAAATCGTATTGAGGCATCTTGAATTTTCTGTTACAAACCAATGAATACGTTGCGACCCTGAATTTATTAGATGATAATTAACAAAGAATTTACCCGAAACCTTAACATTGAAGTTGAAGGACTGAAATAAATCGCACAAAAGGAAACTGGGATGAAGGGAAGGGAAGGGGCAGGAGCGTAACAAGCGCTGAGGCTGTTGAAATTAAATACTGATTGATTTGATAGTTTTGGTTTTATTTAAAGCACACTTGAGTAACTTTTACAAAAGAAATAAGTAATGACATCTGTCATCTGTCAAAGTACATATAATAGACAAGGGAGATTCTTGAATATCTATGAAGGCTGTAAATTTAAAAAAAACATTTAACAGAGGCGTCGGCCAGGCGACTCCGAAACGTTATTTTCGTTTTTGGGAGTATATGCTACACTTAAAGTGTCTGAAAACAGGTTATTGGTAATCATGGCAGCAATACGAAAAGTTGAAAAAAAAATTTATCCGTATTGCTATGATACAGGTCGGCTAAATTTGTTGACATTTTCAAAAATGCGCTCAGGCTATATGCTACGCGCAAAATGTCTGAAAACAAACTTTTTCGTAATACAATTATAAAATCTATGTACATTTTCACTATCAGACGTATTGCTATAATACCGACTGTCTTTTTTTTTTGACACAGCAGAAATGGCCTCCCACGCAGTTGCTACACTTTCGACCGTTACTACACACCTAGTCGGGTTCAGAATCATACAATCTAACGATTTTATAGGGTTTTTGCCGTATTGCTATGAGACATGGTTTTGGTCGTGGGCTCTCGTACTATAATTTATAAGAGTAAGAGTATAGTCGGGATATGAACCACGGCTCCTGGTCCGACCACAGCTACATCTAACAAAACATCTATAGTGTATTTATACTGGTATGCCCAGACATAAAAAATGCGCACGATTGCGTACAATTTGCTTTTTATCATTGAAAAATTATTAATTTATAACATTAAAAAAAAATAAACTAGAAAGGATATAAAATAAGTAGTTTTATTATCATTCCAAAAGTTTTTACTTTTAGTGAATGATTGACAAATTTAGATTTTGGCATTATTTTTTGTACCACTTTATTCCATTTGCGCGTAATTTAACAGGATAGCCGCGGTAGTTGCAGTTACTAAAACTGTAGGAATTTTTAATTTTATTGCAATCGGATCCCGGAAAATTATCATAAAATTTGTTTAATTTCGAAAGGATTGGCCGGTCTCGTTTGGCTCATCAGTCTCATTTACTAAACGTATGTGACGACGATGATTATGAAATCCTGTTATTCCTATTTAAGGATATAATAAGGCTCTCAGAGGGTTTCTCCACATTTCTCGATGCTTTCTTCACTTTTTTTATAACCGTAGTATACAAATAACAACTTACCATTCTCAATATAGGTACTTTTCCTGTGTGATGACAAAAATAAGCTGGAGTGTACAGAAAAGGTAACATAAAACCAAGGGATGATCCAACGCTTACTCCCAGAGCTGCTATATAAAGCTTGCCCTGCCATGGTACAGGAGCCGGAAGAACGCTCTGAAAAAATGAAACAGACTTTTAAAAAAACCAAAAGAGCCACGAAAACAGCTGGCGAGTTGCAACGGCTGGACGGCTTATTACCAGCCATAGGGAAGAACCTCCGTGATCAAATTATCCTTCGAATAAAAAAAACCGCTTTAAAATCAGGATTTTCGTTCGGGAGCTATGTTGCCACAGACAGACTCACACAAAAACAAACACATACAGACATAGGAGTCAAACTTAAACACCCTCTTTTTCGTCGGGGGTTCAAAAAAGGACTCTTGATGTACCGACGACAGCATTCGAAGGTAAATCCTTCGTTATCTTATTCACAGACGGAGTGGACGCTGTTGAATGAGTTTCTATACAAGGCAAACTATTTAAAATCTATTGCGTGCGATGCGTACGATACCGAACTGTGGACGCTTGCTTTTAATTACGATTTTGTTACGACTGATTTGCGGAATTGCCACCCTGGATTGCGGACATCCATCTTTCGCACTATTGATAGGGTATAGACTAGTTGCCCCATGTAATCGCACCTCTATACTACTTCCTACTTATAAAAAGTTAAAATGGATGTTGGTTACACTACCGTATGAATATGAATGAAGTTATACCGGAATAAAGCTAATAAATCAGAATAACACATGGGCTACAATAAATTTAAAAAAAAAATTAAGATAAAAGGGTTTCTACGCGAACGAAGTCGCGGGCGACCACTAGTTGTGTGTAAAGAGTATAGTAAAGAAATAAACAAAGAACTCACCATGTTTATAACAAACGGTAAGACGCAAGCGAGGGCTGCGCATTCAGTCATGATGTTCGAAAGTAAACAGGCGACAAAGCAAATCAAAAACAACGCCGTACACCAAGAATGCTTGGTGAAGTCTTTGCCAACGTGATTTGCTATAATTTCACCTAGCCCGGTGGCATGAACAACTTTATTTATTGCAACGGCTGCCCCTAGAAGAAATGGAAAATAAAATAGTGACTATTACGATTGGACAAATAGGCTACTTGACACCACCATCTTTTTACAAGCTTTTATTTAGTTTCACCTGTCCCGGTGGTTGTTTGTCTGGTATCTTGTAAGCTTATTTACCTACTTCTTAGTGACGATTGAGCTGAAATTTTGTATGCACGTTTCGATGACGTTGCAAAATTTAATCATAAACGCTTGTTGAGAAAAAAAAAATATTCTCCCACAGATTTTTTGTAACCATAATAAGTTGTGACGACATAATTTTTACTCTTCAATTGGTGTATTTTTTATTAATTTTAGATTAAATGTCATTTATAAGCTTTTGCCAAAGTCTGTTGCAGCAGGTAGTTGCATACAAACAACACTGAACTTGGTTGATTTTTTGACGACCCTTTCATATGAATTAGGTGTAAAAAAAGAATCTTACCGAAAACAAAAAAGTACCCGTAATTAGTATTCTTGTCAACAAAGCGCCACCATAATATTGCAGATTCAGGCTTTATATTTTTCAATTCACTTTTTTCTGAAATAAAAAGTATTTATTGTAAACAAGTGGATACGGTAGACGTTGTCTTGCCCGCTGTTTTAGCAATTTTCCAACATTCCCAGGACCTCCAAGACTAAAATAAGTCAAATCGGTTCAGCCGTTCTCGAGATTTTGCGAGACTAACGAACAGCAATTGATTTTTATATCAGCGGACCCAGCAGACGTTGTCCTGCACGTTATTTTTTTTTAAATTTTCTTATCTTGTAAACCTTCCCTGGTCTTTCACGAATATTTAAAGACTTAATAACTTCATACATATCATTACGTATTTCACGTTTATTTAATTTTACTTCATACTAAAACAAGTTGTATGTGCATATCGCGTATTGCATAATACAACAGCTCTACACAATTCAGCAATTTGATGGAAGAAAATCAACAATAATCCATACTATCCATACTTTATACTTAAATACTACAATATTATGAACGCGAAAGTAATTCTCTCTGTCTGTCTGTTGATCAATCACGCCTAAACTACTGAACCAATTTGCATGAAATTTGGTATGGAGATATTTTGATACCCGAGAAAGGGCATTGGCTACTTTTTACCGCGGGAAAATGATGCATTACTATGGGAAAATTCAAGTGGACCGATTACTTTTACGTCTAAACTACTGAACAGATTTGAAATTTGGTAAGGACTATCTCCTTAACTTTTACGTTTGGGACTTAAGAAAGGACATGAGTTACTTTTGACCGCGGTAAAACAACGCATTTCCATGACAAAAATTACTTTCCGGGAACTTTGATCGCTTTCACTCCTAAATTACCAAAGATTTGTAATATTTAGATAAAATTGGTATTACGGGAAAACAACGCATTCCGAAAAAACTACCTATGAACGATTTCGCGGGTAAAAGCTAGTAATAAATAATAAAAAAGCGCGTACCTAACCAAATAAAGTAAACATAATTAGTTGCATAATTGACATTTTTCAATAGCAACATTACACCTTTTGCACACATAAAAACTCAGTCGGTTTAGGTAAATCGTTAGTAGTAACACCAAAACCCGGTAGGTGGCGGGATTTATAGCAGGACTTGTGAAATATGAAAGAAGCATGTTCTACGTTTACCTATTAATGTACTTAGGAGCGTGTTTTAATAAGCAAGCTTATTCAAGTACTTTTCGTTTAAACGTCCAGTACTAGTCATAACGACGCGGCGACGTTTCTGGTCGTTCACGTTAGATATTTTAAGCAAACGAAGTGTTCAAGCTTTGAACATGTAAAAAAAACTTTTTTTCTCCGCATGGCTGAAATGTAAAATAAACTTACTGTTTACATTCATGAATTGCAAGAAATGTAAGCTTCTCGGTAACGAGTGTAGGACTATAACAAATAAGGCAACAACGCAAGCGTCTTTGACTCTGAAACAAAAAAAAACAGTATTTTGAGGTACTTGACCAGTTTAACGGAACATATGTTATAAAAACCCACTATCTACACGGCTTGCTCAAACGCCCTGACGTCCGCATCCGGATCGGTTTTGTATATAACTTAAAAGGTAACCCCCCTCTAGGAGCATACGTGTGTGTAATGAAACATTATAGATTCGTCTTCCAAGCACTAACATTACAATATTACCTCCCTGACCGACGAGCGCGTTGCAATGTAATATTTAGTACAAATTAAATCAAAGATATTACCGCAGTTCGTTATACTTTGATATTACACATTATTATTTATAATTTAACGTTTCCCGGTATATGGTAAAATATCTACAGCAGACACTAAGCTAATATCTGTGGTAATATTGTAACAATAATTAATTCATTTGCAAAAACTTACACAGGCACATGTGGCGCATCTTCAATTAAATTGTATTGCGCCCATCCCATGTTTTGGTATTTATTCCATCGGAGGAAAAGGATCAGCAATGATAAAAACGTAAAAAAAACCGCTAGCTGTAAAAAAATTGCCCATCAATTGTTATTCTGATACTTATATATTTACCTTAATAATAAATTGGTAGGTACCACAATATTTTTGTACCTTTTCATGTGTTGTTACCCTTTTAGGAATAGAACCTTTCAGCTTTAATATACGATTACGTAAATCAGTCATAGCTCCGGCACTCATGCTCTTGCCAGCGAGACTGTAAAAAAATGTAAATAAAATTTAAAACTGTGTCAAATTTGACACCAAGAATTATTCGAATGATGTTGCAAACTTAAACTTACCAATTAATAAGCATCATGTGGTAACACATATTAAACACATACATGGCAAATGATACAGGAAATGCGTAAGCCGAGTACTGTAAGTAGTTGAAAATGTCAGGATATTCATGGTTCAAGCTGAATGCAGATCTATAAGATGAACAATTGAATTTTGTTAATTAATGTATCGAGAACCGTCCAAGTACCATTCTAGTACACACAGCTCCTGATAATGCTACATTTTCGAAGCAAAAACATAATTATTATTACGTAAGTGTAAGATACCTCAGTAATTAACTTGACGTGTGGCCATGCGTACAAGCAATTTTGTTTAAGGTTTCTCCCCACTCCTCTCTGAGCCGTAGTTTGTAGTTTTGGATTTAGCTATATGTATAACTGTCATGCCCGTTTTCACCAACCTATGTTTGAGGGACTCTTAAGCAACGTTTAGGGAACTCTTTACAAAAAAAAATAGCTGGTTGTAAAAATAGTAGAAATTGGCTTATGATATTCCTTTAATTTAAGTACTGGATTTAGCACTCCCTATTCATCCCCTTAAGTTGAGTAACAGACCGCGTGTTAATGTTTGTACTAAATGTTGTCAATTTTTTTAGAAGCCTTTGAAACTGTGAAAATGATTTCGAATTAATGATTCCCGAAAAGACCGCGTGTTCACCGAGAGCAAGCAAATGATTTTGAAAAATATGATTATTTGGGATTATTATTTTCATTCAATAGAGGTTGTCTAAACAAAGTGCTATCTGTGTTCAAGAGAATAGAGATAATTTTAGAATTCAAAGATAACATGTTATTATGCCAAAGCTCGTTGCCCAAATGTTTTTGGGTGCATAGATTGCACTAAAAAAGTAGTTCACATTTCAATGCTCAAGAAATGCGAGTTTTATGTGGGAGTATCGATCGGATCAGTACAGAACAACTTATTCTATTTCTTACATTACTCCATTGTTTTCATTCAGTACCACAATATTATGATGATAATTCCACCTCACTATCACAATAATAAGCCATGAATAATCAATTTAGAACATTAAGAAACAGAGCCCATCTTACTCCTTTCGTTAATAAATCATTAACCCAATAACTCATTAACCCAATAACTCATAAACCCAATAACTCATTAACCCAATAACTCATTAACCCAATAACTCATTAACCCAATAACTCATTAACCCAATAACTCATTAACCCAATAACTCATCAACCCAATAACTCATTAACCCAATAACTCATTAACCCAATAACTCATTAACCCAATAACTCATTAACCCAATAACTCATTAAGCCAATAACTCATTAACCCAATAACTCATTAACCCAATAACTCATTAACCCAATAACTCATAAACCCAATAACTCATTAACCCAATAACTCATTAACCCAATAACTCATTAACCCAATAACTCATTAACCCAATAACTCATTAACCCAATAACTCATTAACCCAATAACTCATTAACCCAATAACTCATTAACCCAATAACTCATTAACCCAATAACTCATTAACCCAATAACTCATTAACCCAATAACTCATTAACCCAATAACTCATTAACCCACTCATTAACTCACTCACTAACTCACTCACTAACTCACTCACTAACTCACTCACTAACTCACTCACTAACTCACTCCCTAACTCACTCCCTAACTCACTCACTAACTCACTAACTAACTCACTTACTAACTCACTAACTCTCTGAATAACTTACTAACTCACTCACAAACTAACTAACTCACAAAATAACTCACTACCTCACTCACTAACTCACTCACTTATTCACTAACTCATTAATAAATAACTCACTAACTCGTTAAATCACTCATTAACTTACTCACTCATTAACTCACTCACTCACTACCTTACTAACTCACCCACTAACTCACTAACTCATTTACTCACCCACTAACTAACTCACTTACTCACTCACTAACTTACTCACTAACTCACTCACTGACTCTCTGAGTAACTCACTAACTCACTCACTGTAACTCACTAACACTCACTCACTACCTCACTTACAAACATACTCACTACCTCACTCACTAACTCACTAACTCAACTAACTAACTTACAGAGTAACTCACTGAGTAACTTACACACACTAACTTACATACTCACTAACTCACTAACTCACTCACTTACTCATTAACTCACACACTCACTTACTTACCCACTAACTCACTCACTAACTAACTCAACTTATTAACTCACAGAGTAACTCACTAAGTAACTTACACACACTAACTTACATACTCACTAACTCACTACCTCACGCACTACCCCACTCACTACCTCACTCACAAACTTACTCACTACCTCACTCACTAACTAACTCACTAACTCAACTAACTAACTAACTAACTAACAGAGTAACTCACTTACTCACTCACTCACTTACTCACTTACTCACACACTCACTAACTCACCAACTAACTCACTAACTCATTTACTCACTAACTCACTCACTGACTAACTCACAAACACTCACTTACTCACTCACAAACACTAACTTACTCACTCACAAACACTCACTTACTCACATTCTCACTCACAAACTTACTCACTACCACACTCACTAACTAACTCACAAACTCAACTAATAAACTAACTCACAAACTCAACTAACTAACTCACAGAGTAACTCACTGAGTAATTTACACACTCACTAACTTACTCACTCTCTAACTCACTCACTAACTCACTCACTGACTTACTGACTCACTAACTCACTCACTTACTCACACACTTACTCACTCACTTACTCACTTACTCACTCACTTACTTACTCACTCACTTACTCACTTACTAACTCACTTACTAACTCAGTAACTCAATAACTCAATCACTTACTCACTCACTAACTTACTAACTCATTAACTTACACACTAACTTCCTCACTCATTAACTCAGTAACTCATTAACTAACTAACTAACTCACTAACTCACTAACTTACAAACTTACTTATTTACTTACAATATTACTTACCCACTTACTCACTAACTTACTCACTCACTCACTAACTCACACACTAACTCCATGGCTTACTAAGTCATTAACTTACTAACTTACTAAATCACTAACTCACTTACAAACTCACTAACTCAACAACTCACTAACTAACTCACTCACTCATTAACTCACACACTCACTTACTCACTTACTAACTAACTTACTAACTCACCTACTAACTAACTCACTAGCTCACCCACTAACTTATTTACTCACTTACTCACTAACTAACATACTAACTCACTAATGTAACTCACTTACAAACTTACTTACATACTTACATTAATACTTACCCACTTACTAACTTACTAACTGACTTACTCACGCACTCACAAACTCACAAACTCATACAATAACTCACACAATTACTCACACAATAACTCACTAACTTACTCACTAACTCACACACTAACTCACACACTAACTAACTCACATACTAACTCACACACTAACTAACTCACATACTAACTCACACACTAACTCACACACTAACTCACTAACTAACTCACTAACTAACTCACTAACTCCATCGCTTACTAACTTATTAACTTACTAACTTACTAAATCACTAACTCACTCACTAACTCACTCACTAACTCACTCACTAACTCACACACTGACTCACACACTAACTAACTAACTCACCTACTAACTAACTCACTAACTCTCTCACTAACTTATTTACTCACTTACTCACTAACTTACTAACTCACTAACGTAATAACTTACAAAAACAATAACTCACTCATACACTTACTTACTCACTAACTAACTAACTAACTCACAAACTAACTAACTCACTAGCTCACCCACTAACTTATTTACTCACTTACTCATTAACTAACTTACTAACTCACTAATGTAACTCACTTACAAACTTACTTACATACTTACATTATTACTAACCCACTTACTAACTGACTTACTCACTCACTCACAAACTCACTTACAAACTCATACAATAACTCACTTACAAACTCATACAATAACTCATACAATAACTCATACAATAACTCACACAATAACTCACACAATAACTCACACAATAACTCACACAATAACTCACACAATAACTCACACAATAACTTACTTACTTACTCACTAATTCACACACTAACTCATACACTAACTCACACACTAACTAACTCACTAACTAACTCACTAACTCACACACTAACTCACACACTAACTCACACACTAACTCACACACTAACTCACACACTAACTCACACACTAACTCACTAACTAACTCACTAACTAACTCACTAACTCACACACTAACTCACACACTAACTCACACACTAACTCACACACTAACTCACACACTAACTCACACACTAACTCACACACTAACTCACACACTAACTCACACACTAACTCACTAACTAACTCACTAACTAACTCACTAACTCACTAACTCACTCACTAACTCACTAACTCACTAACTCCATCACTTACTAACTCATTAACTTACTAACTTACTAAATCACTAACTAACTCACAAACTCACTCACAAACTAACTAACTCAACAACTCACTAACTAACTCACTCACTCATTAACTCACACACTCACTCACTAACTAACTCACTAACTCACTCACTAACTCACTAACTCCATCGCTTACTAACTCATTAACTTACTAACTTACTAAATCACTAACTCACTCACAAACTAACTAACTCAACAACTCACTAACTAACTCACTCACTCATTAACTCACACACTCACTAACTAACTCACTAAATTACTCACTAATTCACACACTAACTCACACACTAACTCACTAACTCACACACTAACTTATTTACTCACTTACTAACTAACTAACTTACTAAATCAATAACTCACTCACACACTCACTTACTCACTTACTCACTCACTAACTAACTCACTCACAAACAAACTCACTACCTCACTCACAAACTCACTTACAAACTCATACAATAACTCACACAATTACTCACACAATCACTCACACAATAACTCACACAATAACTCACACAATTACTCACACAATAACTCACTAACATACTCACTAATTCACACACTAACTCACACACTAACTCACTCACTAACTCACACACTAACTCACACACTAACTCACACACTAACTCACACACTAACTCACACACTAACTCACACACTAACTCACACACTAACTCACACACTAACTCACACACTAACTCACACACTAACTCACACACTAACTCACACACTAACTCACACACTTACTCACACACTAACTCACACACTAACTCACACACTAACTCACACACTAACTCACTAACTAACTAACTCACTAACTAACTCACTTACTCACTAACTAACACACACACTTACTCACTAACTCACACACTAACTTATTTACTCACTTACTAACTAACTAACTTACTAAATCAATATCTCACTCACACACTCACTTACTCACTCACTAACTAACTCACACACTAAATGTACTGGGAATAACCAACAAAGTCATACTCTCGTGGGAACCAGGACATTCGAGTATAGAAGGAAACGAAGTAGCTGATAACCTCGCCAGAGAGTGCGCCGATAACCCTCAAATCGGCGTAGAACCGTTTTGTGGCATTACCAAGCAACGAGCCACTACGCTACTAACCATTCTCTATAAACAAGAGGCGATTGAGTGGTGGAAGTCTACATCAGGACAAGAACACTCAAAAGCACTCATTCAGGGATACAGCAACAAAGTAACTAAAGAGCTGTTAAAGTTCAAAAGATACAAAGCTTGTGCTTTGACCAGAATACTAACAGGTCACTGCAAACTAAACAAACACATGGCAAACATGAATATGACAGAAGACGCTCTGTGCAGATTCTGCCACACAGAGGAGGAAACGGCCATGCATATTCTCTGCTCATGCGGCCCGCTTATGAGCAAAATAAGTATCCATCTCGGGCGACACATCATGCGCCCAGATGAGATAACAGAAGTCACGCTCCAAAGAGTCTGGCAATTTATAGACTCAACGGGACTAAGCAGTGAACTGTAAATACAAAGGGCTGCGACAATAGATCAAACTTGGTCGAGTTGGCGATAAGAAGGCCCATAAACCCAATAATAATAATAATAACTCACTCACAAACAAACTCACTACCTCACTCACAAACACACTTACAAACTCATACAATAACTCACACAATAACTCACACAACAACTCACACAACAACTCACACAATAACTCACACAATAACTCACACAATAACTCACACAATAACTCACTAATTCACACACTAACTCACACACTAACTCACACACTAACTAACTCACTAACTCACACACTAACTCACACACTAACTAACTCACTAACTCACACACTAACTCACACACTAACTCACACACTAACTCACTAACTAACTCACTAACTAACTCACTTACTCACTAACTAACTCACCTACTAACTTACTTACTCACTAACTAACTAACTTACTAACGTAATAACTTACTAAATCAATAAATCACTCACACACTCACTTACTCACTAACTAACTCACTAACTTAACTCACTGACTAACTCAATAACTCACTAACTCACTTATTAACTTACACACTCACTAACTCACCTACTAACTTATTTACTCACTTACTAACTAACTAACTTACTAAATCAATAACTCACTCACACACTCACTTACTCACTCACTAACTAACTCACTCACAAACAAACTAACTAACTCACTCACAAACAAACTCACTACCTCACTCACAAACTCACTTACAAACTCATACAATAACTCACACAATAACTCACACAATAACTCACACAATAACTCACACAATAACTCACACAATAACTCACACAATAACTCACACAATAACTCACACAATAACTCACACAATAACTCACACAATAACTCACACAATAACTCACACAATAACTCACACAATAACTCACACAATAACTCACACAATAACTCACACAATAACTCACACAATAACTCACACAATAACTCACACAATAACTCACACAATAACTCACACAATAACTCACTAACTTACTCATTAATTCACACACTAACTCACACACTAACTAACTCACTAACTCACACACTAACTCACACACTAACTCACTAACTAACTCACTAACTAACTCACTTACTTACTAACTCACTAACTCACCTACTAACTTACTTACTCACTTACTCACTAACTAACAAACTTACTAACGTAATAACTTACTAAATCAATAACTCACTCACACACTCACTTACTCACTAACTAACTCACTAAATTAATCACTAACTCACTTACTAACTCACAAACTCACTCACAAACTCTAACTCACTCACACACTCACTTACTCACTAACTAACTCACTAAATTAATCACTAACTCACTTACTAACTCACAAACTCACTCACAAACTCACAAACTCACTCACAAACTCACTAACTCAATAACTCACTACTAACTCACACACTCATTAACTCACACACTCTCTTACTCACTTACTTACTAACTCACTTACTTACTAACTCACAAACTTACTAACTCACTTACTTACTAACTCACTTACTTACTAACTCACTTACTAACTCACTTACTAACTCACTAACTCACTTACTTACTTACTCACTTACTTACTATCTCACTTACTAACTCACTAACTCACTCACTAACTCACTTACTCACTTATTAACTCACGCACTCACTAACTTTCTAACTCACCTACTGACTAACTCACTAACTTACCTACTAACTTATTTACTCACTTACTCACTAACTAACTTAATAACTTACTAACGTAATAACTTACTAACTCAATAACTCACTCACACACTTACTTACTCACTCACAAACAAACTTACTACCTCACTCACAAAATCACTTACAAACTCATACAATAACTTACACAATAACTCACACAATAACTTACTAACTTACTCACTAACTAACTTACTAACTCACCCACTGACTAACTCACTAACTCACCTACTAACTTATTTACTCTCTTACTCACTAACTAACTTAATAACTTACTAACGTAATAACTTACTAAATCAATAACTCACTCACACACTCACTTACTCACTCACTAACTAACTCACTCACAAACAAACTCACTACCTCACTCACAAACTCACTTACAAACTCATACAATAACTCACACAATAACTCGCACAATAACTCAAACAATATCGCTACCTTGGGGTAGAAAGGTCGTAAAAACCATAAACCCAACTTTACAGGACGAGCAAAAAACTTTTTTTTTTTTTACATTTTGGCTTACAACTTTTTCGTTCTTATAGGTATATTGACCCTATTAAGTGAGAATTGTTATTTTTTTATGTTTTTTGCAATGGAAACCCTTGTTTTATCATCAGCTTCTTAGTTTAAAAGATAGCATGGATTTACGTCCATTTTTTTTTACTGAAATGGTTTATACACCCCATAACTATTTGAGTTGTCAAATCGTAATGAGTCGTAACTAAATGTAAGTCATTGATATGGAGATTAAAAACCATTAACATAAAATAAAAAAAGTCGTAAAATCATAACTTTTGAAGGTTGGAAGTCGTAACTTTGACGAATTTATAGTAATATTACACATCTTACTGTAAACTTTGGTAACAAAAGCCAGTATAATCAAATTAATATTGCACTTATTTGTACTTATGTGTGAAATCATTCCAATCGTAATCTAATTCAGCTCTTTCAGCTAGTTCAGTTAATAAATAAAATAAAAAAATAATGAATTCAAAGACAACACTTTTAAAACAACAGAAAAAGCAACCTACTGAAGCGGGAATTGAACCGCGCGTCTTTTGCATTTCCGCTTTTGCAGATAGTTGATTTATATTGCATCGTGAATGCTTTTCATATAAAAACAAAAATAAATAATGATTAATTTACTAAAAATTAGAACACATAATACCTAAAACATTTCTTTTTGTTCAATCAAGTTCTTTTTATTTGAAGATAGAAAACATAAACACAACATTAATGTGATCGTAGTTCTAACGTTAAAACCATTAAAGCTTTGAAAATAGTAAATTATTTGTTGGAATTGCCACAGGGAATTACGTTTAATGAGTTTTACAAACTATGCAAAGAATAATCATTCAGATCAAAGCTAAGCAATCATCAGTCTCAACAGTTTAAACTATTATTATGTCATATTTAGGCACGTAACCGTCTAGCATTATTAAAATTAAATCAAGGATCTTCAACTTGAGTCGTCCTTTCACTCATCTAAACAAGGAATAAATCACTGAGTTTCGTATTTAATAAGAGGTAGTACCGAATTTGAAATAGTACATTACAAATTTAAAACTACCTAGTTCACAATTTGTACGTAAAACAAATATTAATATTAATTTTCATCTTGATAATCTTCATCGTCTTCATCTGTATTTATAAGGTAGTCTTGTAAAGTTTCATAAGGTAAATTTAAATATTCATTTTGATATGGTTTTGGTATGATTCCCTTTTTATATAAACGTTTCAAATCGTTGTATTTTGCAGTTCTAATGGGACAGCCATACAACTTTCGCTATACAAATTCTTCTCCTTGGATGGAACTTTGTTTACTATTTGTGTCGTCGTCGTGAAATCTTCCTCCGGTCTTTCCTTTTCCTTTCACTTTAACTTTTTATTTTTTATAGGTCTTTCATAAAGATTGATTGTTTCTAAGTGCGTCTTCACACATTGAGTACTTAATTTCTAACTTATTATTTGCACTTCTTTTTTTAAATGTCGCAATCCTGATTTGTCGGGGTTTTTTAGTGTATCTTTTGTAAATGTTTTAAATGCAAGTTCTATCGTCAATAGCGGAATTTTGTCCGGAAGCAGGGAGCACGCAGCTGAGGTTTAGGCGTCGTCGGAAGCAGCAGGTAAGTAGTTCGTCATCAATAACGGAGTTTTTTCAGGAAGCAGGGTGCACGAAGCTGGGGACTGAGCGTCGTCCGAAGCAGCAGGTATGTAGCTCGTCGTCAATAACGGAGTTTTTTCAGGAAGCAGGGAGCACGAAGCTGGGGACTGAGCGTCGTCCTAAACAGCAGTTAAGTAGCTCGTCGTCAAAAGCGGAGTTTTTTCAGGAAGCAGGGAGCACGAAGCTGGGGACTGAGCGTCGTCCTAAACAGCAGTTAAGTAGCTCGTCGTCAAAAGCGGAGTTTTTTCAGGAAGCAGGGAGCTCGAAGCTGAGGGCTCGTCGGAAGCAGCAGGTAAGTAGCTCGTCGTCAATAACGGAGTTTTTTCAGGAAGCAGGGAGCACGCAGCTGAGGGCTGAGCGTCGACGGAAGCAGCAGGTGTGTAGCTCGTCATCAATAACGAAGTTTTTTCAGGAAGCAGGGAGCACGCAGCTGAGGGCTGAGCGTCGTCGAAAGCAGCAGGTAAGTAGCTCGTCGTCAATAACGGAGTTTTTTCAGGAAGCAGGGAGCCCGAAGCTAAAGGTCTGCGCGTCGTCGGAAGCAGAAGTTGTAAACCTACTCTTCAACCACAGGGTTTCACCAGGACGCAGGGAGCACGAAGCTGACGGCTGGGCATTGCTAAATGTAGTTAAAGGGTGGTAAAAATACTGGTTTGGTTGTACAAGTGGCTTCTAACACGTGATTTCAGTACTGTTTCCATGTTTTACTACGTTGACTGAAATTATTTTAACTTTACTTTGCTTCTTTGCATCAGTACTCTTTAATGGATTGTTCGGATCACCAACATTCTCATCTCCTAAGACAGACGTATTTTATCGGGGTACAGATATTATAGAAGAATTGAAGACTTTCGCTGCTGTGTTGTAACATTGTGTGCTTGTATTATGACATTTTCTTTTCTTACGTTATTTATTTTCGGTTAGCTTTCAGTGTCACTTTCTTCTATGATGTATGTGCACTGATTAATATCATTGCTTTTGTAACTCTTCTTATCCTTCCCTCTTCTGCCAATTTCACCTTTAAGTTCGTAATGCAATCATTGAGTTAGGTACGTAAACTTTATCATAGTCAACTGCGGGTAATAATTGACTGTGCTTTTGTCGTTCATGGTATCAACTTTAGATCCTACCTCTAACAGGAGTCAGAGTGGCAATTAGGGTAGGACGATCAGATAGGAGATAACTAATTTATTTCAATTTATTTATCTGAATATTAAAAAAGAAATTATTATTTAAAGAAACTTTTCTTTCGATGGCAAAAAGTGACTAGGAAGTGAAAGGCTTGACAAATAGTAAACTACGTCGTATTAACCACTACGACCCTCAAAACTAAAAAAATACTGAAAGCAAAAGGGGCGTATAAACCAAGTATCTAAGTAAGTAATGAATTCAAGTTATTTTCCATCACGACAGTCAATAAGTTATATCATCACTTTTATTTATTAAAGAAGTAATAACAAATTCACAATACGACGCTAACACAAAATACCGAAAACGATAATTGAAACGAAAGTATTTGATGATGAATCTTACTCTATTCTATAAAGTTAATAGGAACTAGAAAGGGCGACCCGTGACTATTGCACAATTAACCCTATTATTAAGCAATCATAACGTCTTAAATTACTATGACGAATCTCGAGACGGCGAGGCGGCTCTCGGCGCGGAGTTTGGTTTCATTAACGTTTTTGAACTAAGTAAGTACTTTTTAATTCATTTGTTAACAAATCGTTTGAGGATGTAAAAGCCAATATGCACTTGACGAATCTGTTAAGGATGGATGTAAATACTTTACTGTCAGTTGCCCTACATGAGCTAGCGGCGTAAAAACCAAATTGTAGAAAACATAGAAGTAAAAAAGGCTGTAAATCAAAATCCTATTAAGCTTTGATTTTTACGACCAAGTGCAATTAGTTAGTTTGTTTATACGCCATACTGGCTCATATATACCGTCTTTTACAACCCGGACTTTAAAAAAAATATGGCGTTACTCCAAGTGGTCATCCTAATAATAAAAAAAATTGGTTTTTACATCATAAATAACAACAAAACCTTTGTTTAGACGTTGAAGTCATCTGGACCGTAAAAACCATTTTTTTGCGAAATTAAAACAGTCACATAGACCAATCGAAAGAGCGGAAAATTCTGAATAAGACTGCATTCATAACTCAGTTTTGGGTAAAATGGTTTATACAACCTTTCTACCCCAAGGTGTCGATATTCACTTACTTACTAATTCACACACTAACTCACTCACTAACTCACTCACAAACTCACTTACTAACTCACTCACTAACTCACTCACTAACTCACTCACTAACTCACTCACTAACTCACTCACTAACTCACTCACTAACTCACTCACTAACTCACTAACCAACTCACTAACTCACTAACTCACTAATTATTTAACTCACTCACTCACTCACTAACTCACTAACTCACTTACTGACTCACTCACTTACACTCACTCACTAACTCACTAACTCACTTAGTGACTCACTAACTCACTCACTCACTGACTCATTGACTCACTAACTCATTAACTCACACACTAACTCACTAACTCACACACTAACTCAGTAACTCACTTACTCACACACTAACTCACTAACTCACTTATTAACTCACACACTTACTAACTTAATAACTCACTCAATAACTAACTTACTAACTCACCTACTAACTTATTTACTCACTTACTCACTTACTTACTTACTGACTCACTAACTCACTCACTGACTCATTGACTCACTTCTAACACTCACTCACTAACTCATTAACTCACACACTAACTCACTAACGTAATAACTTACGAAATCAATAATTCACTTACACACTAACTTACTCACTCACTAACTCACTCACAAACTAACTCACTACCTCACTCACAAACTCACTTACAAACTCATACAATAACTCACACAATAACTCACTAACTTACTCACTAACTCACTAACTCAATTACTCACTAACTCACTCACTAACTCACTCACTCAACAACTTACACACTCACTTACTTACACTTACTCACCAACTCACTAACTCTCCAACTCACCAACTCTCCAACTCACCAACTCACTAACTCTCCAACTCACCAACTCACCAACTCACCAACTCTCCAACTCACCAACTCTCCAACTCTCCAACTCACCAACTCACCAACTCTCCAACTCACCAACTCTCCAACTCACCAACTCTCCAACTCACCAACTCTCCAACTCACCAACTCACCAACTCACCAACTCACCAACTCACCAACTCACCAACTCACCAACTCACCAATTCACCAACTCACCAACTCACCAACTCACCAACTCACCAACTCACCAACTCACCAACTCACCCACTCACCCACTCAACAACTCAACAACTCAACAACTCAACAACTCAACAACTCAACAACTCAACAACTCAACAACTCAACAACTCAACAACTCAACAACTCAACAACTCAACAACTCAACAACTCAACAACTCAACAACTCACCAACTCACCAACTCAACAACTCAACAACTCACCAACTCACCAACTCACCAACTTACCAACTCACTTACTCACTAACTCACACACTTACTAACTCACTTACTAACTCACTAACTCACTAACTATTTAACTCGCTTACTCACTCACTAACTCACTTTCTCACAAACTCAGTTTACTCACTATCTTACTAAATCACTAACTCAATAACTCACTAACTCACTAACTCACTCACTCACTCACTAACTCACTCACTCACTCATTAACTCACTAACTCTCTAACTAACTCACTCCCTAACTGACTTACTCACAAACTAACTCACTACCTCACTCACTACCTCACTCACTACCTCACTCACTACCTCACATACTACCTCACTCACTACCTCACGCACTACCTCACTCACTACCTCACTCACTACCTCACTCACTACCTCACTCACTACCTCACTCACTACCTCACTCACTACCTCACTCACTACCTCACTCACACAATAACTCACTAGCTAAGCAGCATCAATTTTTTTTGCATCAAATTGCTTTCGACAAGGAACCCTTATACGATCGTTTAGTCCGTCGTGTCCTAGTCTGTCACAGCAGAGTATCTTCTACGTTTTTAGACTGATTTGCATGTAACTTGGTTCGAGGATACTTCACATATAGGTCTCATTTTTAAAATAAGAAAAAAATTAAGGGTACCTAGGTACCTACATGTAAAGAAAGTTAGCAATAAAAGCGTATTTTTTTTTGTTATTTTATCTATTATTGTAAAAACACTCGCAATGAGCCTAATGAGATAAATTAACCCTACCACAGCTTCGGGACAATTTGGCGATTCCAAATTCTTGTGGGGGTGAATTATTTTTTTGAGTGCACCCCCTTGTTCTAAAGGAATATGAATATAAGATAAGGTTTCCATACAACACTTTTTTATCAGTTTTACCATTTGGGAGTTCAGCCTGCCAAAGGTGTTTACACGGTGTCCCCTCCCCTGTAATTTCTAAAGTCATGGACCTATAAACTTCAAATCTCTCACGTGAAAAAACAGGCACGGAAACTCTTTTTTAAAATTGTTTCGGGTATCCTGTGATGAATACTTTCGAAATTATAAATAAAAAAAAATATACTTATACTTTACAATGATGACATTGACGGCGAGATGATGATGATGCAAGAAATGTAAAACAGTGCGGTGCCAAAATTGACTATAGAACCCTACTTTATGCATGTGCCCGCTTTACTTCGTCCATGTGGAATAGCTATTTTTGGAATGAATATACTCGTATACTGCCGGAGACATTTTTTTAGATCATTCAAGAGGAATAGTTCTTTCACACAAATATTTTTGGTATCTTGAACCGTTTTCGCAGCGCACGCAACGGAGCCCTCAAGTATGAATATTTTTCCCCGTTTTTTCACATTTTCCTTTTTTTCTTTGCTCTTAATAGTTGCAGCGTGATGTATGTAACATAGCCTAAAGCCTTCCTCAATAAATTCTAAACACGTTCAAACAAACGAACTAGATAGTTTGCATCGAACACAAATGATGTTGGGTACTTACTCTTCCCACACAGCTCTGAATAGCAATATTACATACGATGCATGGACGATTCCAAGACTTCCTGAAACAATAAAAAAAATTAAACATCTGCCCAATCTATAGTTCTACTAATTAAATACTAAATTGAGACTTAAGAAATTGAATCTGAGAGTTTTTTAATTTATTCCTCTAGAAATATATTATTTTCTTACCATATACACTAGATTACTTCGTCTCGACTGAGCTTACAGATAAATCCCGTAATATAAATTGCTTGTTATATTTTTATGTACAATCTGACAAACTTTGTCGTCCGCCACGCCCCTCCCCCCCTTGCAAATTGCCCATTGCCCAATTGCCCCCTTGAATTTTTGCAAAGGCTTTTTCAGTTGAGGTGTTCGTAATTTTATCAGTAGTAACATGATGTTAAAATTTTTACTTACCAATTGCTGATGAAGTCTGTATTGCGTTGTTAACAATATAACGTATCTCATTATAATCCGGCTCAGTTGGAGTTTTGCCATAAGAAGACTAAAATGAGAAAAATATATACTTTCTTAAATCCCCTTGAAATCGGCGATATCAGTGAAAGCAATAATTTAACATTAATATTTTACAATCAAATGTAACAGTTATATATTTTACAAAAAAAATTGAATTGCTGTACTGTGTAGGTGGAACAGATGAGGTGAGATGAGATGAGGAGTGCTTCAGGGAATGGCTATTGAACTTTTCTTGAGCGAAAAAATTGCCGTTGGGCGTGTCAAACTTTCTAACGGTGACATGACATCGTACGGATTTCATTCTTATGTCAAAATAATATTAATTGATTTATATTATACTTAGAAAGATACTTATATTAATTATTCTTAATGGTACGGCATTATGTACTTGCAAGTCATTGTTTCAAAATAAAACAAATTCATATTTTATTCATAAGTACCTGTTTATTTACCGGATATTTGTATCGTTATTTGTGGTGTGTACTGTTTTTTGCTATGGGCCTTAATACTGGATTGAAGAAAATTTTGATGCGTCGTACCTTTTTATTATTCCACGATGAAAAACTTCCTTGTCGCACTCTGCGAGTCCTCCGCAGCATCCAGCCGCTTAAATGTTTTTTTACTATAGAAGTATTAAGTCGAAATTGAGGCCAAACTGTTTTGGGCATCTCAGTAACAATACACTATTGATATTTTGTTAGATCTGACTGTGGTCTGATCAGGAGCCGTGGTTCCTAGCCCAACCTCATTCGTACGGCAGACCAAAAACAGTTGCAGTAAAACTCAGCTTCCCCTACCGAGTAGGTACATAATTATATTAAATTTTTTCGGGTAGGGTTTTTCCCTCCTGGACTATTATCATGAAATTTGCTTTATTCCGAAACAATTACTTGCAAGTACATGATGCCCCATATTTTACCAGAAGATAAATTAACATATCCCCTACATTTTTTCTGGCCAACCGCAAAGCCAAAAGATCCATTAGTATTTTTTACTATGGGAAATCAATAGCGCCCGCTAGGAAGGACTAATTCTTGGCGGTGATTTCTTTTAATTCTTTTACGCATTTTTTTGTACAAAGATCGTACAATCATGAACAAATATCGTACATCATTTTGATATAACAATGAACTTCGTACGATGCCTTGTCACCATTAGAAAGTATGCCACCCGTTGGACCCTTACACACTTAGCACTGATGCAGTCGCGCGTTTTCGAACGTGCGTCGTCCTCGAGGTGAACCATTTGCGACTGCATCGATGCTAAAAGTGGGGAAGGATAAGACCCCATAATCCGTTGTAGCGGCATAATACATCGTCAGCAATTCTCGCGTTTCGTATGCACGGCGACTTAATCGCCAGTCTCTTCCCTGTCGCAACCCATAGCGCTCGCGCGCCCTTTGTATTGTGTCTCTACATAAGTAATCCACGTGTTTGGTGTAAAATGTAACGTGTGTGAACTTGGACAATACGAGTATATCGGCATTAATTGGGAGTCTGGACTTTGATTTCTCATACCCAAAGAACACGCAGTAGGAACACTCACAGAATAACTACATACTCCACCACCAAAAACCACAATACCCTGTTAAAACAAAAGTGCACTCACCGCCATATCCATGTAAATTGGTGTGACGTATTGAGTCAAAGTAGACGTCACAATCAGCCGATTAGAAAACATGGAAAGAATATACGACGCAGTACAACATTTGAACACCATTCTGTAATATAATTTTGTACATTATGACAAACCGAACGAGTCTCCTGGATGTGAAACTAGGCATATATACAGCATTATGGCAACTATACAGCATTTTTGATCCATACCTCTTGCCAGAAAATTGACAATTATCTCCGGATGTCAAGAAGCACAGAGCGAGACGGCGATCGAACCCAGAATTATTCAAAAGCAGTAAAAGCATGGAACCCAAAATAAATAAAGCTATACCTTCCTGAAAAAAAAACACTAAAATAATATCTTAATTTCGGAACCATAAAATCTTTTTAAATGGTTTATGCTTATTTGTGTGGGCAATTTTTGTACTCACATTAAAATAGCATTTGCACGTCTCTACGGTAGACAACACACCACACATAGGCAAAATAAAAATTGGTATCATTCCGGTACATGGCACCGCCACTGGTTGCAGGATCCAGAACCAAAACATCCACATCCACATAAGCTGAACCGTGAGATGGTGCTGAAAGTAAGGATAAGATGGTAGCATAGAAATAAACAGTGTGATACTTCCATTATTATAAAATACTACTGGACCCGGCCGGCGTTGTCCTACCCACTGTTTTAGCAATTTTTCAATATTTTTTTACATACAAAAACCTTGCTCTTGAATCACTCTGTCTATTAAGAGAAACTGCATCAAAATCCGTTAAGTAGTTTAAAAGATTTAAGCATACATATATTTAGACTTAGGGATAGACGCGAAAAGCAATTTTGCTTTTGACAAGAGGCATATCTTCCATCACTACATAGTATACTATGTAGTGATGGAAGATATGCCTCTTGTCGCTTGAACATTGGCTGAAAAAATTGTGTGCCCACATAAGTAGACCAAATGCGAGCTGTGATTCTTCTTCATACTCGGTGACCTGTTAGCGATATTTCGTCTCCTTGTAATAAAGAACCACTGTTTGAATGCTATTGTAAGGACGTTACGTACTTATGTTACGATATATTTTATTGTATGCAAAGGTTGGACACCAAATTCGAATATTTAAAGACTATACTCACTACATCTTTTTGCGGCTGCCATGATAAAGCACAAATAGGTACTAGTACGCCCAGTATTCCTCTGAAATTGTTTTTGGCGATATTTTGGATCCTTGGAAATAATCCTTGGATCGTCGGACGTTTATCGCCAAATAAAGTAGTATTTCTGCAAACAATATAAGGTTTTATTTAAATCGCTACTAGTAGACAGTGTTTTTTTATCCACTTATTCAAACCAGATAGACTAAAGACAAATTGGAAGATACTTACAGTCTGGACCACCACCTGCAAGTTAACAAAAAAAAACGTTGAAAAACAAATTTCTGTACAAAAAGTCATTCGTTTTATGTACGAGGGCGTTTTGATAACTCCATGACTTTCAGGCTGAATAGAAACTTTTTATTTTTAATGATATTTTCTTAAAATTAATATTTTTGCGAACCTAAAATAATTCTATTTTCAAATATGGCGCGAAAACAATATTTAATAACAAAAGAAGTTTGGCGGCTGTGAAGGTGTTCTTCGAAAATGGAGAAATCCGAGTTTCGAGTCTTGATTAAACACTATTTTTTACGCGGGAAAACCATTAAGCAGACCGAAGACAAGTTGAAAAAATATTACGGGGATTCAGCGCCGTCTCATGGAATGGTACATAAATGGTTTACTGAGTTTCGTTGTGGACGTATTACAACCAATGATGCCGAGCGCCCAGGAAGGCTGATTGAGGTAACCACTGAGGACATTGTTAACAAAATCCACGATATTGTTTTGGCTGACCGTCGAGTAAAGATACGCGAGTTAGCTGAGGCTGTGAACATCTCAACTGAACGAGTTTTTCATATTTTGCACGATATTTTGGGAATGAAAAAACTTTCTGCAAGATGGGTGCCGCGCTTACTGACAGTCGACCAAAAGCGAAAACGCGTGACTACTTCTGAGGCATGTCTGGCTATGTATAATCGCAATCCAAGTGAATTTTTGCGTCGGTACGTAACCGTGGATGAAACGTGGGGCCACCATTATACGCCAGAGACTAAACAACAGTCAAAGCAGTGGACTTCTACCGGCGAACGTGCACCAAAGAAGGCAAAAACGGTATGTTCGGCTGGTAAAGTGTTGGCAACAGTATTTTGGGACAGTCAAGGGGTTATTTTCATCGATTTCTTGGAGAAAGGCAAGACAATAACCGGTGCTTACTATGCTGCATTGCTGGAAAGATTTAATGAAGAGTTGATCAAGAAACGACCGCATCTAGCAAAGAAAAAAGTTCTATTTCATCAGGATAATGCTCCGGCCCACTCGTCTGCAGTCGCGACTTCAAAACTTGTCGAATTAGGATACGAATTATTGCCGCACCCTCCATATTCACCAGATTTAGCCCCCTGTGACTTCTTTCTCTTCCCAAACATGAAGAAATGGCTTGCTGGGCAAAGATTTTCATCCAATGAAGAGGTGATAGCTGCAACCGAGGCCTATTTTGCAGGCTTTGACAAAAAGTATTTTTTGGATGGGTTGAAGAGATTGGAGCATCGCTGGAAAAAGAGTGTAGAGTTGAAAGGAGAGTATGTAGAAAAATTAAATGTTTTTGTACACAAAATATATGTTTTTCTTTTCAAAGTCATGGACTTATCAAACCGCCCTAGTATAATGCGATATACATACCTTTAATTAAAAATAAATAAACGGATTTTTTAATTGCGTGTCATAGCTTTTACGCACATCTGTCAAACTGCGGTGCAGTGATGTTATATATTTTCTGTTCACAGTCTGTTATTTATTATTCTCTTTCATTGTGTGCGTTATTTGTAATGATATATTATGTGAATGCTTATTGTAAGAAAGTACCTTGCGCTATTTTACCTACTATTAACAAAGGCTACCGTCTCTTAAAAGAAAAGAAACGCGATATAAAGTGTGACAGAAAATAAATAGGAAAATGTATTTTAAAACAGTATGTACTTACGATCCCATTGTTTAGTATCCTTAAATTACAGCATACTTTTTCAGAAACTAAGTAAATAAAATCTATCTTGATTCACGTCACGCGAAAACTGAAGTTGAAATAAAATATTTGATTGATTGTCGACATTGAATTTGGAATGATAGATTTAAAACTATTTTATTCAAATTAAGTCAATCTGAAAAGAGTTTTTATTCTCAAGTAATGTATCAAGTTATATTAATGAATGAAACAATGTAGATACATTTCTAGAGCCAATAGAGAATACCTATGCAAACATTTATCCTACGCTATATGACAAAGTGCGATAATTTCTTAGTTGTTGCCAAAAAACTGTTTTTCAAGATAATACTGACACCGTTACAGGTCGAATATTTCATATCATATCATCGAATTATTGGTTGAACATTTTTGTTTTAGTCCTCAAACAGTCTTGTTAATACAAACATATCTATCTATCTATGATTAACACTTTTTGTACAACACAAAACAAAATTATATACTACCAATAATTAAAAAACACTTTGCCTACGTATCCCCCACCGGTCTAGAAATAATATCTACATCATTCCGCCATAAAACATGTATACAATTATCATCAATTTTACTTTTATAAGTTTATGCCTCTAGCACACCGACGCGTACGCATGCGAATCCGAAACAATAAAAAACTGTCAGTTGTATGGCATATGTTAGCAAGATGACATTGTTGCGTCCTTGTAGGTACAATAAAAAATGAATGCGTCTGTGTAGCAGCTATTTTGCAGTTATATGCATAACGCTGCCATTCAACTGAAAGTTTTTTCGTTGTTTTGAATTCGCATGGGAATGCGTCAGTGTGCTAGAGCTCTTATGGTTGATTGTACTTATGGTTTTTTTTTAATTCATGCACTACTATTGCTGTTCTATACTAAATCGGTATATACCTAATCTAAAGCACTCGTGTCACAGCAAACACTGCGGTATCTCAAAACTTGTGATACAGGCGATTTTGCAACAAAAATGGGTAGCCTCATGAGCTGGCTACTGTCAGTTTTTCTACTGGCGAAACAATTTTCATAACTAGTTTAGTAATTCCATGGTTCCATTAATTAGCTCATTAAAGAAACTCACAAAATGACAAATATCAATTATGCAACCTCAGTAGTTTTCAAAGAAATCTAATTTTGAATCTTAGAAGCGAAGGTATGATTTCAAAATAAACCGCTAGACAAATGGCAGTGTTTATTTTAAGGAAATGTAACAATTAAAAATTTCATAACACAATTCACGTAATATCCTGTACGTAAATTCGAAAGACACTTCTTATCCGTTACCGATACCTACCTACATACAATCATTAGTTTAGGTATAAATAGTACGTGAACCAGCATTATCACTTTTATCACTTCTCGATATGCTTTATAAACGTTTGGGTCGACCCAAGGTCTTAGATCAGACGGGCGTGGTTCGGCGGTAAGGGTCAGTACCAACAGCGCGGTCATGTCGCGGCGGATTTTGCTTGTCATCGTTTTTTGCTGGTGCCCTTACACCAGCTCCGAAGGTCACTAGTTCTTCTTCTCTTGACGGCGGCGGTTCAACAGCCGATGTGTCCAAAAATCTCCCACTGGCCACCGATGCCTGTGATTGGAAAATAGAAGCGCTCCTTAACCCGCTCAGCGTATTCGCGCTTTGAGGTACTTCTTTGAACTCCTCAAAGTAATTGTCGCAAGCTGTCGGCCTCGGCGCTGCGGGAAAGCCGTAAAGCGTCGACGATGAAAGATCTTTCAAAGACGCTGAACTTAAGTTTATTCTTCTGTTTTTGTGAATTGAGCAATGTGGCATGTCGTCACCGTCGAAAACGAACCGTCTCCTTTCGCGCGGTGTCGCCGCGGATGAGCCTGTAGGTGGGTATGTATCCCTCTTCATCATTCGTCTATCCAATAAAGAAGACTCGTTTTCTCTGAAGTCTGTGAAAGCGTATTCGCGGTCCCAAGCTCGACAGTCAGCTTTAGCTTTGTCTGACAGCTCTGTTATCCAGTCTTTTTGGTACCATTGAAGGAAGAGGAAAATTGCAGATGTGCCTGCCAGTTCCGCTGCTATGAAGCCGCTTATATACAGGCCGAAGGAATATCCGTAACTGTAGGACATTCGAGGCGTGTCGTAGACTGTTAGGTAACGCAGCTTGTGGCCCACTTGTGACTTAAATACAGATATGTACATGACGATGCCGGTCAGCATAATGAGACCTGAAAATAAAAAAAATAACGATGTTATAGCTGAAATACAAAAGCTCGAATGGTGTACATTAGTTCGATGGTCTGATCTGAAGATTTTCTATAGAATAGACAGGTAGACAATTATTCCACTCGTGCGAAGCCGGGACTCGTCGCTAGTATTCAATATAGCCCATGTTCATGAATAAGAAAGGTTAATGGTAAAAGAGTTTTTTCATTCATAAAAACCATCAAATCTTCCTCTTCATAATGTTAATAGTGTAGACAATCATAAATTTATAAAGCAAACTACATTAATAGAAAGTTTGATATGCAGTATGCACTGGTGGAAAAGGATTCAATATATACTCGTACCAGCGGTATGTTGCCGTATTGTTGCCGATGCATGCGGAAGATACGAGCGATGGTTGCGTATTGAAAAGAGTGCTGCACGGTCGCGAGCGAGTATCTTATGTCGAGAGCTCGAGCTGCGCATTTTCTTAGCGCAGCAAGACAGATTACGCGATAAATCTTCATAGCACGTCCTACTAGCCCCGTTATCAGTGAGGACAGTCAAATCTTAGCTTAGCTTACAGCTCATACATAGCTGCACATAGCACATCTCTATGAAACCTTATGCTGCTCTAAGCGTGTGACCAGGCGAAACACTCACCGGATATAATAAACAGTACACCAGCGATGAAAGTGCACAGCCTTCGACCCTTCACGCAGTGTCCCAGCACGCAGCAAAGAGCACCAACAGCCTGCGTCAGCACCGCCAGGAGCAGTGGAGCGGCTGACCTAGTCACCACATCTGGAATTTGGAGAAAAAAAAGTGTATAATAAAATATGTATATTATGTTTATTTATTTTTGCGTTATTAACCACGATTTACCTTTGTCATTTAATTTTTACTGCACCCATTGCCTTCCTTCTGCATGACCTTGAGTTTGAACGGCATAAAATGCCTTTAGCATTAATTACTCCCTTTGTACATTTCTTATGCATAAAGTTTTAAATAAATAAATAATTTACTATCAGATTTTAAATCTCAAGTAGTCGCCTTGTTTGTGACTTAATTTAGATTTTATTTACGCTTAACCTTTAATCAGTTTAAGAAATGTGTTATTGTATACTTACAAGGAATGGCGTTCGTCGAATCACTTGGGTCTGGCGCATATTGTGATAGTGGAAAATATGGGATGTCTAAACATCGATACACCGTACTGCCAGCTGAAAAAATAGAAAAATAAAACTTTTATAACCAATACGCATTAGGTACCACTGTCATCGTCATCGTTTCTACCATGTTCCTACTAAGTTTTTTAGGCGTCTAGACAATCATCAATATTCTAAAAGGTAGCTCAAATTCAAAAATAACTTTATGGACTCTAAAAATCAATCCAGTTTACATAGGATTTAGAATAAGGTCGTATATATTATGTAAGAGAAAGGTTCTGTAACTTTACGGTTCTTTTCAGAAGCTATCCCAAATTTTAAAAACAAATATTGGACGAGAACCCTGGGAATTTTTAAAAGAGAAAGTGGTTTTAACGACTCCAATGAAGTACAATTGTGAACATTTTAATTGATGATTATTAGTATTAAGAAACATTCAAATAAAAATGTTTTTTTCAACACCGGATTTAAGTATTTTTGCTTGTCACAACAAAACAGAAAATAAAAACATTCTCCTCTAATGAGGAAATGGGCTGAACTCAAACGAGCGGACAGCGGACGCCACGGATATACAGGGTGGAGAAATGAAAATATCTATAATACTAGGTCATATACGTTTCTATTAAATAAATCGTTACATCAAAGTTACAAAAAAAGTTTATATTCAAACAAAAAATATATGTAAAAATTCGAGCGCCCCCAGAACGCTTCTTTGAACCTTATTCAGTTCAGATAGGACATACTCCACTTACAATATAGTTGAAAAAAAAAGGTCCTGTGACTGAATAATTAGGTGGATTTGATTTATTTTTTGTACGAAAAATAGGATCACCTTTAGAATTTACATTTTTATTTATTGTTGTATTATAGTGGTTTCCCCGTAACCCCAAACTATTGGTGTTGACTTTGCCTGGGAAACTTTTGATAATGTCAATTTTACTTAAAATAACCAACGAAGACAAGTTTTTGATATCATTTGAAAAATCGAATGCAATTTTCATAAAACTCTTGCAGTATAAGATGTTAATTTCTTCTTTTTAGCGTGTCGATGGTAAAGCGACTTCCAATATTTTTAGCACAGGAATAAGCAACTCAAACTGCCCTATCGTTGGCCTATAAGAAGACCTTATCTTCTAGAAAGCAAAAGTTCGAACACCCAGGATAAGACAAAAGATGGGTCATGTCTTGTGGTGTACGTTCATTTAAGTACTTCAGATCTATGTATCCTACATAGGATATCGCTTCTATTACTAGTAATCAACGGCATTTACTTTACGTTACAATTCATCGAATCAACGGATTGCCCCGCGTGATTTGGAAAAGATTTGCATCCATACAGAAATCGAATGTGACGTCGCAAGCTATATCCACAACGAAGGATCATTTCATATATAGTGTGTCCGGTCAACGGTGTCTGACCCGTTAAGGGTAAGAAACACAAACAATTTTATCGACAAAATGCAAAAAAAGTTTTTTGTGTCAACAGTGTGAAATTGCGGCCATTTTAGTTTTCATATCAACTAAGCGCGGCTACTTGCACTTATTAAGTAATATCTCGTGATTCAGCAGACCTATAGATACAAAACTATGTACTTAGTTTTGATTGACGCATTTTTTTGTCAATCCGGTGTCAAACTCTGGACACTACATATTACACCCCTTTATAATTTTTTTTTTTGTGGTGTGCAATAAAAAACTATTTATCTCTAATACACTTCAGATTGCAACATCAAAGCTCAAGCGGTATCGACGGATCACTTTGTGTATCTTACGACACTTTTGATTGTAACATAAAAGGCGTTTGCCTCCCCTTTTGCTAAAAGAAGTTAACATTAACAAACGGCCTGTATAAGGAGTACAATGTGCAGTGGAACTGGGCCGCGGACCGCCACAATGCGTTTCCCGTGTGCGGACGCGGGACGCGTTCTGCGCTCCGCGGAACTCCCTATTGTGCGAGCCGCTTTGTGCAATCGGCGGAGTTTTAGGGTACCGCAGAAATGGGGCCCTGGGTAAAGGCTGAATTCACTCAGAATTTTGGGTCCAATAGATTGTAAATGAGAAAAAAAGATGCGTTCAGGGCTCAAACAACCTTTATAACTGGTGAGATGGCACCTTGAAGATTGTCCGATACTACTATTGCTGCTTGATCTTTACGTGGATGTGTAATGCTAGTACAATCTATAATATAAAAAAGGTCAGGTTTTCCTTCCCGACGCTATTACTCCAGAACACACGAACCGATTTGCACGGTTTTACATTCGTTGGAAAGATCTTGGGCTCCGTGAGGTATATAACAAACAAAATTCAGGAAAAACTCATCAGAAAAACAGGGATGTAACAAGACCATTTTTTTAAACTACCAACGCCACCTATCGGGTAGCGTAGGAACTATTGTTAGTATAGGTAATCTTTACAACCATGTATTGAAACGTCATTTAGTTGGGAATATTGCCACTACTCATACTAGATGGCGCTAATCTCCCTTAAACGGCAGTCTGTTTTGGATTTTTCGGAGAATGACTATCCGGCATTATGGTAAATTTTGTTAATTCACATCGTAGTGTAAGCAGCGTCTTAGGTGAGCTAATTCCGCCAGAGAACACTCTAACTTCGTTATGAAGCCTAACGTCAGCTTTGCGCCTGCCACTGCGTCCTCGGAAAAGTTTGCGGGACTAAGTTAGACTGGCTACTTTTAGCGTCTATGTAAAAGTACGAGTCCGTACAATAAAATTACGTCATTGTACGTTTTTTGGAGTTTTCTTCAATTCTGCTCTGACCGGTGACCGCAGCTACGTGGTCAACCCCTACACACACAAAAACCCCAGAGAGGATAACATCCCCTCTATACAGGGATAATATTTTTTCAAATACATCGCCATCCATATCCATGATACATAGCATGAATTACAAACCAATATGTTTTGCATGGTGGTAGAGGAGATTGTGAAAAACGAAGCGTGGTCTGGGTGAATCTGGTGGCGTAACGGAGTTCGCCGGGTTTGCCTGTTTTTTTTTCAAAAATTACAATAACGATAACTAATAATAATAACGTATTTAACAACTGATATTACTGAGAGGAAAGAATCTGACGAAGACAAGAAGTTAAGGAGTTCAGCTTTGCTGTAGTGACATTTGTGCATCGGACTAAGTTTTATTTCACTTACGGAACCTTAATACTCGAGTCAACTTACACTTGACAGGTTTGTGTAACAATTTTCATTGCTGTTTAGAGTGGACGTTTCAGAAATTTTACCTGGACGCCAGTAAATGACAAGATTTATACCTACCTATACATGTACACATGCTCTGACATTTTTCAGTTATCTGATACACTAGCGGTCGCCCGCGACTTCGTCCGTGTAGAAACCCTTCATCTTCACAATTCTTTATAAATTGTAGCCAATGTGTTGTTCTGATGTATATAAACTATATGTTTGTAAAAGAGTAATAAACATCTATTGATCCATCCATACTTTTGAACATTTAGATTCAGAACATAAATAGATTTAGTATCTATTTTTGTTATGATGAAAAGAACAAGAACGCTTACATCCCAACTTGAAG
The DNA here is from genome assembly GCA_963921415.1 of Pyrausta despicata. Classification (NCBI taxonomy): domain Eukaryota; kingdom Metazoa; phylum Arthropoda; class Insecta; order Lepidoptera; family Crambidae; genus Pyrausta; species Pyrausta despicata. The sequence continues at coordinate 6,834,707 of OY992853.1, forward strand.
TCAGATTGTCATCTAGGGTTATTAATTATACAAAAGATGTCCGTTCACAAAACAGAAACTTACGATCTGTGTGACATATCCTCCACAGCCCCGAGACAGTGTGTTTCGCGACCAGACTGTGACGTCCCGTGCCGTTATAGCTTGGGTTCAGCATATTCTCCTCCGTGTGTAGCCAGTTGTTGGTGGTAACTGCGACCAGAACAGCCACCACTGCCGTGCCAGCAGATAGCGGAGTCAGCAACCAGAGACACGCGACTGAGGAGTCTATCTGTGCTACCAGGGTAGGTGACGGAGGCGTTGGCCTGAAATTGAGAAAACGATCGGTGAACATTCCCATTTAAGTGGATTGTCTGACAACAAGGTCTACATCAAAATCTTTTTAGGGCATAAACTTGTACTCTAAATCTATGGTGTAGGGTATAGTCTATATCTGATCTCTCTCCGGTCATGTCGGATTGCCGTCTCACCGAACTTTGAGAGTGATGGAACAGAGAGTGCACCTGTGTATTGCGCTCACACCTGTGCACTATAATATCTCCTGCTAGTTGGCTGATCTCTGTTGAGATTGGCCGCCATGGTCGAAATCGGCCAGGAGGACTATTATTATCATATCTGTAAGAATGTAAGTTACAATGTAGGCGTATATCACTGAGTTTGTATGTATAAATTGAGTATTCTTGAGAGAGAGAGAGGGAGAGGGCTAGGTATATTTTACTGAGGTACCTTATTGTTCACTAGCTAACGTGTGTAAAATCAGGACTACCACTGTTGAGTTTCCTAGTACCCTTAAAATTTTGATCTCAAATCTTGAAGTAGCAGAATAATTCAAAGTGAAATTCCATCTATTGCTATGTGTATTTTTCGAGCTAACAAGGCAGTTTTTTTTTTAAAACTGTAGAATTTTCGGCATATTCAACATACAAAATGAGCTGAGGGCAAAAACAGTATTCCGTCGGGCGTTCGTTACAGGTCCCATCAAAAAATGCAAATAAAACCGAATCTAACTATCTGGCTGGGCGGTCAAAAACTGCTTATCTGGTGCGGGCACACATTTGCATAAAAATTGTTTAGCAGCTCAATTTTTACGATCGTAAATCACAGCTCTACGTGAACATAATATATAGGGGTTCTACGCTCGTAATATAAATGCGGTATCTGAATATCAAGGATATTTTCGCGGATATATTGAGAAAACTTAAATGGTGGGTAACATTTAAGTTTTCTCAATATATCCGAAGAGGGGTCGGTAAAACATATCTCAAAATATTATAGTGAGCAGTTTGACTTTCTAAGGTTTAAAAACCGGTTCCAATCAACTTGAGTGAATAACGATTATATTTGCAGTATCAGAAAATAATATTTTATTCAAACAGAGCTTAGATTGTGTAAATCTGGGGATTCTGGGATGATACTGCTGCCAGTATCATTCCATCAGAAAGCTGGTAGATTCATCTTTCAGTACCATACATCATAGCGTGGCAGAGAAAATTGCGAAATTGTTCAATTAGTTTTAACTAAATATTAGATTACTTTACAGTTCTTGCTACTTACAGTATCGGATGTCTTGACATCTTTTGATAATGGTGAAAATAACAGAAAATTGAGCTTTTTCCAAATCTAAGATTAAGATATTTAAGATCTTATTTATTACTTTTATTCATACACAATAAATAACTAATAACAGGAGACCCTTAAAAAAAGAAACGTCACGCCATAGGTAATTAAGATGATAATATCTGCTTGCGATTTAAGTTTTTCAGGGAACGTAAATATTAGCCTTCAACATATTTTAAATACAAGATGTCCTCTTGGTGTCGTAGGTGTAAAATTATCTGGCAATAGCTTTTCTTGCTCACGCAAGTTTACCTGGGCGGGCGGCGGCTGGCGATGGCGCCACTGAGCGTCGGCGCGGGCTGCGCGCGCGTCCCTCGCGGCAACGATGCGTGGACGCACTGCGCACCCCCGCCCCACATACCTTCCCCCCGCTTCACTGGAATAGAAAAAAATACAATTATTACAAGTATTTGAAGCCATTCAACGAAATGTAAAAAAATACTGACAGGCTGTCATGTCTTAGCTAATGTAAAAAAAACGCTATGTTGAAAAGTTGATCTCAACTTGCAGGCTTTCCGCTAGTTTAGTCTGCGAGGTTTTCCTAATTTAAAAGTAATAAATCTTAACATAAAAATTAATATTTTCTTAGAATAGCGATAAGTTAGCCCTAATAAGGCCAATTGTATAAAAATGAATATTGATTAAGGCAGAAAGGAAAGTCTGAAAAAATCAAAAGAAAACATTCATGTTTAAATATGTTTTTTGCTCAGTAATTATGTGTCTGCTTTCCAAGTCTTCCAATTATCGGTGAAGTTTAATTAGCCCCTCAAACATTTATTTAATTCTGAACAAACAAGGGTACTGAAACAGGTGTTAATTAACAAAAATCTATGATCAGATCCATTTTAGCCAATTACATTTGATTTGGGCTCACGTATCGCACTAAAACTCGATAGATCAATTAATTTTGATTCCGTCTAATACGATTAAGGAATAACTGCCTCCCCAGGGAATGATGGTTTTCCATTACTCGTAATCAATACTTTAGGTATTATAAGGCGTAATTAAATGTAGAAGATTTTCGTACCATTAGGAGCCTAGTCACTAATGCGAAATGATAAATATGACAATACATGGTTTTGAAATACTCACAAGAAAAGGCAACATTCCTGACGGAGCGACATGGTTAGTATTGACAAAGCTCCTTAAATAAAGATAAAAAAGACAACATTAGCACAGTCGATTTTTTTCTGTGCCTGTGTTTGAATTACATTTACAGACTATCACTAATAAACTTTGCCTTGCCATGGCACGGGGCCTTACTACCAAAACAAGTTCGTTTTCTTCAATTTATAGTTAAATCGCTGCATTTTCGTAAACGTAAAGGTGTGTGTGTGTTGTGGTTTGAATGTTGAAATAAGGTTTCAGCTGTACTATTCGAAGATGCCGTCTAACGTTGTTAAATAGTTAAATAAATCGCATTGTATATTGGTCGGATTTACCCGCCTCCCTGGATGGTAGCATTTGATAGTATGCAATCAGGTGCATGCATAATTTAACGTGCATAATATCTTTGCAACATAAGCAAACAATGTAGTTTGTCATACGATTCCCGGTATTGAGTAAATACGGTATCGATAGTAATGAGACTTGACCGAAATTGTGCAAATGCGGGACTATACCCGACTATACTCCAGTCAAACAAAATTTGATTTGAAGCTGCACTTTCATTTTAGACTATGTCAACAGTGATCTTTGCGGGTTTATAAAATCAATTTCATGGGACAAAATGTTACCTTAACTCTAAAAAAACCTTAAGCTAAAGTAAGTATAGCTTAAGGTTTTTTTAGAGTTCCGTATCCAAAGAGTTAAGATGGACCCTTATCACAGTGACTCTTATGCGTTTGTCCACTATGCGTCTATAAACAAGTTCATTCATTATTTTAATAAGAATAGAATAGAATAGAATAGAATATGTTTATTTGCTTAAAACATGGTAAATTTGATAACAGAATTTCGTCTTAGACCATCATGTTTTGCCATAGGCGGCATGCAAAAATTATATGTAAGTTAAAGTTAAACAATTAATTAATTTCATTTATACACTACACATTTTTACTATTTGAACATTTTAGATAACATTAATTCATGGCCTAATTATATAATACATTTCTATTTAATATACATACTCAATATAGTTTAGTAATATTTATTCATGTCACAATAACGATTATTATTATTATAAATTAATCATGTCAAAAATTCAGTCAGATTATAAAAACATTCTTGTTGGACATATTTACGTAATTTTGTCACAAACATATTATAGGGAAGCTGTCTTATGTCATAAGGTATTATATTGTAAATTTTTACTGACATGGCCTGGCAGTTTTTATTGAAAAATGCACTATTGCTCGGAGGAACTTGCAATCTATAAATATCTCTCTGGCGTAATCTTAAATCCAGTTGAATATATTTTTCAAAAAGCTCAGGATTTCTCCTAACAAAAACTCCAGTCTCTAAGATGTAAAGCCCGACTAGAGTTATAAGATTTAGCTGTTTAAATAAAGGTTTACAGGATTCCATTGGCCCTGCACAACAAATTGCCCTGACGCATTTTTTTTGCATCAAAAATACTCTATTTATTTCACTTGAGTTACCCCATATTATGAGACCGTACCTTAATATTGAGGACACATATCCATGATATGCAGTCAGAGCAGTTTCCTCTCCTGCTACAAATCGTAATTTTTTAAGTGCGTGAACAAAACTACTTAATCTTTTACACAAGTCGTCAATGTGGGGTTTCCAGCTACAGTGCTGGTCAAGGATGATACCCAGAAACTTTGCCTCATTAACTTCATCAATTGCTATGTTCTGACATGTGACATTTAGCTTTGGGCGGTTTGCTTTATAGTTTGAGAACTGTATAAATTTGGTTTTTAATAAGTTTACACTCAGGTCATTTTGCGTTAACCAAGAAACAACATCAGCTATAGTTTCATTTATAACCTGGTTATAATTTGGATTTTTATCAAAATTTGGTATGATAAGAGATATGTCATCAGCAAATAGTATAGTCTGGTAATTAATCTGTTTAGGCAAGTCATTAATATATATAAGAAATAGTAAAGGACCCAAGACACTACCCTGGGGTACGCCGCATGTATTCTGTACAAATGACGATTTGTATGTTACAATTTCATTATTCTGAGGATTCCTTAATATTCCTTATAAAACTTTGTTTGCACACTTAAAGTTGTAAAAAGCCGGATTAAATGCCTTTAGCTCATACAGATTCACCCATTAAAACCGTTAGGTGTATCCAATGAACAGTGATACTCACATTTGATCAATTGACATACAAATCTTACACGTCTTTGACCGAGTCTTAGGGTTCATTAAGACGATTTACAACCAAATCTCCATGAGCCCCAATAAAATCCAGCTGGAAAATAATGGTAACTAATTCATTAGAACAAGGTAACCCCACTGATATATAACGCTATAACTTAGATCAAATCACGCTCAGGTTATAAATTTCGAGTTTCGCCAGGCGGCAGATCCCGGAGGGCGGTTAGTCTACCCACATTGCAATGAGCGAGGCTCGTTACTTCGCTAACACCTTTTACATTCCCAGTGCTATATATAGGCGATTAAAGTGATGAAGATCTGACTGCCAAGCTAGATTTATAAAATAATTATATAAATAAATTGCCATCTTTCTGCATGACCTTGAGTTTGACTGGCAGAAAATGGTTTTAGCATTAAGTTCACCTTTTGTAAATTTCTTATGCAATAAAGTTTTTAAATAAATAAAAAATAAATAAATATTGTTTCAACACCACCACCTTGTTACAATTATCCGTAGTCTAATTGCAATGACCAAAAGAAGCTGTAAGCTAGACAGAACAAGTGAAAAGGCTTCACCGGGTTTTCGTTGGATCTGACATTTAATTTGTCATTGTTTCACTAATTCAAAAATACTTTACTGTGACTTATATTTTCTTCAACTTTAACGAAAATAGCAATTACGATGGGTATAACATTTTACTACTCCTAATTAAAATAATATCTTTAATCTGGGACACTATTAAGTAAACAAGTTGCAAATAATTCGCCAGATCGTGGTTGAATGAAATTGATAGATGATCGCAGGCGCATAATATGTTAACGAAACAATTAACGGTTTAAACGACAGCAGAAAAAGCAACCAAAATCCACAGACTCAACAATTACTGGCCAGCTGTCGTATTTACCAGGTCTACTCGTTTTGTTTTGTTATTCTGCGGTGCAATTCAGCAGTTTAACGTTATTTCCCTGAAAATCGAAAGGCCCACTGCGAATACCAATTGGAAATAAATAATTGCTCGCTTTTAATACCATTGAAACGATGAAGGATGAGTGTGAACTTTTTTAACGGTTCATAAACATAAACTTACATCAAAAGGTTACAAAGTTCTTGGAATTTTCTACGATTTGAAATGAAACTGAATTTGACGAAGCGTGTGTAATAAGAGCTTTTGTAGAACTCACAATATTATTTTTGGAAGTTAAATCAAAGCAAATGTAAAATAATTTTCAGTTAATTAGTTTACTGCAATTATCGGATATGGGATCTTCCCTTTAGACAAAATCTTGTATGTGTTAGGAAGAACCGCTCCTCAAATCACTGAAATAAGTTATGAGTAATTTTTTAAATGATTTATGGTACATTAATTTATCAAATTTATTTGAAGTATCTAGACTCGTTTCATTAACAGAAAGTAGTAGTACTCGAAAAATGATAAGAATGAAGAATAGCTGAACCGAAAATATGTTTTTTTATTTATTTATCGGGAAAAAACGGTTACACTTAAAAAAGTTACACGAACATGGCGAAAATCATGGCGTGTGAACACGTACAAATAGTGATTCTATCGGAATTCGAAGCATGGACCGAATGTTGGCCTTCATCGTGTCTTTTCAGTCTCAACTTGTCCTTACAGGAATCTGTGAACTTACTCACGAAGCATATCAGGCTACTCATTTTGGTTGCTAGATTGCCCTTATCAGATGAATATTATAGATTATACTTTGATGTGCTCTCGTGGTGCAGATACTAGCGAAGCAGAGGCTGACGGGAAAAGACTGTGAAATCATTTTAAAGATACCTAGAGAAAATCATGTTCAAGATTGTCAGAATTGATAATAAAAAGTGAGAACGATAATACTTATATCAGTCTGCCGGGATCGGAAATAGTAAATCCGAAAATTTATTGTACAGAAATTTCTGACAATGTAAATATTAACATTATCAGTCACTTACCCATTTTACTATGTATGACCTAACCACATTAGCACACATCGTAGGCGAAATAAATAACAAATCTTACGCTATGAAATGATGTTATCACAAAGAAAATTTAGACAAAACAATTTTAAAAAAGCACTAACAACGTAACTAGTTGGTGTTGTCCGATAAATGAAACAGAAAATAATACACGTTTACACGATACATATGTACTGCTAAAACCATAAACCTTAAAGACTTTTCTGTTGACTGATAAAATATAGCAACACTATGTAACAGGGCCTATTCATCTCACGTATTCTATCCACACCACTTGCACCCGTATTAATATGGGAATTGGGAGCAACATATCTGACTCTTGTTGACTCTGGATTCCGTCCAACATAACGTAAACGATGCTCGAATTTTAATATCCCTCGCCGGCGGGCTATGATCTATGGTTAAACCCACGACCAGACTTCTGTGCAGCAGTGGGTATTATATTTCGTGCGTTCATACCAACAGAATAAGATCCATTTCGTGCTATACCAATTTGTACGTAGCTGCATATATTCGCGTCTATTTATCTCTTTCGCTTGTCTTCATCTGCAGTGACCTATAATGATACCTAATAACCTACAAACTAAAAGAACAATGACACAAATAGTATAGCTTTAAATTGAATTAGATTAAAGTGCCTTTGAAGTTTATTCCTTATGTAGGAGACTAGACTACCACAGCTAAAAAAAGTTGATAGTTATTCACTAATAGGTAGGTACTTAATATAGATGTAATCAGGTTTTAATTATGAGAAATGATCATTATGACTATGAATAATGTTTGTTTTCTTAACCTAACATTTTTACAAGATTTTGTTCAGTTACGCCTGCCCCGTGTCTATCTGTAATCAAATCTTGCAAGCTAAATCTGATTTAGCTAAAATTTTCTTTAATAAAAAATTTGATTCAAGGGCATGTTGAAAAAAAAAATGCTTCCATATATGAAATGACCACATGATTATACGGGATGAATCCATAAAAAGAGCTCAGTCTGCCTCATCAACGCAGTCTTCCCGTTACTCTGAGCCTATTAATGTATGTTATGCTATCGCATGTCTCAGGTGGACATTTATATTCCGCAGCCGTGCCCTACGCTTACGAGTACCAAGAAATTTTCTCAGCACAGTCAGCTGAAGTAAAATCGCCATTTCACAACCCTAAAACCCGCAATGCAATAACGCTAAGGACGTTTATAATAAAATTCAATTATTTCCTACCCTATCTGCTTTTTTATAAGACTGGTATTTCTTTATATTACAGACGACTTTATTGTTATAGTCCTTGGCTGACCCAATTTCATTGATGCTTTTTTATTTAATTCCATTTAAACGATTGTATTACGCGTCTTATTAAATTTTCATTTGCCTTGAGCATTTTCTCTGTAAGAATAACTTGTGATATCTTTATTACAAATAATATAATTGAAGTGAAGTCTATAACAGCCGCATTAATTCTGAGATCGCGAATAACCAACGAAAGCTCTTTCTTATTTATCGAAAAATACCTAGTTTGTATCATTTTAAAAACATTAAATATGACCGTTTTATCTTCAAAAATTATGTCATAATTATTATTAAAAGCAACGAAAACCGACTGTTGCTCGGGTAAGGGATTCATTTTCGTATTATCTTTTATAACAAAATTACAACAGCGGTCTGAAATGTCCGCGAAACCCATTTCAACACATTGCCCGCAAATCTTTTTGACGGAATAATTAAATTGTTCCCGAGACGCGCGAATGACCTATTTAGAGCATAAAGTGTTGTGAAAAGATTTAATATTTAACAAGATTTTTTTAAGACCTTGTATAAAGCTTTATAAGGCAGCTAGCCTCACCTCAATTAATCAGCAAAAGACTTTTATATTAACGCAAATTGCGGGCGTCGGCAATGTAATTGAAGACAAAAGGCTATTTATAATTATTTTACAACTACTACCACCGCCTTGGCATATTACAACGAAAGTTGCGAAAATCACGCCTTTTTCAGCTTGGTAAAAAATAATTAGCCACTCCTGTTTCAGAAGTTTAATTACGAGGCGAAAAGTGAAATAGCTGAGAGTTTGTCGATGAAAATTTAACCAAAGGGGAAAACGGAGACTTAAAATACACGATACTCCTTTTGGTTATGTTTCTGAATGGCTACCGACGCTACAAGTGAATGAAACTATGAAGCAAATTGGTAAATAAATATCGCTAAGAATGCCTTTACCGATAACTGAAATGAACTGGTATGCCCAGTTTTGAGTATTATTCATTCTGCACATGGAAAATTGGAAAACGAAATTCTTTAATTTAACATAGGTACTGCATTTGTATGTGCTCTATTTATATACATAAGTGTTCTTGGGTGACATACCTAATAGTCCAAAGCTACAAAACAGCAAAAATTTATTCTACGGGTTAAAACTTTCCATTGCAAGATCATTCTATTTTCACCAGAGTCAATCTTCATTTCGGACAATACTTTGTCATATTGTCAATAATAGCTGTCTAACATACCATTAGTTAATTACTGACGTGTTCAGCGGTCCATGGAGACACAGGGTAATGTGTCAAGACGTGCATGAGGTCAGCAATGGTTATCATATCATACTCTGACTATGTATAAGCTTAGGACAGGCGTTCGATCAAGCGTTCTAATGAATTGCAGGCCATGCATTTCAGAGTTAATGCGGTAATCGGTTGTAATTTAATTATTAAATAACTGATTCGAATTTGTCAATGGATTTAGATTGGTTTGCAACATATGCTTATTTCTATAGTCATTGCAATGCAAGTGCACTTCAAATTTACGTTCAATTAGAAGTAAACCTGACTATGCAACTTCCACACTGCGACTTTTAGCATCGATGCAGTCGCATGTTACCTACATAAAGTCATGAAAAGTCGACACACTATCTAAATATATAAAATTCTCGTGTCACAATGTTCGTTTCCGTACTCCTCCGAAACTGCTTGACTGATTCTTATGAAATTTTGTGAGCATATTGAGTAGGTCTGAGAATCGGCCACCATCTATTTTTCATATCCCTTAGTGATAAGGGTTGTTCACAATAATTTATATAAAACAACGTTTGCCGGGTCAGCTAGTAATAATAAAGGTTCTATAGCTATGATATGTACGAGGTGTACACCTAGATCACAAATCAATTTAATATCAAAACGCTAAAGTAAATCACCTACCTACTAAAACAGCCACATAGCTTAGGTTTCTTTTAACTGTATTATTTTCCTCCAAACGTTTTTTCTTTTTGTAAACCAAACCAAATAGGCCCGGCAAAGCCATTTCCCCTAACACCTCAGCTATCAACTTGACGGTTTATTTGAATGTGAAATCAGAATATATTTGGTGAGATGCCGATCAGATTCAACCCTCACTTGACATAGATAGCCCTGGTATAATAAATAAAAATAAATATTATGATTACGAAACGGCTGTGTAGAAAATCAAATAATCAAGGCAGAGGAACCGGTATACAGGAATATATAAAACAACTCTTTCAATCTCAATAAAAATATTACAATTTTGTTTTGGAAAGGCTGGTCGATTCTTTTTTTAATGATGTTACGTGATAAACATTCATGTTTCAAGATAAAGATAATATTATTTCTACTGCAAAAATATTACCTTTTGTCGATTTTTGATTTATTAAATACTAACCAAAACCAAATAATAAAATTCGAACCTACACTGAAATTGTATTTTCAGAGTAGTTTAAAGCAAAAGTAACTATACCAAAACTATTTGATAAAATGGAGGCAAACGCCAGCTTTTATATTTTCCAGCGCACAGCCAATTTAGTTCTAACGAAGGGAAAACATTGCGCGAGATTTCTGAACATCTGGTTGTAACCAAACTATCCTTGGAGAACCAAACAACGGGATCATTAGCTTGCTTATAAACTGTTCTTTAACATAGCACGGGAAAATGTAGCCAGACCAACTAAGACAGAATATCACTTAAACTTTGTAACTCTTTTGATAGTGAGATATCAATTCGTGCATACGTTCTTTTTGATATACGAGCAATGCACATCCCTTAAGAACTGTATTACAAAATTTTGTCTGCTAAGTAGGTACCTAGTTTTGGTCTTCAAAGTATAAAACGAAATTTGTTGTAGGAGGAATGTAATTATGTCATAATGTTGGCGCCCACGTAAGACTTCGTGGATCCTCGGCTAACGTCGTGCGCGCCGGCTGGTTCGGGCACATTCGTAGGTGCTCCGCCCCACTACAATTTCGATCTTCAGCGGCTATGGACGCGTTCCTCCTCTTTAAGCGCCATAAATTGAATCAGCAATATACCTATTTTACAGTCCGCCGTACTTTATTATAAACACAAGTCTAGGACCCTAACACATAGGTACCCATCGATAGAATTATCAGCGTCGGTAATAAAAACGATAGTCTATTACTCGTATTATCACACTATTAAAAACCTACCAAATACGTGTCGGAGTTTGTAAGGTACAAACATTACAAATGGAATAAATGAATGATGATAATAACTCAGAAATGTCAGATTTTTCCGCGAGTCAACACGGTATAGTGCCATCTAGTGGCGAAGACAATAACTACTTACGTTCTTATGAAAAATTACATTTGTTCACTTTTAGATTCATGGTAATTTTTTTATTCTGTTTTCGGCAACTGAAAATACATTCATGAGATAAAGCTGGAAACAGACATTCAGACGGACAAAGAAGTCTCAGATAATAATAGGGTTCAGTTTTTCACCTTTTGGGTATGAACCCTAAAAAGCGCCAACATAAGTTGGAATAGGGGATGAAACTTTAGTACGAGAATCCTATTTGCAAACGCAGTCGCACGGACCACGTAGTTGGAAAAAGTTTACTTGACTACGAAATTAGAGAAGTCTCTTCCCTTTTTTACCCGATGGTCGCGGGTTCGAATCCTGCTAGGGGCAAATGTTTGTGTGATGAGCATTTGTACCTGAGTCATGGGTGTTTATGTGTATTTAAGTGTTTCTATCCGATATTCTAGCCACCATAGCACAAGCTTAATGCTTGGTTTAAGACTAGGTAATTGGTGTGTTCGCTGAAACATTTTTTTCCCCTATTAGCGAAAGGCAATCAGAAAGTCTTGGATTAACTCTTTTACACGTGCTGTGTCCTAGTTTCAAAGCAACGAACTAACTTAATTAAATTCGTACGCTATTATTAAGCTTTGTAAGGCTTACTAAAATTATGAGTGGTTTATTACGTAATTTATTTTACGATTACGGTTTTATTTGATGTGATCAAGATTATGGCAGGGATCAAATTTTATTTCTGGAAAGTCGTTTGAAGTTTACGCACTTATTTATAACTTTATTTTATAACCATGGTACCTACGTGGCATGTACAAGATTAAGTATTTTATTCTTTTGATCTGCTGATCTTGCTTTGAAGGTTTTTACAATGCGCTAAGACGAGCTAATATCGTATTGTGACTGAGAAAATGTATTAACCTATGCCTTCGGCAGGGAGACATCGGTAGTGTAACATGTTTTTTTTTTTAATTTAATAACCACGATAGTATCGGACTAACAAGTATGTTAACTAAAGTCGGTAAATATAAATGACTTCTTGCCGAAATTACTCCGCTGTCACTCTTTGTAATGTATACTAAATCTATACAATTCCATATAAATTAAGCGTTATAGTGTCAATAAAACGTCACTTCTAGATTTCACTCTTTCTGTCTATAAAAAAAAATTGAAATGACTTGACGGATTTTGATCAGCAATAGCTCAGAAAAAAACGCACTGAAGTCGGTCCATCCGTTCGGTAGCTACGATGCCACAGACCGACACACAAACAGAAAACGTATCAAACTAATAACACCCTCCTTATTCGTCGGGAGTTCAAAAAAGCAAGGAGCTTCCCGAGGTCGGCATCACCCTGGGTATAACGGAAGGTGGCATTAAGTAAATTCACGTACAGATTGTGAGAAACACTCCGTCGACTCCTGAGGGAAGACACAACATTTTTCATAGTAACGAGGGGGATAAATGATGCCATCAAACGTTGAGCCACAAAAATTAAAGGATCTTCTAGAGAGGTTTCTAAAATAATGTTCGACAGCGTTTGAATAAACGTGCTTGATGAAACCGGCCAAGAATCGAACTCGATGTAAATGATAATATTTTAAAAAAATCGTGACCAAAAAAACAGATGATCAGTAGTTTAAAATTTAATTTTATGTCAAGGGATGCCGAGCAAACGTAGATGTCAAAACTTAGGGCTTTATTAGTCGAACCAAATCAAGACAAACTGGTAATTCGCAACAAAACATAAATCTAATACCTCCACAGCGATCCATAAAAATTTTGTACCAAACTCTTGTACTAAGTATAAACTGCCTATAAGTAGTATTGTGTAAGACAAAAGGTACAATTCAATTTTATTCACGCTTGGATTGCAGCTACACCCCAATTCGACCCCAAACGAAAGACACAAACTTTGTTATAGTAACAACGGCTATAAACGAAGCCATTAAATATAATTACCGTGGAAGACCCACCAGCGTCGCCATTTTGTTGGTGGCTGAACGAGGAAGAGATTGCGCTTTTTGGGTGTAGTAAATACTCGACTTTTGGTATGTTTTACTCTTTTAAATTAGTTGGGCAAAGTTAGGGCGTTTTATTAATAGACAACTGCGTTTTAACTGAACTAGTAAGTAATAACGGTGGTCTGAGCTGCAAATAGTAATCTTAGGCAAGATCCATTTTCAGATAGCATACGAGTAAATGTCATAACCATCACAAAAAATGGGTCAGGTTAGAAAAATGTTGAAACAAAAAGCAGCTCCCAAAATAAAATATAATGAAAAAAGACACGTTCACAGGTGATTTCCCTTAATTCATCTTAAATTATTAACATATCAACGAAAACAAGATGTGTATTTCAACTCATAACGTTGCGTGTAAAGGAGAAACCAAAAATAGCACAAATATTACCTCCTCAGCCGACGCTTGAAGACTCACATTAAATAAATTACAAGTACAGTTTACAAGATAACTCGTGACGCCATAAACAGCTGAATTTTACGTAATTCACCTCGGCAACGAAATAGAAAAGCATAGAAGGCACGTTTGAGATACTATTCGACTTTTAATTCAAAAAGGTTCTAATTAAGTTTTCTCCGTTGTAAATGGCAGAAAAAATATTCTATGAAAACAAATTTTAGTTGTTTCCGCATTAGCATAAAAACAGCATAAAATGTACTTGCGAGTTAATTATTGTAAAACATGTTTAAAAAAAAAACCCTCGTGGTTTTCTTGTAATAAGTAAGTTAGTTAAGTGTTTTGTAATGTAACGGATAATTAAATGATAATAAAGAGAAAAAAAATTTAAGTCGTTGGTATGCACAAGATAATGTTTTTGCAGTCTGTCGAATACCTTATGCGTTGTAGAAAAAACGCGTGGTTGTGCTGTTCTTATTACAATTACATACCAAAAGAACGCTGAAAAGTTTCTAAGGCCTCTAGCACACCGACGTGTTTGCATGCGTACGCGAATCTCTGCGAAAATACTGCGGAACAAACTTCTGCGGTTCTGCAGTTTTTTCGCAAAGAATTCTCGTATCGTTAGGGTGGATCTACTAGAAATTTGGAAAATACTGCAACCAGAGTATATCCCAGTTCCCATTATTAAGGATTCTAGTACACCGACGTGTTTGCATGCGGGACGCGAATCTCTGCGAAAACACTGCGGAACATAATTTCTGCGCTTCTACAGTTTTTTCGCAAAGAAATCTCAGATCGTTTGGACTTCTACTTGAAATTTACGCCCTACGGTGTTAGGTCCACCTTTTGTACAAAGTATTGTTGTGCAATAAAGCTTAAATAAATAAATTTGGAAGATAACTTAATCAGAGTAATATCCCAGTCTCTACTATTGAATCATGGTTGGATATAGCAGATGCAAAAAGTATGCGACTGTGAAGCGGTTATTTCGCAGTTACCTGCGAAACTGTACCGACAAGGACGAAACCATTTCATCTTGCTAATACTAGAGTGAGACCAAGCATATACAAAACGCTGTCATATAACTGACAGATTTGTCATTGTATTGGATTCGCATGCGATTGCGTTGGTGCCTAGCACACCTCTAGAAGGCGTAAAAACAACGTTGGAAATTGCAGATGCGAAAAGTATGCGTTTGTGTGGCGGCTTTTCGCAGCTACCTGCGAAACTTTACCGACAAAGACGCAACCATCTTGTGTCGTTAATACTACAGTGAGACAAAGCATATGCTAAACGCTGCAATACAACTAACAGATCTTTCGGTTCTCGGATTCGCATGCAATTGCGTCGGTGTGCTAGAGGCCTAATGACGGGTTATAAACGGTGTCATTAAACATAATTACGAACGCGACACCAAAGACAAGCCGAACTTACATTGAGGGCGCCACTTGTAAAAGTTGTAAAACTCATTTCGACACGATGTGATCCATTTTCGCACCCGCTCCCTGCTACGATAATGATATTATTCAAAAAAGGGTGCCACACGAATATGGAATGAGTGTGAAGACGCACCCGCTGACATGGATAGGGTTGTTAAAAAATTATAATACCAGGTATAAAGAGTAAAAAATCATTTTTATTCAACAGACGATTTGTGTGATAGAAAAAAAAATCTTTATCTTTCCAGTTAAAAATAGAAATTTTAACTTCCCATGTTCTACAAATAAGCATGTGTAATACGAGTATTAGTTAGTTTAACAGTTGAACATATTATTTTAAAATATATATATATAAATCAGTCATTTTTTGGTTTTATTACAATGGACACTGAACAATAACCCTAGTCGTATGCTAGGAAAGCCCAGATGTATGAGTTAAGAAAAGATTATATATTTCAAAATCAACTGTCTGAGAAAGCAATCGAACCTTCGTCCATAGGAATCTAGCCCATGTGCCTATACCACTCGGCCACCTAGACATTGACAAAGCTTGTTGAAATTTCCTACTGCTTTCTTTCTGGGTTCGATTCCCGCCTCAGACGGTTGAATTTTTCAACTCCAAAACATAATCTTTACTTTCCAATGTGATTGCATGTTATGACAAATCATAACACTGTATCAGTTAACAAATACAACATCACACTCAATGAAAAACACAAAACAGTTTTCCAGTTCGATTTGACGCGACCAAACTTTTTTCTTTATCTATCCCCCGAAACTTCTTTATAGGGCAATAAAAAATTGACATATGAGCAAACTGCACTTTGCGGTAACTCGTGGCCTAGTATTCTGTGCTTACAGCGTTTTGCGCTTTGCTGGCGGTCTCATAATATCCTAGTTTGAGTTGAGAACGACATGAGAGATGCATTTTGGAGACATCACTATGTATATAAATGTTACTTGTTGGGAAATATGAATGAAGTTAGGTTTTTCACAAAAGAGACTAGTTTTTTTTGCAATCACCATTATTTTGATTAAAACTCAGCACTAAATAGGGGTCGTAAAAAAAATGTAGACGTGGGCGTGTGCATGAGTGTGTTTCGTTTTCAATGTTCGTCCCATACTACCTACTCATTTATGCATTTTGAAAAACCCACGAACACAGATTAATGACGCATGAAACGATCTCAACTTGAAACCAAGTTGATTCAAGTAATCACAATGAAAAACTGAGGCATAGTTAGCGGCACAGCGGCCGGTAGGCGCCTGCAATTTATTTAATGTGGCCCCACCCCCACTTTACGACATTTTTTACCCGCTATGATGATACCGCCTCATCTTATTGAGCCGTTTGCTTCACTTCCCAAGGGAAACCTTTTATTAAGTGACGGTGCTTTAGAGCTAGGAACTCATTCAACGCAGCGAGCCCGCGTTTGTCGCAGTCAATAAAATATATTTTTATGACACGCAACTTGCGTTACACATCGTAAATCATTTTAACAACAGAATGTATGAATCCGTGAAATATCAGTTACCGGGTACGGGCATTTTGCCGGCTTGAAAACATGATTGATGTTTTAGACGGCCATCAGTAATTAACAAATATGCGTTCGAACGCATCCATGCTAGACTGCATCTATATTTTGATTATATTGAACACATTAAAAACATTCTCGTACCTACATCCTCCATTGGTGTAAATGAAAAGTTATCGCGTACATATTTTTCGGCTGCTGTTTTAAGGGTTCCTCACGTCATCATAAAACCGAACACAACATTTCAATATTAGCAATGAAATATCGACGGCAGCGTTTGACTACAATCATTTGTCAAGTATAAGAAACCTGATACAAAAAGACGACGTAAAGATGACAAACAATAGATTTATATCTTTACGTATCTATCGAGCTTCACATAGCGATACCGTATAAAATCCTGGCATGATTTATTGAATGTTATTTCGGACTCCAAAGCCGGGGGCTTTCCGATTATGAAGACTGTTATTTGCTGAGGACCCGATGTATATTTATAGGTTCCATATTAAAGGCGGTTTTGTGGCGGAACTTATATGAAGTTGGAGACTTGTGACTTCGAGTGTGTTGTTGATAAAAAATAAACAGCGATCGCTATGAATCGATCTTAACTTGTGATGAGAATGAACCTTAAAATAATGACATTCTATATTTGCATTGTACTAAGTTTCAGTTGAGTGTCTTATGTTATGAAGTATAGGGCTTTCATATGCAAAAATGAAACAAGACGCTATATTATGCGGTAACGTAGTGTTTAGACATACTACTATATACAAATGCGTAACATAAAAATGCGACATTTAGGTACTCAAACCTGTATTTACTCATTTTAAAGTTAAACCAGTTAACATATCAACATATATTTGCAAGTCTACAAAGCTTTCCACGAAAGATAGCGTGTGGGTTTATATGCTGTTAACCTTTACAGAACTCTTTATTTCTCTCAATCACAGCCCCTGATGGAACGCACTCGCCCGTTTACAAAGTCTTATTTTAAAACTCGGAAGCCTGGAAACTGCGCCATAGAGATAATGGAATGGTCACTGGAAGTTTCAACCGGATTGATTGATTGCACAAATAGAGCGATCGGGTGTTTTAAACCGACTTATTGTTCGTATGGTTCACTGCAGACAAAGTTTTCGAGGGAATACTACATAAGTAATCAAAAAGAAAAAATAATAGTTTAATTTGTTTTTTATCTTTAAATTCATAATATCCGCCAGCAATGTATCAACGCCGCATTCGAAGTTTCTTAAAAACAAAACTCTAAGTTTAGTAGCATTGTTGTTGAATTTCATAAAACAAAAACAATAATCCTTACCCTTACTATTTGGTATGAACTAATCCATAAAGGGAAATATTTTTTGGTAATATTTTTTCAAAAATATTAAATATTAAAAATCAATTTTGCATGACAGATAACGGCGAGACCCTAGTCAACAAACTCTGATAGTGGGCAAACATCAAAACAAACCACGAAATAAGAGTTTTCCAACTAATGGCTTGTGTATTGGGATAACGAAGAGGGAAGGTCGGCAAAACATGGAGTGACATTTTAGACATCTACTCGGTGGATTGGCAGGCTTAGAAAAGAACCAACTTTTCATCTACGCTTGTGTAAGATACTTTTACATTGTGTCCCCCAAATTTAAAAAAAAAAAACACAAGCGTTTATGAAATTAACTGTATTTTACAAATGAAAAGAAAATCGGTTAGTTTCCACGTACACAGATATCAAGAGCATTTCCTCTCGGTTCAGTTATTGTTTGATACAGAGATGTCAATTTCGATAAAACGCCACGTGTCAACAATGTGTTCATAGCTTTGACCTCCTACCTACAAACGTACTACTTACAGAACGTAACAATAAATATATTCCGTATTTTCACCGGTAGTAGTAGGTATCGTAATATTTGAAGAGACGATAACAGTAGGCTATTAGGCTTGATTAAAACTCTGAAATGTCAATGTCCATCCGTCATACTATTTGCAGCAGTGCGCTTACTCTGACAAGTATCAATACGGTAGTTGACACCACCAATCGTTGACGTACTTTTTATCAACTGTCAAAACGCTTTTCTTCATAGAGCTTGTATGGGAGTAACACGCTTTGACGTCATCGCGTGCAATGCCGACTGAGTGACTAATTATCATTTGAATTCCAATTAAAAATCAAATAATACGAACTGCAGAAAAATATTAGTGTAAAGGCATCTAAAATTATGAATTATTTTAGAGAAAATCAGTTTTTGAATATTTCTTTCATAGTGGAAACAAGCCTATTGATAAAATCTTTGGCAATTTATCAATATTTACTCTAATTATTTTAATAAGCATTAATTTAGCAAAATAATGAATATTATTGCTCCGCAAGTATCAAGTAAGAACGATTTTTATATCATCGAGTGGATACAGGGAGAAGTTTCCCCAGCCCTAACATTTATTGCTGTTTACTCGGCTGAGAAAAATTCCAATTTCTCTACTTTGTTTTTTACAGATCCATTCCCTTCCGAGGACCTTTCCGATTTCGCTGATATTGTAAGTAATGAGAGTGGTGGGCTTACGTAAAAACGAATGCTGTTTCTTTTGTGTAGTACCTAACCATTTCATTTCATACTCGTATCGTATCGTGTGAGCGTAATGGAGAAGTTCGTGGCCCATGCTTCTTGTGGGATTAATAACATATCTGGTGAGTTTTTGATTGATTGCTTGGAATTTTATATGGGTCTCAAAATAAGGCAACACATGTAAAATGGTTGATTCTTTCATGTTAGTTTCTCATGGTGTTTGAAGAGCTCTGAATAGCTGGTAGCTGCATTGTAACATTTATTTACTTGGCCGAGTATAATGTAGAACCATAGTAAGAGCGTGCTTGTTTTAGCTCGGAGCTAATATCAATTTATATTGAACACCATTTCAAGTTTCTCGTGAATAAATGATATATGTTCTAAGCCGGTGAAAATGGAGTCTTACCTAATTCTGATTAAACATAGTCCCCTTAAAATCAAGCGAAATAAAGTTTAAACTAAAATGGTTAGCACATGCTGTTAACTCTACGAAAGTTAATTAAACGACCTAGTACATACAGGGTTCGAGCCCGTGAAATAGTTACGATTTTGCCCGTTACACACTTAAACAGGGACCAGTATTAAAATATCGCCAGTGGCGTTAAATGCGTGTGTAATGCTCGATCATTCTCCCCATAATATCATTATCCGACGTAATCTTGTATTATAATGTTACCAGCGAAAATGGGGGTCGGGCCCCGATCGGGGAGGTAATGTACGAAGGACTTTGATCGATGGTTCTGTATGCATCGACCTACAAGTGTTGCCAGTCAAAATATAACGTTAAGCGCATTTGTATGGCGGGTTTAGGTCATCAAGTTCATTTGTGATAGACGTAAATACGCCTTTTTTAAATTGACGTTTCATTTTTCAGGCGTTGTAATGTTATGTTGTCCCTGATGTCATATCTCGTTGCGCTTGTGCCATAGACTCAATTGGCAATAGTAATTATAAATAAGCCTATAAAGCACATTATTTTTCTGAATAGTGTTTCTTATTCAAATGAAAATGTAGCGACGAATTTGATCGCTACTAACTATACAAATAGAAGACAATAATAATTTATAATTTTAACATTTGTTATTATTCATATGCACATACAATTACGACAACGTCATTAGGGGCTATGTAAAATTAATATTCCTGTTTAGATCCATCAAATTATTGGACGATATGCAAAGGTATTATTGCGTTTCGCCGTAAAATCTATTCGATTTACAGTTTGTACAAATCTGTTATTAAATATTAAGTTGGTAAATAGCATTAACAATGCCAAATCCTGTGGTCCATTTGCTCAAATCCTTGCCATTGTTAGTTCACGGACATTTTAACATAAAATGAATTCTGATTCAGATGCTCTATTGAACAAAATTGTATGTACCTAACTATACCTGTTTGTATTCTATTGTTATTGTAATCAGATGCCGATTTTTAATGGATATGCACATGCATAACATGGGCACGATTTTTTGTCACCATATCACGGACTCTCTAATCTCTCACACTGATATTTCGTGTTAAAACTGTTAACTAACTTATTGTTGACATGATTTCGTAGATTATACCAAAAAATAAAAAAGCGAATGTACACGGAACGTACAATGCACGGAAATTAATTGTTCAGCCGATTTACAGAAGTACGATGGCCAGTACAACACGCTTCCTATTTTTATTGCAAAATCTCCCGTTTCACAGGCGCATAAGATGACAGACAGTGTTTGTTTACCCTGACGCATAAATTTCCTCGGCTGTAAGTCAGACTATAAGAAAATAAACATAAAATGGTCACAAACCGATATCATATATAAGAAAAACCGTTAACAGCCTTGTTCGCAAACTTTTAAAACAGTCTCTATTGTTTGTGTCAAAATTGGAAATGGAAAATAATAACTTTAAATTAAAGTATCTAGTAACTTTTACAACCGCAAAAAAAAAAGATTTCGATAAGCGGCGAAACAATCACAAAAAACATGATCGAGCTAAAATTAAACACCGAGTGTGGGTTTGGATTCAAGAATTTCTCATAAAGCTGAATGTAATGACACTAGTCCTTTGTGCATGGGTACTAGTACTCGTAGATATAGGATACGTCTCTGCTCGACTTTTATTTGAAATGTGAATGACAGTGCGGAGTGTCACGTAGCCAAAGTATTGAACCGCGGTGGTGAAGAATGTCGTGTATCGTTACTAAGGGTATAAAAACCTCAAGGGAGCCGTGAGGAGAGGTGGCAATCGGTTAGAAAGATGCGTTCTAGGTTTTTGTAAAAAATATATTGCTTATTGTGATTATTTTACACGTGCGGGTACATATACCAGTGATGGCGTGGTACTCTGTGTAAATAAGACGTATTTACAGAACTAGAAGTATTTAGCATTCACCGCCAGTGCACATTACCGAAACACAGTTATATATAGGTAGGTTTTAAAAGGGCTTAGTGAGTATCGTTCCTAGTAAGAAATATTTTTCCGAATAGGGAGTTTAAACCAACATCCCTCTCTCGGCAGCCATATTACATTAATATCCCAGGGTCATAAAGTGATCGTTATTTGCAATGAAATGCACGCACCATTTTGCCTAACGATGAGAGCGAATAAAAAATTACTGCGTTGCACGCACTTCCTAAAACTAGGTCACCCTAAGTATTGAAACTTCTCCAAATTCTCAAATTTTATGATCTTTTTTCTGAGGTAGGTCCCCTCCAAACTTGCAAAATGGCATGGGCTACTTGTATTTAAGTATTTCAATTCCTAACATTTCACAACCATTATTCGCCTAACATAGGTAGGTAAGAACCATGAAAGTGAAATCGTTCTCATCCATCTTACGAGCACATAAAGCTGTTGAACTTTAAATTTAACAACGTTCATTTGAAGGTAAGCTTTACTGAAGTTAAAATTAAGTGCAATTCAGGTTTTTGTCTCCACCGAAAAGTGATTACAATGGGTGCCATTATAAAATGTGCTTTATGGAACTCCTTTTATCTTTCATGATTATGTCTTTGCGTTTAAAATTATCTGTGAAAGTAGGATATAAGATAGAAAGTTGTAAAATTTTTGATAAATATATAGTAAAACTGAAGTGATAAATTACATTTGTTAACCTTATATGAAAATATATTTAGGATTGCAAGGATCGTAGCAAGAAATATTAAGAATAAACGTACACTTACTAAAACAAGATGGCCATTAACAAGTTTTGTGGTTGACATCAACCTTTTTACAGCACAATGATTGAGATACTAAATAGCAATCTCTTACACACAGGCCATCTATCGAACAGGATATCTCTCCTCCCATGTCTATGATGACAGTTTATACCGAATAAGATTTGACTGCGTACGAATCGATCCCTGCTATCCATTATTTCTTGGCGTCCAATTAGGGTACCAAATCAATTATAGCTCTAAGCTCCGTTGGAGCGTTAAACAAAATGGCGCCACACGTTGTATTGTCGAATATTATGCCTAAACAAATACTATAGTACAATTAGTAGGTAGAGTCTCGAGTAGATGAAGTATAGCTTGATATGGATATCATCAAGCACACTAGCTTTGTTCTTAAATCAAAAGAAGTAGAAGAAGAGTGTACAACTGTACAGCGAAGTACAGAGCAAAGTTCTATCTTTATGATTTATCAATTTGCTGAGGCCATACGTATATATGATTGCTTGACTGAATGTAATCAAACAGTTTTGTCTTTCGGCTAACTCGATGGTAGATTAAAGTGATTTTAACCTGCTTATTTACTATGCTAATGTTTGAGAGCTGTCAACCTGCGGAGTAGCGGTCTATGAGATATTGACTTTATAAATCAAGGCCCACAGCTATGAGGTATTTGTGTGACTCCAAAGTTATGCTATAAATCCAATCTCATTACAATCCAACTACGAATATTAGCTGTAATACCATATTGTACGGAATTCCTAGGACGCGACAGCCTCGCGCTTGGCCAGTTTTTATGAGTACAACAATGGCTGGCAAATAAGCGTGGGCGAAACTTGCTGGGGTGTTATTATTTAAGCGTTGTAACTGCGTCGTAGAGAACTAACTTCGCGTTATCTGGCCTGCTCCAAAGTCTACCAATTTCTTGGATGTTTGACCCGGATGCCCGTTTTATGTGGCATTAATAAAATATGGCTATTGACTTTTCAGTGTCAGCTTGTTGTTAGGATGACTTGGATATGTGGATGTAACAAATAAGCTTACGATATCACGTCTTCTAAATTGTGTTATATGTGTAGTTGTTTAATGGATAGTATCCTTTGCAACTCTACATTGGTATAACTAACAAATACACGGCCTTTAAAAAAAACTATGTCCGTGCTTTGTCTAAGGCGCCGTATTATTCTTGAGATAATCGAGTCAGCATTGGTGTTATACCTACGTTTAAAGAAACGTACATTTGTTAGAAGATATGGTATTCAGTATAGTTACGAAGAAACGCTCACTGAAAAGTATTTGATGGTGTGTTTCTGTTTATTTGATCTATTTTCTAACGAATAATAAGATCCATCTTAACAGAAAAAATCTCCCCAGGCTGTAATTTTAATAAGCTTTTTGCGCAGTTGGAAGTAAAAACAAACCTTTAAGTTAGAAACTTTTCTCTTAATTTCTTAAATTTTTGATACACACTTTTCTTCAGCAATTAGCTGAAGAGAAACACGAAGTTAACCTGTTCTTTTCATAACAATTCCTTGGAACAAATTTAAACATTATTTTTCCGTCTATAATACTTTTTACTAAATTTCTTTTATAACCTTGTGAGTTATTTGATCACGGTGTTTAGACACGGTGCTGAAATCAATTTGCAGGTACTTGAAACCTTATATATTATTATTATATATATAAAAATATATATTTTTAGCAGAACTTGTTTAACCAAACAGAAGCCTTATGTGATTACAATAAAAACTTCGGCTGATGTAAAGGTTTACTATAACTAGAAAAGCTACAAGGCATAACTAGAATGGTGTCATGCATTGGCGACACTACTTTTGTTGCCGTTTCACTCATCTCAAAATTATTTGTAATGCGAGATTTATTTTAAAAAAAGAAACAAAGAGAAGAATCGCTAAATCTCTCTCATCAGCCTATATACGTCCCACTGCTGGGCACAGGCCTTACCTCAACTATGAGATGGTCCGAGCCATACTCCACCACGCGGGCTCAGTGCGGATTGGTGGAGGGGTGTTTGTAAGGTAAGTGACCAACCTTAGATGTTATTAAGCCGCCCGAGGGCCTCTGACTAGGCTTAACGACAAATATCTGTCGATATTAACCGGGACCAACAGCTTAGCGTGCCTTCCGAAGCACGGAGATGCTTGTAAATAGACGTCACTTAAATGGTCAGAATGGTCACCCATCCCAAACATGACCGCGGCTTAGGTTGCTTAACTTTGGGTATCACTACCAAAGCGCTGCAACCACGAATGAATCGCTAGGTTTATTAATTTTTTTATGCGTACATCATTTTTGGACGTGATTGGAATAACTCAATTCAAACTATGGTTTCAAGCGATATGTCTCTTAAGAGGATTATTAATGCATTAGTAAGTGGAACCACTTTGAAAGTTAAAAGAAATAACCCACTAATTAACTCCTGTTTAGCCAGGGTCTACTGACAAAACTCTTCTCGGAAGAACTTTAAATTGTTTAAGGACCCGCAATATCAGAAAGCAAAACGGTTTGAAACACCTTAAACCAATATTTACCGCCAGATAACCTGCGGCATGCTGACGCCGTGACTCGCGAGTGATAGCGTTTCAACCAATCCCCGCAGCTGTCGGCCAAATCACTGACAGTCACGAGTCCCGGCGACGCTACGGTATGACGCATGTGGGCCCTGGGCCCTTAAAGGTTGATTTTCACAATATTTTTTCCCAATATAACTATTGCGTCGATCATAACTAGTCCATCAAACATATCACAGAAGCCTTATAAGTTAATTGCCCTGCGAAGGAAAACTGAATATTATCCCTGTTCGAGGAAAGAACGTAATCAATCAAGGATACACTGCCAGCTAAGCATGTGTTCAAATAACAAATTGCCAAGATACTACGTAGATAGATAATAGTCAATTACTGTAGATTTTGTTCTGTTTTATTAGAGAGAGAAATAGAGAGAGAGAGAGAGGGACAATTTAATTCAACAAACAACGTGTTATTAGTTGCACTTACAAGAATACGTTTTTCTTACTTATGACTTTAAATTTTTAATTAAAATAATGAAAAACAATTTATAATACAAATAAACACACTTTAAGGTCAAATTTTTAATAGTCGGATAAATAGTTATCGGGCTGTTAAATATGAATTGGCGAAATTTAAAATGACTTACTTTTACATTCTTATATGCAGTGATGACTTTTCAAATCCGCCATGTTAAAATGTTATCTGACTGTTAGGTTAATGGCTATTGCAAAATCAGGGATAAAAATTCGGATTGCCACAGGTAGGGCAGTTCGTTTTATTTTTTTAATTTAATACTGATAAATAAAAATGTAAGCCTAATAAATGCTTAAAATACTATCAAAATGTTTAACTAATCACTCGATAAAACTACAGTAATGTATATTTATGTTTGTGAAAAATACGATCAATGACAAACAATATTAATAATTTTAATTTATTTTTTAATATTTTTAATTGCATGCTGTATTTACCTTTAAAAAATTGTACACTTAGCCATAGATAATTGTTTGTATTAAACTATAATCTTAGTGTATCAATTGTTGGTGAACCAAATAAATAAAATAAAATAAAAAATATTTTGTTTATGGAATCCGTTGAATTTATGCTCGCACACTGCCGGCTATTTTTCGTCTTGGCCACGAACAACTAAATAATACGGGCAGTGTTAAGGGTAGTCACGTTCTAGGCCGGATTATTTCTTTACTTATACGCGCCGTGTGTAGACATTATTCTCAATATTATTAATAAAAATGTACAGAAATATATAAGGAAATGTTTAATGTTCGATCGTGTGTCAGATATACCAAATAAGTATATAACAATAATCTATAATATAAAAATGAATCGCAAAATTTGTTGGTAAGTGCATAACTCAAGAACTCCTGGACCAATTTGGTCAATTCATTTTTTATGATATTCCTTAAAACCATACCATAGGTAAAAATGAAAAGAAACAACGAGCAGGACAAAGTCTGCGGGGCCCGTTAGTTGACAATAAATGAAATAAATCAACGGTACAAATGAATGCTGATGAACAAATTCATGAATCAAACATGCATTTGAGGTATTTAGTACTTACTATAAAATAGTAATTAATCGATATTCAATAGCTTGTCCATTAAAAACAAAATAAAAATTATAAACCTCCCGAACACCCAACTCGTAATACTAAACGAATTGGGATGATGACACCTATCTTAAATATTGTCAAGAACATGGTGTTTAAAAAACATAGCCCCTATGAAGTTAATACAACCAATATATTTCAAAAAAGCTGTAGAAACCAATTTTTGAACACACAAAACGCAATAAATATTCGGTCAATTGACTCCGATTTCTGACACATGACCGTGACGTCACAATCATTTATTACCATACAAAATCTATGGAGACAGACCGTTTTGACAGATAATAAAAAGTATGTCAACGATTGGTGGTGTCGTCTAGCCAATCCCAAATTACATTGCAATATGCCTCGACATGAGCCAGAAAAATAGCTTATGAGCATCAACGGCTGGATGGATTTTGAACAGCTATAGTGATTAAATTATCTTTCGAATAAAAGAAAAACCGCACTGAAATCAGTCCACCCGTTCGGTAGCAAAGCAACCATGCTACGGATAGACACCGATAAACAGATTAGGGGCCAAACTTATAACACACGTCTTTTTCGAAGGCGAAAAATAAGCGAAAAGTAAACCATTTATTACTAAGCTAAATAACGGTACTGTTACTCAGATAATGTATAAATATTAATCTTCTCTTATAAATAAAAATTAATTGCTGTTCGTTAGTCTCGCTAAAACTCGAGAACGGCTGAACCGATTTGAACAATTTTGGTTTTAAATTATTGGTGGAAGTTCAGGGAAGGTTTAAACGGTGCGAAAACAGCGGGCAGGACAACGTCTGCCATGTTCGCTAGTCTCTTATAAATAAAAATTTATTGCTGTTCGTTAGTCTCGCTAAAACTCGGAAACAGCTGAACCGATTTCAACAATTTTATTCTCGAAATATATGTGGAAGTTCGGAGAAGGTTTAAACGGTAAGAAAATAAAAATGCAAAAAAGCGGGCAGCACGATGTCTGCCGGGTCTGCTAGTAACTAATATTATTTTAAAACAATCTCTGCTGTAAATCGAAGAGTAGACTTGAAGTTCAATTTAATATTTGATCCCTGATTTGAACAACAATTTAAATAAAAAATTTAGATCGACGAACTTGGGATCTTCATATTCAATTATTCAAAACCTTGTAGAGTATGAAGCGGATTTTTGGAAGAGGTAATTGATTGGGTTTTCACATTGGATTATATTTTTTCAACATCATTTTGCGTGTAAGTGTATTTTAAACTTAACATGACAAATAGTCAAATCTGTACATTTCATAGCTACTGTCTAACTGTCTGTAATGAACAACAAGTTATTTTAGGGTAACATAATAGTTTTACTTTTGTTTTATATTTTCAAAATGATTCCTAAAAATATGTGTTGTTTTCGGTACAGCCTTAGACGAAGACCACTGGACACGCAATGACAGGCAAGTAAGCAGTGTACCCCCCTAACACGTAGTCTGATCTTAAATCAGACTCGGATGAAATGGCCGTGTGATTTTTGTTCGTATGGTGACAGACTGAAACGAGTAATTTTAACCCCAAAAATGGGTACCTAACTGTATTATGTATGGGTAATTGTGTAAATTATATATTAATAATAATAATAATAAATATTTCACCACAATCACACCAATTCTCTAGTCCCAAATTAAGCTACGAATAATACTAGTTTTAAGAGGCACACATTTGCATGCTTTAGTGTTACGGCTAAATAGGCATAAGTGACTCCAAATTTTATGACCAACTCTGTGTACACCCTATTTATTGCAAATAAATATGATTATTATTATGTTTCTTTACAAAAATGTGTTCGGCAAGACGAAAAATATTTTGTGTCACACGAAAGTATTTTTCATCCCACCATCTCGGAAAGAGTCATTTTGCTCTTCAATATCTGAGTGGAAAAGCCGTTTTTATTCACTAGAGGTTAAAGTAAATTTGAATTAAAAACTTCGTGTGCAACAAGTTTGTGAATTAAAAAAATCATTAAACCTATTTATTGCTACCTCTATGGTGCCGAATATATCATACAACATTCTTCTTGGTGTTCTTTTTTCAATTTGCTTTGTTGGCGGTTCTTTACGCGGCATTTTTTCACGTCATTGTTAAACCTTATATTAAAAACAAGAAACTTGAAAACAAGTGAAAAAACTAAAATGAGTGATTCTAGCGACGAGGAAGTTTGTTTGACGCCAACAGAATTGACTGAAACTGTTAATAATGCGCAAATGATCTTTCTCCCTCAACAATCACGCGAGAAGTATTTAAAACAGTACCTACGTTATTTTCATCACGTAGCGACTAGCAAAAGGAGCCAAAACTTTCTTAGAAAACGTTTTGCTGGCATATTTTATAGAATTATCCGAGAACAAGAAAGCAAGCACTCGAAAAACAGTACACAAGTGGCTAACACCAATATAACAGTACCCAACAAAAATATTATACTCAATTTAAATAACTGTAGCAACGTTACTTTAAATTTTTATTAATTATACCTAAGTATTATCTTGTTATAATTTAAATATTATTCTGTAATACTTACCTGTCATAATGTAGTAGTTAATACCTAAACTGAAATAAAAGTAGCTATCTTGTGATTGTCAACGGTTTTATTTGCATTTAGTCATTTCCTCGCTAAGGTGTTAAAAGTTACGTGTTGCACTCGAGTGCAAAGATTTTTAACCTCGTGCTCTTTTGATTCCCTCGCTAACGCTCAGGATTCTAATTTTGAATCACTCGCTGCGCTCGTGATTCAATTTTAGAATCCTTCGCTTGCTCGGTCATCAAAATTGAACACGCGGTTAAAAAGCAACTTTGCACTCTTGTATAACAAATAACTATTTCCCTATTACGGTAGTTATTTGTATTAGAGTGTTAAATAATAATGATAATAAATATTTCACAACAATCACACCAATTCTCTAGTCCCAAATTAAGCTACGAGGCTTGTGTTATGGGTACTAGACAACGGATAAACATACTTAAATACTTTTTTTTGTAAATAAATACATATTATACTCGTACATAGAAAACACCCAGACCAGTACAAACACACATGTTCATGCACACTTATGCTTGTACTGTGCGGGGATCGACCCGCGACTCTTGGTTTTAGAAGTCCGACCTGTGAACCACTGCACCAAGCGGTCGCCCATGTTATCCCACTGTTGAGAAAATAATATCCCCCATTATTTAGTAATCTGTGCCCATACCTTTTCTATGGGGTTCATATCTAGTAAGTGAAGCGGAAGCGTTTTAAGTTGTCAATCCGCTGTACCATGCAGCTTATGTTCGTTCATTCATTTACACATTCATCACTTGTCAATTAAAAATATCGACATATTAAATCACTAAACGTCTAAATTTGACATTTCAATATCCCCCTGCCCCGCAAAAGTTGGTCGAAGCAGTTTTCATACATTTTGACAAGCGTTTCGTTTCCAATGGTTAATTCTTCCAAGTGTACCTACGGCACATTAATACAAGTCTATTGACCGTTTTACAGCAAGCATTCCACTGAAATTGCATTATGCGCCTGAAAACAACGGTTTAATGTTCAGATTACTCCATAAAAAACGTTCGATAAATAAGCCTATAAAGTGCAGACCCCATTAATATTGTTCGTGCTTGGACAAAACCTTTCAATACAAGATTTAAGGCGGCAAAATATTCCGGGCATGCTATTTTCCCGCGATTTTCAAGCGATCGCCATTTCGTGACGGAATTCAGGTGGTATTCGGTTACATATTGGCTCTGTGGCCGGAGTGACACTTTAACTTGGTTGAGTTATACGAGTGGACATTTGGTACAGGCGAGCAGAGCTATAAATAAGCTCAAGGGGCATGAGCAGTGTGAATTTCAGGATTTTGTGTTTGGACCGTATTCTGGCGACCCTCGAGGATAAGCACCAGTTCAAAATTTTCGTCCGTTTAGTTCTACAGCAATTTGAATTAAGTGAGTGAGAGAAGAGAAGTAATAATTTAAAATTCTTTGCCTTGATTTCCTTACATTTATTTGCCGACATGGCTGATAAGGTTTTCTTAATTATTATACAACAAGGCCATTAATTAAAAATAAAATAAAATATATAGGTATTACGTTTAGGACTACAAAACCCTCCAATCGCCACCTAAATTACGGCATGACGCATGGTACGTGTACTCATCTCAGCGGCTGACTTATACACAACGCACGCATTAAATCAACATTTATAACGGCCCTTATGCGGCTTTCTCAAATTTCTCTTGCAGTCATTGTTATTGCCGGAGTTTCTACCCGCTTGATTGATGGCTCGCTCAGGCTGGGGGGCGCCACCTTCTATGGCGACATAAAAATCGCTGTAATCCAACCAATTGCTTGATTATGGCTGTTAATCTCTCACCAAGATGGAGCTAAGGCCTCTCGCTGCCTTTTTATCGCTCTTGTTTTATTCTCCCCGCCAAATTGTAGGCATTCAAGACTACTTAACAAAATTGAAACGGGATAGTATATCTGCGTAATATGTCTTGCTCTTCTTGGGAGTCCATTTTAATGCCACTCGCTGGAACAATCTCGGTAGAGCGATAGTTACCCATTCACTTTGGGCGTAAAGCGGTGGGTAGGTACTATTTTTGGAGAAATGAGTGTTGTTGGTGCTGAAGAGTGATATAAAATGTTTATGGTGAACTTATTTGCGAACCGTTCGTTTAGGGCGTTATTTTATGGAAGACCTTGTAGTAGCATTGGATGTTTTATTTACCTTACTATGTTCAGTCAACATATTATAAGTTCTTAAAGTTAGCCATCTCTGAGCGCAATCTTGCTTGACGGGATTTTTCGAAAAAATTAAAAACCCTTACAAGCGCTGTTTTGTTTTGAGTAGATCGTCACCTGGGATATGTCATGTAATATTTAAATAAGTAAATACCGTTCTTTCTTAAATGAAAAAAATAATTAAGTACCTAATTATTTTTTAAGTCCAAAAGCCATGAAGCTAATTTTCTTGTCTATTTGAATAAATCCTATTAATATGATATTTTTCTATTGTAGTCCCAGTAATCACTGGTATAAAACGAGGAAAACAATTTATTTTTAGAATTTATTTAAAAAAATAATTTAAGTACCTTCTTAGGTAGGTACTTAAGTAATGTTTTCCTTTTTGGATAGAATCTCGTGCCGTTTATGTGGAGTAAAAGAATGTTTCAAATTAAAAAGCTTCTAAGACAATGAGGAGTAACGGCCCAACATTTTTTCAAATCAAAACTCATCGCGTGGAAAATTACTTCAAACTTTGATAATAAGACGAACCGCACTTAAATTATCGTAAAAAAATATTATAGAGCTCAAGAAACTGGCTAAAGAATTTTCCAATCAAACCTTTTTTAGTGGCAACATCGATGAATTTGTTATTTGAGGGCCGCGGCTATGAAACATTTATTCTCTCGGCCATTTTTGTTATGACAACATTATTTCGGTTTGTTCCCTCTTCAGTTATCACTTTCTCGGAAACGTTTCAACGCTTTCAAAAACAAATAAAATTATGGTTCAATGACTATGGGACAAATGATTTCGGAAACACTGTTCTGATCGATAAATTAACAATAAGTAAGGATTCAGTGAACAAGTTGTTATAATCAACTTGATTAGACGAGTGATGAAACTTTGAAAAGTCTTATCAACTCCAACGTTCGTAAGTATAAACTAATTTCCGCTAGTTTAGTAAATAATTTGATGTCAAGGTGAGGAACTTAAGGATTTTTTCTTAATTTCTTTTAAACGTGAACAACATGTGAACCTGGCACATTTATTGGTAATTCGGTGTCTGTTGAGTTGAAAAGTTTGTTTTTTGTCGTATTTTTTCCATTTGTAGTACACGCTACTTACACGCTATTAGCGTGTACTACAAATTGCGGGAAAAAATACAGCACAGGCTTTGGCATTAAATTATTTTCTAAACCCAGTCCATTGGGCTGCAACAGCACCAACTACGTCACAACAAACGAACGGGATTTTGCTGGCACAGCGGTGATTATCTGGCTTAGTCCGTACACGAGTATGGCACAGGCAAAACTGACCGATCACAAAAATGCAATCGATATTACCGTGCCGCCATTTCGGTGTTCGCTTTTAAGGATCAAATATTTTAATTGTAATTGGCACATTTGTGTTTTTGTTGACTTGATCTTATATTTGGTTAGCCAGGCCGCATGGATATATATTTTTAATTAAAATACAACTATAATTAAAAATTGCGCTTACCACTAAAAAAAATAGCTAGTTTAGTTTTAAACGACCACACACTGATTCAAATTTAATATTCCAGCTCCCTATACCAAAAGAAAACTTTAATATCTTACTTCATTTAATAGTTCATGACAGCTGCTTCCATAAAAAACTCAGTACTTACTTTTATTAAAGGCGAAACTTTTAAACAAGTCTTCATGACGAAACTCAGTGCCTGTAATTTACAAGCAAAAATATTCATGAGTGTCTCCGATGCAAAAACTTTGTCATAATATATGGGAGCTTTGGGCATGCGTATGTCGATATTATAATTTAGTCTCAAGCGTTTATTTATATAGAGTTTCAACGGAAATATAACCAAGAACTTTTATATGGCTTTATAGGGATGATACTCGTTAGCTTTTTTTATGAAATATGCTTGAATATTCAGTAATTACCATTGGTTATCAATGATAAGACTAGTTGTTTGAAATCCTCAACGTTCAGTACCTGCCATTGGTCTTAAAAGTTAAAGTACGAGTACCTACAGTACTTACTGATCAGTTTATTATTTTACTTGACCAGTTATATCCAGGCTTTTCATGTTTTTTCTCAAAAAAAATTACCAGCAGTCTTATGGAGCTCCTACGGAGCAACATGTCAATAGGGCTTATAGGCTAGACCTGCTAATTTGGATTGACTTAATACGTCAGATAGAGCAAAAACAAAGAATTCAGGTCCCCCAAATTTCATCGACAATGCCCGGGAGAGGGTGAGAGTTTAAAAACAATCCTGGCCTTAAACGCTCCCTCGACGCATATTTCCATATCACACGCACGTAAAGTTGGAAATACAAAGTAACCGTTCCACACCTAGAATAGTTTTGCCTCAAACATGTATGAAAGCGAAAAACTTTCAGTTGCTCGCCTCTGGCATTCAAAGATAAAGAAATGTTTAAAGTTTTTTGACCTTTCCGCAGAACATAAACTTTTTACATTAAAGGGATAGTTTCCTATGTCACAGTTTTCTTTTTCGTTTTTTTTATAAATTTGTTTTCCCTTGACCAAAGCCTAAGCTTAGCGAGGCATTGAACTGAGTCGACGATGGAGCGAGCTTGCCTAAAAGAAGTCTATTCACTCTAATTTTAAAAAAGTTCTAAGTAATAACTAACAGTTTATTTATTTAAGCTTAAGCACAAAAGAGCTTAGTACAAAAGATTGACTTAACACCATAAGGCGTTCTCTACCAGGCATGCCTTTGGGCTAAGCAGAAATAAAAAGTGGGCGGTGTGACAGAAGACAGGTATATTGTAAAGTGAATTTAAATTAATTGAAAAAATAATAATAAAATTATAATTAGACATACATATAAAAGAATGTAACACAAATCTCATTCTACATTATACAGTTCTACAATGTAATCTTTAATTAGCTCTAGGCAACCTACTAATTACATTTTTCATGATTATACACGCGTAAGTTTCTCAAAAGCAACACAAAAGGAGATTACACTTGTTTCTAGATTAAGGAATTCATTAAACATTCTTCAAAAGCTTTGAAGTGAACATTTTAGTCATGCTACTTTTAGGGTCATGAAAAATGTTTATAAACGAGTTGTATTTCATTATAAAATATGTATAACATAGATACCTTCTAAAATACCTTACTTTGTTTGGAATCGGTTTGAGGCACGTTATTATCCGTATTTATTTGTCAGTTCATAATGTTTCAGGCGCTAATTAATTCACAATCCAGTTTTAAGCAGGAATCACTACAAAATCTTTATTGTAAGTAGCATATACACGCGTCTCTAAAATCGATACGAATTACGGTTTCTACTCCACCTTGCTCAAATGTTAATTTGATCACTGTATTTAAACATTGTTACAACCTTATGAGCTGTGTTTTAGTTCGCAACATACCTGCTATTCGTCAGATAGCAAACTGAAAGTTCTTGTTTGCACGATTAACGAAATAAACTGTTTTCTGTTTAGTATTCATGGTTGTGTACTCATTCCGTATTCAAGAAGCGGACGAAAATGAAATATGGACTATTCCCCGTGCATTTTGAACACAAGGTGACTTGAAGATATCAGCACCGTTATTGGTTGTTCACTTAAACGGCGCGTGCGCTCGCTTTTTTATTTTTACTGCGTGGAGCGTGGGGATTACTTGGATGTTGTGGTGAGTATAAGTATGCCTTCCGTTCCCGCGGATAGAAAAGCGTAGACAGTAAATTGGTGACGGATGGATGTATTGCAACACCTTTTGCTCCTTTTAACGTTTTGTCCGAATGAAAAGCTACATATGGGAACGTAATTTTTTTCTTACTTTGTCGAGTGCGAGTATGCATGCCCAGGGTTAGAATAAACAAAATGATAGGACGAGGATGACGGACTTTACTTACATAGATGACGGCAGATGCGGCAGGAGTGTGCTGGCGGAAAATTAGTCGTTGACAACCATTCTGTTGAAATGGTCAAGAAGTTGACTATTAACCAAGACGTCGCGGGTTCGATCCTCGCACTGTACAAACATTTGTGTGCATGAACATGTCTGTTTGTACTGGTCTAGGTGTTATACTTATTTATTTAGTTTATTTGTAATACCACTGTTGATTTTGATATTTGTAACACAAGTGCTTAAGCTAGATCAATGTATGTGACGTTGTTGTATATTTATCATTATTATTATTATTCATCATGTCATGTAGTATATTTACTCATTTACGACAAGTAGTGTAGGTGCCTAATTCGGCAAGGCTTATGCATAGAGCAATGAATTAATGGTGGTCTGATTATGGTGACGAGTGAAGCATGTACTTTGCATGTAAAATGCATGCACACAGCAAAGATTAAGCCGATTCAAATATGCAATATAGAACATAATGAGTTAATGGTTATACCTAGTATAACTGGAGTGTTGTGAAAACTTCTTGGTTAAATTAAGATTTTGTTAAGGAGTTTTTACCTCACCCATTTCATTGGGTCTGAGATAAAATTAATGGATATAAAACAAAAGGATAAGAAATATGGCTTATCTTAACTTCAAAACTACGGGTATTGTTAATGGACGGGGCTAGAAACCAGCATTACTCTAGATGTTATCAAGCCGAATAGCCTCTGACTAAGCTTAACGACTTATGTAAGGCAGTATTAAACAAGACTAACTTTTAACGGTCTGACGAAGCGCAGAAACGCTTGTGATAAATGTCACTTAGCATCTTATCATGACCGTCGCGTGGGTTACCTAACTTTTGTCGTCACTACTAAAGCATGTGACGCTGGGTAACTGTATTATAGCATCATTCATGTTGTGTTGATTAGGCCACGAATACAACAGGCGATAAATGAGAAGCAACATGTATGCAACGTAATGCCTCTTATTTTGTTACACACAGCTTTGTTGTCTGTGTGTTTGTTCCTAATAAAACGTGCGATATAGGCCAGGCAATGTTACCCGATTACGCACGACGTCAATAGCGACACATGTTCCACGACATTCGTCGCCAGGTATACCTAGAGCGTCAGTTTTTATAGCTTTCGAAGGAGAATTATTACGTGTACTTATGATGATAACTCTGGTTTAAAATTCGCACGATAGCTACGACTCCGAATACACATCGAATATTCGACAAAAGTAAAAATAAAAATGTGTTACGAACAAACTGAATAGTCCAATTCGCGCCGTTCGGTCATCACTTTTGAAGCCATGCAAAATCTTTTTCTGTGTTTACATGAAAAATGATGGACGCGCAATTTGAACGCCCGCATCTCGCAATTGAAAACCCTATTCGTTGGGTGATTGATTGACATTTGTCGCTGCAAATAGCATACGTCAGGTGACGGTTTGTTTCACGCATTGCGAAAAATATGACCTGCTGTTACGCGCTCAACCTGCGTTGATAGAAGCGGCGAAAGCTTCCTAGGTTTGTTGTGAATTGTACCTATAATTTTAAAAAATCTGTCTAAGTATACCTACGTAAAAATTTGGGACAAAAATTAAAGGCTTACGTACAGATTTAAAACTTCATTTATTCGCAAAATAACGGGACAAACTAAAAGGAAAGTTCTGTTTCAGGATGTGCCTGAAAAAATTCTGATCAAATTATCTCGAAAACTTTTTACTTTGCCGCAGTCTTTGACCTCCATATTTCATCACGTCTGGTTCTAACTCAATTCGCACTAACAGTAGCGCCTTAATGCGAAATTCCCCAAATGGATGCCATTGTTTTCGCCCGCGAAAGCATCAAATAAGAAACAAGACGGTGAATACAAAACGAAATAGAGCACTCACTTCTATGAACGAAGCGTCAACGTACGGTCGGGTACAAATGTGGTTTACCGTCCCTCGCTTGGTTTTTTATGTATTTTTTCTTGCAAATAGTGCCCCCCTTGAAGTCGAGCTAAGTGGGAGGGAGCAGCGGCACTTATCCTTACCAACTTTAAATGTTTTTGCGTCATTTAAAAGTTTATAATTTTTGAAAACTTGGATCAAAGAGTTATCTTTTCAAGATGAGATGTCAATCAACAACGGCGCTGGTGTGACAGATTTTAATTGAGATAAAGTTGTTGAAATTAGATCCTGCGCATGCAGATTAAGCATATTTGTGTGACCTTCATGTGACCTGTCACCTTATTCACAGTGTAGGCAACATTTAACATGACATCAACTCTCAAAATACACACAAACAAATATCTTCCATAATAACAATTTTGGTTTGGTGTTTGCTATTTTTCCTCAAAACTAATACATAATCCAATTCTGTGACCGACTGTACTCTTGAGTAAGCGTCGAAGAGGTCACATTAGCGTATGGCGGAACCTCCTCTTTCCCGGTGGGATCGCGATACGATATGTCTCCATCACATTTCTATATATTCTTGAACTAAACATGAGGATAGGGGCCGATTCGGACGTTCTGATCTTTTGTATCTATGCGTTTTGTCTTCCAGTCAGATACAATACAAATTTGCAATTGCAACTAGGTACTACAAAATGGTGTTACATGGTATCTAGTTAAAATATATTTTAATTGCGTGAACTAGCAGTTTAATAACAAACATATTATACGTAGGTAAGTTTGCCAAAAATATTTTTTTCGAACAATCTTTTTAACCTCAATCAGACATTGGGAAGCGGGTGAAGTTTAGCTTGCTTGCAAGCTAGTTAGCTAGTTAGCTAGTTACAAACAAACAAGCAATAAAAAAACACCAGTTGGGCGAAACAAAATAGTTAAAAGTTTCAATAAATACTTAAAGGTGTTATTTGGAATTCTTCAATAGATTGCAATAAAAGTAAATCTCATATCCAACATCGATTGCTAGCTTCCTGCTATATCGTCGTAAGGGTAAGATGTATGTACGAGTATGTCTCAGGATATTAACGTAATACCCAACATCTTACCCGGGTGCCAAGCAACTTATTACCGATACCCGTCATAATCATATTTGATGCCTACCTCCCTAGTGATCGGAATCTTATTTTGATCGATGAAAAGCGTTTTATGAGATCGATTTTGATTGATGTCACAAGCTTTTCCGTCTTCCCACCCTTCTACAGACGTTTTCAATCTATCTACACAGCACGGGCTTATTGGTCGAAAGTAAAAATCAACGGTGAAAATGATATTGATGGATGTAAAAAATAAAAAGGCCATGGAAAAAATTAAATTAATTAATCTGAAGCCTCGTATCAGCTAGAGGCAACCTTGTGTCTAGCGGCTGTCTCAACCTAAGGCACGCCGCGGCAAATTCGTTCCCGCGAACTGAGACATATTATAGCGGTTTTTTCTGTGCTCAAAGCCTTGCTTCCTCTCCTGCATGCACTAGAAGCCAATTCGGGTCGAGCAGCCTCGTGTCCACTAGAGGCAGCCTGGGATAGACCGGCTGCCTCGCTCTGAGTCCGTGCAAGTGGAGACGCTGCCTCAACCTCGTGACGCAGCGTGCCTCAAGTTGAGGCAGCGTATCCACTTGCGCGGCCTCTGAGCGAGGTAGACGCTCGAACCGAGGCTGCCTTTAGCTAGGGCATACGGGGCTCTAAGTCAGCGCTGGATCATGTGTATTTTTTCTAACATTTTCATAAATTTACGAAATGATTGCGATCTCGAGTTTAGTTATCGACTGTACATACGAGTATAGCTTACATTTCGATGACGATGACATGACTGCCTCGTTGGTGTAGTGGCAAAGTTTCTGCCTTACATCCGAGAGGTCCCGGGTTCGAATCCCAGGTCGAGCCAAAATTGTTTCTGAGATTTTCTGTTATGAATATCTCAAAAACAGCTCGGAGTCGGGAAGTTGGCGGTGTTACACCCCCGTGCCTCGGAAAGCACGTTAAGCCGTTGGTCCTGCGCCTGATCTCTTTTCGGTCATGTCGGATTGCCGTCTCACCGAACTTTGAGAGTAATGGAACAGTGAGTGCACCTGTGTATTGCGCTCACACTTGTGCACTATAATATCTCCTGCGCAGTTGGCTGATCTCTGTTGAGATTGGCCGCCGTGGTCGAAATCGGCTAGGAGGACTATTACATTTCGATAAAATAATAAAAAAAGTAAAACTTAGTTCCTGACAATAATAAAGGTATTGTCAAACGATTCGTTAGAAAACCAAAAATACACGCGTCAAAAAAGTGTAAGACTCACTCTCATTTTTGTCGCCTTCTCTACTAATTGTAATACTTTATAATGACAATGTTATACACTTTTAAGTGTTTAATAGAGATTTAAAATGATAAACAAAGTTGGTATCTCAGGAACATAAAATCAAAATTTTCTGAAGAAAAACTTGAGAAAAATATTAAATTTAATAATGAAAAACCAGTAGAATACAAGTCAATCATATTATCTTTATAACCGTTTGAGCTAGCTTCATAAAATTTGGGACTCTAGTTGTCCTTATAGACATATTTTAACGCAGGTAGTTTCATGTCTTTACGTTTAATAGGTTTCGAGTTATGAAGGGCACCAAGTGGTTCGTGTAATATTACACTCAAAGCTGGCTAGCCAGTTCCTTTGCTTGAACTTGGCTTGACAAGCTGCCGCGTGTCTAAATGTATAGACAAGGTGACCAAAATTGTAAGTAAGTCTTAGACTTTGTTCATGTGTGTATATTCACTCCCTAAATCATAGCAAGATAACGCGTGAATTATATGAAGGAGGGTAAAAAATGCAGTATAAATATGATACGTAATGCGATTTTCACAGCCTTTGTCTCGCCTTTATTGGCTAAAATACCAATTTTCCACCTCATAGTTACATAGATATGGTTGCCTTATAGTTTAAAAAATATGGTTTTTGTAATGCAGATACTGCAACTGACTCTTAGATGAATGTTTTTACATACTCACAGAAACTTTCCTAAGTAAGAAACTATGAAAATTACGATCATGATGACGATGGTGGGTCAGCAAATTTTATATTTTCTTTTTAAATAGCTCCTGACCCTATAAAACAATAAAAAACCTTAATTATCTACAGGTTCTTGCTTTTTTTTCAGTACCATTTTTTTTTTCACTATAATGTTCGCTTTACATGCGAGCAATACAAATATTAAAAATAAAAATTTTAAGCCTTTGTTCTAGGCAAACTGTCTACTATTTTAGAATAAAGGAATATTAACTAGTACCCGTACTTTTACGGCTGAAAGTTTTCCAGAGTTTTCGAGAAACAAATACAAACTTTGTTCTCGAAAACCATAATATAAAATAACAGCTATTTAAAACAACGTCCCGAACAAAACAACAAAATTTTGACACGGGCTCGTTGTTAGTTTGGTCTTTTTAACTTTAGGTCTCAAGTCATGTTATAATCCGAGTCCTTTGTGTGGTTTGCGTCACACTGTTGGGTATATGGCGACAAGTCAAAGTGTGGCCGCAGACGTTGTCGGTGACGAGGTTTGCTAGATGTTTTTGAGGAACTTTCAGTGCTGCGAGAAATTGGAGCGCATGTTAGTGCTTATATAAAAAGAAAAAAAAATGTGTAGAATCTCTAGAATAGAATCTCTTGCCCCCGAGGGAATATCACAATTTTTTTTGACAGGCAGGATCCGGCACACACTAGTCGGACTATACAGACCCAAGTGATGGCGCATGGCCAGCTTTCTACACGCGACTGTTTTATGGAAGACCGAACATTTATTATTCAAGGTTTATTTTGTAAGTGGCATTATTTCACTTTTTGCTTTATGATAGCCGTTATTCGCCTCTAGATAAAAATAATCGTTTTAAAGAATTTTTCGAACAGGAAATTATCTTTCTTCGCTGAAAACTATAAAAAATAAGTAGTCTTAATTTGTATTCGGTAAAAAAAAAACTTAGTGTTAATGCAAAATTAGCTGTCAAGCTTATTGAAAAATTATCACTTTTGTAACACAACCTTGTCATTTGTCGATACTAGTACTGTAACAATTTACCATAAATTATATCTATATATATAAAAATTAAACCCGTTTTCCTTGGTCACGGCATCACGCGTGAATGGCTGGACCGATTTCACTAATTCTTTTTTGTTGTATTTGTTATTATTAGGAGAAGGTTCTTACGGAAAAAAAATATTAAGAAAATCTCTCAGAAATATTGAAAAATATATTTTGTATATTTTAAAAACGCACGTAACTAATGTCAAGTCATTCGATGACATTGTTCAATCATTGCAACGCTAAGGCGGTACGAAGTTCGCCGGGTCAGCTAGTTTAAAATAAACAAACAGGCTCTTTCTTAAAAATGTGGCACCGTAACCTGCCGGATGATAGCTAAATAAATAATAAATAAATAAATAAATTCGTTTATTTCCAAAAGTATTTTTTTACATTATGTTACTGAGTTTTCCCGAGAGCTAAGAGCTAAAGATTATGAGAATTAGTGCTGCTTTTGTACAAATTGTATCGCAATAGAGGATTCGGGAGTATAACGGGTATGCTATATTTAATCTGCCACTTATAATTTTAGGGAGGGTCATACTTTTTGCCATATGATAATCTAAACATATTAATTTACTGTATTTGTTCCTGTAAAACCAATCGCACATCCATAAACAAAGCTTATATTTTACATATTTGTGTGAAAACTAAATTCCCATAGCTAAATTTCATACAAGAAATATACTCTTAATCGATATATTCACTAAATCGATCCACATTCACAAAATTACAAATTAAATACTTTTGTAAAAATCGACAAATTAATTTGTGTCAAATTTTTGAGAAACAGCCGATAAGATAATAAAACAACTTCGCATCAAATGCACAATAAAACATTCCAATTTCGAAAGTAAATTACAACAAAACGACGGTTTAATATCAAAACAAGCCGCAAATTAATTTGCCTTTATTACTTGTCAAAGGGACACTTGTCAAAACCGGCTAAACTAATCAACATTCCATTTCCTTCACTCAATATGAATTAATTGTGTTTGATCTCCGTTTTTATATCACTGAATTTGGTGGCATCACGTTTTATCAAGGAAACTTATTTATCTCAAGAGAGTTTATTGGAAAGAAAAGATAAAGTTCAGAAAATACATATTTTATTTCAACTTTGATTGGTATTTCCGGCTTGTGACAAGGCTAGTAGATGTTAGAACTAAGATTTTTTTTAATATAGAGCAATTCATTGTTAAGATCTAGGAATAGAAACAACTTTTAATACAACTACAGCAATGGTATTGTATACTAGTGACGCAGTAATGTCTGAAATGCAGTCTTAACGAATACAGCTCTAATCATCACCATAATTAGGTATCTATTGTTGTATCGGAATTAATTGTAAACAAGACTCTGTTAATAAAGTTGCCTTAATTATAAGGAACGTCTACGTGAAGTCATAATACACTTATATACAATAACTATACAGTAAATATACGTATCGATTCTGAAAACTTATTCAATTAATACGCCCACTAGCCGAAATCCGACTATAGCGGCCAATCTTAACGTAGGCAAGCCAATTACGAGGGTGATATGAGAAGTGTGCATGAAACATAACATTGCAGAATAGACAGTGCGTATTGGACCCTTATTGCTATATAGCTCTGCGCTTATTGGCAGCGTTCTAATCTCAAAAAAAGAACATGTTTCACAGCGCTTTTGTTGATGAGCGGTAAACAAGATCGTTATATGACCCGTTGCATTAAACTGGATTGTGGCAGTGAAACCGCGTTTGTTTCGTGAGACAGACCGTCTTATTAATCGACGATGTTTTTAGTGTCAGACAATTTATGTGGTTCTTATTTAGTTTTATTTACTGCAATAAGTACTCGCATAGAATTAACATTGCCTTTAATTCAGTAATGCCT
This sequence comes from Pyrausta despicata, assembly GCA_963921415.1. NCBI lineage: Eukaryota > Metazoa > Arthropoda > Insecta > Lepidoptera > Crambidae > Pyrausta > Pyrausta despicata. The sequence continues at coordinate 6,877,892 of OY992853.1, forward strand.
TTTGGTCGTCCGAGCTTACTGCACTTACTTCAGCTGTTGTGATGGTACTGGTATGGTATTATACTCAAATTACCATATAACTATCGTTTATGATATCGTTCCTGATATAGCATTTATGTACTATCCAGGTATAGCATAGGCATACTATTATTATCATAGATAACGTGAAATAGCTTTGAGAGGCATAAACAGCCTACGTGCTTCTTATCTAATCGAATAGCTTTTGATTAAGGCTGTAGGTATATATAATGTATTGATATAAAATAACATTAATACCAGTTGTAACCTTTATTCTTTGCTAGCGAGTCTTATTAACTTACGTCTACATCTAAGTGAGTACCTGATACTCATTTAAATATAACGTGATTAGTCCCGATTACCAATAATTAGTTAAATAATTATTACTATCCAACGCGAAAGTTTAAAATCATATAAAGACCAGTTGTTTTGATATTGACCCCATATTTGAATTTCGATATTATTGAATCTTGGTATTCTTTGAATTCCCTGAATCCCTAAGCAATGGGTACCACGGTACATCATTTGTGTGGATTTATAGATCGTCGGTATAAAAAAAATATCATTTCAAACCTGCAAACGCCATTTTTAAGGCCTAGGTTACTTGAATGTTGAACATGGTAACAATATGAATACTAAGTGAGATAATACTGATAGCACAATTTTCCAACATGTTGATAACTTAAAAAAAAAACATTTCCATATGCACTCCAAAAGCTTAGGTTATCTAATTGTAGTTAAACAATATTCTCAAAGCCTTACTCGTAATAAGCTAATTTAGTATTTTTTTGAGCCAATTTATCTATCTAAACTTAAAAAAGGATATACAAGTTTCTCCGTTTTGAAATTTCGCGCGTCTTATAGGTACGGTAAGTTTCGTTACAATTTGCATATTCTATTAATAATGTCTGGTAACCCTAAATGTTTATTTAGCTAACTCATCGTGATATTGCGTTATGTGATTTATAATTTGCTCCCCGTATAAGATGCCACGCGCGGCAAAAATTGAATTACAGGACTGAAACGTAAACATCAGGCTAAATGAATAAAGAAACCAACTAAGCATTTCTGTAACTTCGTAGACAGCGTGAAGTAAATAGCATTGGAGCAAGGTTCAAGCCACAGAAGTCATCTTTTTAAATTAAATTCAAACGGCGGCCGTATAACAAGCTTTTTTATTATTTTATGAACGGAACTCTCGTGAGACTTGGCATGGGTTAAGCGATATGATTTATTTTAACGCAGCCTTTAAATTGTGGGAATGACATTTTCAGTTGAACGAATATTTATTTTTTTAAGGAGACCCTTTGTCTTTGTCCAATATATAAATTGAATATCAAAAGTATAAATAGTGTTTCTCGAAATTGTTATAAGTTTTCCTTTAAAAATAGAATGGTTTATAATCCATAAATAATTAAATAAGTTAATGGTAATAAATACAATACAAATACAAATTCTTTATTCATAGGCAAGGGTTACAGTTCAGGTTGACGATTGAGGATTTATTATAAGTAAAGAAATACTTGTGTCAGAAGATCCTCGCTCTCCATAGCAATTACATGGGTAACATACCTTTATAAAGATAAAAAATGATTTGGCTGTAGGGGAAACAATTGAGCAATATTGTGTGTGTGTGTGTGTGCGTGTGTGTGTGTGTATGTGTGCGTATGTGTGTGTGTGCGGTGTGTACGTTACATTACATACAATAAATTCGACATGGTGTAGTGATTGTGTTGGCTACATTTCAATTAGGTTGGTTTTAGTTCTACATAGCTTGTTTTATGTCAGCTTAAACCTTTGTAGCCAATTTTGTAGCGACTGTAAGCGAATGTTGCTAAAACACTGTGCCAATTATTATTTTCAGGTTATACTCGATACCTGCGGCATCTAAGTCAATACGATGCGGTCTGAATTCTAATTATAAGTTATTCTGTTCCGACAATCATTCTGTGAGCGAGACTATTAACCGGAATATTCCGTATGTGAAACGATTTTATAAATTTCTTGAATTCTTTATTTAATCGGGACGAGAGTAGGTACGTGTTGGAGAGAACCACAACTAAAGGGAATCATTTTTAACTGACGGTTGCAGTGTGCTACGCTAAAAAACATAATTACAAACAAAGAAACAAGCTGACTTTCCCATTTACATCCCGTTATTATCCCGTTTAAACACTCAGATCTACGTACTATTAGTAGATCTGATTGTTTAAACCTTGAAACAAAATAAATTTTGATTTAAAATCAAACACCAGAGATACTATAATAATAATAATAAATAATAAAGTTTCTTTGTAAAAATTGTACATTTGGTATGTACAAGAGTAGTAGGTAGGTACAAGATATTGGCGACACAGCTATAGATACTGTATAACAGTCGTAAGCGCTCTCCACCGGCCTAAGAGGAATCAGGTAGGTTATTTCCATCTCTTAATGTAATATTAATATGCCTAATAAATTATTTAGATAACAAGAAAGTTAGGTATTTAATAATTAGATTCTTGAATCAACAGAAGTGTGTGTGTGTGTAATCTCGCTGATTAGAATAGGCACAAAACGCTCTAAACATTCCAACGTTTGAATTCGATGCGCTTCCACACAGGTGATCGCCGTGGATCCCCACTGAGCAATTCGCTTTGTTCTCAATACAAAGTCACGCTTTAGAACCGATATTACAGTGAAAATGGGGCCGATACAGCGCTTTTTGCATTTAAATCGATAAAAACTACAAGTGATATCGAAATTGTATCGAGCACTACCGGATGCTGTCGCTTCCATTTCCAAGAAACGGAACTTTACTTTGTTACTTTATGGTTGTGTAAGTGCATTATGGTGCAACTTCTCGGACATTCTATTAGGAACTTAGAGAAAACAGAAGGCAAGAAACGATCAATACGCTAATAGAATTTCGCAATAAACTTATTTTGAATCACAATAGCCATAATCATGCTGCAAGCTGCGATGCAAGCAAAATATGGCTTAAGCAGTTTTATAATAAGATAGTAATGTTAGAACTTAAGAGGGTGATGGACATGAACCTACGTATGTAAGGTAGATAGTTTGAGTTTAAAAAAAGAAAATATACTTTGGCGCAACTGATTTCGAGTTAGGAAGCTAAAGGGAAGCGCTTCCTACCGACCGGGTGTTATGGTCGGGAACCAAGGTCCGATAGACATCATCTTGATTTGTCTATCTATATTATTCTGGATCCAAATCTTATATACCGCGGTTCATGTGCGGTACTAGGCCGGTACTAATTGGCCGGTGCTAGGCTAACAGCGCCATCTAGCCTTATGGAACCGTATCAGCTCTCGCTGTTGTGCTTGCCTTTAGGCATGCACTTGTGATGGCGAATGGTAGAGGTCGCCACAATACTAAAGGTAAAATATATCAAACTTTTTGATAAAAACACAGAGGCTATATAGCTTTTGTTATCACAGGTGAATAAAGTAAATTTTCTGAGACAGCTAAGAAATTAGACACTCCACCGATATCTTTGTAACGTTCTGAAATACGCGAGAGCCAGCTTCAAACACAAAACTTGGAGCGTTTTAAATAATCCCATCGGTGTGTTTCGAGCACAATGAGAGTAATCGTCTCAAAAACAGAGGGGGAGAAGGGAGGAGGGAGGAGGGGTGCGTATTAGCCACTTTAATGTTTACGATGTGTCGCTGAGGAAGCTCGAAATCCTCGGAGCCTAATTTGTTATGCATTATCAGAAACTTCAGTCTCAACTCGAGACTGTAAATTCCAACGTTTGTGACGAAATCTTTTATGGAGTGCCGTTTGTGACTCCTACATCTTTCATGAAACGGTAAATGTGCGAACAATTCCACAGAAGTTGAATGTGTCCAATGTAGTTTTGTATTCTAAATGTTTTACTTTTTACCGGCTTCTAATGCAAAGTGTTATGTTACGAGTATAATCATTTACAAAAACAAAAGTTTTTGTAACTTCATTTCAGTTGAACGTTAACCTAAACTCAGATTGTAAAAAAAAAACTTAACTCTCGTTCAAAACATTCTTCAATTACCTAACTATTTTTGGTTTTAAAAATACTTTTCTCTAGGAAAATATCAAGTTCGTACGAATTCAGATAAGTTACTCTTATATTCAAAAAGGTAATAACTACACAATAAGGATATCTATTGTGTAGTTTTAAACACTTTTAAACCTTGTAGATATTTAAATGTAACTTAGAATTTAGAATTTTAAAACAAATATTTAAGTTAGAAATATAAGTAATAAATACATAAGAAATCAATATAAAGTTTTAAAATCTTGAGGCAAAAGATTATGATAGATTAGATCGATTATGATAACGAGGATTAAAACCTGAATAGATGCAGACAATTTCAAATAAATATTTCCTTATAATATAAATTAGCAATGAAATTTCTTTTTTTCTGCACATACAGTTCTTTCCTACAAAATGAGACTTTAAGCGATTTTTCATATAAAGCTTATCCTCCTAAAATTATACTCTGTTGCTTAACTATTAATGCGCAAACAGTTGACGCTGGAGTTGTTAAGTGAAACAACAACTTGAACTTGTCCCACTAATCCACCACACGCCCGCTCGCGTGGTAACCCTACTCAGGCCAAATGTTTGCCCGGGAGTTGTTCGTTTGTGGTACTCCATCGCGTTTGATTATAAATGGTTATACTCTCATCACTCACAGTTAACTTAGGCTGTGCGTTACTCCTTTGAATAATATTCTCTCTCATATTGTAGACTAACATGTTTAAATCTTTTTGCGAAGAGCAAAGTCAAAAAAGATGCTTTATATGTGTATATTTGCTCAAGGCTGTCTAGTTTAGTGTGTATATTTTCTTTCTTAAGCATTATTATGGCATTTTCATGGAACCAGTACATAATTCGATTAAATAATTAATTCACTTTTGTTTTAAGCTAGGTAAGTAAAAAGCCAACTGCGAGTATTATTTTTAAAAACAATAGATAAGTATTAACGCATTTCTTAGTAACTTATTTCACTACAGAGCTTCCTTACTTACTTTGACTAGAGCTATTGTTAAAGTTTCACTATTGTACTACAGAATATGAGGAACATAGAGTAATAACATAAATAACTTCTAGAGAAGAACTGTTGTACGTAATGGAGAGCTTAGTTAGATTACCCTGTTATCTGAAAATCTCACTCTAAAATTTAAACTTCAAGCTTAGCACGCAAGGTACAGATGAAAAATGCGGTATCGCAAGATTCAAATGTAGACACTCGGCAGCGAAGCGTTATCATGTTCAAGCAAATGAACTGGCTTGCCAGCGCCAAGTGTACGAGTAATATGTAATTAAACCAGGTACTTGTGGCGCAGCTGATGCAGCGCTTTAGTAGTGATACTAAAGTTAAGCAACCTTATGCACGGTCATGTTTGGGATGGGTGACCATTCCGACCATTTAAGTAACGTCTATTTACAAGCATCTCCATGCTTCGGAAGGCGCGGATTAATATCGATATAAGTTAGTATCGTTAAGCCTGGTCAGTAGATATCGTTAAGCCTGGTCAGAGGCCCCTGGGCGGCTTAATAGCATCTGACAGTAAGGTTGGTCACTTACCTTACAAACAACCCCTCCACCGATGCGTACTGAGCCTGCTTGGTGGAGTATAGCTCGTTTCACCTCATCGCTGAGGTGAGGCCTGCTAGTGGGACGTATAAAAGCTGATGAAAATAAAACCATATTCAGGACAATTTCCCGTTCTTGTATCCGCCAGCGCACACCGCAAAGTTTTGTCGCTGCAGCTGGCGACCTACAGCGTGTTAACCAATAGCCGCGCCTAAATCACGACGACAGTATGTTGCATGTATATCCTGGGCCTATATGTAATATTGACCACCCAGATAACAATAATTTAAGATAACGTTCATGTGAAATTCATCTAATTTTCGCTTGAAGGGTTGGTAAGGGAAAAAAATTATTTGGCTAGGTATCTAGAGTCATTGTAAACTCTTCATGGTGTTTGATAGAAAAATGTAATAAAACATTTTAGCTTTAGCAATTTTTTTTAGAGAATAACAGATTAAATAATAGTAACCGACAATTCACTTTCGAGAGCATGAGAAGGAGCCAAGCAAAGCTGGATTATTATTAGGGTCGCGAATTAACATAATATCTCTATAATAGTACGATTCACTAAAGGATTCGTCTAACAGAGAAGCTGAGTCACTAAGCCCTTTTCCCCAAGTTTGGCAAATGAAAGGCAATGGTTCCATTTGTACTGTTATGGCTCCTATCCAGATGCAGTTCTACCCAACGCTACTAGAAATGATTGCCGTTAAGTCAATTTTGGTAGTTTCTCAGTGTGAATGTAGGCAGTGGATTCTACAAAATTATCGTGATTTCATACTTTACTAGCGTCCCGCCAACGGTTTCACCCGCGTGGAATTTAACATATAAAACATGTTATATACGTATAAATCTTCCTCGTGAACCACTTTATTTATTTAAAAAAAATGCATCAAAATCCATTCAGTAGTTTTAAAAATATAAGCGTACAGACATAGGGACAGACATACTATGAAGTGATAGTGCCAAACAAGAAATATTTTTAGTTTCAAATTTTAATTTACACTTTTCTTAGCAGACAACATTTTCAATAAGGAAACATGCAATCATAACTTCAGAAGTAAACAAACTAAAACCTGTAATTATTGAGTTCTTTAATTGCTTCCTAAGTCTTTTAGCTTCCCCGACTTGCTAGGTGAGATATTTCAATTGAATTTTCCTCTACAAAATCTCCAGCATTTCGCTATAGAACTATCTTCGTCTACACCAGACTTTCCCTTTTAAATTTAATGAACGGGCATAAAGGCTAGTATTGGGATCGCCGCCCTGGCGATGTTATATTAAAATTTTACCGTTTACTTGATATTGAAATATTTTGAATTTCATTGGAATACTTGGAGTTTGTCTGCGAAATGGCTGTCGGGTCCGAGCCGTTGCTTTGTACGGTCGGACAAACGCATATTTCGTGGATATTACACGCCTGGGTGTGGGGTCTATTCTGTGACTTGAAATTCATTTCGCACAAAGATTTACAATCTCACACTGACAGTAAAATTATATGAGTTGAACGTTTTGCTGAATTAACAGTTACTCACCGCCAGGGCGCATACTACCGCATGCTGCTGGATACTTCGATTTTAGGAAGCGTTCGACTTAGTCGATAACGGTATCCTATCGGTTTTACACCTAAATTGCTGATTTTTTTCATAAGCTATATGAGTGACAGAAAACAGTACGTGGAATTCAATGGTTACCGTTCCGAGCCTTATTTTACGAGGTCGGGAGTGAGTCAAGGCAGCAACTTAGGGCCCTTAGAATTTGTCATAATGATAAACGACCTACCCGACGTAGTGTTGGACGCGAAGTGTCTTCTTTTCGCTGACGACTTAAAATTACTTCTGGCAATTGAACACGAGGATGACTGCCGGCGCCTCCAGCGGGATATTGAACGGGTGTTAGAATGGAGCCAAGGAAGCAAATAAACATATGTGACTTGCGACTGACACGTTGTCCTATGTGCGTCAAGTGCGACGCGACGCGACAGTGTCAAATCTATGACCGTTTATGATAGTGTCCTACGTGACGAAGCGCGATTGATATTGATAAGTATACTTAAATAACACTTGTCGCGTTGCGTGACTCATGTAGGACATCGTCTGACAGTGTCAAACAATAACCGCGGCTAAGTCGCCGAGTGTCGTGGGTCGCGGCAACAGTATGTCGCAAGTGTGCCCTGGACCTTCCAAGATAATGGTTTACTGATCAGCACCATATAACGAGGTTTAGTTTTACTTCGTACAAAGTACCAAAAATGTTGTTTGATCAAATTGATAAAGAGAGGAAGAAGCAATGTCTAGTTTCCAATTGCATATGCATCAATTCAACACCATTTTCTCTAGCTGCTTTAAAACTTCTTTCATTTATTTACCTCTATTTTCTTCATTCTCTCTATTTACCGTCTGTCTTTGCGTGTCTGATTAAGTATAACGCCTTTTCATTACAGCGAACGAAATGGCACCTGCTGAAAATTACAAGCTTTTCAGCACGATGAGGTTCGCGCAACTTTTCATTCACTACGATTGTATACCTAGTTGAAATATTTTCGTAGGTGTAGTGGTAGAATTGAATACTTGTTGATAAAACACAACATAGATCAACACAAGAATGCTTTGAAAAGATAAAATTGTTCCGACAACATAAAAAAAATAAGCATAATTTTAATATAAATTTACTTTATATTGGTCTGAGAGCAGTAACATTACACTTATGTTTAACAGTGAACTGCATTGGAAGTTTAATTACACTTGATAAACAATTTTTAACCCTTCATTATGATTAACTTTTGTAACAAAACAAAAATGTACACTAGTTAGTTAAAAACATACAGTAGCTTCCGATTTCCCAGGAATTACCGGAGAATACTGTGCAACCGCTTAAACATTGCTATCAAAGCCATGTAATGTTATGCTAATTACGCATACAGACTCATTAACGACGTCTACTACACGTGTTTTCTCGACCCACTGTGCAAGCTAACGCAACGATGAATTTGATTTAATTACATCAGTATAGTTATCGATCGTAATTACCCTCATTATTTCGTATTCGGAGTTTAATTGGTCGCTGATTAACACCCCCGTTCCGTAGTGATAAACTAATTAATATGATGAGTATTTATTCAGTTAACTGGCACTAGGGGTTAATGCTCGAATGTGAATACAAAGATAATTTGATGATTACATCGGCATTACATAATTACAGTAACGACCCTGATTCGGTGTGATAAGTAAATGGTTAAATACATAGCGAGAATTGTACATAGAGAACTTTGATCCCTTCTCTTGAGGTTTGGGGAATTCCGAGAATAGGTATTAAACCTAAACCTGTAAAAACGTACGGGTGAGATAGCGTTTGATCAAGATTTTCCTGCAAAAAAATGGAAAATATTGCTGAGGCCACCACATTATAATGTAATGTAGGTATGGTTCATATTTTTATGAATTTCCAAGCGGAATTGTAATTAAACTAAAAAAGGTAGAAATTTAACTTTTACTTTTGTCATCTTAATCACATTAGACAGTGACACTGTGTTCTTACCATGTGTACCATCCTTATTATGTATACGTAATGATGTATGTCTATGATTTTTTATGTATTTTTATTTCATTTTATGTAAGTAATTAGTTTGTATGTTTATAAATTTATTTTGTACTTAAATAACTTCAGTTAAATTGTTTGTTTTACCTTTTAGTTTATGTGCACCGCCTGAATTTTCTCTGTTTGGCCCCATGGTTGACTGGTAGAGAATGCCTTCGGCACTAAGTCCACCATTGTACACTTGTTTGTGCAGAACTTAAATAAATAAATTAGAAGGCAGGCAAAATCTTCTGAAAAGTTTCACTACGTCTATCAAACACACACTTCATAAAACTTCGCTAACTAACTTGCTTCAAAAGAATCGCTATGACTAAGAAGCTCAGCTCAAATAAGTTCTATGTTGGAAGTTTGTCTAAAAGATGGCATATTAAATGGAATATCTTCTTTCAGTTATACCTTGTTTGAAAAATTATGAGTTCTAATAAGTATGACTATATTTTTGGATGTTTAAGATTACAATTAAAGATTACAGCGCTAACCGTTTTCATTTAATAGTTAAAATCCTTTATTCAAGGTATCATAGTACAAGCCAAGCAATGTAATGTTAACTTATGATATGGCTAAGTAAAACTGCAATTCTTGTTTTTTTGTTTCCATTCTGAAACCCTGTTTTTATTTATTTAAACGTTGAATGTTTCTGACAGTTAGTAACATTATGCTTTTTCATCATTTCTTTAATTTATTGATACTGAAACTAGTCAGCTGCAGTTTCAAAACCGTTCATAAAAACGGTGACAGTTCCTTGGCTGAAATCATATTTTATCGACATTTCCTCCACGCCTCCACATCCGTACGGAATATATTATTGTGTCAATATCTCCATCGCGATAAGAGCGGGTCCCGAACAAACAGCGGCGTTTAGCTTGGCGACCGCACTCCACGCGTGGGTGACTCTGACCCACGGCGTGTGTGCTTAGAAACTGGAAAACCTCTTAGTGGGCTCGCACTAAAACGAACTAGGAAAGGCTAAATTTAATATCGAACTCGAATTTCGAAATCGAAAATCGTCTTAGTGGGCACGCACAAATATACTACCACTGATAGGTTACCGCTATTCACCAATACAAAATCATAACCGAATCACAATATCGGTATGAGCTGTTATTTACGCCAAATCAGGGCGTGTACCACTAAAAATGAATAATTGTTTGGCTGGTCAAATTATAACCTACCTCTATAATCATTATAACCTACTTTTATAATTCATGGTTGCAACTTTCATGTCATAATAAAAGCTTATACTAAAAATGTTACGAACACAGCATTTTACTTCGCTCTACACACCATATTTTTAAATTGAAAGAAAAATTACATAGATACTTTGTGTATTAAACAAGACTAAATAATTGAGCTGATCTCTTTGACATATTTAACACTGATGTCATGATAAGTATGATGCCATGTAATACATAAAAAAAGAATGGCTGACTAATAAACCTAATCCTGGTTTAAGCCTACTCTAGGTTAAGTCTTTTGTAATAAAAGCCGATGTTAACCGTTACTATTATGTAAATGTAAGTTTGGATTTGGATTTATCTAGAGTTGAAAAGTTATATTATTTCTGCTTAAGTAACAATGTTGTTTTATCACGCTCGGGACTCAAACCAAATACTTAAAGCGCAAAGAAGCTTTATTGTTTCCTTTGCGAAGTGAAAACAAATACAAAGTTGGTAAAGCGCTTAGATACTGCTAAGACAGGCTTCTGTTACGATTGCCGAGTGAACAACTGATTTTGATTAATGCGTCATTTTACAAATATGTCATATGGATTTCTTTGAAGTATCTAAGTATCTTCATAACTTATAAATTGTAAATATGCATTATACAATCAGAAGAAAATGAAACTCCGGCTATATTGTTCCACATAAAAAATAAAGACTTTTCTCTCCAAACCAACATCATTTTAGCATCTAAGGTTGACATTGTTTTAAGAAGGCGTGGAAAAAAGTCTTTCCACTATCAACGAGAACTTTACATTCTCCTATTAAAAGTACGTCACGCACAAAAACCGTCTCTGAAAAAGATGAAAGCAAACTTTCCGCGCTCGAAAATATGTCCCTTAAAAGAATCTCGCTAACTATGTCATTCGGTACAAAAGGCGAGACAATTATTATCATTGTTCAAAAGTATTATTAAAAACACTTACCATATAATGCGTAAGAAAATAGAAAAAACCCAGTGGATTTTAATCCTTGTAACAGTTAGAACATCACGTACACCAATCACAGTAATAGTTCGTCACACCACGTCCCAATAAAATTATTCGTAGTCGCTCGAACCTCCCGCTACGACGCTACGAGACGTGCGCTCTCCGAACGGCCGTAGACATACTAGAGTAGGTACTTGCTACGGACTACGGGCTACGAGCTCACCCGACAATGCCCGACGAGGCCCGAAACTTTGTAAGCAGTGATTGATATCAAATGAAATGTGAGGAATGAGTAGTTCCAAAGAGCTCTTTGTTTTAAGGATTTCATTTTTTGCTGTTGCTTTCGAGACGGTCGTATATCTCCCGGAGAGCTTCCATTGCAAGGCAACCGTCGTAAAAACAATCATTTATTTTTCCCATTAGAGATAAGAGACATGCTGGTATTACCTTTAGTACGAATGAAAAATGTTTATCTGCGGTTTGTAGTCAGCAGTTCTCGTTTCAATATTGGATTTAGTATTTGTAGTTGTGAAACGTTTATTGAGCAACTGGTATTTTAGAAGGGTAAGGATGAATGCCACAAAATATTTAATTAAGGCGAAGGAATTTGTCCTGAACGGACGACTAGTACAATACATGCTAAGGTAGTTAACTTGAATTGCTGAGGGTTTGTCGAGTAAATAAACTGTTCATTTTATAAATAGCTGTCTTGGGTAACTTAGATATATTTGTTGTGTTATGACTTATGTAAATCATACTCGGACTAAATTGAATAGGGAGTTGAATGTTGACAGCCGTTTAAGTATATAATGACAACAAGTTATGCTAAAATGTGTAAAAACGAAATGGGAAAACTAACAGTGTCAATTTTTTTCTTGTTTTTCTAATATTCGGTTCCTTACCTTCCTGGTGAACACACACGTATCTATGTTCAATAATAGCAGAATAGTCCTGAAAAATAAAAAAGAACTTAATCACATTTTGGCAGTCTGTACACGCATAATCGAATTACAGTGAAGCAGTCACCATGAATAAGTCATCTTTACCTTCATCCGGCACTTGGTCGGTAATTAAAATAATTTTAGAACGGGCCAGCCTTTGCCCTTTAGTAGGTACACCAGTAGAGCGACAACCCGAGTTACTAAACCGTCAGTGTCTATAGTTTCTGGCATATACAGGGTGTCCCAAAAAGAGCATGCCAAACATGCAAACTTAAAGAGATGAGAGAGTAAAAGATGGCTATTTATACAAAAAAAAATCACCTTAGTAAAAGTAGATTCAGAGATACGTTTCTTTTTTCATGTTTATTTTAAAATCACCAATTGTGAGCCTATCTCTTGTTGTGTGTACAAATGAGCAGATATTTTTCTTATGCTAATTGTCAAATATTGTCAAAGAATTAAACTATCTCAGTAAAAGATTTTTTTTAATTAATAAAGGGACATTTGAGATTTTTTTTAAAAATTTTATGAAAAAACAATTTTCTTTAAATTTTGGCCTTCAGTGGTAAAAAAAAGTTGTACTGGCCTGCTGCTGTACATTACTCAAATGAATTACTTGCTTAATGGAGATTTCAAAAAAGTATAACACTAATAACATTTTTGTTTAAAAATAAGCACAATCTATTTTAATATTAAATAATGTTTTTTTCTCAAGTGTCCCTTAAAATAATTAAGACAATTTAACTTTCCTGAGATAGATCAATTCTTCGAGATTATTCGACAAGAAGAATGAGAAAAATATCTGCTTATTTGTACACACAGCAACAAGAGGTGGGCTCAAAATTGGAGGCTCAAATTTTTAAATAATCAACAAAAAGAAATCGTATCTCTGAAATGGTGGTACTTTTACTGAAGTGTTTTTTTTTTATAAGAGGTCATTCAAAAGTCTATCATCACGCTCTTTTTGGGACACCCTGCATATAAGATAACAACAAATAACAAACTAATCCGCACTGATACCACGTGGAGTATGGCTCGCCTCACCTAATATTTGAGGCTCGGCATGTGCCCAGCAGTGGGCACAGGTTGGCACTGCTGATGAGAAGCTTGTAATAAAGGAAAGGTACAATTAAGAATTATTTTTTTGCATAAAACCTAAAAAGTTACTGCTACGACGTCATGACATCATGAGCAATTTTTGTTACAGTTTTTCAAACCGAATTTTCGCGAATATTATTAAAAATCAAATCCTTACTTTAATTAGTGTAGACATCTTCTAAAAGCCTTACCGGAACGATATATGTAAATCTGAGTTGGATGCGTTACTACTCTGGGATAACATTTTAGGTTCATCATAGCTCAGGCTCATCATGATTTATCACACCTGTTATGTTGCCGAAGCTGACTGATACAATCTTATTATACCTACATCTTGTCATATTTGCTTATGCTAAAATAACATACTTAATCAAATTCATACTGCTGTGACCCTGGGCATGACGAAACATCCCTGGTATTTCTCAAATTACTTCACTTGTAAGCAGTATAAGAGCTTAATCACCCAAACCCTTCGTTGAAGCCCGTAATGATAATAAATTCAATATCCGCAAATCATGGGTTTTCGGGAAGATAATACATTTTGCGTGTAAGGTTGCGATTGTAAGCGTCCTCGTTTGCGACGTACTTAATTTAAATCTGTTTCGTCACTGTCCTAATTCGATTCTCGTACGAGAATATTGTGACGAGTTCCAAGTAGGCATAACAAAATCAAGTGCTTCACAGTTTCAAGTAAATTTTTGGAATCGTGATTCTTCGGCATAAAGGTTTGCCTTTCCGTAACTGACGGTCTGACAGACCCAAACATGTCTTTCTTTTGAAGAAAAGTGCGTGCCGCTTGTAACAGTTGATAAGAGAGTGCCACATGTAGATGTTCAAACATTGATGTTGATCGAGGTTCCAACCAAATCCAAAAGTAATGTCACTTTGGCACCTTAACGTAGGTAACCTTTTAGCTGTTCATTTATTGACAGTTGAAAGATTAGAACAAAAAAACAACCGTTTTTTACGAAGTGTTTTTTACTGTTCAGGCTAATTGTATCAAAAGAAAGACACAACATAAATCGTTTGGTTAAATAAAATCAACAATTGACGCGCGCGGCGCTCTACTTCAGCATCTAGTTCTTTTTTATTTTCTTGACACTTGACTGGCAGGAATGTGGTGATACTTTTTTAAACATTATTTTACTAGAAAGTGTTGTACTACTGTATTAATAGTTCTCCTGGCCGGTTTAGACCACAGAGGCCAATCTCATCAAAGATCAGCCAACTACGCACGAGATATTATAGTGCCTAAGTGTGAGCGCAATACACAGGTGCACTCACTGTTCCATCACTCCCAAAGTTCGGTGAGACGGCAATCCGACACGACCGGAGAGAGATCAGGCGCAGGACCAACGGCTTAACGTGCTTTCCGAGGCTCGGGGGTGTAACACCGCCAACTTCCCGACTCCGAGCTGTTTTTGAGAAATTCATGACGAAATCTCAGAAACAATTTTTGGCTCGACCTGGAATTCGAACTCAGGACTCTCGGATGTAAGGCAGAAACTTTGCCACTACACCAACGAGGCAGTCAAACTACTGTATTGTCTAACGACATTCTTGTTACGTTCAGTAATCGAGCTGGTGATTTAGTGCGCAGTGCGCCCGACCGCAGCGATAGCCACGGTTTGCGTTCATTAGGGCCCATTAGTTTAACTGTTGGTCAAATGGCTAAGGCTCAAGCTATGAATATTGAAACTTATCCCACCCATTCTAGTTTTATTTAACTTTTATTGCTGGGTATAACCGCAGCCGTAATGTTTGAAGAGTGAAATTAGAATAAGTTTTTTGTGTTGAAAGGTTATTGATTTTTCAACTCATCATGTATTTCTTTTATCATAACGACAGAAAAGTTATGCAGTTAAATACAAAATTACAGGAAGTAGGTCTTAAAATAACATTATTCATTAATAGGCTAAAGCTGTTTTTAATATTTTTAAAATGCGTACCTACATTGACGCTTCACAAAATTGATAAATTAAATTAAAAAAAAAAACTCTTTTCCACCATCTGAAGTACGGTTTTGTTACCCGCATAATATGTACCTTACAACAATATCCGGGTGGAGTAAAAAAGGACACATTCACATAATAAAACGTTTTTATCCGGATTGGGCGTAATGCTCAGCGCACCTAACGATATAAACCTGGACTCTGCCCATTGGATATGGCAGACATGGTCGCTGCACGTCTAACTGCCATGAAGGGCCATGAAAAATATAGTGGACGGATAAGAAAAATATTTTTATTTTAAATAAAGGAGACCACAATACGAAAACTGACTTTCTGTCTGTTGCGCTTTGACGCCTTGTGTGTTTGTTGATTTGTGTACTTCTTTTTTGTGGTATGCAATAAAAAAATATCTATTCTATTTAAACAACTATACGTTTGGATGAATTTAATGCACACATAGAATGTTTGTTTGGGGACCAAATTCCATCCAAAAATATTGGAAAGCATAACAGACAGAAAGTCAACTGTCGCATTGTGGTCTTCTCCCTGTTTAAATACGACCAACATAATCAAGCACACAACTGCCAATCAATCGCGAATTAAAATTTTCATGAAAGAAATACAAAAATAAGCCACGCTTACGTCTCTTTTTAAAAAAAATCCAAGCAACTCCCATTTTATCAATAAAAAGTGCGAACATTGATGCATAAAAAAAATAATATAAATTATTCACAAAAAAAACTTCACATCTTATAATTTACGATGTTTTATCAATAATACGAAGAATTTTCTGTGTTTTTGTATTATTCCCCGCTATTTTCATGGCTTGAGGAATACGATATGTCTCGGCCGCACCACCAGGTATTACCCGTTTTATTACATCCAATTTTATTTTATGTCCCCTTCATATTCCTATTGATCGTTCGGATAGATCTTTTTAATGCATAAAAATCTTTATTTGAAGACTCGAAACGACTTTTTAATGGCCTGGATGATGGTAACGTCTGCCGTTATTTGAATGTAGTTAAAATTGGTCTAGTTACGTTTGGTATTAGCTGCCTCAAAAAGGGCAGAAACTTCTGATTCAACTCCGAATTATCTTACAGAATAGTAACTACAAAACTAAAATAAAATAATAATAAAAAATATAATAATTATACTTCTACTTACATCCGAGAGAGGTTGGGTTCGAATCCCAGGTCGAGCCAAATATTGTTTCTGAGATTTTTTTTTCATGAATTTCTCAGAAATATCTTGGAGTTGAGAAGTGGCGGTGTTACCCGTTAACGTGCTTACCGAAGCCCCGTGCTTCGGTTAAGCCGTTAGTCCTCTCTCTTAGGTCATATCGGATTGCCATCTCACCGAACGTTCAGAGTGAAGGAACTGTAACAGTGAGTGCACCTGTGTATTGAAGTCACACTTGTGCACTATTATCACTAACTCATTTTAAGCTGTCAAGTACCTACTCCGACTTTTGTAAGATGTTTTCCCACACTCATGTAGGTAAACAGACGTAGCAGACCTATGAAAGCAATAAAAAACTCTTGTACTTCGGTGTAATATAATACTGGCCAGCAAGGCAGGCTTAGACCAACAACGCAGAGAGAATGTTTGACCACATGCGTAACCGTAAGACCGTGACCAAACCAAACCTGAAGGACTACTACGAAATTCTAAGGCCGTCGATATGAAAATTTTGCTATAGTTACTTAGAAACATTTTATAGTAAATATTGGATCGAAGTGCGTATTTTGATATTTAGTGGACAGTACATTGATGTATTGAAAAACGGAAATTTCTCGTTGTAGGAACAGGCCTTCAACTATCGTACGACTTTATTTATTTTCCGTAGTTGGCCGTCTGAAGCCTTAATTAACGTATAGTTTGTACTTTCGAGGCCACCAAGCACGTTTACTCGCACGCGGTCAAGCTCTAAAGAGGGACAGAGATGGCTTCATTCTAAACTACGGGAAATGACTTAGAAAGTAGGAGGCCTATATCTTTGATACTTTGTAAGTAAGACGATTGTCTCTAACCTCCCTTGTGATAAAGTTTGATCAGACACAATATATGGTCTGGCGAATGAGTTTTATAACTACTCCATTTTTGAGAACTAAGAGGACGACATCGGTGACGTATCTATACTCGTCTTTTCGTTACTGTCGTATTAAATATTTCATCAAAATTCAAATCAAGTGCTTATTTTTTTTTTATCAGGACGCAATCTGGTGACGTGTGTTCTGGTGTAATCTGGTGATGTTTTACTATCTAGCATTTGAGAGTAGATCCCCAGTTAGGAACCTTGAAACTATAAGCCACACAAGCACAGTAGAAATATATGAAGTCGTGTCAGATATTATTTGGCTCAAGCTACCTAGAGGTAGAGCCACCTGTATCTTGTCTTCTTGGTGACCTAATTCTCAGATATTTAAAGTAACTTCCCTTAGCAAGAAAAAGATTGGTCAGTACTTTTTATTTCAATTAAACGTACTACAAGAGAATATCTTTAAAAAATATAAACAACACAAAGTCTACATTTATTGTGAACATTCACGAATCACAATATTTCACCAAGTAAAAAAAAACTCCGAAGCGTAAAAGTTGGCGCGAACAACAACAAAAAATTAAAAACCTGCCAAGTGCGACTTGGACTCTCCCATGAAGGGTTCCGTAGCAGCAAGTAATATTATTTAAAAGTTTTTGTATTTACGATATTTAAAAAAAAACTAGATCTCGTTCAAACCAATTTTCGGTGGAAATTTAAATGGTAATATTTTATTCAATATCCTATTCTAAGTTACAGGGGGGAAACATTTTACCACTTTGGAAGTGTCTCTTGCGCAAACTATTCAGTTTATAAGAAAATGATAAACAAAATACATTAAAAATATCAACAACATCACATACATTGATCCGACACCGTGGTAAGTTGCAATGGTAATAATGATAGTACATTAGTAGTAGTAATGATATTAGAACCCAAAATTTAATTTTTGAAGACTTATCCATTGATACCCAACAGGTATGGGTTTAATAATAAAAAAATTAAGTAGTATCAGTTTCAAGTACCTATGGGGTCAGTTTTTTATTTTTTATTTTTGTATTAAATCTTGATGCGGTTCACAGAGTACATCTCCCTACCAAGTTTCAACATTATAGTTCATAAAGTTTTGGAAAAAAGGGTCTGCGCCAGACGGACAAACAAACAGACACACATGACGAATCTATAAGGGTTCCATTTTTCACCTTTTGGCTTCGTAACCCTAAAAAGGCAACTTTTGTTTAAAAATTTCAAAAGGCAAACATGTGGCCGCTCCCCAAGGAATTATAAAGAGTCACAAAACAAGGTAGATAAAAGCGGCTTTTGAAGAAATCCCGGATCCGGTTCCAACTAACGAGTGGAGCCCTATCTGCGAAGCAAACTGTAATAACAAGCGCACCTTAACACGCCTGCGATAAATCTGCTACGTGTGGTACAAGCGACTAGATTTTTGGTAACCTTCCGAAATTAAAAATGAAAATGTAATAAATAATAGATATAAAACAACATCACATACATTGATCTGACTCCGTGGTTAGTAGCTTAAGCACTTTTGTTACAGATATGAGAATCAACAGTGGAATTACAAATAAACTTAAATAAATACATATAACACCCAGACCAGTACAAACAGACATGAAAATTCATGCACACAAATGTTTGTACAGTGCGGGGATCGAACCTGCGATCTCTTGGTTAATAGTCAACTTCTTAAACATTTAACCAAAGTGGTCGTCAATAAAAAAACTAAAAGTAACTTAGAAACTTGGAAATCTAACCTATATAAAATTGAAATAAAAGCTATTTAAATTATTGCTTGAAAAGTTTAAATAGATGATGCATCTAAATCTGTCATCAAAAAAACACATTAGATATTTCTCATGAGTTTTTTTATTAGAGACGTGTAATGTGATTTATATCATTACATAAGCCTCTTTGGACACCTAATTTAACAGATAAAGCAATCACAATTGCTATCGGAAAAATTAGGTTTTTCCATTTTGTTTAATTTTAAGCTTTGCGACGTTATTATAAGTCATGTAGACCTCAGTTGATGCTTTTATTAATGTGTATAATTGCTGTGTTTTGTATTATTATATAATTTGATTTAATATTTATATAAATTTTGTATAATTAATAAGCCCGAAATGTGCATTATTGGTGATGACTAGGTGGGAAGTGTAACAAGTGTTGGTATTTCACCTTAGTGTAAAAAAGGGTGTTGCTTAGTGTTTATTGCTGCTACTGAGCTGGTTCTGGAGCTCGATTATTGTCAATGTAATCTACTTAGGCAGAGTTTGGATTGAATATGGAAAAAAATGAACACAAATTGAAAAAAAATAGTTTACTTGTTTGTGTCAAGTTAGAATATGGTTTAGAAAACTGCAAACTTGAATGTACAGTGGTCCCTACAACATATCACAACTGCAGAATTTGCATTTCATTTGTTTAATTGTTTTTTTACACTCCGCCTTTAATACGTATATTTTTACGCATCTCTATCTCTAGTATTATAAGGGTTATACCTACAAAGAGCTACAAACTATTTTACAAGACAATTCAAGCAAATGGTTTAAGCAGTAAAAGTCTCTAAATTGACCCACAACATTTCCCCTTTGTCTAATTTATTAAATAATCTTATTTGTGACTTCATTATTTTAGTTCAAGATTCCCGAGTAGCAGATTGAAGACAATGGATGAATGGATTTATCTCAAGAAGTATCTCAGTTATGGCTTAGTAAAAAAGTGTAAGAGATAACAGTTACGGCCAGTAATTACGTTTCACTTTTTTTTTTAATTTAACCCGCCATTTTGTCAAATTTATTTGCGTCAAGTACGATGCGCAGTGATGCGGGACAAATGAAACAATTAATCACAAAAATTTGCATTCACAACAAAACTTAAAAAAAAATAAGTACTTAGAATCTATCTTTTTTCACAATCAATTCTTGCTTTTTATTTTCGTATATCTTTGGTCTAAGATAAAAAAAAAACTAATTACCTATCTTTTAAGCTGGTCTGGTTTTCAACTTCAAAAATGCCGAGTAACTTTTTTTAAACAATTCAACGTAAAATGTAGCAACATTCGTTGTCGAATATGGTTAAGATGCTACATTAACTTATACGCTTGTCAGTATCAACATATGAGGCCAATACCAGTCGAGAAGTCGCTCAGAAATAGCAAGATATCGCTTTGAATAAGATTGAACATCGCGCAATAATATTATAGTTTACAAGCGCACTACTCTGTAACACACCGTAGATATTTTAACACCCCACGAAAAAGAGAGATTTTAAGTATGTTTGTGTGTGCCTGTGGCATCGTAGCCACCGAACGGATGAACCGATTTTAGTGCATTTTTTTTTAAATTCAAAATATGAGTTAATTATGGTGATTCTTAGCTACGGCTGGTCAAAATCCGTCCAGCCAGTCTCAACAGCTATTTTTCTGTCTCATGTCGAGAATTTTTGAAATTTTAGTTTTAACCTCAAGCCATGCATGCCGGTTACTCGCACAGTCATGCTCACATGAGTGACAGGGACCGAGTATCGATAGAAAATAAGTCGAATTACAGAATAGGGTACCTTTTCGAGAGCGTTGGCGACGAGACGCCCGCTGAGGGCTTCCTTTGATGCACGAGCGAAGTTCGATTGATATCGTGTTAGATAGGCATGGGTACAGTAATGAGAGGAGCGGACTGAGAGTTTTTAAAATTTTCGCTCTGATTAAACACTTACACTCTTAATAAACTGTATTTTGAACGATAAGACTGACAATAGTGAAAAATGAATGAGAGTTAGTTAAAATTTATATGATTTGTATATGACATCTTACGCATATTAGTGTAAATTTCAATAACATAGATAATGCTTACTAATGTGTCCCCTAAAAATATAACTCACCTATTTCCAGCACCCTAACACACGCCTAACAGGCAATTGCAAAAACCCGGCTAACAAAAAAAAACAAAAGGGCGAATGAAATGGGTCCGGCATTCCTTCTAGTGTCCGTATCGAGATAGCCTTTTGTCACTTCGGTTTTGATCGTCACTTGTTTTATTTTCCTCTCCGCCTCCCTTTTTTTCTCTTGGTCTTTTAGTGCGACCGCCTACGCAGTACGCGAGGAATACTATTTAGTATCGATCGTCATTTGTTTGTTTTTTATGTTCGAAGTTTATCTGCGGCGTGTGCGTAACGAAAGAAAAAAAATATATAAAAAACTCGCATTGGCAAAGTTCCACGACCTTATATCTCGATGCGACTGCAGACCGTCATGCATCTTCTCATAAATTATTCGTCGAGCGTGTTTCGTATTCCGTCGCATATCGAATCTATGTCATATGTGGCGATGAGTGTTATTTACCAATCATATTAAATGTGACCTAGGAAGCACTACATACCAATATTTAAAAAAGCGAATAGTTAACACAAATTTAGAAATCAAATTAGAAAGCGGTATGTTAATGACTCGTTCATATAAAAAATCCAAAAGTCTACATAGGTAGTATTTTTTGGAATGCGTTGTTTTTCAGTAATTCAAATTTTAAAATATTTGATTATTTAGGAGTGAAAGCAATCAAATTCCCTGTAAAGTATTTTTTTTCTTGGAAAAGTGTTGCTTTCCCGCGGTCAAAAGTACCTTATACCGTTTCCTAAGACTCAAACTATCTTCTTACCTAATTTCATTTAAATCTGTTCAGTAGTCTAGGCGTAAAAGCGATCAGCCCTCCTGAATTTTCCCAAGGAATGCGTCATTTTCCCGTGGTAAAAAATAGCCTATGTCCTTTCTCGGGTATCAAAATATCTCCATACCAAATTTCATGCAAATCGGTTCAGTAGTTTAGGCGTAGTTGAGTAACAGACAGACAGCCACAGTTACTTTTGCATTTATAACATTAGTATCGATGTAAGTGCAAACCATTGAACTAGGTATTATTACTGGCGTGCTAACAACATACTTGAAAATTCACTGATCGAAACTGAATTAGTCAATCTGCTTCTTTAGACTTTAGACATTTCACAATCGCAAGTCATGAAAGAGGAAATTCTAACCGTTTTCTAAACGAAATGTAAAATATGCTCGACATTCCGCTTGGAGAGGACAATTCAAAACTAAATAGCCTTATAAATATACGAAAGAGCCATCCAGGACAACTGGCATATCCTGGATTCCGAAATACATAAAGACGGTATGGAATCTTACTTTCAAATATGCTAACAGTTTATGTACAAAAGTACATGCATATTTACTACTGTTGAGAATCTAAAATTTTTGTATCCAGCACGGTGCAGCACAAAATATTTTCTAGTCTTTGTTTACTAGCATAAAAAAACGTAACTTAATGTTAAAAAAAAAACCTTTTGATTTAAAGACAGTACCTATAGATCAAGTAAACAATGACATATTTTTAATGGAATACATATTTTTACAATGTTTATTAATATTATTACTTTATTCGGGTGGTCTAGTACAACATCTATTAATATCCACCTAAGTATTTGCCCGAAAAAAACCTTAACAAAAAGCCGTTTATCACAACCACCTGTAAGTTACGTCATTTAAACGCAAACAGAAGTATTTAAATTATTTAATGTAGATTTTGCATTATTACACCTTAACCCCAAAACAAACAATAGGCCACGTTTGGCCAAAAGCACTTCAGTGACATTTTGTAATTAAGTTAATCAGAATTCGGAAAAGATGCCTCGCCTCAATTCGTATTGAGAAATATATCCATTTACCTATTTCTCTTTGTTTGTAATTGTAATGATTAAATAACAAATAATTTATGAAATGTCAAAAATAATTAATGTTACGTTAGAAATCATAAGAACAACGTGTGTAGTGCTTTTCTATAAACAATAAGTAAGGAATCAGCAGAAATACAATAACATCTTTATTATTAGTTTCGGTAAAGGGAAAAACATCAAATACACATCATAGAATGTGCCTACATTTAATATTTTTCGATATTTATAGTAATTTTGTTGAAGAATCACCGATTAGAAAAAGAGAGAGCCCGCCTAAAGGAGCCTAAAATCCTATCAATGACAGGAGCGCGTTGTGAGACGGCTACACATAGCGAGCGTCTCGCTCGCTCCGTTTTGCCGGTCGTGTCGTGTAGCTCCCAGAATTAATATTTACGTGTTAGGTCATAATTAGGGTCTAAACTTATAAATAATTCCAATTAATTTTAACTAATAAATAATTCCAAGTGTGTTTTCGTAGTTGTTTTAATTAGAAACTTATACTCACTTCTGGTTTCCTAAAAGTATAATAAAGAGGTGATTGATATATCCATGTATCTATAAACGAATTAAAGTAGCTAGAGTTAATAGTTATAACTAGAATTAATGAAGTTTTTTAAACTTCCCAGCAAAATGCAACATTTTCACTTCTTAATTCCCGTCGGCATCTTTGCGGTGCAACAGAAAAAAATACAATGCACAAGATAGGTGCATTTCGGGAGTAATGCCAAAAGTGTAGCACGCGGCTTAAAGCTTAAACACAGGCAGTGGGAGAAAAGTCTTAGTTAATTTTATGCCGTTCACGGCTACTTTAATTTCTCGCTCGGTTGATAATTTTCTGGCTCCGGCACCCATAGTGGAAATCTTTGCAAAAGTTTCGAATGCAAGTAGGTATTATTTAAATGCAGCGGTGGTACACAGCGCCATTGATACTTTTATTGCAGTTGTGCTGCTGTGTATATTAACTTTAAAAGGGCTGCACGACATATTTATTTGATGAAACAAAATATGCCACAAATTCCAGTTAGATAGGTATAATTAAATGAATCAATTAAGTACGTGTGCAGTTTACTTATAAAAAAAACTTATTAAATTATTTATTGTTGCTTAAAACGCCGTCACGGCGATATTCTTAGTAAGCAACATTAGTTTTGGAGCCAATTTATTTATATTGGACTGGATCAGGCCGATAACATAATTCAATGTCAAATAAAAAACGCCGTTCAGAAGTTAAACCGTACACTAAATCAGGAAGGTTCAGTTGTTATGAAGATTGGAATCGGTGTAATAACCGTAAAAACACGCATAAACCTCATCGAAATCGCAAAGTTAACATTCAACCGTGTATGAAAAACACCATTTTAAGTATATCGCTCTTTCATTTTTTGGGATAGCTTTAACAGTCATTGCTTTCGCATTAAACATTCGAAATACAATCTGAATACATCATTATAATTGCCTGCGTGATCGAAATGTAAAATACGCGCGAAAAATTCCATGAATTACTCTGAAACATTCATTTTCTGTTGCCAAGGACGTAGATGTTTTATTGGTGTCACTTCTGAAGTTACCTTAACAAAAACTGTCAGTCAAATTATTACCAGTAGAAACCTTGAACGCTTCAATGATTTTCATGACTCTTGGAAACAGAATAAAATTGACACAATTTTTTTATTGGAAAACATATGAAGTCGCATGATCTGGTTAAAAAGTAAGTTAAAAAAGAAAGAAAATACATTTACGAATCACATACATAATACAATGATTACTACAGACAACACAAAAAAACAATCAGTCTAGAGAAATATTTAATTTGAGTCAAACCATTTTCCTTTATCGCCACGGCTCTAAAAGTCAAAGGTTGGCCTCCGTTTATCTGTTTACAAACCGCGTAAGGTCTTAACTGCCCGATTTAAATATTTATTCATTGTAGGTACTTCGTTTTTCCGCCTATTTGCTCACAAAAGTAGATAATTGAATTGTGGGTAATGGTTCCATTCAGTGGTTCGGAAAATACATCTGAGGTTGAACCGGTTAAAGTAATATAGTTAATGTTGTCGTGGAATATACTAGCATGTAAGCCGCTTTATCAAGTTATTACGTGGCTGAACAATATCTGAGCTTTTATAATATTGTTCAAAATACGGTAGTTGACACCACCAATCGTTGACGTACTTTTTATCAACTGTAAAAACGCTTTTCTTCATAGAGCTTGTATGGGAATAACACACTTTGACGTCACCGCGTGCAATGCCGACTGAGTGACTAATTATCATTTGAATTCCAATTAAAAATCAAATAATACGAACTGCAGAAAAATATTAGTGTAAAGGCATCTGAAATTATGAATTATTTTAGAGAAAATCAGTTTTTGAATATTTCTTTCATAGTGGAAACAAGCCTATTTATTCCGATCTTATTTATTTATTTAAGCTTTATTGCACAACAATACTTTGTACAAAAGGTGGACTTAACGCCGTAGGGCATTCTCTACCAGTCATACCTTTGGGCTAAGCAGAAATGATTAGTGGGCGGTGCGACAAAATAAATAAAAGAGAAAACAAACAAAAAATAAGAATAATATGACACATAAGATATCTATTAATTATTCGATCTATATTAATTAACAAAAAAATACAATTTGATGCTTTAATTTCTAAACCCTTTTCTCTACAGATAAGAAATTGCAATCACAAAGAGTGTGCCCGCTACAACGTACATCAATTTCGCTGTTGTAAAAATGTGAAAAAGTTAAAAGCTAAGAACTCACCATCTTTCTTCTTCTGACTATTGCTCTTAGTGGTGTAATTACTCGAACCAACTTTGCACGAGCTACTCGTATGATTGAACATGTTTCCCCAGTAGTGCACTTTTTCACCACACCACAAAAATGTCAAACACTACACGACCGAAGTTGAAAAGTGTGGTAACTTCGTTAAAAACGTTATCGCGGCTCACTTTTGTATTTTCGCCGGAAAATGTTTCAAATATGATCGCAGTGGACTCACGTAAAAGCGAAACTAAAATTCGAGGCGTGAGCGCGGCCTAGATGTGTTATTTTTGTTCGCCGCTCCGCGTGTTTATTCAATTTTAATAAAATAAATTTTCGTACATGGCTGCCTTGCCTCTCCACCCGCGAAAATATTTTGTTGCCACAAACCACTCAGTTGAGATTTTTGTAAATAAAAACACTGTATATGACACGCAAATGTGACTTTTGTGTTAATAACTACTCGTATGCTGGCAGTTTATTTGCATTGAAGTAAATATGTTTGCAAGCCTTGATGAGAACTGTCTGGTGGTATTTTTTTTGTTTCTATCTACTATTTGTATGTTATATTCTGAAGTTCTCATGGTAATAATGAGATGTAACAGTGTAATTCGACGACCACTTTAGTGTAATGGTTAAGAAGTTGATTAAAAAACCAAGAGGTCGCTGGTTCGATACTCGCAATGTACAAACATTTGTGTGCATGAATATGTCTGTTTGTACTGGTCTGGGTGTTAAATGTATTTATTTGAGTTTATTTGTAATACCACTGTTAATTCTGACATCTGTAACACAAGTGGAAATCTGTAACACATCTGTAACACAAGCTACTTACCACGGAGTTAGATCAATGTATGTGATGTTGCTGTAAATTTATTTATTGATAATAATATGTGTACGATCGTTTTGTTCTCGTCGGGAATTGAATATTCTGATAAAGTTGATGGAAACAGGCGTTACTTTGCGAAAAACCATGACTTAAGCTGAAAAAGAGGGTTATTTTGCTTTAAATTTCCACCAAACGACGCCAGCGCAGGAATCAAAATACATTCAACTTTAATCACCGGAAAAAGCTAGAGCTGGAAGTCGCAGGACTTAAAATAACAAAACTCATAACGTGACACAGAAGATGCACCTGGAATCACAACACTGACACCAACAAAACACTCGACGCGTTTCACTACTACACGTGGCATCCTCAGGAGATGTTGTTGCTTCGATAGACTACGAGCGATTTGAAAATTTTAAATAAAAAAAATAACCGACATGATTCAGAAAAACAACTTGTGATCTACAATGGTTGGACAGATTTTACCAGGCATAGCTAAGAACAACAGTGATTAAATTATCTTTTGTAATAAAAACAACCGCACTCAAATCAGTCGATCCGGGAGGGAGCTATGATGCCACAGCAGACACACATACAAACACAAATACTCACAAACAAATAGGGGTCAAACTTATAACACCACCCTCTCGTTTTCGTCGGGAGTTAAAAATATATATGGTTCTTGGACTCGATTTCTTCAGAGCCCAAGTATAAAATTTAGGTCCAAGTTTTTGCTCCAAAAGAGAATCGGAAACGCTTATTTTCTTTTCATGTAATGATGTTCATTTGCTTTCTTGTTATGTGATTGGAAGAGCGGAAAATTTCTTGTTATTTGAACATTTCGCTTGAGATAAATTTTGCTTCTGAACTGGCAGGAAATACCTACCTAGGTATCCCTCGGAAGAAAGTTTGCTGTGTTAACGCTTGTCGTTAATTGTGTATGTATTTACTTCTATTAGATTTTATAATCACAAGTTGGAGTACCTAATGTAAACTGTTGAGCTAACTGCAATAAATTAAAAACAACGTACTAAAGTATTTAAAGGTTAAAATTATTCTATACAAAAGCTTGTTTACAAATCAATTAAATCTTTTTTCGGGTAGAAATATTGTTGATTCATTGTTTGAGAATGAAATAGAAATATAATATGTAGGCATCAATTTCGTTATTTTGATCTCTTTGTTAGTTAAAACAAAAGCCAATTAATTACCTTGTGTTTAACTCTAAATACTAGGGCGTTTTGATAACTCCATGACTTTCAGGCTGAATAGAAACTTTTTTTTATTTTTAATGATATTTTCTTAAAAGTAATATTTTTGCGAACCTAAAATAATTCTATTTTCAAATATGGCGCGAAAACAAAAGAAGTTTGGCGGCTGTGAAGGTGTTCTTCGAAAATGGAGAAATCCGAGTTTCGAGTCTTGATTAAACACTATTTTTTACGCGGGAAAACCATTAAGCAGACCGAAGACAAGTTGAAAAAATATTACGGGGATTCAGCGCCGTCTCATGGAATGGTACATAAATGGTTTACTGAGTTTCGTTGTGGACGTATTACAACCAATGATGCCGAGCGCCCAGGAAGGCCGATTGAGGTAACCACTGAGGACATTGTTAACAAAATCCACGATATTGTTTTGGCTGACCGTCGAGTAAAGATACGCGAGTTAGCTGAGGCTGTGCACATCTCAACTGAACGAGTTTTTCATATTTTGCACGATATTTTGGGAATGAAAAAACTTTCTGCAAGATGGGTGCCGCGCTTACTGACAGTCGACCAAAAGCGAAAACGCGTGACTACTTCTGAGGCATGTCTGGCTATGTATAATCGCAATCCAAGTGAATTTTTGCGTCGGTACGTAACCGTGGATGAAACGTGGGTCCACCATTATACGCCAGAGACTAAACAACATTCAAAGCAGTGGACTTCTACCGTTCGCCGGTACCACCAAAGAAGGCAAAAACGGTATGTTCGGCTGGTAAAGTGATGGCAACAGTATTTTGGGACAGTCAAGGGGTTATTTTCATCGATTTCTTGGAGAAAGGCAAGACAATAACCGGTGCTAACTATGCTGCATTGCCGGAAAGATTTAATGAAGAGTTGATAAAGAAACGACCGCATCTAGCAAAGAAAAAAGTTCTATTTCATCAGGATAATGCTCCGGCCCACTCGTCTGCAGTCGCGACTTCAAAACTTGTCGAATTAGGATACGAATTATTGCCGCACCCTCCATATTCACCAGATTTAGCCCCCTGTGACTTCTTTCTCTTCCCAAACATGAAGAAATGGCTTGCTGGGCAAAGATTTTCATCCAATGAAGAGGTGATAGCTGCAACCGAGGCCTATTTTGCAGGCTTTGACAAAAAGTATTTTTTGGATGGGTTGAAGAGATTGGAGCATCGCTGGAAAAAGAGTGTAGAGTTGAAAGGAGAGTATGTAGAAAAATAAAATGTTTTTGTACACAAAATATATGTTTTTCTTTTCAAAGTCATGGACTTATCAAACCGCCCTTGTATAAACTTACTATGCGAAAGGAACTCCTTCAATAAATAGGAAAAAAGTATATAAAAAGTACTTTATATTTTATCTGCTACATATTATGTAAGTGTAAATGTAATATGCTATATATTATATAAGGTTTCATTTTCATAAAATTACCTTGCCCGATATTAGTTGACATCAGTTAGTAAAAATGAAAAGAAAAGCCGTTTAGAACTTATTAGTCGTCTTAAAAACAAACAGCGAGTAAAGTAAAATATATACAAAGTGTGTTTCGTGATGTTTCTTATGAAAAACGTCAGTATTTATCTCTTCGGCAAAATAAACTTGGTTTAAAAAAAAGTCTTAAAACACATCGGTAAAGCTTAATATTATCGTGCGACCAAACATTTTCTCTTATACGAAGCCACCGTTCGAAAATTCAAAAGGTCGAAAAAATCTTGATAAAATTTTATGCTAGTTTCAATGTAGAGAATCTTATAGTTAAAGCTGCACTGCTGAAAGCAAACACCAAATTGCTCCCTAACTTGAGATTACACTGGGTGTCGTTGCAACCCCCCACTCTAACCTTCCAGCAAAGAGGAGGGGTGTCGTCAAGACCACAGTAAAAATACAGCACAGTATGTCATGTTATTCTTTGGTTAAAGAAAAGACAACATGAGGTACATACACATAATAAAGATTGTTAGCTAATATGGAAAGAAGAAAAGGCATATCTAATTTGATTGAAAGACAGATGACTTCATTCGCATTGTCAATAAAAGTCATTGGATGAATTCGATCAGTAATCATGATCAATGATCTTTCACGACTTACATTTTAATATTACGACTGAAAGTGCTATCAAACAATCGTCTCAGTATTTTTTCTAATCATCCACTATCTTCTGAACAAAACCGTTCAATCTGTGAAAACATTTCTGTACAGACATGATATACACGTTGCTTTTCACGTCACATAACGCTTGTATCGCGTCAATCCTTTGCCGTGTTGCTAAAGCTGAAAAAACTAGCGAAACTTGACCGACTCAGGAGCGGGATTCGAGGGTTTGTCATCTTACTCGTCGGACAGAAGTGCGAATGTTCTACCGATCGATGTCTCATATCCTGTCGGCCGGATCGGACCTTCTCGCTCGCTTTCATCCCGTGAAGGCTAATGGCACGAGAATGATTGACGACTTTGTTCAACTTGACCTTTTGGAGACAATTCGGATTTTTTAATCTCTAGTGCTAAATGTGTTTGAGTTAAAGCATTTGTCGTTTGGCGAACTCGAATCTGATTTCATATTCCTCTTTCTATTTATTCTATTTCTATACATTGATACTCGTATTTTGCCAATTTTTCTAATTAGACGAGGAAATTAAAGCCCAGGGCACACCTGCATTATGCTGTCGCCACGACTTCTGACTGTAAGCGATTTGGCTACAGTGATTGGCTGAAACACTGTCAGTAGCAATAATAATCTAAATCCATTGTTACATGGCAGACTTAAAATAAAGATAACAAGTATCAGAATTCAGTTGGTTTTCATTGTGAAAAGGTTAAACTTAGCTCAAAGTAACTTTTGTGCATACCTAAATTTTTAAATTCCATGTTTAAAATCGTTAGTATAAAAGGAAGCGCCAGAGAGTTTTTTTTAAATAATTTGTTTAACCAATTTATCTTACCAATTAGGTCAATGTCGTGAAACTCAGTCTTATTCGTGTTCCAATTCGCTTTGTTTCGTTAAATGGGTTGAGAATGATTCAGGAACGCGTTAATCTTGACCTTGTGGGATAAAAGATAGAAGAAAATCTAAGAAACTCAATTTTCGAAGCTTATTGTAAAATTATATTGGACCTTTAATTAAAACTTTACTTTTAAATAAATCAAACTAGTGTGGGAGAGCGTCGTTGAGTTTTGAGCTTGAGTTAGTTGAAACCCGCCATCAATAGGGTAGTTGACCAATCGTTCACGTACTTTTTACAAACTGCCAAAACGCTTTTCTCCTTAGAACAAATCCTTTGTATAAAATCGATAAGTAATTATTTGAAAATGTCTTTTCAAACATAAAGGTATTAACATTATAAATTTTCGTAGCCTCTTACATAAACCTACCTTCCAAAACCGAAGTCCGGTTTATTTGGCGTCTCGCCTTTCGACTGCAGCCGGGCCCCTGTGAATAGAATCCAAATTACTTGAAAAATTTGCCGAGAGCACTCCGCCTTGGTGAACACTCACATTTCTTAATACAATCTACAGAAGATACAAGCTGTAAAATTTGGAGCTGCATTGAATTGGTAATACAAAGATGAGTTTGCTATGTGATAGGTACTAAAGATTTCAGCGTATTGGTGTGTATTGTGATTTGATTAACTAAAATAACTTTCGCAAAAACCTAGTGATGTCAAGTGTATAAGGTAAACATATAGGTAAAGGATTGTACTCACAGATGATCCTATCTGTAAGTACAATCCTTTAGCTATGTGTATTATATATTTAAATTACATTACTATATTCATATATTTACATGACGCACAACCTAAATCATTCAAAGTTTTGTTTCGATGACAATCCTCAATTTGATTTTAAAAGCTTGTTGAAATAAAAAATAATATTTCAAATCTACTAAAGTTTTTATTTTCAAAGCATTTTTTTAAATGAAATTGTGTATTATCTTCAAAACTAAATATGTATGACTTAACGTATTCAAAATTTCAGCTTCGTACAGGTGAAGCTAAGTAAAAAGCTTGTAAAAAACGGTCCAGGCCAATAAAAAACAAATGATAAAAAGTATTACCAATCAGCCAGTGAAAACTAGTAAATATCTGTAAATAAACTCCTGAATCAGAAACATTTGTTGATCGTTACTTTCCCATTTATGTTTGGCTTCCAGATCAAACAATAGTAATAAAAGTTCGAGAGTAAAATTTTACAATCTGACGGATGTTTGGTTGGATTTACTGCCCGCGCTGCGAAAGCTTAATATTTGCTTTTTGAACTTCGCGAACGTTTATCGTGGTCAGTGAAAACAGCTTAAATAAATACTACTAAATTAAGCTAATCAACGCATGAGCTAAAATTATTTGGTGACATACTTAACGCATTCTCTTAAAACCTTAGTTGGTTTGGAAATTATTCAACGAATAGGTATTCGTTGAATAATTTCCAAACCTTATTTCTTTCAATGTTGAGTAATTGACCAGCTTGATTGCCTCATTGGTATAATGGCAAAGTTTCTGCCTTAAATCCGAGAGGTCCTGGCTTCGAATCCCAAGTCAAGCCAAAATTGTTTCAGAGATTTCTCAAAAACAGCTCGGAGTCGGAAAGTAGGCGGTGTTACACTCTCGTGCCTCGGAAAGCACGTTACGCCGTTGGTATTGCGCCTGATCTCTCTCCGGTCATGTCGAATTGCCGTCTTACCGAACTTTGAGAGAGATGGAACAGTGAGTGCACCTGGGTATTGCGCTCACACTTGTGCACTATAATACCAATCTCCTGCGTGGTTGGCTGATCTCTGTTGAGATTAGCCGCCGTGGTCTAAAACGGCCAGCAGTACTATTAATTGACCAGCGTCTAGGCAGTTAACAGCAGTTTTTGAAATTGACGAGACAAGTGTGAGTGAGACTTGAGAGTCTTGAAGGTTTAGACTTTATTAGTCTCTGGGTCCTGAAGTTGAACCTCCAAAATGTTGATGCTAACAACAACTATTATAAAAAGGGCACACATCCGTCACCAAGCAATCGCGATCATATTACGGAATAGGTGCGATTCACACGACGCCCAACGGGAAGAATACCCGTCACCGTGACGTTATCAACGTCCCGCTGATTTGTATTCAGATTGTTTACATTTTACCCACATTCCGCTTCCCAAGGTCCCGACTGCTCCTTGTAACAATTATTTCCCTAATTTTACCTACTTTTTAAGATAAATATGCGATATTGTGGCACGTTCTTTGTTGGAATATGCAAAACAAGGTCCCTGATTTTAAGGTTCAAGGCTATGAACAATTAAGGTTGTGCTTTAAAAGCACGGTTATGATTTTTGTAACATTTTACTATGCTATTAAAATAAGAGCTACGTCAAGGCTAAAGAGAAATTGGTCATAAAAAGAACGGTTTTAAGATTATTGCCACAAAAGCCATCGTTTTGTTCCGATCAGAGCTATCTTTATATTGAATATTTCAAGTATCAACGTTTACAAACGCCCACGCAAACACAAATCGATGTAAATGGTTTATTATTAATGTTTTCCGTCATGATAAAATTAGTTTTCCTTCTACAGAAAATTTATAGCAAAGAAATATTAAATCCTGAGATTGTCGCAGATGTTGCTAGTGCTAAAAATATATCGCTTATGACAAATTGCAATAGGCACTTTGCAATAAGTCTTCATATCACGTGCCTACATCGCAGTATACACAACTCTCTATTTGTTCATTGTACGTGACAAAATTCGATCTGCAATGGCCAGTATTGGCTGCACTTCAGCTGAAGAATACTGAAACCGCTTCAGCCTATTATTGCGCATTCAGGGTCAATTGGTTTGGGTGGTAGCACTGTTTGTCAGTTTTTAGGTCTTTTATTGTATATTTTTTACTGATCATAAATCAAGGTAAATCAGTTTGAGGAGTCGATGACGAAACAAAATAAACTCTTTTGCAAAAAAAACGGGCACTTTAGATTTTTTTCTCTACTATAATGAAAAAGAACAAGAAATAGGTTTTATTAATTTGACGATGTATTGGCATGTTATTTGAAGCATCCTGGCATGATTCTTTACGTTCCAAATTTAAAATTTCAAATTAATAAAAGAAAAATAATGATTATTGTGGATTATTCTAAAATTGCTTTACTAATGGCGCGAACTGCTGAAACGATTTTTGACTGATTACGATATTTTAAAACTTTTTGGACATTTTCTGCAAATTAAACAATTTAATCTTTATTTTTACATTAAATACCACTTTTTGATATGAGTGATAAAGCGATAAGGGCCGGTAAAATTATAGCCCTACTTGAAGAAGGTTGTTCGCAAACTTACGTGTCTCAGCGGCTAAATGTGAGTCGTTCAACTGTCCAGAGGACTTGGCAACGGTATCAAGAGACCGGTTCGGTCAAAAGAAGACCCGGTTCGGGAAGAAAACGATGCACAGAACCAAGAGATGACCGCTTTTTGGTGAGTCAGGCGTTGCGGAATCGTAAGGCGTCAAGTGTGGACCTGAAGAAGAGCCTTGAAGAAGTAAGAGGAGTGGAAGTTAGCTTGTGGACGGTCAGGAGGAGGCTTTTGGCTGCCAATATCAGGAGTTACCGCCCAGCTCGGGGCCCTAAATTACTCCGTGAGCACCGTGTTGCTCGACTTCAGTTTGCTCGGAACTGTGCTTCATGGACTCTGGAGGACTGGAATAAAGTATTGTTTTCTGATGAAGCTAGAATCTCTTTGTGTGGAGAGGACCGACGCCGGCGAGTGCTGCGAAGACCACAGGAACGCTATGCGGAAGTGTGTTTCGAAGAAATCACTCCTTATGGCGGAGGCTCCGTTATGTTTTGGGCAGCAATTAATTCGACGGAGCGTACGGAGTTAGTTTTCATAGAAAATGGAACATTAAATGCACATCGGTACATAATGGAAGTCCTAATTCCATATGCACAACCCACATTGACTGCACTTGGGGAAGATTCCATTTTTATGGACGACAATGCTCGCTCGCACCGTTCTGGCGACGTGGAAGCGTACATGCAAGAAGTTGGGATCCGTCGTTTAGATTGGCCAGCTCGAAGTCCTGACCTCAATCCAATTGAGCATGTCTGGGATGTTCTAAAGAGACGTGTAAGATCAGTGCAACCTGCTCCACAAAACATCAGGGAGCTAAAAAGAGTCATTGCAGAAGAGTGGGAACGAATTCCTCAAAACGTTATTAAAAACATCGTGGAAAGCATGCCCAGAAGGATTCAAGCTGGCTGGTGATTTTGGCAAGAGGAGGTCACATTCGGTATTAGGTTTTTACATTTGTAACTTTATTTAATTAAAAAAAGTAAAAAAAAATCTTATCTTTATTGCCGACCACTTCTTATTGTTTGGGCGTGTACATCGGTTTTAAAGAATCCATCGTTTTTTTTTCTTTTAGTTGCCCGAACTCACTTCACGCGCATTAATTTACACGATTATAAGTATACAGACTACGTCAAAGAAATAAATTTCATTTAATTAACTCAAATCGACCTTAGAACGTAAATTTCCTTAGGTGCCCGTTTTTTTTTGCAAAAGAGTGTATTAAGTAATAATTTTTCATAATCCATGGAAAAGTTTGTATGGAAAGTAGTACGCGGATTTTCTTCAAATAGTGTGGTGTTCTTGCAATTGATAAACGAATTTCGATATCGATTTTCGTTTTCGACTTTGTGTAACATTGACAGCCCATCATAAGTATGTTAGTATGCCAAATTCCATTTCAATCTAGCTTCGACCACGAACACTTTCGAACGACCGCAACTCAACCATAGTATTTGGCGCAAACTGAAAAAGCCATGCACTCAATGAGGCATAGAGGCGGCGGGGTTATATCATTAACCACTTGCTCGCACAGCGCTTACACGCCAGCTCTGCGGAACACAATGCAGCGTCAATTGGGATCGCCTCGCCTTTGTCGGCTTTGAGCGGTAGCGCATTGTTTAAGCCGTCCAGACATGGTATGGATTTATTGGAGTCAGATTTTAAGGAATTTATTAATTCGCATCGTATGGAAGATCAGCAGTGAATTAAAAAATCATCAATCTCATGATCATACTGGTGAAACCTTACATTTAAATTAAAAAATTATCTAGCTACACAAATACGAAAAAGGTAAATGTATTACAGGATCGTACTGGAAGTATGTATATATATATATATATATATATATATATACACATAATTACCAATCTTCTTACTTATATTTAAGTTTAGCAACGTTATCTCTTCCGTTATAGAAGGTTGGGGCTTCCTGATACAGGCATTCTATAATGCCTCATAGGAGACTACATTGAAATGATACACTTTTTACGGATTATTTGGTTTACGATAGTTTAGTCTACCTGTGACCACGGACGCTGAAAAGGGTCCGAAACGTCAGGTAAAAATAAAACGTAAATAAATCGCGAAATAATGTCTACTGTAAACCGAAGAAACAAATAGGAGTCTACATCATCTTGTGATTCATAAAATTGGATTTGTTATTATTATAACCTTAAAGTCCGCAGGGTATGCGTTTATTGAGCATTTGAAACCTTACGACTAATTTATGATAATGGCCATGATTTTCATTCACTGCACTACCAGTGTAGTACAACTAGCACTGTACACTGACGGTCCCATCAAATTGTGTCTGCTAACACAAACTTTCAGCAATTTCATAATGACAAGGAAAAAGAGCAGCAAATAAATGAAGGTGACACAATTGCAATAAAACGTGACATTCCTATACGAAAACTAAGCCATGCGACACATTATGTGATCAATAAGAGGGAACTGTTATGTGCTTATGGCGTATCGTTATGAGGTGCTTCAGAACCATGGGTAAAAGTCTATGAGGCACCATAACAATAAAATCAACATTATAAGGTGTAATAACGACTCTCGTCATTCCGGTTTATGGTGGAACAGTTTTGTTTTATAGGCGCAAATTGATATTGTCATCTCTATGTTATATTCGAAATTACT
This sequence comes from Pyrausta despicata, assembly GCA_963921415.1. Taxonomy (NCBI): domain Eukaryota; kingdom Metazoa; phylum Arthropoda; class Insecta; order Lepidoptera; family Crambidae; genus Pyrausta; species Pyrausta despicata. The sequence goes on from OY992853.1 coordinate 6,914,802, forward strand.
TATTTGTGTAAGAATAATATTTGGAATACCAGAATAGTGTTAGGTCAATTATTTTGACGCTAGAAATGTTATTCACGTTTATTTTTTGTCACGCCATCTATCGAGGTTAGTTTTCCAAATAACGTAGGTAATTCATCTCTATAGGTACTTGTTTTATTTTCAAATGGAATTGTGAATGTGTTTCGGTATACACAATAAACGATTTTTGATTTGATTTGATTTCATGGAACAAGCATCACACTTAACATTATAAATTTGAAAGTTTATTTGTTTGGATACTGGGATGTTAGTCCGTCAACGATGCTGAAACGACTGAACGGATTGTAGGTATTGTTGATACCAAATTAATAATACAGACAGGGTATGAGCTGACTTAGGTGTAGGATACTTTTTATCCCGATTAAATGCTCCCTTGGGATAAAAACGTCACGGGCGGGCAGCTAGAGTATCATAAAATTGTAATAATATGCTACGTTGCACCAAGCATATTTAACTTAAACCAACCATGAATAAATACAATCAACTTTGCGAAGTAAGTACCTACTCATTATCGTAGCCTAGAACAAAAGCTCGTCCTACGATTTTGATTTGCAACAAAAAAGCGAATGCAAGAAACCTCAAGCGAGATTTTAAATGATCATTATCAGTGATCAAGATTGTTAACTTGAAAAACTAAAAGTAGCAACACACGAACATGTTGCGACGAGCCCTTGGCCCTTTGCCAGGATGTAGTTACTAGGCCAGAAGGCTTGAGAGCGTGCTCTGTGCTAGCTAGAACGGGAGGTGTACAACTACCCATAGGTTAAAGTTCATGTGATGACTATAGTGAGTATGACATGAATACCTACACGACCCGTAATAACAAAGTATTAATTAAACTCTTATAATGAAAAAAAAAGCTGACAGTATTAGCCAGTTGAAAACAATTTTATTTAGGTATTATAGCATGTTTTATTTGTCCATTGTAACTTGTATTTCATTTTTAACGGTGATACCTACAATTTTATTTATATGTAAGATTTGTTTATTTATTTATGACCCCCTGTTTTTTAATAATAAAAAATGTGCCAAACCTTTCTGACTTTCTGTCTAACAATAAATCTATTGCGATAGATTAAAATCCACCGTTTGAAGTCCTTCTTGCAATGATTTTCTGTTCTTATACTCTTTCCTTACTCTAATGAGTACATTAAATGTTAATTAAATGAATTTTGAGGTTGACTGATAATTAAGAACCTACCTGGAAGTATTTAATCGCTGTTGCTTCGTCGAATAATAAATTATATAGAGACTGCCTTAATTAAATCATAAATGTACATATTTTCACTTCATAAATTATATTTAAAAAGGTTCCCAACATTTTCGTGAAAGCCACTGTTAAAATACTTTCAGCGAGAAATTTTCGTGGAAAATCTTTTACAACACGTCATTCTTACAAATCGTAAACAAAAATTCTCGGTATATAAAAGGCAGTGAGTGAAAAGAGTAATTTTCTCCCCCATAAAAACAGTTACGGAGTTATTTATGGTGATACCGCAATCTATACTGAGGTTTTCGCCTGAGGCAGAGCATTAACGATTATCCCTGTATTCCATACAAAGAAATATTTCTTTGACAAATAAATACGGTACTTATTTCTTTTGTCGCTCATCAGACCTTGCATGCGTCATTAAGGACTTAAAGAATTGGGGATTTTTCTTCCAAAGAGTGTGATCAATTATTATTATTTATTATTTCTTTGTGAGGTTGTAGGTATTTACCATTTGTAGTTTGTAATTTATGAATAGTAAGCTATTTGAATTGGAGATGAATTGACGGTCATCCTTACGTTAGAAATGGGCTATGTTCTTATACGGTCGTAGTCAAATTCGCTTCAAGAGGAGGTTACTATGACTTAAGTAACAGTGGATGAGTTCAGAACAAATAAAAACAAGTAAAATTAAGTTGACAGAGCACTACAACAATGTTGTGCAATGACACTGTTGTATAGATAACTTACCACTTTAATTTGTTTACATCTACAACAACAGTCAAGGCCTTCAGCACTTTAAGCCATTTTTATCGCACCTACATAAAGTCCAGCTACGAGTAGGTAGGTACAACTCAAAATTAGTAGGCATTTAGTAGATGCAACATCGCTGTTTGCAGTTTGATCGAGTGAAACAGGCCATCAAGAGTAGCAGTTTGTGTTTGCGACCGCGGGGATTGAGTCGGGAACAACATTCGCGCTAATATAATATTAGGTCCTTACCTATGAAATTGGCGTTTTGTATGGGAGGAACAAAAAGTCGAAATTTTTTTATATAGCATATTTATTTAATCAAAGTATGAGCCATTGTAATCTATGCACTTTTGCCATCTCATAGGTAGTTCATTGATCCCTTTACTAAAAAAACCATTCGAACGGGAATCAATAAAATCTTTGAAGGCGACTTGGACTGCCTCATCTGAGTTGAACTTTTTCCCTTGCAAGAAGTTATCCAAATTTCGAAAAAAAATGGTAATCTGTTGGAGCAAGGTCCGGGGAGTACGGTGGATGCCTTAGAGATTCCAATTGAAGTTCTTCTAATTTGCTAGCCGTCTGTTGTGCAGTGTGTGGTCTAGCGTTGTCGTGAAGCAGCAGTGGCGTAGAGCGATTGACCAGCTTTGGTTGTTTAGCAACTAGCTTTTCCATCATGGTTTGCAATTGCTGACAATAGATATCTGCCGTAATCGTCTGGCCAGATTTGAGAAAACTGTAATGAACGACACCGGCGCTAGTCCACCAAACGCTTACAAGTAACTTTTTATTGGTCAATTTTCGCTTGGAGCAGGCTTTGGCTGGCTTGCCAGGGTCCAGCCATTGCGATGAGCGCTTCCGATTATCGTAGAGAATCCACTTTTCATCACAGGTAATGATTCGATTTAAAATCCCTTCGTTATTGTGCCGGTCAAGTAATGTAACGCAGCAGTTGACGCGCGTTTGCCGGTTTGCTTCACTCAATTCGTGAGGAACCCACCTTTCAAGTTTTTTAATCTTCCCAATTTGCTTCAAGTGGATTAAAACAGTTTTATCACTAACGCCAAAGCCTGCAGCTAACTCGGACGTGGTTTGCGATGGATCCGCTTCCACAATAGCCTTCAATTCTTCATTATCAACTTGGGTCTCCGGCCGTCCACGGGGCTTGTTTTGCAGGTCGAAATTTCCAGAACGAAAACGTTGGAACCAAAAACGCACTGTGTTTTCTTTTGCGACACAACCGCCATACACATCATTAAACCTTCGAGCCGTTTCCGCAGCACTGGTGCCACGGTGGAACTCGTACTCGTAAATAACGCGATATTTCAAATTTTCCATTTTGTAAATTGAGCGATGCAAACAGAAAAAAGATAAGTAAAAAAACAAATGAATGACGGTTTACGAAACACAACTACATGTGGAAATAGCTGTATAAATTTGAATTTCGAATTCCTAACCAAATAGGAAAAATTTGTGATCAAAGTGGCCAGTACGACAAAACGCCAATTTCATATGTAAGGACCTAATATTTATCCGCAAACCAATCAGAACCCAGTGCAACGGTGCATCTTATCGTAGTTGCAATACACAAGGCGTGATTGGAAATGATTGTTGCAACAACAAATTTAATCACTCAGTTTGTCTGAGTTAACACAAACACTACACAGTTGATGACGAAAAGGTATTTAAAAAAAAAGACAAGTTAAGTTACCACGTACCTCAGTTATGGCCAAAAATAATTATTGTTTGAGATATTTCTTACTTCTTCTTTGACTACAATAATAATGAATTTACAACAGCATCACATACATTGATCTGACTCCGTGGTAAGTAGCTTAAGCAATTGTGTTCAATTGTTTCAACATGTTCATGCACACAAATTTTGGTACGGTGCGGGAATCGAACCTGCGACCTTTTGTTTAATAGTCAACTTCTTGACCATTACACCAAAGTGGTCGTCAAATGACTATGCAACTAGATATTTCTTATTTTATCTTTGATTATGTAACTTTCTAGCAACAACAGCTCTAACAGATCTTGTTACTTGCGACAAATTCGACAACGCGACAAATGTTCGAGACACGGTTGACATTGAAACAAGGCGTTTGACGTATTGGGTGCGACGAGCTTCGCACTTGTAGTGTTGCGTCACTTAGGACAACACCTTAGCTTGCAAAGCGATCATCGCCGACGATAGGACTAACACCTGCAAACAACGACATATTTAAATGTTCAAACTATTTTTTTTTTAAATACCAAAATATTCTGGTCGTGTTTAGGCACAACACGTCAGTAGAATCTTACAAAAAAAACACTTTCTTTGTAAACGATTCATCAAATAATTTGTAAACTTAGGAACTTAATCCATTTTGCTAACAATGGATGCTAAGCGACGAATTATTTCGGAAATAAGTTAAACATGTTTATGTAACTACTTACAGTACATTCGCAGACGTAAGTTAAATGTAAGCCTTCTATATTCTGAATGTGGAATAAGCCGATGAAGCTTTGGAATTTAGGCTTTTTCAGACGGTCAAAAATACAATTAGTAGTAACAATTTGTGTATTTATACGAATTTTCTGAAGTGCATTGAGAGATTCAAAAAAACAAAAAAACCTGTAAGAAAAATTAGGAAAACTGACATAACTGAATATTGATTTATTCAAAATTTGAATTTTTCAGTAATTTTTATCATACTACCTTGGTGAAAGACACAGTCTACAGGGGAACGTATTTTTTTTAAAAGATGCAACATTAAGTTAAAACAGAAAACAAATTACTACACACAACATTATCTAAAAGATGAGACGCCAGGTAAGATAATCCATTTACTAGTGCACTTTCAACGTACCTGTTATTATTACTCACTATCGGATACTAAACTAGCTTTAATGTAAAATCGAACAATCCCCAAAGGATATGTCGTGTCGCGAGTCTGCATCTTCCCTTATATCCACCTGCCTGTGAATACGAGGAAAATGTTCAGGGAAATATTATACAGCGTAGGTACCTTTTACCTTATTTATGGGTTATTATTTTGCGCTAGTTCTACCGCGATTATCTCTTTGAAACATTTTCGTAGATAGCCAGTTGATTTTTGTATGGGCTTTCGTGAAAGGCACGTAAAGAATACATCTCGGAAACTAAGACGGGTATTTTGGTAAAATATAGTATGAAATAATAATAGTGTACTCATGTTTGTTTAGAAGCGAGTTAGCAGATTAAACTTGTGTATATATTTAGTCAGCATACTGTATCACTTACAAAATTCAACGACTCCATTAATTCTCGGTAGCTCAGTGGTCAGAGCATTGGACCGGACTTCCAATGGTCGGGGGTTCGATTCCTCCCCGATGACCGGAGCCGAAAAGATTTTTTAAAGTGTTATGTCTTTTCGAAATTAAAAATAGCGCTGTAAACGCAAAAAATACTTAACAAATAAAAAACATATAATGTATCATTAATCATAATGGGCGATAAAATAAAACGATTTTACACAAAGCTTTGATTAGCTGACTTTTGTTTTTATCTAATCTAAATTTGAAACTGATCAAAATACACTCAGACCCTAGATGAGTGCTTCGTTGTTCCGTGGAGCTTTAAAAGCACCTGAGAGCGACAATGCTGTTTCTTGCTAAAAGAAGAACTCTGTAGAACTTCCTAGCTAAGCGAAAATGGTAGTATAAAATAAGCAGCAGCTAATATATAGCCCGTCTAGCCTATCTATGATAGACACAGTAGATGTGCTATTGTTTCAAGACCGATTGTCGACCACTTTGGTGTCATGGTCAAGAAGTTATGATCAATAAATTATATTAACCAAGAGGTCACAGATCCCCGCACTGTACAAACATTTGTGTGCATGAACATGTCTTTTGTACTGGTTTTTACTGTCTTTTTTGTTATATGAATTTAAGTTTATTTGTATGACCACTGTTGATACTGATATCTGTAACACAAGTGCTTTAGCTACTTACCACGGAGTCAGATTAATTTATGTGATGTTGTTGTATATTTATAAAAAAAGACCTGTTAACGAGTTCTTGGACTTACGGAGCAATCAACACCAACTTTTTGCATAGTAAAATTTTACCGATAGACCCTGCAGCACATAAAGGAAAACGGCACCGAAACAGCGCTACCGAATACCCAATAAATGGCAGGTAATTGTATCCCCAACAGCAGAAATACTATCGCCGTTGCGGTCTACAGCGATTCGTATTCTGCACCGCTCCGTCTGAATAGCACCAAAACTTCAAACGTTAACAGTTTCAATTTGTGGTCGCCGTCGGATGAAGTAGACCACAAATACGTGGCTCGCGGAGCCAAAGTGCATCATAATGGGCCGATTACGAATTGTTCGCCAGCAGAATGCATCCTTGGCGGAATAATAATAGGTTCCGAATAGGCGGTGTTCTTTGCCCATTGTTTTTGATGTGATGAGCTTTTGCACTGTGTCGCGGGAATACTCGTAATAATGTTTTTTTTTCGGTATCATTGTTGCAGAATCCAGATCCTTCATGGTTCAGGGACTCGGCAAAAATGATTGATCGTTTATAATATATCATCACTTTTCTTAGGTTTTCTAATAGTGGTTCTTCAAAGGATCCAAATGCATAAGATGTTCTGTATGTTTAAGCTACACTATTTTTTTATTCTTAGTAAAAATGCTACAACGTCTTTTGATTTTTTCGTTGACTTTATACCTATTTGAATAAGAAGACGCTACTATTATTTATTTAACACAAGTGGTCTCGGCAGACGTTGTCTTATTTTTTAAGCATTCACCGCACTTCCACGAATATTTCAAGACTAAACTTACTCAAATCTGTTCAACTGTCCTCGAGTTTTAGCGAGACTAACGAACAGCAATTCATTTTTACTCGTATACATAAGAAGAATATCCATAAATACCTACCACTTGGTCATGCTACACATTTTATCACAGGTATTTTATAAAATATCGATCACTTCACCTTTAAAGGATATTGATCACGACAGGCATTTGTTAATTAAAAGATTCTCGGCTGATCGAGAGCCGTCTGGGGCAGGCTGAAGTGACGCGTTACACGGTGTCCGTTAGATGCTTAGATTAAACAAAAAACAGGCATATACGATATGAGCTAGTCGCTCTTGGTCCTTCTAAATAGAATTAAATGGACCTGCTCCGCTACTAGTCGTCGTGAGTATTGCGAGTTGTTTACACGTGTGTGCATGAACGCGAGCAGCCCATTTTAAACTAACGATTGTAAGGAATTACCGTATATTCCTTTGCTTGGTTTGATCTAAGGTCAGATGTCAATCGGGTGAACAGTGACCGGTATGTTGGTCACAGTGTTTGCCATTTCGCTAATGGAACACGATACAAGGGCCATATAAGGATTTTTTTTAACACTAGTCTTGTAACTTCAATTTAAGATTTGTGTAGATATTTATTAAGTTTCATAAAATAATTACTTCATATATAGAAAACAGATCAGGATCAGATCAGATTCAGGTTGAAGGAAAGACGTCATAAGTTGTAAAAAGTTCCTAACGCAAAATTTGTACTGCAAGCTTGACTAAATCAGGTCGCCAAAACACTGCTTAGACAACAGTTATCCCCAGTTAATGAAAACTCCGGGAGTGTCCGATACAGTGACGTAAACAAGTTGGTCATTATCCCGGAATCCGGGAACGATGTCACGGAGCACGTTTACTATCCCGCGGGGTTCTGTATATGTGCAGACAAGTACTGCCGTGCCAATCCAAAAGACTGAAAGTCGACTTACAGTGTTTTGCTGAAAAATGCTCAATAGATTTCTTTGGGTTTGGTTCAATAGCAGTGAGTGTTTTTTTATTTATTTATTTAAACCTATACACTTATAATAAATCTATAGAGAGGTCAATCTGTCCATTAAATATATTTCTAAAATTACTCTCAGGGGGTGATTAGGGATCGATACTGATGCCAAAAAAGCAATCAGAAAATGTTTAGTCTGTCTGCCTGTCTGTCTTTCTGCAAATCTGATATAAAACCACAGACTACGAATGTTAACGAAACTTGGTACAATAATTTTTCATACTCTTGAGCAGGTTATATATATTACACTTTTCATGACGCTACAATCAATAGGAGAAGAGTAAGTTGGGGAAACGGGAGAAGTTACTTATTTTTTTTAATCTTCCGTCGCGTGTGAAACCTTAAGGGTTAAAGCAGAATTGTTCTTCTTAAAATTATATAAAAAATATTCCACAGCATATGTGTAACTCCCAAAAGCTTAGCAGTTCGATGTTTTCTGATTATGTTTGTCTACTCCTACGTTTATAAAACTATTCCATAAAAAAAACATAGAAATCTCGTTTGCGTAAAAAAATTTTCTTTTAAAAGTCTTTTGTTTTTTTGAGGCTACAGCTAAAAACTAGGTTTATACCTGAAAAAAAAATATCTAACCATAAACTGCACAAAACAAAATCCAAAAATTTGTTGTACCCAATATCTCAAAAGTGTTTTTATTCAGATACAGTATATTGGCTTGATAGGGCAGAAGTACACATCATGTTTTACATTACAGTTTCAAAATCACCCTTATCACAATGGCATAAGATACCGCAGTGTTTACCATGATCTGCCGTCGTGTGTGCATAGCAAAAGATGCGGGATCTTGTTGCCATCAACTTTCTGTGTACACGATATTATTCAGTTTACCTGAACTTGATAACGTGCTTTGCATATTGCAGGCGCTGCGGGATTTGGAGAGACGAGCTTCTGTGTTTGTTATTGTTACCTATTATTTCTTGGAAATGCTGCTGTAACAGATTAAAATAGAAGTTGTTAGTACTATGGTGAATTGGCCACTGTTGTCGCTAAGTTGACTACATTCTGGAGTTACTATTCTAATGCTGACCGGCTTCAGGCATTTAGAACACATTCTTACACACTCCCAAGCCGATTTCGACTACGGTGACCGCTTTCTACTTCCCTTTTCCGTTCTTCAAGATGGAATAAGTTGGGCTGCCCTGTCATGTGCCCTTTTATGACTACACATACAATTAGAACACATACAATGCTTGTGGCGAATTTTTGGCGCCTTGCAAGAAATCTTTAACAACAATCTTTAAAACGCACTAAAACCAATTCAAAAACCATAACACCACACCACCTTAATACTACCACCAAATCTAGTGCCCGAAAAGTTTCAAAATATTCTTGGAGGTTCATAATTTTAACTTTATTATCCACATAGTCGGTGCATTGAAATGCGAGTAGGTTTAAAGGAAACCCATAGGGGCATGCAGGTGTTCTAAACATGGAGCGTCCAGTGAGCCCCGATGGCTATCCAGGACAAAATGGCCCCTCCTGAAGCTAATGAGTTGAAAAATTATGGTCGTCCGGCTGTGTTGACCCCTTTCGCACCCCTAGTTTTTACTTTGCTCATCCACTAGGTAAAAATAGTCAATTGTGCGGTTATCTTTAGTGACTTGCGTACGAGTTTTAGGGTTGGACAAGAGGCAGAGAAAACTTGCCCATAAGCTTTACTCTATTTTTGGAGAAATAAGTTTAACTATTTAATCTAAATTACGTATCGCACAACCAAAGTTGCACAAATAAAAGACAACGCCCCAGGGCATTGTCTATTAGTCATACCTTTAGGGCTAAGCAGGAATGAAATACATCTGTTCAGTGTTTTCTTTTAAAATTGATTGATAAATAATTAAGGTGCGATTATAATGTTGTAAATAAAACACCATCGATAGGTTAAGTGCACTACGAACGTTCATGCATTAGCATGGTTAATCAAAATAAACAGTTAATACCCACCCAGTCTCATAAGTCATAATTGAACAAAATCTTCTTATTTATTCATTTAAGCTTAATTTGACAATAACATTTTGTACAATAGGTGGACTTAACTCATCAAATCTCATTGATCTTGTAAAGAAGAACAACAAAAAAAAAACATTATGGTAAATGTAATAAATGACTATCTAAACTACGTTCAGAGCTGATCTAATCGTTTTCAAATATAATAAAAAATACGGGACCACCATTATCTAAGACCATAACTTACAAAAAGAGTGAGTATTTTTAGCGGTATTTTATGGGGTAAGTTTTTATTATCTTTGGGACACGGCTTGGGTGCTTAAGCACACACGCATTTTGGGTCAATAAATTGATACCTTCGTTATTTATAATTTTTACCTTATTATTTTCTTAAAACAAAAATGCATTTTTTCCTATTAAATATATTTATTTAAAAAAAACTAATTTGTTATAATAATTAAAACCTTTATCTTATCACGTAATGCTTTTAACGTATACCAAAGGTGTAACCCACGGAACCTTTTTGTTTTTAAGTTTTTTATGAAGTTGACATTTGTCTATGATTTTTATTGTATTAATGTTGTTGACATTTCCCTGCAATTTGACCCGCGAAACGAAAGGAGTAAGATAGGCTGTTTCTTAATTCTTTAATTTGATTTACGTGGCGTATTAATGTGATAGTGAGGTAGAAAAGTATAGGTAAGCAAATCGAAAGATTAAGTAACGTTTTGACAGATTTGTAACAGGCATGATCGTACATACAATATATTAAATAAATCAATACCATGGCGGTATGTATAAAAATTTACCAAAACATAACCTCTGTAAAAATATTATCATATTGTAGCAACAAATGCTTATCAGGATTAATCATAAAACAACATTTACAATGAAGCTATAAATCCAATTTATTTCCAAGAAGCTGTAGAAACCAATTTTTTATAACACTAAATTCAATTAATTTTCAGTCAATTGACTCCGACTTCTGATACTTTAATAACACGTCAAAGTATTCCCTTACAACATCTATGGAGGCAGATCGTTTCGACAGTACGTAGAGTATGTCAACAATTGGCGGTGTCATCTTCCTTATTGCATAAAAAGTGAAAAAACAAGACTACCACGTTGCTCTAAATTTTTATTGAAGTTTCAATAAAAAAATTAAGTAAATATTTGGGAGTGTTGAAGTTAGATCATAGCTTACTTTATTCAAACTGTTGTTTTTATTTGCAATGGTATGTGTGCTTGGTTTTTATTAATTAAGAAATTCTTTTCATAAAATATTTGACAGCAGATAGGTACTCAAATATTTCACAAAAGTTGCTTTGTTTAAAATATTGAAGCATGGTTATTTTATGTCACACACTATGTCAATAGTGCTATATGTATTTCTACCATTGTGCCATTTGTATTTTGTACACCTGATGAAGTAATCTGTACTCATTTATTTTAAAAAATATGTATGATTTTTAATGGGTTCGATTTTGATTTTAGAAAGACAGAAAGTGAAACATGTTTATTCATTAACACATACTTCACAAAATAGAAAAACACATATTCAAATCCTCATACACAAGATACTGACAGGAATGCCACGACGCTGGTCTTCCGTGGACACCCAGACAGAGAGAGAGCACTTCTTCGACTACTATTACTTTTTTATTTTAATAAGTAAGTAAACAAGAATACGATTTGATTGAGTTTTTACCAGGAATATTGTGTACTGGATCTTAACCCGTTATTCGATACCATAAAAATAATTTTCCTTCAGCGCCATGTTCATTACAGCTTACGTCTGTGAAATCATGCCAATAATCTGCTGAAATCATTGGAAAACTCGGAAACAAATAATCCGATGCTGCTTACCGCAATGTTTACAGCAGTTGGTTTACACCGCTGAAAGCAGATAATGAAATAATTATGTAAAGTAGTATGTACATGTCTCATCATTATTTAGTAGGTTCAATATTATTTCTTTTTTAAACTTTAATTCACAGTTTCAACCTACGAAAACCTTTTTGTTTAGTACCCAATTGTTCGTTCCACGTGTTTTAAAAATAATAATTGAAAGCTCCCTTGTGTATTTTACAAAATAACGTAAGCGAATGCTAAAACAGCTACGCCAAAACAAAAGTAACAAGCAGAGCGAATGCTAGTTGGAATGCGGCGTGGCGCGAATTCAGGCTAACTTAATATGAAGTTTGTATGCACCTTCATTCCGCGCGGAAACAATTCCATGCAGTGTCTCTACTGTGTACGGTATGGTTCACATGAAATACAACGATTAACGCTAAATCAGATTTCGTGTGTTCCGTCATCAGCGGATCGCGGTGCTCTTCGAAACCTCTAATATTTGACGTGAGTTGCGATTTAAACGCATGAACCAGACAAGCCTTTGTGTTTTGAACCTCTAGCCATCCTTTTCTTTCAAATAAATGCTAACTACACTTCGACTTCCGTGTAGTCGATGCGAAAATCCTAACCAATGAAAAATGTGAACCATTAAGGGCTGCAGGGGTACGATTCTCATGCATTCGTATTTTTGCGCAAGGTAATTCGTATGTAACCACCTAAATTTAGTTGGTTATAATAACTTAATTTGAGATTATTATTATAATGCTGACTGAGCTACAAGATAATTCGTATACGAATTTTTAAATTTTAACTTGTTTGCGCAACCCGTTGGGTTTAAGTGGTAATCGATCGAACTTTTTAGGAATGTTAACTTTTTATAACGGGAGGAATAAAATTAATCAGAGAGTAATAAACTCAAAGCTTGACATTGATAACTTTTCTTTCACACCATCAGGCTGGAAAAATAACAAACAAAAAAAACTTGGAGACTACACGGACTAAACGAACGAACGTCATCGAGTGGAAAAAAAACTGAAATTTAGATTGAGGGTAGGACCGTCGCGAGCTCTCGATTTGTTAAGCTCAGACAATGCGCTTTGGTCGTAGCCCGAGGCAGCGTTAGATGAAGGCTGTCTATTCCGCACTTCATTCGCTACCTGCGACAACGATGAAAGCACTTGAATCGCCTGCAGCATAGCTGAGGAGTGACAAATGTTCGAAGAATGTTATAGGGTTAACAAAATCAAGCTATGGTTGTGACTTAATATACGACGGGCAATTTTAATGAATGATTCAACCTGTAGGCGACATTTCTTATTGATCCGATATTATTTAAAAAAAGTTCAACCCTATTGAGTTTGCTTGTCGTCAGAAGGCATATGCATAAGAATAAGAAATAACTACAACAGTTTCCTCCCGCAGACCCTTGAGCTTGGCCTCTGAGCAGGGCTGTCACAAAGCTCAGGCGTGAGCTTATCCAGCTTTAAAAATAATTAAAACACTGTGTGGTATAAAAATATGTTAATAAGCTAAGACATATAAAAAGGAAATGGCTCTTAAAACATAATTATCACTGAACTTTGCGCATTACTAAAAATAACGTAACATGTCGCATCGTTTTTCTGCCACACCTACACCCTCTTACACCACAATATTTCTCTATTGTTAAAGTACAAAATCTTAAAAATCCAGAAAATATCGCATGCATGACATGTGGCTAGTATTCGTTAAAACTTTGACATATAAAGACTATAGGACTTGCAAAATTAAGTTCGTTTCTAAAACTCATTTAGGTATGTCGGATGACAGTTGGCTATGAAATGACATTGAGTGCGTTTGGTGCGGGAGTTTCACTTTTACGTATAGTTATTATCAATTATTATGGCAAATGTTTTTTGAATGATTGGTCTATAAAAATTACCAAGTCAAAATGCCTCGAGTTCTGAAACAACTATGCAACAAAGCCTTGAGGCAGTTGAAGTTATATTTGTATGACTGTTTTATGTACCCACCTATCGCTGGTCTGGATTAATAATATCTAAATTTTAATACATCTACATTTAGATTTCATATAAAGACAAAAATATTTCATTTACGTTTTTACACTCTAAAAACGTTCTGAAACCAAATTTTAAAACTTTCGATGAAAATCTCTTGGCCAGGTAATAACTTCGGCAAGTTTGTGATTTGAGAATCAATATTCTCGAACTCCCAAGTCGTCCGTAACTCGTTCAAGCGGAGTCCACACATGGGTTCATTAGTTCACTATCTACGCTCAGTGTAAACTCAGCTTTACTCTCAAACTATCGTTGATTTGTTTCAGAGTTCCCAATAATATCAGCTGAAGATATATTTATCTAGATGGATGGGATTCCGTTTGAAATACTAACTACTAAATACAACTAATTAAGCCTTGATTATGTGGATACTTACTTAACCACAACATTAAGTTATTCGACAACTTAACGTAAATAAAGTCAATGTTATTTAAAAGCATTGATTTGCTACGTAATATACAAAATTTCTTTATTCACTAAGTGATCTTGAGGCTTTTTCCCCAAACAGCTCTACGCCTTCTTGGCATGATTTTTCTATGAGAGTAGCTTTGTCAAAATGCGCACCAGTTTCTTGACAATGACTTACTGATAATGCTATGAGGTTAGTACTCGTGTATCAAATTGTATTAATATTGAGGGTTCCTTCGTGACCACATCATGTAAGACAATCAGTGTGAATATATGAATGTATGAATATATAAGAATTGATAAATTAATCGAATTCGAAATCTGTGTAGGTTCAACTAGGTATAATCTTTAACGAAATAAGCTAAACCTAAATTAGAAACACATTAGCAGCACCTCGCAACATCCTTTGCCCTTACTACGAACTTTTAATAATTTACAGGACAAACCTTGCTTAGCAAATAATAATAATAAATACTAATAATAAATATTTCACAACAATCACACCAATTGGGATGATGACACCTATCTTAAATATTGTCAAGAACATGGTGTTTAAAATACATAGCCCCTATGAAGTTAATACAACCAATATATTTCAAAAAAGCTGTAGAAACCAATTTTTAAACACACAAAACGCAATAAATATTCGGTCAATTGACTCCGATTTCTGACACATGACCGTGACGTCACAATCATTTATTACCATACGAAATCTATGGAGACAGACCGTTTTGACAGATAATAAAAAGTATGTCAACGATTGGTGGTGTCGTCTAGCCAATTCTCTAGTCCCAAATTAAGCTACGAGGCTTGTTTTATGGGTACAAGACAATGGATAAACATACTTAAATACTTTTTTTGTAAATAAATATACATAACAAATACAAATAAACATATTATACATAGAAAACACCCAGACCAGTACAAACACATATGTTCATGCACACATATGCTTGTACTGTACGGGGATCGAACCCGCGACCCTTGGTTTTAGAAGTCCGACATGTAGACCACTGCACCAAACGGTCGTCAAATTAATGGCAAAGAAACGTATTATTACTAAAAACGATATACATTACAAAATGATACATAAATGCTTTAGTATAAAATATAATATAATAAACTTATATAAAAATTAAAGTTCGTTACTCTCGCTAAAACATGAGAACGGCTGAACCGATTTTGCTTATTTTAGTCTCGAAATATTCGTGGAAATGTAGGGAAGGCTTAAAAGGTAAGAAAAAAAAGCAAAAGGCAGGACAACGTCTGCGGGGTCCACTAGTATTATATAATATCTTATATAAAATGTGTTGACAACGATGTAAATAAATGTGCGCATCCTGTATTGTCATTAATTCTGCAATGCATTAATTTTAAACATAGATTGAATAGTAAAATATAAACGGGGAAAATAGAATAATAGCGTACTACCTACTCATAAAGTTTTATCTTTTTAAGGTCTAGTGCTGGGCACACGTCTCACTCAACTCAACTACAAGGTGATACAACGAGCCATACTCCGCCATACGGACTCAGTGCGGATCGGTATTTGTCGAACATAATACTCATGAACTTATCCTACTACTATTATAAAGGCGAAAGTTTGTAAGTATGGATGTATGGATGTATGGATGTATGGATGTTTGTTACTCTTTCACGTAAAAACTACTGAATGGATTTGAATGAAACTTTACCACAATATAGCTTATACATCAGAATAAAATATAGGCTACAATTCATAAAGAATTTTTAAGATAAAGGCTTTCCACGCGGACGAAGTCGCGGGCGGCCACTAGTAATATTATAAATGCGAAAGTTACTATGTCTGTCTGTTTGTTACTCAATCACGCTTAAAATACCAAACCAATTTGCATGAAATTTGGTATGGAGATATTTTGATACCCGAGAAATGACATAGGCTACTTTCTACCGCGGAAGAATGACGCATTCCCATGGGAAAATTCAGGTGGGCCGAACGCTTTTTATAAGAATGAATTGCTGTTCGTTAGTCTCACTAAAACTTGAGAACGGCCGAACCGATTTCAATAATTTTAGTCTTGAAATATTTTTGGAAGTCCAGGGAAGGTGTAAACGATGAGAAAATATTGATAAAACAGCAGGCAGGACAGCATTGCCGGGTCCACTGGTAAGGTTTATAAAGAGTCACTAGTGTTACGGCGCTAGGGGTGATTGTAGCGCAGTGGTTGCAGCGCTTTAGTAGTGATACCTGAAGTAAAGCAATCTAAGGCGCGGTCATGTTTGGGATGGGTAACCATTGTGACCATTTAAGCGACGCCTATTTACGAGCGTCTCCGTGCTTCGGAAGGCACGTCAAGCTGTTGGTCCCGGTTAACATCGATAGATATTAGTCGTTAAGCCTGGTCAGAGGCCCTCGGGCGGCTTAATAACATCTGACAGTAAGGTTGGTCACTTACCTTACAAACACCCCTCCACCAATCCGCACTGAGCCCGCGTGGTGGAGTATGGCTCGGATCACATCATAGTTGAGGTGACGCCTGTACCCAGCAGTGGGACTTATATTGGCTGATGAGAGAGAGAAGGACTAGTGGTACGGTCCCATCATTGATTAAATATCATTTTGGATTGTGCGTCCAATGTGCTAATGGATGGGCTACACTGTTATGTAGATTCAGTAATCATTTGGGGCTTCGAAGTCCCCTGCGATGCGATGGATCATATTCATAACCTCACCTTGTTTATTGTATTTTGAAACCTACGTACAACGTATGACGTTCGGAAATAAAGTTACAAGTTCAAAGTGGTTGATTTTAAGCTTTGTTACGGCTCCCATTTGATATGATTTTGTGACAATTGAAACGTTGATCACATCATCAGTGATATTGCTACTTTAAAACCAAAGTGCGCTTATGCAAATGTTTCGATACCATTTCATTTGTATAAAAGGCCAATTATCAACTCATCAAGTTTGCAGAAGATACTCCTGATATGATGGATTAGGACGAAGTTCGTTCATCTCTTATATATAAAAATGAATTGCTGTTCGTTAGTCTCGCTAAAACTTGAGAACGGCTGAACCGATTCAACTAATTTTGAGTCTCTAAATATTTGTGGAAGTCCAGGAATTCTTAAAAAAACAAAAAGGCAACGGAACTGGGGGTATGCTAGTCAACAATAATAAAATTCAATACATAGTAAAATTTATCTCGTCTCATCATAAATCGTGCTCAATAGCTTACAATTATCCCCCTAAATGACAAACTCATATAGTCAAGTATCAATATAAATTGAAAGTATTTGTCTTAGTCTATATCGCATTTCTCTAAGATTTCCATATTGACTGGTTCGGTAGCTAGTGAAATGCACTATGAAAGTTTCAAATAAACACACGTAAGTGATACAATATTTCCGCTTAATAATACATCCCTTCGTACCGTTTATATAAAATCATTATAATTTCTCTACATTGTCATGTATAAATACCAATTAACATAAATCAAACTTACAATACGAATACTCAACGTCGTATTTAAACGTAAACAATAAATCAGATTCGTAACGGTAAGTCCTTAAATCTACCGAATGAAACTGTCATAAAATTTAACACCCCAATACAGTTTCATTGGAGCAGCCTAATATCACTGTTCCATATCGCGGTTCGGATAGCACAGCACAGAAAGAACAGCATAAGCTCGAGGCCCTAAAAGAGCACAACACGCTAAACTATATTTTCTCACCTAACCAGATGACTGTCGCTGCTATTCTTTTTATAATTATTTAACAATTCCAATTCCATTTGCCTAGCTATGTCCTTGTCAATCAACTAGCTAAAGCTGTACGAACGGCCACACGTTAAGCTAATCACTGCGGTATCTTATGCTTACGTAATAAGGATGATTTGGCAACGAAGATGAGTAGCTTGATGTGGACCGCCTTAGTAATAAGCTTGATGTAAATTACTTACAGCCATTATTGCACCTGTTGTCCTTTTTGAAGTTCAAAATGAATTTTGAGTGACAAATACAAAAAATGGAATAGCTTCCACATAGAACGTAACCTCTGGTTTTATTTGTTTATTTATTAAGAAAACCTACAGCTTATTACACTGTACTAATAGATAAGTAGGCCAATACTAGGTTCTCCTTTTGCATACCATTAGTATTCAGTTGAGAAATAGACAATTACATTAACAATGAAAATATTATCCATTAATTTAAAGAAAGTAAACAATTTCCCAAGAAAGACACAACTAAATTTCCATTAAAGAACAAATGAAAGCAAATAGAAAATATTACAACTACCATACAGTATAAAACGATAATATTATGCAACATTACTTAATCAAAATTTAAATATTCTAACGCACTACAATATTTTCATAGCTTGATTAAGTAACAATTATTAACGTGCTTGAAATATAAGGTACAGATGAACGCATTTTTTTTTACTTGATAATGGCTACGTTAACGACAAAGCCATAAAGAAAAAGAAAAAACGCATTTTTATTTTTTTATTTTTTTTATAAGCGGCTCGACAACAGGTCAAGAAATCAATTTGCTACATTCCTAAATACAATACAATGTTTTAAAAATAAAAAATAAAAAACTCGGCGAACAAAGTTATCATTTTTTTTTGTTTTCCTAAAATTACGGGCAATGTAAAATATTAAAACAGATTAAAATAGGTCAAAACGATACAAGTAATGTGGCCATAAACTATAGTATCTTAAGACGCTTTACGATTGAATTTTTGAAGGTGTGCTTTGATATACCAAAAAATCGCAATTCACTAATTTGGTGTTATACGTATGTGCAATTCGCGTCAGTACATTATGAGCGTAATTAGATTAGAATTTAGCACGAATTAAGTAGGTACCAAACCAAAGTGGTATTCAACGACAATCGTTGCTGTTCTATCTTCTCTATGCGACCCAGGACCACTGTTTCGTCCCGTCCCAATTACCGTAATCCTAAACTAAACTGGCCAGAAGCTATTATCCGTGAACTGTTATCCTAACGCCAATTACAACTAACAAGGAAAAAGGTCCCGATCGAATGTCTTTAATTTTGATCAATACAAGCCTTTGTTTATCAGGTTACACAGGATGACATTATTGGGTGGAAACGTTTTCTTTAATACGAGAGTA
Organism: Pyrausta despicata; assembly: GCA_963921415.1. Lineage (NCBI taxonomy): Eukaryota > Metazoa > Arthropoda > Insecta > Lepidoptera > Crambidae > Pyrausta > Pyrausta despicata. The sequence goes on from OY992853.1 coordinate 6,934,050, forward strand.
ACGGCAATGTAGTCTTTTTATGCCGTGAGGCATTTTCTTTTTCTTTTTTTCAGTATGTTAATTAGTATGTACGACGTATTTTATATTGGGCGCTTATAACTTTGCTCTAAATGCTTTTGTGCATTTCAAACGTAAGGTATTTGAATATAATAATAATGAGATAGTTAGTTAGCCCTCAAAATGCTGCTATGCCCTGTGCAGGGTGTCACATATGTACCAATATAATTTAAACTTATATACCAACTTGATGTAATGTGACATGCAATAAATGATTTGAGTTTGAGTTTGTATATTATTCCTTCAGCTCAACCCAGAAACCGCGAACCAGTTATAAGATAAGACTACAGATTAGTCATAGTTGTCAAAAGGAGTGCATGTACCAGTTGTTAATAATTAGCAGTATTTAACTACTCAAGAAAATAATAACATCTCAACTTTTACCCTTATCAAAGTACAAACACGCTAAAAGAACCTGTATAAAATTCTCTCAGATCTGAAAGTGCTGTAATAAATTTCATAAGAATTCACGCTCGACGATAAAATAAAAATATATTTTTTTTTAATTCAATTTTGCCTAATCCGTATCCTACGTAAATAAACAAAAATCGAAATCTACGTAAATAAACGAATCATATATTCAGGTTATGAAAAATATAATATGTCGCTAATGAACGTCAAAATTGCATTTTATCAGATTTGAATTCTTTTCCTTCTCCCTCCCTCTCTCTCGCTTCGAGACCAATCACAGGCAAGTGCTGAGAAGAAGAACATGTGTACCTAACTTCTTTGCAAGTTTTGACAATTGGATACACCTAAAATGTTTTGATAGAACCATATGGTTTATAATGTTGGCAATGACTCTAGTTTATTTCCAGATTTTAAAGTATACACAAAAAAACTTCGTTAACACTTGACACTAGCTAAAAATATATTTCGGGCTCGACTATCGATACATTGAACATCCTTAGCTCAGACAAGCTGAACCTGTGTTCCCGTATATTAATTAAACTAATTTCCACTAGTCCGTGATATCTAGCAATATCAGACTTACTCCGGTAATTTTAGTTCTGCAAGTTTGTTTTTTGCTTGTTCGAATGCAACGTAATATTCTCAAACTACAGTCAGTTTTTAACAAAGCTATTTTTAACAGAGAGTTTTAATAACGTGTTTATTGTCGTAAATATAAGAAATAAACGTAACTATGTTATCTACTACGTTGGACTAAATTTTTGCTGCAGTACTGTTAAATTAAAAAGGCAGCATTCGAAAAAAAATGAGCATCTGAGAAAATGCTCAAAAATTCACTTACGATTAAGATAAAAAACCAAGATAAACAACCAATTTTACTGTAATCTAAGCTAATTCTTATACCAACTATAAATAACAAAGTTTGTGAGGAATAAGTTAGAAACACTTATGATAATTGAACACCTTATGGGAGTTTCCAAAGGGCAAAGGTACTCACTTGTCCTAGAAGTTTGGCGGCACATTAGCAGACTCTACACGAAACAGGTGTCCCTGGAAAAACTTTTGACGATATTTTATTTTTACTTTTAAAATAAGGTGGAAACATATAATTTTATCAAAAGCACTAACTATTGTTCAGTGTTATTGTTCTACTGCATGTTGCTTCGCGATTCAGAACTGAAAGACAATGATTTGTGCGTATCTAAACTAACCTAAGTACTATTGTAAATGTGTAGAATTGTGTTGAAAAATATTCCTTTTATATGATTAGTCAAGCTTATTATACTAACTTGAGTCTTAATGTATTGGGGTTCGTGCGCTAGCGTCTATTAGTGGAAATTTAAAGCAAAAGAATCCTCTTTTTCAGGTTAACTTGAGTCATTTATGATACTCACGTCAAAGACAGCTCTGTAAGGGCAGTAATCTTAATAATTATAGCCATGCCGTTTCATATCAAGCAACTTTCAACAACTTCTTTATTACTTCGCAAAATCAAATGTGCAATAAAAAATTCAACACAGCAAATAAGAACACAATCACAAAGACCGCTTAAAAACAAAGCGACCAGACTTTTTCTCTTCAAATGCTAATTCCAAAATTCTCCAAACTCGAAAATACGAAGTGTGAACAAGTTGGAACGCTTAACTGACAATTAGTAACTACACACTCAACACATTCCGCAGCTGAAAAGGGCGTGTATCGTGTCGCAAAGTACATGCATTCAAGTTGTACAGTCAGATGCAAAACGTTTGTCGTGTTATAAACTCAGTATGTTATTACGTTGGCAAAAAGGCATGTCAAACGCAAAGGACTTTTATTGTGAACCAACAAAGTTTTTAACGTCAAAAAAGGCAACAAACAAGAATATTAAAACAGACGCACAATTACACACGCGATGTAAAATGTTTAACTGCAATTCATATTATAGTTTTATTTTAACTGGCTTAGCTTATGATGACAGCCTTTATTTTGTTTTATTTTGTTACGTAGAACATGTGAGTAGCGATAAAGCTCACGAGAAACACGTGCAGAAGGCGCTTGCGCGCATCGCGTTGTCGGTGCACCCGGCGGTTTTTCCACACATTAGAAATGCTGCCACAGCGCATGAGGCGTGGACCAACCTGCAGAAAGCATATGAAGACAAAGGCCTATGTCGCAGGCTAGGCCTTCTGCGGACCCTTTTTGGCACCAAATTGCAGGAATGCGCAGGTATGGAAAGTTATTTGAGTAAAATAACAGACACAGCACAGCAACTGTCTGATATCGGAGCACCCCTCGACGATGACTTCGTTGCTGTAGTGATGTTAAGTGGGCTGACAGCAGACTACGACCCACTCATCATGGCCATTGAGAACTCAAATACAAAATTGTCCACGGAAATTATCAAGAGCAAATTGCTGCAGGAAAACATAAGGCGAGATGACAAGAATGAAAATGCAACAGCGCTAGCAGCTATACGGAAGCCACCAAAGTGCTTTGGGTGCAAAAAGGTCGGCCACTTCATTAAAAACTGTCCGGCATCAAAGAAGAAGACTAAACCTAAGGCGGAGGAGGTGTCCAAATCTGCAACGCTGCTGACTGCGTTATCGGCTAACGTACAGAAGGATCTCTGGTACGTTGATAGCGGTGCTACTCGTCATATGTGTCATGATAAAGAGTTATTCAGTGATTTTGTGAGTGAAAAGTCATTACCAGTGTCAGTGGCTAACGGTGAAACCTTATATACTGCAGGACATGGGACGGTCAAAGTTCAATTACAAAATGGTGTAATTAGAGACATTAGTGATGTGTATTTTGTACCTAAATTAACCACTAATTTACTATCTGTTAGTGCTATGACAGAAAAAGGTTATAGGGTTGTATTCAGATCCCAAAAGTGCACAGTATATGACCATCAGTCATCGATATTAGCAAGTGCCACTTTAGACGGAGGTGTTTACAGGCTTGATACTGAAAGAACGGTTTTGTTTAATGCTCCTTCCCCACAGGCAAATCTTGTAACTAGTGTGGCTGCTGATAGTGAGGCTGCCGCTAAAAGCGAGGCTTCCACTAGCAGCTCCATGGCAAAGGTATGGCATCGGAGGCTTGGACATCTCAACCGTAGAAGCATGAATCTCCTTAAAAGAGGTATGGCAATTGGCATTTCTTATGACAGTTCTGATTTTGAAACATGTATTTCTTGTGTCGAAGGGAAGAAAAGTAGGTTACCTTTCCCTAAGAAATCTTGTAACAGGGCCTCAGAAATATTAGGATTGGTGCACACTGACCTGTGCGGACCAATGCAAAGCCCATCATTCAGTGGTGCGCGTTATTTCTTGCTCTTCATTGACGATTTTACGAGAAAAACATTTGTGTATTTTCTTAAAGAGAAAAGTCAAGTTTTGGAGAAATTTAAGGAATTTAAGGCCTTAGTAGAAAATCAAACCACCAAGAGGATAAAAATGCTAAGAAGTGACAATGGTGGCGAATACATTAATAATGTTTTTCAGACATTCTTGAAGAAAAATGGCATCCGGCACCAGACAACTGTTCCTCACTCGCCACAGCAAAACGGAGTGGCAGAACGTGCGAACAGGACCGTGATGGAAGCAGCACGGTGCATGCTCCAAGACGCAGGCCTGCCGAAGCAGTACTGGGCAGAAGCTGTCAACACAGCCGTGTACATCAAGAACCGCTGCCCCACCAAGGCCGTCCTGAATGGCACGCCAGAGGAAAAGTGGTGTAGTAAAAAGGTATCTATTGATCATTTACGTATTTTTGGATGCACGGCCTATGCACTGAATCCCAAAAGAAGTAAATTGGATTCGAAATGCAAGCGATATGTTTTTGTCGGCTATTGTGATGATACAAAGGGTTACAGATTACTAGACCCATCAGCTCCGACAAAAATTGTAAAAGCCAGAGATGTTACATTTCTAGAGCATGAAATTGTACATAAAGTGTCACATGATGATAACTTATCTCAGACAACACAAAAAGTTGAATTCCAATCTATTCCACTTTCTGTCCGCACAGAACCATCTGTTGTGGATACTGATTTATCTGATGACACAGATTTAGCGCCAGATTCATATATTACACAGCGCCGCGTCGCAGATAGACACAGTACGATCACAATTGATGATTCTGAGAGCTCGTCAGAGCCCAGTGATCCGGCGGATGAAACATACGTTCCAGATTATAATGAGTTGAGCACTACCGGGACATCAGAGCTTGAAGAATTCAGCGACACATTGGAGGCAATGTGTGCCACCATGATGAGGACGTCCTCGGATGCTGACAACCCACAGAGCGTACAGGAAGCGCTGGGAGGACCAGATGCCGAGCATTGGAAGAAAGCAATGTCTTGTGAGTATGACTCTTTTACTAAAAATAAATGTTGGACTTTGGCTAGCCCGCCTGCCTCGCAGAAACCTGTAAAGTGTAAGTGGGTTTTCAAAATTAAGCGAGGACTAAATGGTGAGGTTTTAAGGTACAAGGCACGCCTGGTAGCCAAAGGCTATACTCAACAGTATGGCATAGACTACGAGGAGACTTTCTCTCCTGTTGTAAGGTATTCCACCATTCGCACTTTACTGGCCATAGCAGCAGAACATGACATGGAAGTAGATCACCTAGATGTGAAGACCGCATTCTTGAATGGTGACCTCAAGGAAACAGTTTATATGGAACAACCAGAGAACTTTGTCATTAAGGGCCAGGAGAATAAAGTGTACAGGTTGAATAAAGCTATCTATGGCTTGAAGCAGGCTTCAAAAGCCTGGTACGAGAAAATTGATAAAGTTTTATGTGAAAAACTTGAATTTACTAGGTCATATTCTGAACCTTGTGTATATGTTAGATCATATAAAGACTCACTAATAATTATTGCTCTTTATGTTGATGACATAATATTGTTTTGTTCTCGAAATTCAGTTGAAAAACTAAAAGTAAAAACGAAATTAATGGACATTTTTGATATTACTGATTTAGGGCCAGCTCACCAAATTTTAGGTATGAGACTTTGTAGAGAAAATAATAAGATAACTTTAGATTTATCTAACTACATTGAGAGATTACTGCAAAAGTATAAAATGGAGGAATGCAACCCGGCACCCACTCCGATGGAGACAGGCTTAAAGTTACCTAAGGGTTCCGTAAAGGATGTAACTCTTGACTACAGAGGTCTAGTGGGTTCGCTTATGTATATTGCAGTATGTTGTCGACCTGACATAGCCTATGCAGTGAGCTATCTCAGCCAATTTAATGAATGTTTTACAGAAATACATTGGAAAGCAGCCAAGAGAGTACTGCGATACTTACGGGGTACTACTAACCTTTGTTTAACATTCCAGGAAGGTGGCCTTCAAGTCTCCGCTTATGCTGACGCAGACTGGGCAAATGATGAAGCAGATCGGCGTTCTTATACTGGTTTTGTTTTCAAGTTGGGTAAGTCTGTTATTTCATGGGAAAGCCGTAAACAGAAGACCGTAGCTTTGTCTAGCACTGAGGCTGAATACATCTCCTTATCAGACTCTTGTAAAGAAGGCTTGTTTATTTGTAAATTTTTGAAAGAGATACTTAATAGAGAAATTAAAATAACAATTTTTAACGATAATCAATCTGCTCAAAAATTGTGTAAAAATAGTCTTTATCATGCTAGAACTAAGCATATAGATGTAAGACACCATTTCATAAGACAGTATGTAAATGATGGAACGGTTTTGATAAAATACCTATGTACTAATGAAATGTTAGCAGATATATTTACAAAAGCCTTGTGTAAAGAAAAGCATAACAGATTTATAGGGCAGTTAATGTTATGTCAATAAAAATAGTAATAATATGAACAAGATAAGTTTATTTTTGTATGATAAAGAGTCCCTATAATTGCCTTCTGTTGTTTAATTGTAATGTAATTTAATCGACTTGTTTGTGTTAAGTGCTACTGTGTAAGGTAAGGTTAACAGAAGACAATGTTTGCTTCTATGTTCACGTAGAATGTTTTGAATTTGTTGTTTAAAAACATGTTCTCAACATGTGTAAAGAAATATGTTTTGAATTTGTGTTTAAGGGCCAGTGTTAGATATAAATGTTTGCTGCGTAAAATGTAAACACAAATTGTCATTGTCATTGTTTATTGACAGCTCGTGTCACTTGTCAGTGATTGATTAATCTTTAGCTGTGCTGTTCACTCTCTCTTACTACTATGTGTGTTTTGTGCGGATCGATCGCGGCCCTGTGTAATATTATCTTAATAAATCTGCAAATTAGCCTGATAAAAGTCTTTTCTTTTGGCCAAACCCTTCATATTTAACTTAATTTTAGAACAGACGGCGACTCGCAATATTTTTGCACATAATGAATTGTTTCAATTGCAATGTATAATATATGAATTTCATAGTTAAACATCGTGAGTTTAAATGAAAGAGGCTTTATAACCTGAATGAAAATGTACCTACTTTCAGTATTGAAAATAAGAGTAAAGCGTTACCGTGCAATCAAAAGTTGTGTCTATTTAGCGCGGTGGAGTGTACACTCAAACAAATTAAACTCCGGAGGTCCACATTTTACTCAACTTTGACTACATATTTCAAGTGAATATGTCCCATTACGCCGGTCGTAATTCTGGGCTTTGTCCAAAACTCACTAAGCCCGTTCCGAAGAGAGCTACCAATGCATTTAATGAATTTTTTGACACCATGATTCATTGCGCTAACGTTTACACAATTGCTTGTATTTTCATATAGGTAACGTTTAATAAAACTGGCAAATGATTGGAATTGAGTACTCTGACACGTTACCAAAAAAAATTTTTCACAAAAACAGACAGAAGTGAAAAAACATTACATCTGAAAAGATGACAGCAAAATACTTGCGAATATTTCCCGAAATTGTCAAAGCGAGAACTAAAAAAAAAAACAAGTAAACAAAGACGAAAAGCAACACAAACAGAACACAACACAAACACCCCTGATGCACTTACCGACAAAATGAGCAGCCAATTTACAACCATTTACTCTAACATGAAATTGAACTTCGCCTAAGTGAAAAACCAATAGCTAACATACGGGCAGGGGTGCTCAAGCGAACAACATCAGGCATTGAGCCGTGTGGCCGCTTGCAGACAGCCATGCTTTGTTTAACAAAGGTTGTTCACACCTGACGTTGCCTGAACAATTTTCTGTCACATACAATAGTGTACTGAATTTTTTTCACATTATTTTATTTACGATGGAGATGGGGGTAGCTTTTGTGTAGCGAATCCAGCTACCTAAAAACATTCCAACCTATGCGTCTTTAAGACAAAGAAAATATAAGAAAGATACGTTAGATAAATAAAATAATCGTAAGTCATAAAATCGTGGCTTTACAACTGACAGAAAACAAATATCTATCTTAAATATAATTCTTTAAAGTCTACTCAGTTACAACAGTACCTAACCAAGAGATAAGTGATGAAAGGAATTGCTAACAATGTTTTTTTGGATTAGGTAAAGTTAAATCATATTTATTTGTTATATAACTTAGTGAAATTGAGAGAACATGGCGAGTTTTCCACGCCCAACACTTAATATCGTATAAAATACCACATCGCCTTATCTGAAACAAAGCCGCATTGATCCCATATTCGAAAGCATCTCCAACGTTTACCGTTAAGCAATAATAAAGCCATCACACGCGACAACGTACCGTTATTGTTTGTACAAAATAACGCAATCCATTCCGATGTCGATAGCTCAAAAACTTTATTTACGCTTTACGCTCCAACGCTCCACGATCCGGATTACCGAGCGGAAGGAGCGAAAACACGCGCGCATTAACAAAAACGACACATGATCATATTTTAAATGCAAAAGATTCATTTCACTCGCTCCCGTGCCTGCAATTAACGGTCCGATTAAATTCTGAATTATTTATTAACATTTTATGATCAAACAGTTATTTATTACTCCAATTATATAACGCGCGCTCTTGAAATATTGATATGGTCGCGCGATTTGAAAATGACTAACGGGGATCGATGTACTTGGAAATTCAACTAAAAAACGTTCCAGCCTTAAATCGACTAGAGAAAGTTTGTAATTGCACACGGCTGAAAGTCATTCACGTCACAAGAAAAATCTATTGCTAACTCGATATTGCGATTGCTGAAGGCAAAATTACAATGTTTATTTCTCAACAACTTTGCTTTGGATGAAATGTGAACATGTTTGTCATAGTTTTCTTAATCAAAATCCTGTAGAATGAGGTTTAATATTAGTTGATAAGGGTTAAAACTATCTCGGACCAAAGGTTACAAATTTGAAACTGCGGGGTCCTATCCTAATAATACTTTGGGATTCGATGCCACCACGTTCCAACTTTCCTCACTTGCCTTTTGTGTGTTTTGAAGCTTGTATATGTAAAGGATCTAAATCCGTCAAAAAAATCGACTTACTGAGAAAGTGACTTTTATCAAAGGGTATCATCAATACATCCCTAGCTGATAAGTAGGGTAATTCACAAACCCTTTACAAGGAAATTATCTCTTTATTGCTGTAAGATCAATCCTATTGTGACAGCTTGCCTCGCACTGCTTCGACCTAAAATAATGGTCTCGGCTAGTAGACGTCGGCAAAATTCACGTTTGAACTTGAACACGTTGACGCGGACGAAGTCACCTGGCCGAGCCCTTAGTTATCAATTATTATTTGGTCATCAGGAATTGCTTGTGTGCATCATCGGAGGTGCTTGTGGCGTAGTGGTTGCAGCGCTTTGGAAGTGATACCAAAAGTTAAGTAACCTAAGGCGCGGTCATGTTTGGGATGGGTGACTATTCTGACCATTTAAGTGACGTCCATTTACAAGCATCGGAAGGCACGTTAAGCTGTTGGTCCCGGTTAATATCGATAGATATTAGTCGTTAAGCCTGGTCAGAGGCCCTCGGCGGCTTAATAACATCTGACAGTAAAGTAGGTCACTTACCTTACAAACACCCCTCCACCAATCCGTACTGACCCCGCGTGGTGGAGTATGGCTACTATACGCACCACCTCATAGTTAAGGTGAGGCCTGTGCCCAGCAGTGGGAGATTTAGACATATAGAGTTCTTTTAGTATTTTTTCGACGCATACTAAAACAAAAGAAAAACTCTATTTTCGTCGAGCTCATGAATAGCCCGGTTAATACAGGTAAGAAAACCCCTTCCAATCAACTTGCGTTTCTCAACATTAAAGAGCAACCCAAAGCCACATTATCCCGTTGAATTTTCTACGCAGCCCCATTTTACACATTTTATTGGAATGTAATGAAGCAAAAAGTACACAAGTGAGTTGGATTATTTCCAGCTAGCGTAGTTAAAACAGATAGGCAGGATTATGTTAACCAGCCAACGTCTGAGACAAAAAATATAATAAATATACATAATTTTGGTTTAGCAAAATATTGTTAAGACATCTAACGATAAAAGAAGAAACTACCAAAGATCCCTTAGTTTCTAGGCTTGTGTATAATGTATAAGAAACCAGTCAAAGCTTTGAAATGTTATACTCGTAATAAGCGACAACAAAAGTGTTTTTGACAACTCACTACATTTTCACACACGCTAAAAAAAAAGCAGTTTTTACGTTTACTTCACTAACGTACATACGTTATATTATTTTATAAATTAATTTTATTTATTATTGTCAAAAAAAGGAAATAACTCTGTCTCAGCAGTGCATATTTTCGCATTTAGAAGAAAAAACTAAATACCTCCTTTTTTTGAAAAGAATGTAGCTCACTTGCCATCATAACTTTACTTTGGAACTCATTATTGTAATTTGAACTACACAGCGGAATGTACCAATAGAATATGATGATAAATCAGCACGTTAGTGATAACTTATCGCCCGTCATTAAGAACTGGCGAGCTGTTACTGTGAATGACTGATTTAATAAGTTGGCTGTAACATCGATCACAGTGCGAGAGAATATTACATAATTACATTACATGAGCTTATGTGAAGTCACTAGCTAAAATATAAACATTTTGAAAATGGAGAATATTTAGTGTGCTATTTTCACATAGTATCAAAGTGTTTAGGGACTTAGTCAAAGTAACAGGGCATTAGTTGATCATAAAAGTAGCCTTAGTTAAGTTTGTACCTGACTTAGCGAAGTCAAATGACATTTTCATACATTTTGTAAGCGAAGCGATCGTTAGTTTTTCTATCGACTGTGCAAGTGTTACTTCTTCAATGGGGCCCTGATATTTTAGCTAATAATTATACACACTGTATTCAACAGTATTGCAAAAAGCACCTAAAAAGTATGTTAACGTTTGAGCTGTTAAACTGTTCCTGAAAGCTTAACAAACGATTAACTTTAAATTCCAGAATGACTCTACCTATCTTTTCACATCTTTCAAAGCTACGTTTGTGATTTATTGTACATATCGAAAAATACTTTTTTGCACAACCATTTTCTTGGACACTTGCAAACAAGTTTACAAGTTGCTTGCGTGAAAAAAGGATTTTTGTGCAATGCTTCATTTAAGACTTCAACTTCATCAATTTATCAATGTTTTAAATTTATTAAAATCTTGCTAGCTTTGTAAATCATGGTCTACTTTATGTTGTCATACTTTTCTATTTTCACTATGAAGCTAGGCACGGCCTCATTTGAAGTTGCACTTTATTTATTGCAGGCATAGCTTGCTGTGAATTGAATCCAAATTACTAAAATATCTTTAGGAAGTATGCGGCTGCATCCATGCATATTGAAAGCAGCACCCCCTGTTAATTCTGAAATAAACCTAGTTTACAAAATAGATCGTTATTGGCTTTATTGAACTGTTATTTTAAGTCTTTTTACTCGTACCTAATAGAGAAAATTGGGCATTTTATGCTCAGCACGCTTAACAAAAATCTTTGCACAATATTAATTTTTTTGAAGTGAAAACTTCTTTAGCGGCGTTGAGCACTTTTGTGGCATGGGTAGAAACTGTGAAACTCGCGTCAGGTCACGTGATGCTGATCGAAAAACCGTAAGACGGTTGTTAAGTTTTCACTTCTGCCGGCACTCCCGGAGTGCAACCCGTGGATTTTTTTTTTTTTTTGTTCTTTTGTGCAAATGTTTAATAAAAGAATACCTTTCTCACAATACTCGTACGTTTTGTATTTTACTTGTCGTTAACTCTTATATTTCTGTATGGATCTTATAAAAAAATTGGTATCTGTGCAGACCAGTCGTTTAGACTGGACACAATGTTTTTATCCCTTTTATGATTGAAAAAAGAAATTCGTCAAACATTTCCGTTGACACAGATATTGGCAGAGATCGATTCGGGCCAAAACCCAGATATATCGTGAGGTCATTAATTTCGTAACATCAAAAATGCCATAAAACATATCTATCGAAACGATATTTCAGAAACTCGGACTGCCAACGGGCCTACACCAAATCCGGCAATAAAAATTTCAATTACACATTCCACGGCTTTACAGGTTCTTAAATTAAAACGAGAACGAAAAGTTCTTTATGAGAACTGAAACAATTATTCTTTTTCTGAATATTTTCGTGAAAGTGTCCGCTGTGCGACTCAGTTATGAAAATTCGAAGGATCCGATAGTTTTGTGACGGAGACTGTTGCGTATTTTTTGGAGGAAATGTGTACAGTTGTTTCTGAGAGCATAAACCTGATTTTGTAGCATTACTTTTATCAATGATTTCCAAAAAAACTAGTTTTTAATTAAAAAGCCGTTTTGGACTTGGTTAAGCAAGAAACAATTACTTGTACGAATTATGTTATTATCTGTACCTACCATGAAGGTAAAAAAGTAAGCGTTCTATTTCATTAAATTAGTATTCCTTGCTTTTGACCTTACTTTGTGAGAGTAGAGAAGATAATTTCCGTTATTTAAACATATATTTAACAAAACAAGCCCACCTCGTTCTTAAACGAAAATAACGTTACCTCACTATTCCAAGTTGTTTATTGCCAAATCCATCTACTCCTCAACACGTTGAAAGAGTGCCTGCCGAAAGTTTAATCGAGTACTATCTAGCTGGGCTATCAATAAACCCACTCCGATTCCTGGGCCGTTACCTCGAAGGTCCCGAATCTATCAGCGAAATAGACTACAGGGCACCAGGGTGTTAGGTGCCATCCGATTCTATAGGTTAGCGTTAGTTCACTCTGATAGTCCGGATTTTGGGGTTTTACCTAATCCGCCGATGGAAGGGAATGCAGGGGATTTTCGATGTGAAACTCGAGAACCTATTATTTGGAAGGCTACACGTGGATGAGGGTAAGATTTAGTTGCGTATTAGTAAAGGTATTGTTATGTAATAAATAAATAAAGTAAATCTCACTGAAATTGTGAAGTGTTTTTCCATTTATTTGTTATTTATTTAACATAAAACATACTGACTTACAGTCGCCCAAAGCGTCAGCATGCTAGTCGCACAGTAAACATGGTCAAACAAATATTTTCTATGAATTCTTTCTATGAATGCATCGAATCCATGATTGATTTAATGTTGGAATTTTCGCTTTAATCTTGAATCAGCTACTTGTGTTCCTAAATCATATAAAACTGAGACCGTCGCAGTGATAGAACTAGTTAAGACTTGAGAAAAAGTTACTTTCATTGCAATTACCAAACGATCAATGATTTTCATATTGGCAATCCGTCAGTGGTGGTGACTAATTTACCTTATATATTTAAACAAATGTCAACCTCTCAAATGGGGATGCAAATAGAGAAAACGTTTTAGCTGACGACGCTTTGGTGTAATGGGGTCAAGAAGTTGACTATTAACTAAGAAGACGCGGGTTCGATCCCCGCACTGTACAAACATTATTATTTATTTAAGTTTATTTGTAATATTGTTGATTCTGATATTTGTAACACAAGTGCTTTAGCTACTTACCACGAAGTCAGATCAATGTATGTGATGTTGTTTGTAAATTTAAAAAAAAACATCTCGCATTTCATAAGTATATTCAGTTCAAATAGAGCAATTGCACACATGGTCAGCAATATCAGTCGACACGGAATATCATTCCTAGCACGTGCGTCCACAGTTGCTAGTTAATGTCACTATTATTATGTATAGATAGTGCAAATTCACTAAATACAAGCCAGATGTCGCTTTAATCTCATTCGCACAAGTGAATTACAAGGTCGGCGCTGGACTGACGCCAAATGGTGGAACGCATCAGCGCGGTCTCGCCCGATAATTTCTTTTGCTTACAACACTTCTTGGGGTGTTTTATGTGATTTATCCGTGGTTTGAAATGTTTGTGGGAGTTTTTGTACAAAACAAACAAAATATGACTTTGAATAGTCTATATACGTATATGTAAGGCTATAAGACTGTAATAGTTACGTCACAGACTAATTACTTTCGGACTTGAACTAGAGGCTTGACTGGGTGTGTGATAAAGACGTTTAGACACGGCACCAAGCGACTTCAACCACTAGGTGGAAGTCGCTTGGTACCGTATCGATAAGCTTTAGTTGATTAAAGCATTTGTAAACTTGTAATGCATTTGAGACAAGTTTTTAACTCGTTAATCTTCCATTCAATACCTACCTAAATAAACAGCTTTTTTGATGGTGCCTATGATTATTATCAGCTCCATCAATAGTAAGTAGTTATGTTATCACATCTGCCATCCCACTCTATCACCATTCCCAATAAATAAACTTACTGCAATGTAAGCAGTTACTACAAAGTAACTGCCAAACTTCTTAAGAATTGTTTTGATGAGTCTTCTAAAGCTCTCAGATATGTCACATCAATCATTTTGCAACATAAACAGTTACTACAATGTAACTGGCTAATTTCTTGAGAACTGTTATGCTGAGTCTCTTCAAGCCTCAGACATAAACATCCTGCGCTACATTGTAGAGCCTAAATTTCATGGGAAATGTTTTGTTTAATTCAACCTAAACATTTCCGTTAGCAACTTATTCGTGGTAGACGCTTCCCGTCCCCACTCTAGACATGACTGTCCTCAGGACATCTATATATAGGCCTGCGGGCATCCCATACGGCAGTCGTAACTCGTCCCACATCACGTGTACTTCTCCGCTCCTAGCGAGTGTTAGCTTAAGTACTGATCATCGAGATCACTAGTTCGTAGTTGTGATCATCCAGATCAATAGTTTAGTAAACCAGTGTAAAAGTGTTAACTCTAACAATACAGTGTTTTTAACATCAAAACTTTTGTTTTATTTTTAAAGTCTGCGAGCCGTCAAAACTTGACTGGCGCAGCCGGTAGGATCTCGCGTCGCGTTCACGAATTATAAAGTTCCAGATAACTGTTTTCGCGCTTCGCGGCTGTACTATCAAGTGCACAACGGCGGGATCCTCGAACCAAACAAATAAGTCACCGGGCGGCAGCAGCAGCAACAGAGCAACACTTCTACACCAGCCTAGAAGACATGGTTTGGAGCGGCCTGTGAGTAAACCTCTTCACTACCGTTTTACCAGTCTTTCCTTGGCACCCTTTAATGTTATTTCACCCTAAATCGTGAGAAACGTTATTTGCTCGTAGTTCCTTAACCTCAGGATTACGCCAGCGCTAGTTTTTAAGATTATTTAAATGATAAATTTGATGAGATTAATTAATTGGTAATTCCAACACTCTTTAACTTAATACTCATGCAAATTATATTGATATTGATTAATTGGTAATTCCAACACTCTTTAATTAATTATCCAAATAAAGTTAATTGTAAATTGATATTAATTAATTGGTAATTCCAACACTCTTTAATTAATTATCCAAATAAAGTAAATTATAAATTAATATTAATTAATTGGTTATCCATAACTCTTTAAATTAATATTCAAATAAAATTGTAAATTTTTCAAAGCTTTTATCTTATTGTACTATTTTATTTTTGTGTGTATTTTAAATTGTGTCTATTATTTTGTGTGTGTTAACTAAAAGATTTAAATAGTGATTTTAAAAGTAAATTGTAAAGATGGTTAATATTAACGCCATCCCCAGTGAAATTCTAAATTTAATACCCAAGTTCGAAGGCGAACCAAAACTTTTAAATCTTTTTGTTAAAAAATGTGAATATGTAATAAATATTTATAGATCATCAGATGAAAATGTGTTACAAAACACATATGTTTTCCATGCCGTAACAAGTAGGCTCAGCGGTCGTGCCGCAGCGTTATTAAGTGAGCGTTACGATATCGATACATGGCAAACTTTAAAATCTGTACTAACCCAGCATTTTGGAGATCCGCGTTCAGAAGCTTGCATAGCCATAGAGCTAGAACAAATTAAAATCAAATCAGGAGAATCCTACATCGATCTGTGCCATAGAATTCAAGCCGTACGCAGCACATTATTATCCAAAGTAAATTTAATTGAAGACACAGGCGTAAAAGCAGCGAAAGTTATCATTTACGATAACTTAGCACTTAATACATTTTTATTTAATCTCTCCGAAGACATGATACGAATTATTAGATTAAAAGGTTGCACCTCTCTGGAACAGGCCTTAGCCATTGTAACAGAGGAGGAAAACTTCAAATTCCAATATGATAGTAAAAACAAAAACAAAAGTGCTCCAGCACCTAAACCAAACTTTTTACAAAATTCAACAGCTTTTAAACCTAACTTCATAGCGCCAACGCAAATGCCTGCATTTAAATTCGGAATTCCCCAAAACAACTACAAACCTAACTTTACCCCAAACTTTAACCAAAATTATAAATTACCTAGCCAAACAAATTTCAAATTCGGTTTACAACCCAATCAAACGAGACCCATATACAGTCCTCAAAATAATAGCAACTTTAATCCTAGGCCAATGCCTTACCGCATGCCTTCAAACTTTAATAGATATAATAGATTTGGTTACTTCAACCAACCCCCAAACAATCAATTTAAATTCGGCGTAAGCAACCCTCCGTTAGCTCAGCGCCCTTCTAATAATTTAAACACAGACGTTTCTATGCGTACTGCAGCTCCAGTACGACATAATCTAATGAATAATTTAGAAAATCCCGAAGAACTATTTTATTACGATGATGGAATAGATGAAATAGATTATTACGATTATTGTAACAATTTCCAAGATTTCGAAAATCAGGAAATCGAACAACAACAACAGGAAATCGTAGACCCGGATTGCCCGGTTGGCAATGATGAAAATTTTTGTACCGAAGCCTCTACGGACAACGATCAGAGATAATCAATCTCAACTATGACGGAATCCTAAGATTACCCCATATCATAATTCCGGAAATAGGTTCTAAATTCATGATAGATACAGGAAGCACGCGCTCGTTCATTAGTCCTTATTTAGCTAATTCATACTTCAACGCGTACAAATATGAAGAGCCGTTCGAAGTAATAAGCACTCATGCACGAAGCAGCCACAATGAAGTAATTCACATTCCCCTTTTTAAATCTTTTATGACTCCAGGAAATCATAAATATTACGTATACAGTGTAGACGATCGTTTTGATGGTCTAATAGGCAGTGATCTTTTGAAACAGTTAGGAGCAACAATCGATATGGACAGGCAGGTTCTCAGAATTCGCAATACCGAGATTCCTATAATATATAGCCCACCATACGAAGTGCGTATAGCCCCGAGATCGGAGACACGCGTTAAGCTACCTACTGAATTATCAAACGGTGACGCAATCATCGATTACCGAGACTTTGGTCAAGGTGTTCGTATGCCTAGTGCATTAATAAGATGCAATAAAGGATACGCCCACACAATAGTTCAAAATATTTCCGATAACTATGTAACCATAACAATTTCAAAACCTTTTAAAGTAGAGCCATTCAAAGAAACATCAATTCCCGTTAACAACATTAATAACTTACCAAATAACTTACAAATAGATGAAATTTTGACAGAAAACTTAAATAAACTAAGATTGGATCATATGAATCAGGAAGAACGTCATGCTATCAAAAAACTTTGTTACGAATATAGAGACATCTTTTACTGTGACAAACTCCCCTTAACTTTCACAAATCAGGTAAAGCACCAAATCCGTACAAAGAACGAAGATCCTATTTATGTCAGGCCATATAGGTTGCCTCCAGTCCAAACTCAGGAAATAAATAGTCAGGTCGAAAAACTTTTAGCAGACAACGTAATCCAGGAATCACATTCTCCGTGGAATGCCCCTGTTCACTTAGTTCAAAAAAAATTAGACGCATCGGGCGAACAAAAATTTAGAATGGTCATTGATTACCGTCGACTCAACGACATAACCACTGACGATAAATACCCTTTACCCAACATAGCAGATCTTTTTGACAAATTAGGTAAATCAGTTTATTTCTCTACCCTTGATTTAGCGAGTGGCTACCATCAAATCGAAATAGAAAAACAAGACAGACAGAAAACAGCCCCTGCCACATTTCAACGCGCAATGGACAATGTCCTTCGCGGCCTTCAAGGTTTGCATTGCCTCGTTTACTTAGACGATATCATAATTTTCAGTTCAAGTTTACCGGAACACATTTCTAAACTTAGAAAAATCTTTGACAGACTTAGGGAAACAAATTTAAAAGTCCAATTAGACAAATCCGAATTTGTTAGGAAGGAAGTCCTCTACCTTGGTCATACCATCACAAAGGAAGGTCTAAAACCTAATAATGACAAAATTAAAGCCATACTTAACTTTCCAATTCCAAAAACAACCACAGAAATTAAAAGCTTTTTAGGATTGATCGGTTATTACCGCAAATTCATTAAAGACTTCGCGAAAATAACCCAACCTCTAACTAATTGCCTCAAAAAGAAAAACAAAATTATAATTGACGAAAAATACAGAAAAGCATTTGAAACGTGTAAAGAGCTATTAACAAATGCACCTTTACTCCAATACCCAGATTTTCAAAAACCGTTTATATTAACTACTGACGCATCTAACTTCGCGATAGGCGCCGTACTATCCCAAGGAACCGTGGGAAGCGATAAACCAGTCGCATACGCAAGTCGCACCTTAAACGAAGCCGAGACACGTTACAGCACTATCGAAAAAGAGCTTTTAGCCATAATTTGGGCAGTTAAACATTTCAGGCCGTATCTCTACGGAAGAAAATTCACCATTTACACAGACCATCGTCCTCTTGCATGGTTAAATTCAATTAAAGAACCAAACAGTAAACTCACCCGTTGGAAATTAAGATTATCAGAATTTGATTATAACATTGTTTACAAAAATGGTAAACAAAACACAAACGCTGACGCTTTGTCACGCGTCCGTATCAATGCTTTAGTTAAAAATGACAATAGTTCCATGAAAGTTAACGTAAACACAGATAGACCCCCAACTCCAATTAGTATTAATTCTTCAGATTCTGCTAAGTCAGACAAATCCAATTTCTCTCGTAAAGATAAAGGTTTCTACGGATATGCCCGTTCAGAATCAAGTATCAGCACTCTTTCGGCACCGGAATCAAATCCCGGAACCGCAACCGCGCATTCCGCTAAAGATATCGATACCGAAGGTATTCCCATACTAAATGAAGCCATAGATAATAAACCCAATCAGATGATTATAGCATCTTGGACATTAAATAAATTATCCGTTTTAGACAATTCGAATTCAAAACAACGTATTTTAGAAGTAACTTTACCCGTAAACAGACCAGATTTAATTACCAAATTTTTAAAAGAATACACTAAACCTAAAGTTAAACAATTTATTTATTTCTTCGACGAAGAACTTCGAAAAAACTTCGTTGCGGAAGTTATTCGACTTTTCAAAAAGGACACAGTTAAATTCTTTGAATGTACCGAACGTATAATTAACCTCACAGACGAAAACGAACAACGCGAAATAGTTTTACTAACGCATAATGGTAAAACATGTCATCGCGGAATTAGGGAAACATTAATTAGATTAAAACGTAAATATTACTGGCCAAAAATGGAAGAAACCGTTTCGAGTGTAATCAATGCATGCGAAGTATGCAAACGCATGAAATATGACCGGAAACCCTTTAAACCCGAACTTCAATTAACACAAACACAATCGAAACCTTTTCAAGAATTGTTCATGGATTTGTTTACCATTGAAGGAAAGTACTATCTTACGATTGTAGACGCTTTCAGCAAATTGGGACAAGCAATTGAAATACCCAATCGATCTACACCGGAAGTAGTTAGAGCCCTTCTCAAATATTTTTCATTTTACGGAACCCCAACTAAACTTAACTCTGACCCAGGAACGGAATTTAACAATGCCCTCTTAAAGGAAATGTTATCTTTCCACAAAATTGAATTACACATCGGTACTCCACATAATCCTAATTCGATGGGAATCGTCGAACGTTTCCACTCTACAATTATCGAAATTTACAGACTTGCCAAATTCGAACAAAAACTTTCCGACGCATCATCAGTGATGACGTATTCAATTTCAGCTTACAATCAAACAATACATTCAACAACAGGATTAACACCTTTCGAGATAACTTTCGGACATACCGACTCTTCAAGTCCATTTAGTGTCGATTTTAATAGGCAATATACGCAACAACTGGTTAAAGAACACGTACGAAAAACGAAACACCTTTATAAATACTTAAGTCAGAAAATCATCGAAACCAAAGAGGAAATTAAAAAGAAACGTGGCGGTGAAGCCCAATTCCCAGTGGAAGTAGGTGACACAGTTTTTATAAAAGGCGTAAATACAAGACGTAGCAAAGATAAACCGCGTTACGAAAAAGCTGAAATTTCAGGAGAACTTAGTAGGAACATTGCCCAAGTAAAATCCAAAAATAGGCAAACTAAAGTACCAATTAAAGACATAAAACGTCCTCCGCAGGTACCCCCTGCTCGTGGCAACCCTGACGATCCGCGTCCAGGCCCTTCAAGTAGACAAGATTGAAAAGAATCCTGGGCTACTCCCTATTAAAGAAGGTCAAGCCATCATTAGCGATGACAAATGGACAGTTTTTAAAATACTTAATTTATCCGATATACAAATAGATTTAGATTATAACACTTTTAGGTATAATGAGTTTAAGAAACATGTAATCAATAATTTTAAGATAGGAAACTCACTAGAGTATAATAATGTAAAAACACAAACCGACAATTTAATGCTTATCACTAATCAAAAATTCAAACAAATTGTACCAATTAGCCGCGTAAAGCGAGGATTAATTAACCCATTAGGATCTATTATTAAAGCAATATCAGGGAATTTGGATAATGATGATGCAGTTAAATACGATAACATTATAATGGAATTAAAATCTAAACAAGACGCTATCTCTAATAAAATTACTATTTTATCCGAAATGGCGGGAGTAATTACCTACAACACAAATGTAACAAAAAGCAATTTCATCCAAATAAATCAAGAACTTTTAAACTTAAGAAAACAGGTAAATGAAACAAACCTTATTAGAATTGAATATAAAATTTTAACAACTTTTAACTTATTTTTACATAATTTTCAGACCATACTTTTACATTTGGATGAAGTTGAAACAGCAATAGCTTTTAGTAGATTAAGGATTCTACATCAATCTATAATTGATAATAAGGAACTATTAGAGGTTTTACAACAAATAGAGCAAAGTAATAAATTAGTTTTTCCAGCTACACTTGCCAATCTCGTCAAGATAGAGCAAACAATAGAGTTAAAAGCTTATTTTAAAGAAAATCAAATAACGTTTATCATGAGTATTCCCCTTACAAATTTTGAAATGTATAACTACTACAGAATCCTTCCTTTACCCGTCCTTAACTCCCATAATGTTACCACTATAATTGCACCTAAATTCCCTTATTTACTGGTAAAAGAGGCGAAAACTTGGTCGCTCCCCGAACCGTGTCAGGAGATCGACGAGAACCTCTACCTATGTCGCGATGAAAACATCGCTACCCATGATAAAGATCTGTGTACTTCCAGTTTACTTAAATCTGAAAATAACATTACTACATGCCATCCCATTTCAGTGCAGATAAGCGACTTATACATCAAATCGTTCTACGAAAACTGGTGGATTGTGTATTCCAGGAAACCAGTAATTATGAAAGAAACATGCAAAGGCGAAATCACCCGTCGTGAGTTGCATGGCACTTACCTCATTGGCATGGATGGATTTTGTGAAATTAAGATCCAGGAAACTGCACTCAGAAGACATCACTCTGGTGCAAGAAAAATCAGTTATGAGAAGACACCTAAGATCAATTTACCTGAATTACCAAATTCTGCAGGTAGCGATGACAAGCCCATCAACATAGATGACATCAACCTGGAAAACCTTCAGCTACTTACGTATGCTTTGAAGAAATCCGAGAAAATGGAAACCAGTGTAGTGAACCTAAAAAGTGTCAGTGTCGGAACAGTGATTTTATATGTTTTATTGTGTACCACTTTTGTAATAATTTTAAGTTATAAATTAAAGAAAATGTATCCTAATTTTTGTGCTCGAAATCCTCGGATTCCCGTAAGAACCGATGATTTCGAACTTAAGGAGGGAGGAGTTATGTTATCACATCTGCCATCCCACTCTATCACCATTCCCAATAAATAAACTTACTGCAATGTAAGCAGTTACTACAAAGTAACTGCCAAACTTCTTAAGAATTGTTTTGATGAGTCTTCTAAAGCTCTCAGATATGTCACATCAATCATTTTGCAACATAAACAGTTACTACAATGTAACTGGCTAATTTCTTGAGAACTGTTATGCTGAGTCTCTTCAAGCCTCAGACATAAACATCCTGCGCTACATTGTAGAGCCTAAATTTCATGGGAAATGTTTTGTTTAATTCAACCTAAACATTTCCGTTAGCAACTTATTCGTGGTAGACGCTTCCCGTCCCCACTCTAGACATGACTGTCCTCAGGACATCTATATATAGGCCTGCGGGCATCCCATACGGCAGTCGTAACTCGTCCCACATCACGTGTACTTCTCCGCTCCTAGCGAGTGTTAGCTTAAGTACTGATCATCGAGATCACTAGTTCGTAGTTGTGATCATCCAGATCAATAGTTTAGTAAACCAGTGTAAAAGTGTTAACTCTAACAATACAGTGTTTTTAACATCAAAACTTTTGTTTTATTTTTAAAGTCTGCGAGCCGTCAAAACTTGACTAAGTAGATTATTTTTCGATTATTTACTCACAATTGTACTACAGCACAGTGCTTAAACAGCGTGCAATTAATAGTTGTACTGTTGCATAACGTGGACAAATGACGGTTTAATCTTGTTTCACGAGTAAATTACGCACAGTTGTCATTGGGCATCCGCCAAATAGTTTTGGGACTGATAATTTCTTTTAATTGGTCGTAAACATGCTAGCTGCAAAAAAAATATCTTTATGTATAAAAAACATCTGTCAATTAAATTAAAAGCACCAAAAACCTTATTTTTGTGTTTGTTAATAATCTTTTAATAATTAAACTATATTAATTACTTGAGCACTTATTTTGATTTTTTCCACTCGATTACTTGGGCCCACACTGAACGCGCGGTGATTTGGCCTTAGGCGGACGCTTCAAATCGTATGGCGTAAGGCTTTAGTTACTACAGTATGGACGAAACGGCTTTTATCTATATGTCTACTAGCTGATCCGGCAAACGTTGTTTTGCCATATAAATTATAGTAGACAACCCTTATCACTTAGGGATATGAAAAATAGATGTTGGCCGATTCTCAAACCCACTCAATATATATATATATTTCCGCGCCCATCGTCTCCACACTCGCACATAGGCTTTGCTTTTTGTAGACTTAGAGACCAAGCAGACTGTAGACTTTCTAACGGCCGATAGTATCTTTGTCTGTTTTACTTATCATGCTGCTAAAAGAAGACAAATATAATATCGGCCGACAGAAAGTCGTCAGTCTGCTAGGGGTCTTACACATAGACTTTATTTAGAACGCCAACATGATTGGTCTGCCTAGAATACTCGTATATGGTCTACAGAATTCTACTTTTTTTAAATATTTAGAGCGAGTATGTATGGATATGTAAGGCTTCCTTACAAACATATCTGAAATATCACGTACATCTTATCCAGTCGGAGTAAATCACGATTGGCACTGGACACCGGCCAAATGGCTGGCCGCATAGGACAGTGTTGTATCCGATAATTTCTTTTGGTCGCGTCGTAAACTTATTACAGCTACACCGGCTTCTTCAAAGGCAATCAATGACTGTACAGTCAGTGTCAAAAATATAGTAGCACTTTCGTACAATGTCAACATAACAAATTAAAACGATTTTACCTTATTGACTAGTGGAATGTTTAGAATTTTATTTTACCATGGTAGTAAAGTGAGGTTTTGACGCGAACTGTACTGGAACTCTTAAAAATATGAATATGTCACTATAGATCATCATTTTGCATGCAAGTAAGAATTAAGTTAGACTAGAAAAGTACGTTTAATTGGCATTCTCGTCGCGTTACGTGATTGAATTTGCACCACCCCAGTATCGTCATTAAACTTTTTTTTTATAATTAATATACAACAACATCACATACATTGATCTGACTCTGTGGTAAGTAGCTTAAGCGCTTGTGTTACAGATATCAGAATCAACAGTGGTATTACAAATAAACTTTAATAAATACATATAACACCCAGACCAGTACAAACAGACATGTTCATGCACACAAATGTTTGTACAGTGCGGGGATCGAACCCGCGACCTCTTGGTTAAAAGTCAAAATATTGACCATTACACCAAAGCGGTCATCACTTTCAAACAGATTTTCACACGATTTTAATGTAATGTTATAATTTTGACGATCACTTCGGTCTAATAGTTAAGAAGTTGACTATTAACCAGGAGGTCAATCTCCGCACTGTACAAACATTTGTGTGCATGATCATGTCTGTTTGTGATGGTCTGAGTGTTACATGTATTTATTTCAGTTTATTTGTAATACCACTGTTGATTCTATTATCTGTAACACATTGTAATGTATGTAATGTATGTGATGTTGTTGTTAAAAAAACATATTATCATATATGATTATATGTTTTTATGATTTTATGTTTTTTAAAACAACATATACAATATACACTCACTAAAAACTTGTTTTGTTTAAGTTTAATTAAGAGGAAATCCAGGAGAGAGCACTCGTTAAAATACTTCAGTGTATTGTTATACAATGAAAAATAATACACTTACTATAAACTTGTTAGGTTTTGCGTCTTGCGTCAACTTATTGCCAGTATTTCGTGCGCAAAAAAAAAACAGTCCGAACTATGTACGGCGTTAATCAAACGGTTAGCTGTCAACCATTGTTCTCAAAACTACATATTCTAAATCGACCTTGTATCTACATTTTTCAAATTTGCCTATTCGTCAATAGACACCTTAACTATTTCAAATCAAGAGTCACGAAACACCATCGGAAAACGCGAAATAAAATATACATCTTACCTCACTACCCATCACGCACAAGCTTTTTCTCCAATAGTGTTTATACAATAGCACCAAAAATATACAACCACCTACCAGACTCATTGAAAGAACTAAACCACAATAGATTTAAAACCACACTATTAAAAATACTTTTGGAAAAGGGCTATTATTCATTGGAGGAATATTTTAATGATAAAATAACTTATAGTTTTTATTTTCTTTTGGTAATACACTTAAATATTTATAATTTAGGCAAGTGATCTTGCATTTACATATATAAGTAAATAATGTAATTTAATTCATAACATTCTGTGAATGTTTTAAATAATTTTGTACGCCTCACCATAGGCAAGTTATAGTGCTCTTAGTTTAAGTTTTATTACCATCTGCTTGTACCCTATAACTGATGCAAATAAAATTTATGATTTATGATTTAGTTTAATTACGAGGAAATTTAGGAGTGAGCACTCGTGAAGTTACTTCTTTGTACTTATACTTGTGTGTATTGTTAAAAATGAGTATTTCGATAAGAAAAAAAAATTCTCATTTTGTTATAAGTCTTCGGAATTCATTCAAGTAATTGTGTTAGCAAGAAAAAGATATCTGATAACATACATGCGAGTAAAATTTTATTTGGAATACAATACCAATTACTACGTAGGGTAAGGTAGCAATTATTGGACCGGCTCTTTCTTTGGAACAATTTGATATTTCAAAAACGAAGTAGTTGAATAATCATTTGACTGTCCAAAACGCTAGCTCTTTAATTTAATTCTAACCTCTGTTATTTTGGGTGTCGCGCTTTCGATGTAATACCGCGTTACACTGTTTATCGGGTGAATATAGTTTACTTAAAGTTTACGTTAAACATTTTTTTTAAAACGCACGCCTGATTTAGTTAGTTAAGTAGATTTGCTAAAAAAAATCTATTTTTATGTATTTCAATTTTTATCTCTATTGCCATCAATGGATTAGTGAGTTTCTATTTCATTGGTTTGGGCCAATAGCAATTTAAATTCATGTATACTTTTCAATTACTTATTTTTGTTTAATTTACTTTTTTGTATTAGGTTATCATAATTTGAAGCTAATTAACTGTTTAACGGAATTAAACCAAATAATGTACAAATTCAGTACAGTAAAAACTGATTAAAATGCTGTGCTTCATTGTATTTTCTAAAAGCTTATAAAATTATTCTCATTTATTTAAAAAAAAATTCAAGGTCCCGAATGCACCACTGCGGAAACAATCCTAAGTCCCATGATAGCTACTTAATGGTACAATTAAGAAAACCATGTTCCAAAGAAAACAACCATGGCAAAGTAGTTTTTTTCTGAAGTGAGAGTTAGTTAGTTAGTAGGTTAGTGATAAAAGTCAACAATTGCATAATGCAAGTTCTTTTAAAGAAGGTTAACAGAATATTGTATCATGTATCAAACTTTAGTCGTCCGATAGTGGCAACCTTACCCTACTCACCTAGGTATTTGTTTTCATCATTTATATCTAATTCAGTTCCATTAGTCTATTTGGGTGTCAGATAATTTATTTCATCATCCATTCTTGTTACTTTTGAACTCATATATTTTTTTTCGATAAAAACGAAACAAAGTAGGTATGTAAAATCACATTTACGTACCTACGATAATCTGGACTCCATATAAGTAGCAGGCAATTATAAAATATCACCACTGCTTCCTAAAAACAATTTCCTAAGGCCAAAACACAATATTTGTGGCATACTGAAGCTGCAACTCCCGACTGTCAGCAATTTAGCCACGGCCATTGGCTAACACGAGTCCCGGCGATAAAACTCGCATTTGAGCCCTGGCTGTCATTGAGTTACGGAGCCAATAAATTATCAAGTTCTATTTCGTTCAATAACTAACCATTTCTTATTAATTTATCAAAAATGCTGAATATTCGGAATAAGCTCATTATGCCCAATGAACATTAAGAAGAATAAATTATGGTTGTAATCTATAATAAAAAAATAAACCGCAAAATGTGTTGGTAAGCGCATAACTCGAGAACTCCTGGACCAATTCGGCCAATGTTTTTTTTAACATTCCTTAGTACGGGTATGGTTCTAGCGATGAAAAAATTAAAAAAAAAAACACCGGTGAAGTGTTCTTTGCTTTGCCGTTTCCCCATACTCGATGATGATGAAATTCTTGATAATACCTTGATCCTGATTTTGTGCAGATTTTGAGTTTCTTGCTTTGTCTTCAATTAATTTCTTCAATGTTCTTATTTTCCATATTTTTAGTGATTTATTTTCTTCATTTTTCTGATTTCCATGAAGTCTAAGGCAGGGTCGCCATGAAGTGTTTTGAAGATGGTGAGGACGTGTCAAGAGATAGACATGTGTATAGCTTGAATGTCGAATATTTTTTGGATCAATTAAAATCTTGTACATTATTGCAAAACACAATAAAAACATATTTGCTTACTTAACATAAACTTGATACTATGTCGCAGACACTTATTAAAATATTTATGTTACGTTACAAATTACAAATCTCTATACTTCACCGGGCAGGAAAACGTCTGCAGGGTCCGCTAGGAGCAAATAAATTAAAAGCTGTGGCAGAAAAATATTTAAAGATCCGTAAGCAAAACTTGCGTTGGAAATCGACTGTGGGTTGAAGCTAAATAAATCAAGGTCAAAAAGTCACAAGTCAATTCCCGACCATAAAATTAAGTAGGCGGATTGTGCCCTTTGTCAAAGCAAAAAAAAAGGGTCGGCCGTAGGATTTTAAGGGCCGAAACTATGCTTCCATACCTGTAAGTTGTGTAAAGGTACGATTCCAATTATGACGGCAAGACCCGACTGCCGCTAAACCATAAATAAACAAAGTGCTTGCGAACTTTATTTTTGTCTTCTTAAACTTGACTTGAAACCTATGCGCCCATGACTAGTTACAACCAATAAAGTATATTTTAATTCATAAGTACTACTTTTTAGTTTAGATTCTGATGCTATCCTTGCTCGGGCGAAGTGTGAAAAAGTGCTCCGTTCTTTATAAAACGACAAGCAAAATTACAGAACCAACTACGTTACCGCGCTGCACAGACGTCGCCGTTTATAGAAATACTCGTACTAAAGCGATCGCAGCTGCCGTGATAGGAACCGTACCTTAACGTTGGGTATGTGCCAGCGTGTTAATAATGTTACCGTCAAGGCGCTATAGCCTGACGTGGGTCGAGGCTCAACGGCGAGTATCAAGTTTCTCTCAGCTGTATTTCACGTGAATGTGTTAGGTACACGGAGCCAATATGTTTTTTATGGCGTAACTAGACGCGCAATTTTCCGTCTACATAGTTCCATAATCTTTGGACTCGAATCGATTTGCCCAGCCGCTGTATAGAACGTGTCGATCTAACAAAACTTTGTACAACCTTTTAGGTACACACCTATTGTGATGAACCATAATGAAAAAATTTTTTTTTCTTCTTTACAAACATGTAAAAAGCATAAATATTTCAATTTCTCAGTTTAAATTTTGTTGACCAGTGTTATCTAAAATTACCAGAGGGAAACATGTATTTTACAATAAACACAAGTAATTTTTGCGGTAATATGAATTTTTTGCCGAGAGTTTGGGTTCTTCCCATATCTATAAGAAATTTCTGTTCTTTACTTACATTATAACTATTTCTATGCTAGCCATTATAAACAATTTCATAATCATATTATTCTTCTAGCAGTCTTAGCATACGAGTTATAACCTCCTAAACACTTCGCAAGTTAAAACAATAACTACGCTTAAAACAAAACCCAACATCAATTTCATTCTTTAGCTTTCAAAAGGCAAAGTTAATATCTTACCTGCAATGTTTGTATTAGTTTATCTTGGAAACTTTTCATGTTGTTACAGGCGCAATCGATTTTAATAAAGGAGTAACTTTCAAGGGGCTTCCGGTAAGGTAATAAATGCTGCGAAGAAGAAGCCCGGGCCTGAACTACACTGTATTACAATATTTGTATTTAGGATTTATTTATCTCACTCTGTTTAGTCATGAGTGAGTGAGTAAGATAGATGCCTAGAGTGAAAAGAACGAATAGCGATTTTTTAAATGGGGACAACATCACATACATTGCTCTGATCGAAAAGTAAGTAGCTTAAGCACTTGAGTTATGAAAATCAATAGCAGCAAAGGTACCACACACACCTAGTTCCTTGACAACATTGAAAACTAGTTTTCTTCATTGTCGCCATCCGGGGCACCGACCTCAGATAGCGGCATCCCAAAACCGGTACGCAGACCACTACACTACGGAGGTTAAAGCTAAAAAAGAGGATTATGTTGCTTTGAATTTCCACTAAACCAGCGCAGGAACCCAAATACACGAACTGTAACTGCTCAGTCGACTGAGTCAATGGCTAGTAGTCTGTCGAGGAACAACATCTCCTGAGGATGCCACGAGTAGTGGCGAAACGCGTCGAGTTTTGTTGGTGTCAGTGTTGTGTTTCCAGGTGCGACTTCAGCGACCTCCAGCTCTCGTTTTTTTAAGTATTTGGGTTCCTGCGCAGGTGTCGTTTAATGGAAATTTAAAGCAAAATAATTCTCTTTTTCAGCTTTATCCATGGATTTCCGCAAAGTAACGCCTGATTCCATCAAATTCGGAGGTTGTCAAATTACACAGTAGGACCCCTATTTCGGGTGTGCAAACTCCACAACTTGTTGCGAAATGTAAAAACGTAACGAAAAGGGTAAATGTGATAACTTTTCTGAAGTAGTACCTACGTCAGCAAAGCGCGATATTGCGAGCTCTTGTGATATCCGAGTGAGAGCTTCAAGACATAATAATTCTTATTACGATTTTAAGATCGTATGCCGCCAAAATTAAGGTAGGATACAGGGAAAATGTTTATTTAGAGATTTTTCGCTGAACCCAGATTCTAACATTATACAAAAAGATTATGAAAGCGATAGAGGCGGAGTCTATAAATCAAATAAACAAATGAAATGCCAGAACCAGCTCTGTAGCAGAAATAAGCACTAAGCAACAGCCTTCTAAAAATTTACATTTTGTACACTAAGACTTATTACACTTCCGACCAAGTTATCACCAATAATGTACATTACAGGATTAAAATTATACAAAACATGGTATAGAAAATGCAATTAGCTTTAATTAATGCATCAACTGAGGTCCACAGCACTTATAATAACGTTGCAAAGCTTAAAATTAAACAAAATGGAAAAACAAAAGTTCCCGATAGCAACTGGGATTGCTCATCTGTTAAGTTTTGCGTGCTACGAGGCCTATGTAATGATATAAACCACATTACAGAAATAATATGAAACCATGTGTAAAGAATCATTGTAATCTGGCCCAATTTTCAGGAGCAAAGGCGAGAGGTCTCGCCTTTGCTCCTGGCGTCCAAAGTTAACCAGTATTTTTATGTCAAAAAAACTGTATTTACGGTGTTCGGGGGTGGGGGTGAAATGAGTATATTTACCGAGCAATTTTAGCCCTATAATATTAACCGGATCAGGCTGGGCAACAAGGCACGATACGTCTCTAATAAAAAATTCATTAGAGATTTTTCACGTTTTAATCTCAATTATCCCTTCTACACGTGGGCCGTTAGACTTAACAAATATAAAAATGCCATCATTTTATTAAGCATTCTTAATGCATAACGTTTAAACTCTATCGACACATTAAAAATTTATCTTTGTGCTTAGGCGCAAAATTGATCATAACAGACGAAATAGACGAGAAACACCAACGACTACACACACCATAGACTAGAAACACAATAAGCTACAGACACCATACATAAGAAACACCATAGACTAAAGATACCAACGACTACAGACACCATAGACTACAAGCAGCATAGACTAAAGACACCATAGATAAGTAACACCATAGACTACACATATCATAGACTACAGACACAATAGACTAGAAACACTATAAACTACAGACACAATAAACTACAGGCACCATAGACTATAGACAACATAGACAACAGACACCTTAGACTACAGATACCTGTACTAGAAACACCATACACTAAAAACACCATTAACTAAACTTCTTACGCATTTTCTTGTTTTTTGTCTTATGTACTATCTTAGGAAGCTTATCGATACTATAAAGTTATACTCGTAATCATTTTGTTATACAAAATTTTCTCCACTTTTGAACGAAGACGCGTTAGAATTTATTTCACTAGATGTGCTAGACGAGAATTATAACTTTCTGAGCTTGATTTTGCTGTTCCAAAAGGATAATTGCTCTGCCGACACGGACAAAACTGGACAGACACGTGGAATTCCAACCAGGTAGTTTAGAGCGAAATTTTTTAAAAGTTATCTTTTCTATGTTAACTTTCTAAGTTTCCAGTTGACCGGAAATATGTATGTCAGACTTTTCGTTTTATGGGCTCAATTATAAAGAGTAATTTGTACAAGACATTTATATTAAAGAATTGCAACAGTTGATATTACCGCGCTAGTAATAAAAGTAAAATTAAGATCTTGAAAAGTTACAAGGTAGTCTAACTTTGGTGCCATTTTTTTCCTGATTGCCGTCAAGAATTCGATCATTCTGGACTTAAACATGTAATATATTATATTTATTAGGTAAACGTTCATTTTATCTCTATAGAAATAACGCTAACTTTCATAAAACCTAGAATTAACACAAGTAATTTCTTTACACCGTAATTTTTAAAGATAGCTAACTTTAAATCCCATTTACTAATAAACTACTTTGTAGAATTGAATGCTACGTTGACCCAAGTTTACAGGAAAACCTCTGGAATACTTTTTGTAATCACTATGTTTCTCTTTGGTTGTTCACCACTTCTCCAATTTTCGTTGAAACATGCCTTGTTTATTTTAGGCAAAAATCGTTTTGGGTTTTAAAGCCTTGTGACGAAACTATAAGCTCTATTGACGTTATTTTGTACTCAAATTAAATGTTATGAAATTTCCTTTAGTGTCAATACTACAATTTAAAATTTGTAAAATAAGCGCTCTCCGATACCGAGGTCGAAAGTAGAACCAGCCACAAAATTACATTTAAATGAGAAAAGTGCTTAATTTTGGGACGGTTGTTTCTTGGTTACTTCTGCACCTGCAGAGATGGATTTGGTAACAAAAAGTAGAACATTTAATCTTCTTTTTAACTCATATCCAAGCGTTTCGTTAATTGTATAGTAAAGATATAGACAAGAATCCGAACTCCAATGAAAAAATCGTCAAATTTCTGTTGCTTCAAAATTAACACAGGTATTTGATAGCTGAAAACTTGAATATATTTTAGTAATAGTATTTCACCACAGCTTATAATAAACTAATCAGTAGCAGTTCTACTGCGTTTTTGAGTCACTTTGCTCATACATTGGGCTACATTGACTGCCCTACTATCAAAAGCAACTTTAGCAATAGATCGCAAACTTGTTGCACAATAGATCAAAATATTAAACGTTGCCATTTTACCTCGAGTTTCAACGGTCCGTGTACTCAACTGCCGTATTGAAGCAAAACGTGCTGTGTAAAATAGCCTTGGATATAGTATTTTTTTTTCTTTTTCATTCACCCTCTGGATAGGTACAAAGCGATTCATAGAATAATGTCTTGCAATCAGGTCCACATATTCCTAGCCACACTCTTAAAATTATTTCTCAACCCACAACTTTATTTATACCACTCAAACTGGAGGAAGCTGGTATTGAATTATTTGCGGTCTCTCCTCAAACTTGGGAGCTCGGATGTATGAAACTCTAAGAAGAAATAGACAAGTCGCCAACGCATTGTGACTGGGCATAAAATGCATTTTGTTTTGTCTCACGCTCGGCAAACTCGCTGTAAGCAAGTTCGACACTCAATCCTTTGTGGCGTAGTTTTGAAAAGTTTCAGTATGGGTCGTGTGACCATGGTTTCGGTAGGCAGTATGACAAGATAACTCGGGAGCATAGAACCTACTGACGTGTTTCATCTTGTATCTTGAAGTCATTTCATCGGGATGTTAACGACTTACATTACATATTATAACGTTTTTCAACACAATGTCTTCTTGTTGAATCGTTAGGAAAACCGACACTTGCGTATCGACTGATGGCCTTCAGGGGCCATAGACAACGTTTAGTGGTAGACTGTTGATAGTCACGTAATAACTTAGCGAAAGAAAATGTCACATCAGTTAATTTTGCTAACGAAATGACCGTAAGCTAATGCGGTGGACTAGAGCAAGAGAGGCTAACCTTCCTGCACCAACGTGCCATTTTTATAATAAATGTTGAATGAAGTTATAGATGTGCCATTAATTTATTTTGACTTCTGATCGAATGGAAAGTTGAAAAAACCCCAACATCCAAAGCAAAGAATGGAGATTACTCGCGTTCGAATGTCATAAAATACTTCTTCAGCACGGTTTTTCTTAGTTCATAATGACATTCATGATCGGTGACGTGCCCAACAAAATATTTTGTCGCGTGCCATAGGTTCGCCATCCCTGGACTTGGTCATGTAAGTTGTTCTAAGCTAACTACTACCTTCTCACCTTTTTTTTAACGTCAGGGAAATGCTGTTACGCATACCCACAAGCCGCAGGGGCAGCAGGGGGTTATGTGGGACTCCAGGCCTCAGAGAGAGAACCCGTTTACCCACTAAAAACCTGACGGTGTCCTCCGGTGCCATGTGAGTCGGGGACGTGGCGGGTTCACCGTAGGCCGAGAGGCCACAGGAATTCACCGTAATTCCCCGAACTCAGTAAACTTACTTGTGTGCATGTGTCCATGTAACGAGATCGTCTTGGTCCATTCTGAAAATTCCTGGTCACAGCAGCGTAGCATAGTGTAAAGAGGCTAGCCCGCAAGTGACAGAGGCGATGGCGACCAAGCTCTTCCGCCGTTGCAGAACGGAGATGAACAATTTATTTTTCTCTAGCAAAATGTAGCGTCGTTATTTTGTGCCAAAACTAAGACCAAAATGAATGGGAATAGATGGTAAGCGTAAATATGCTTAAATCTAAAATTTCGTAAAAGCTTTTATGTAAAGTAACTAAGTACACTGCGCTTTCCAGGATTTCGTTTTTATGTTTTGAATTCCTGAAATCTTAATATGCATTTTCATGCAAAAAATGATGCAAAATCCCGAGTCTAATAAGAGCTGTTGTTAGTCGTCTGATAGTAGACAGAGGTCTGTTGAAACCGGTAAAAACACCATTAAGCTCATGCAAAATTCATACCAAAAAATGTTGCGCATTTTATTTTAAAGACCTAGCTTATTGCAGCAACAAACAGTTTAACTTAACAACGAGTTAAAAGATATCTCGCAAACTCAGGGCTGGAGGAGACGAGAAAATCATAAGTATTCAACGTCATATTACACGGGCGCTCAACGCGAGTGCTCTCTTGAATAAATACCTAAGTACTACCATCACGATTCTTTTTTCGTAAGACGTTTCTCACTTATTCTTTCGGGGTTTCAGCGTCACTGGCGGAGGCCGCAGCGAGCTCATCATTTGCATCCAAATAGCTCCTATAAATTCGCTACCCGAATTTTCGCCATTCTCCCGGGCTCCTTCGGAGCAATTAAATACTTTTTTCTCTGCTACCCCGTCTGCGGGGCTACGGTGAATAAATTCGAACAGCCAGATTGCAGTCGGCTTCATTAGTTAAATTATTTCGACACGCTTATCGACGCTCAAAATACAGGGTGGAAACCAGAATGCGGCAATAAATTATAAATAAATAAATAATAAATAAATATTTCACAACAATCACACCAATTCTCTAGTCCCAAATTAAGCTACGAGGCTTGTGTTATGGGTACTAGACAACGGATAAACATACTTAAATACTTTTTTTTGTAAATAAATACATTTTATACATAGAAAACACCCAGACCAGTACAAACACACATGTTCATGCACACATATGCTTGTACTGTGCGGGGATCGAACCCGCGACCCTTGGTTTAGAAGTCCGACATGTAGACCACTGCACCAAACGGTCGTCAATTCAAACATTGATAATTCGAGTTCTTATGAGTATTTTATTATTAAAAGTCCTATCATCAAAGTTACACAAATGTTTTTTTTTAAATAACATAAATAATCGAACCTTATTCAGTACCTAAACGACACACTCCACTTATCATACATTTAAAAAAATATATGTCCACTAGCGGACCACGCAGACGTTGTCCTGGTCGTTGTTTTTTTTTTCTTCATAAGAACTATCCCCGTACTTTAAGGAATATAAATAAAAAAGAATTGGCCAAATTGGTCCAAGTATTTTTGAGTTATGCGTTTACCAATACATGTTGCGATTTTATATCATAAATTATCTAAACTATGCTTGATTGATTTTTTGCATGAAGACTTGGATCATCGTTAGACAAGTATTTTTTAATTTACTGTCGTATGGTGATCTCCACCCTGTATAGTTCGCTGCGAAAACTAGTTGAATACGATTTGCGACTTTGCGAAGTTGAGTTACATTACAGTTTTGTCTGGTGCATTTAATTAGTCGGGGTTGAAACTCAGCTGATATTTCAATATGTGTAACGCTGGAATTGGTTTCGACAAGGTGAATGATGATCATTTTGTGGACTTTTTGTATGACTTATTGGCTGTGAAAAATCATATTAAATCTCAGGGAATCGATATCCGAAGATTAGTATCGGTATATATACAAATAAAAACGCTGACTTAACGTCAACACTATTTTCCACTAATAAATGGAAATAACTTACATAAAAAGTTTTTTTTTAATTTTGTCAGTTTTGTTGTAGGTGTATTGATATTAGTTAAATCTAGTAGTCGTGTACCTTACTACATGCCTACATAAAAATGTAACTGCCTACATAAGATATTTAAAAAAGCTTTTTTTACACTTTTTTGTAAAATCAGGTTTAAGCGGATCTAACGTTCCGGTATCCACGAAAACATTTAGCAAATAATTAAAAATTGAATTTAGTACGTAGGTACTCGATATTCGCGCACTAAAAATTTCAAAGTAGAAAGTTTAAATTTACTTACCAATCCTGCTAGTGGCGACTGCGGTTTTCCTTACATTATCGACGGCTGATTTCGTCACGCGTGTGAACTGCCGGACCGGGGTTGGTTCAATGTACTGGAAATGATAAGCGTCTCAACATCCCGGTCTATGCAACTTAATCCTGCTTCTATTGGACTTTATCTAGTCGTCGACGGACTTCTGTGGCTAGAAATTGTGTTTTTAACATCTAAAATTGGATGATAGTGTGTTTCACTACGTAACGTGACAAAATAGCCTTCTTGCTCTGCTATGGTCTGGTCTTCACAGAACTTCTTTTTGTTATGGGAGCACAGCTTTGTTAAATTAAAAAAATACAGATTTTCCAGACCTACAGTAAAATGTTAGCCGGATTTCGTAGAAGCCATAACGTCAAACAATACCTAGCGCTGATTGCCGTTTTAAATCGGTGTCGTTTTATGCCACCGTTCTTAATAATAAAAATATTATGATTTTTTATCAAAAGATTATATATGTTCGAAATGAAATCCTTGACTATTGATAGATACAGATAAAGGAAAACATAAATAAACACTTTCACACCCTTCTCCGTCGCAATAACGCTAAATTTGTGAACTTGACTGTACAAACAAAACTTATCTCGGGGAACCCGACGGTCTTTCAGTGACAGCCCCAACCGCAGGAAGGTACATACTTAGTGCAGTTTTTTTCTTTAATATGAAAGAAATTCCGTAAAGATTAAGTTTGAATGTGTGTAGAGAATTGATAAGTAGTGGTAAAAATTGAATAAATATGCTCCATTTCTCTTAAAATTTCTCCAATCGCAAAGGTCAATACCCTTTGAATGGAATGCTTTAAGAGAAAGGAATCTGAGTAATAGGTGCTTAGAAGGTTAATATTGTAAGAGATCCCTTAAAGATTAAATTACCAATATGCGTCTGAATTTCAAGGTATTGCTTAATTAGTGCGATAATAAATGGGTTTTACAATAACGTTACCAAGGGAATAAACGTTATGGTAACGCAAAACATTCCTTTGATAACAGTACATCGATCTGAACTGAAACACAGAATTTATAATCAAGATTTTTCGGATTTCAATTCAAGACTCAATAAAATGTAGAAAGGAATTTCCACACGCAGGAAGTAAATGTCAGGGTCTCGATTTGACCTCTCGGCTGTGATGTAAGGGCATTGTTGTTTTATGGTTCTCCTTTTATCACGAGATAAATCATGTTTTTCTTACGTCGGCAAGAAAGCCTCTGGCCCTGAAGGATAGTGCTACGTAAATACAGATGATATAGGCGTGTAGTCCTTTGCGTAAGTATAATGAGAGCCTTTCGGGGTTGTTTTGGAACTGTACACGATACGGTGACACTAAAGGTTATGGCACACTTTACGGCACTAAGACAGCATGAGTTCGTCCCAGCACTTTTAATTTTAATTGGAATTACGTTTACACACACTTACAGTGCGCGCTGTTGTCATGCTGCGTCCGCTGCGAGCCTATATTCAGTAAGTAGTATACTGTCAGCCTATATTCAGTAGGTAGTATAGTATATTCTTGGTTTTAGATATACTGTAGCAGAAAGCGCTTTTTTGTATTGACAATACGAAACTTATTTTGTGGCACACAATTTAATGTTCTCATTTGTATGACAAGTGGCCGGTGCGTGGACCAAAAGCTAACAGCCGCGTCAGTTAGAAGCTCGACAAGCTGTGCTGTGAACCATTGTGTTATATGCCAACGAATTAATATAATATATAATATAATATACAACTACATCACATACATTGATCCGACTCTGTGGTACTTGTGGTAGTGTAGTACTTGTGTGGCACTTGTGTTACAGATATCAAAATGAACAGTGTTATTACAAACAAACGTAAATAAATACATATAACACCCAGACCAGTACAAACAGACATGTTCATGCACACAATTTTTTGTACAGTGCGGCAATCGAACCCGCGATCCCTTACTTAATAGTCAACTACTTGACCTTACACCAAAGTGGTCGTCAATAATAGTCTTAAGCGGCATAGAAACTCTTATTAACGAGTTTAAAATATCACAGACCCTTTTTTACCATATCTACTAAATTTCATTCCTGAATTCAGGCAGTATTTATCGAAAACCGAAGGTCATTGAAATTTTACTAAATCACTCACCGCCACCAAAGCTAGCCTAAAATGTAAGTCTATTTTTGCGTCTAAACACAGCTTAACCTAGGTTAGGTAATCTCGCACGTTTCGGAGTATTTCGAGCTCAGCCCCCAGCAATAATCTGCCATTCCAAGTCCCTAAGTTCAAGCTAAGCCTAAGTATTCCCAAGTTCACAACTAAGTTTCGGCGTCGGTTATTAACAGACCACTTGTATATAACTCAGTGATATTAGTTAAATGGGCAGTTGTTGTACAGATCTTAGAGTTACGTATATGTACAAAAATATCTATGTGGTGTAGAAGGTATCGATCATGTGAAAATACGCTAACCTTAATTTACTTGTGTAGCAAAAACAAAGCTTTAGTCATGGCTGTTTACATAATTATCACGCCACAAAAATAAATTGTTACGTTTTCAAATTAGTAGATTGCTTTCATTTTCATAAACCAAAACACTGCCGTACTTTTAGAATATGACTTTACCAATGCTTAGGGCCTTGTTTCATAGGAAACTGGATGGTAAACATGTTTTTTTGAGACTTCTCTCCATGAAAATAGTAAGAAATATACTCGCTTTTAAGTTGATAAACCATACCTAGTCTATACAAATTAATTTACCCCCAAAAAAATTAGCATGTAGTTATAACTCATTTGCTCACATAAAGAACAGTGAGCAAGACAACTCGCAGGGGTTGCTTTCTTTTAATCCTTCATTATTGTTGCTAATCGCTGTTGAACAAAACCTCAAAGATTAAGTTTGCTCGTCCCAGGATAAGAAGGCATGGCGCTAAAAGGCTGCGGCGTCCACATCCGGCTACGCCGGAGATGGGCTATCGTCGTCCATCGACACTGTAGTGCTGAAGACACGTCGATGTCGATGAGTTAAGCAGTATTGTTAAAATTAAAAATAAACTTAATGTAATGTTTTTTTTTTATATGTAAAGTGAAGTTTTGTGTTATAGAGGTCGCAGAATATGATGTACGATTAACTTAGAGCCTTTCGGCATTGCGAACACTTGCGGCATAGTGTGGCCGAGTCATGGGCATTGGTTAAAACGCTCTCAGTCGCGAGTCGCGGCGACAGTATATCGCATATGTGCTAGCGGTTACATTTGTACCTAACAAAATTCGATGCTGCGTCAAATTTTATTTACGACAATTGCGGCGGATATGAGAATATTTCCAACAATAGTAAGGTTACGGCATACTTACTGAAATATACTTCACAGAAACACTCAGAAAAGTTCATACGAGCATTTAGGATCGTTCAAGCTTGACGTCTTTAAGAAAAGAGCGGAAATTAGCAAGATGACTTTCGACTTATCTTTATCTTAAGATTGCCAATCGTGAGACTTAGGAATTTTCTTTTCAGTTGTAACATTAAAATTTCTTAGTTCCTTACAGTTTAGATTGGTTTGAGAAATTACAATCTTTTTACAAAAGTTCTTAAAAGTTTTTATAAGGCGTTACTTGCTATTGTTTTTCTTCGTATTTAATTATAATTATTTGGAAGAAATGAAATGTTTAATCACTTCCAAACAATGGTCCCAAATACATAAACTATTAACTATAAATTTAAAAATATAATACATATTGTTCCTAAATATATAAATAGTACAACGTTTATTTTATACTATTAACATATCCGGGAAAAAACGCATTTCCTTATTTAGATGTACTTTTTAATGTGACAACTGCCAAAACATCCGATCTTTCGACATCCCAAAACAAACGCAATTTAGACTAAGCCGTGAAACTTTTGAATTTATTTTTCGGAAACATTCCTGCGTGACTCTAAAATCATTAATCAGGCTTCACTTTGGCTCTGGCCCAGCCCTGCTTCCCTCTCATTTGTATTTACTGAAAGAGTTTCAACTCATAAATCATGTCTTTTGATAAATGAACCCATTGAATTTTTCCAAACCAGCCGGAGAGGTACGTCTGCTAAACCGGTGTAATCTTAAACCGTTCAAGCAGCGTCTAATAAGTTAATTTTTCGTCGCTTCATATCGGATTTGAGATCATTTTTAAAAGATGTTTTCGTCACTGTAAACTGTTCCGTTATTTTTAATATTTAAAATGTGGTTTTTAATATGTGATGGAGATGAGATTCATTGCTTTGGAGAGTTTTCTACGAAAACATAGGTAAGTATATTACCTATAAGTATTATTTGTAATACTTTCAATACGATATTATGCTTACGTAGTTTCAGACTACTTTTTTAACTAACACTTAGTATCAATAAGTTCATCAAAACTGAACTTCCAGAAACTACGACCATACGTTAGTGTCGCAGCGAATCATTTCCATAACACAAAAAACGGTCAATCCACGATAAAGACAGCAAAGAGCAAATTTCCACAAGACAGCTAACTAAGCTCCACTTTAAAGTTCTCCAGTATGAAAAGCCCAACTTAAAAATTAACAAAGCACTTGCTAAAACTTCCCCCAAGTCGCACTAGACGAAGCTTCCCGTGCATCGTATGGGCCGTTACAGTTTGTACACTTTAATTCTATCAGACTTCCCACGATTGTTTGCGCATCTTCGCTGCTAAATGCACTTCCTTACCCCTATGGAATAAAGTTCAAATTCTAAGTTCGTGAGCCCGTCAGACACAGCAAATAGCTACTTCATCCGAATCTGATTCTCAAGTGCGATTACCTGCTGCAGGCAATATTGTTCTAATTTCGAACTAAAGCACATACTAGTGTCTGAGTGCCTATTCTCTATCATGAGGCTGAATGTCTGCATTGTAAATGGGAATGTAATAAACTGCATATTACCACGCAAAGCACCTTCTTGCATAATTATTTGCTTCGCATAACTCACGGTACATACCATACTATACTAAATACCGGAACAACTCGAGTTGTTATATAAAAAGAATGATAAAAAGTATTTTCCACCAAATCAGAGTTGAGTTAAATTGAAGTGGTTTATGGTATGAACTTTTATGTGCCAGATTATTAAATACTTTTAAGTGGCCTATTTTAGTATCCACTTGATTAATTTTGTTTTCAATCTAAAAAAAACAGTCTTTATGAAAAAAAGAGATCTTTTAAAATAATACAACTGTGTACAGATATACCAAGAAAACAAGAACTGTAAAAAACTACTCAGCATTAAAATGTTATTTAGAATGGTCATTAGTAGCTTCACAAAAGTCCAGCACTATTCATTAATGTGAGCCTACGTACCACATTCAAAAAAGATTTAAAAATATATATTCAGTATTCTACGTCGGCAGTTTGGTACGGATTAGATTTATTATCCCATTTCAACCTTAAAGCTAAAAGCAATAAGAACACATCAATACCACATAACTTATGGGTATGCAAAGATTGAGATGTTAAGCAATTTTCAGCTTTATAATAAAGCAACAAAGACCACGGATGTGGTTGAGGCGGCAGCGATGGCAGGACATTAATTTGGTGAAACTCATTCGATATAGCAGAGCGTAGGTAATACAGCCAGCTTACTCGTATTTTGCGGCATCAAAAGAGGTATTTATTGGTATCGGATTTTTCCTTAGGACGTTAATTTGTAAGCAGAAATTTGGTTATGATTTGGAGTATTGCAACAATTCTGATACAACTTTTAATTTATTTATTTAAGTTCTGCACAAACATGTGTACAATGGTGGACTTAATGTCGAAGGCATTCTCTACCAGTCAACCATAGGGCCAAGCAGAGAAAATTCAGGCGGTGTACATAAGTTAGTTAGTTAGTTTTGCAGGGCTTTTTTCCGCACTTAGCCTCACGATTGGGCCATTGTGCGTGTTTGCCTCTATTCCAACCAACCCAAGCTCTCCCAGAAGGCTAGCAGCCTACCTAGGCCACTAAAGATTTCCTGGAATGATGTTGGGTTTTTTAGAATGTCTGCTCGCTGTTTTTCCACGCTTGTGCACTCCATGAGTACATGCTGTGGCGTTTCCTCTTCCTCGAGGCATCCTCTGCATCGAGGGCTGTTTGTTACACCTATGTTAAATAGGTGCTTGTTTAGGGGACAATGGCCTGTTATTATCCCTATAACTCTGCGTAGATTGTCGCGCGTTAGTTTGGCGAGGTTGCGGGCAAGCTTTTTAGATGGCATCTGAACTGCATTTTTAGTTTGCCTGCAGCCTTCACTGCTTGTCCATTCTAGCAGATGGTTTTTTGCGGTGTCTTCTCGCAGCCATGTTTTTATTTGGGCCTGCGGTATAGGTAGTAGCGGTTCCGGGCCAAACACTGTTGTCGCGGATCCCTTTTTCGCGAGTTCATCGGCTGCGTCGTTGCCGAGAGAGTTGCTGTGTCCCTTGATCCACTGCAAGGTTATCTTATTTTTCCTTGCAATGTGTTGGAGTGCGTTGTGGCATTCCAATATGAGGGCAGAGGTTATGGTGTTGTTTTGTAGAGCTTGAAGCACGGATGCACTGTCCGAGACAATTTTGATGTTGAGATCTCCGACGTCTCTGGCTGCAACCGCCTGTG
Source organism: Pyrausta despicata (assembly GCA_963921415.1). Lineage (NCBI taxonomy): Eukaryota > Metazoa > Arthropoda > Insecta > Lepidoptera > Crambidae > Pyrausta > Pyrausta despicata. Next base: position 6,976,496 of record OY992853.1, read on the forward strand.
CTGCTCTGATAATTCCGATACATTCTGCTTGGAAAATTGTGTTTAGTTTGTCCAGGGTGGTTGATATGTTGATGTTTAAGTCGTACGAGAACACTCCGGCTCCAGTTCCTTGTGAGGTTTTGGAGCCGTCTGTGTATATCCTAACTTCTTTGACGCCAGAGTTGTCTTTCCGTTCTTCGGTAAGTTGGATAATGTATTCTCGATCAAAGATGTAGTGGCATGGTATCCTGTCCATGGGTGCATCTAGAAGGGGTCTTTCCTTCGTGATGTCCTCCATGATTCTGGAGTGCGTTGTCATAGTGTTTTGTTTCCATAGCCCATTTGCTCTCAGTCTTAAGGCAGCTGCCTTTGCTTCTTCCTGTATGACCAGATGAAGAGGTCTAAGGTTCAGTAGGAACTCTAGGGCGGCTGATGGAGTGGTTCTCATACATCCTGTAGCTGCTACGCTCGCTAGGCGCTGCAAGCTTTGTAGTTTGGATTTGATAGTGGACAGTTGCGTTCTGGGCCACCATACAACTGATCCGTAGGTTAAGGAGGGTCTGATAACTGACGTGTATAGCCAAAGTGTGATTTTTGGATTGAGACCCCATTTTCTGCCAAGGAGTCTTTTGCACTGATAGAATGCTATACAGGCCTTCTTAATTTTGTTGTCAATGTGATTTCCCCAGTTCAACTTGCTATCGAGAGTGATACCCAGATATTTTACTTGAGTTGATAGGGTTAATTCGGTGTTAAATAATTTTGGTAGTTTTAGATTTGGTAGCTTCCTTTTGTTAGTGAAAAGGATGAGCTCTGTTTTTTTGGGGTTGACTGACAGCTGGTGTTCCTCACACCATTTCTCTACAATCTGAAAAGCAGCACGCATTACATCACAGAGGATGTTCTCTGCGTTCCCATTTATCAGAATTGCTAGGTCGTCTGCATAACCAATGGTAGTGTAGCCTCTTTCGTTCAGTGTCCTCAAGAGGCTGTCTACTACTATGTTCCATAGGAGTGGTGACAGAATGCCCCCTTGGGGGCACCCCCTGACCACCCTTGCACGGGTGATCGTTTTTACCGCAATTTGGACCGCCCTTTTACTGACCAGCTCATTTATCCATTCCGTTATGACTGGTTCTACTTTCAGTTTTTGTAGGGCGTGGTTGATGCTGTTGTGCATTGTTTTATCAAATGCCCCTTCTATATCAATAAAAGCGGCAAGTGTTGATGCTTTGTTGTTAATGGCCGATTCTATTCTATGCACTACCATGTGTAGTGCTGACTCTGTTGATCTGCCTTTCCTGTAGGCATGTTGCTGTGGGTGAAGAGATCTGGTTTTTAACACATCGTCTCTTAGGTGTCTATCTACTAGTTTTTCTAGTGTTTTCAGGAGAAATGAGGTTAGGCTGATAGGCCTGAAGGATTTGGCTAGGGTGTAGTCTTCTTTGCCTGGTTTAGGCAGGAAGACTATTTTTGCCTCCTTCCATTGCTTCGGTACGTATTTGAAAGCTATGCAGGCTCTATAAATTTGTAGTAGGTGATTAGTGATTTGGTTCGAGTGCCATTGTAGAAGCGCTGGAAATATGCCGTCCAGTCCAGCGGATTTAAATGGTTGGAAGCTTCTCAGGGCCCAGCCAATTTTATCCGTGGTTACGATTCTACTTGCAGTTTCCCATTCTTGGATAGTTGGTGCTTTTTTGTGTTCATCTTGCCATTCGGAGTCTGATGCAATCTGACTTCCGGGAAAGTGGGTCTCTAGGAGTAATTTGCAGGTTTCGTGGTCTGTATTTGTGTAAGTGCCGTCTTCTCTTTTGAGAGAGCCCAGAAGATTAATATCCCCTTTGGACAGTATTTTCTTGACTCTCGCGGCTTGGTTTGTTGAGTTTATGCTGCTACAGAATTTGTGCCAGGCTTCCGTCCTCCTGAATCTGATACGTTTCTTGTAGTGTTTCTGTGCTGTTTTGTATTTGTCCCAGGCTTCAGTGGTCCTGGTATTTTTTGCCTGATTGAACAGTGTCCTGAGTGCCTTCCTGAGCCGTTCAAGCTCTGGCCCCCACCATCGACTTTTGTCCGAGTCTATAGGTATGACGGCGGGGCAGGCTTCTTCATAACTGCTCGTTAAGGCAGCGGTCAGGAACTGTACATTGGTTTCTATGTTGTCTGTGCTGAGTGTCACGTCAGAGGGTTCAAAGTCATTTAGTTTTTTGGTTAGTGTGCGTGTGTATTTTATTGTATCTGTCTTACGGGGGTTACGATATGGGGTGGGGTTTGGTGGTTTTATGTTTATTTGGAAGCAGATGCGTCTGTGGTCTGCGAAGGACGGCTCGTTGGATACTTGCCATCCTTCGATGAGATCTGCCGCCAAGTGTGTTGCCAGAGTGATGTCGATAGAGGTTTGGCATCTGGACGTTACAAAGGTGGGCTCTGTGCCTCTGTTTATAATGTTCAGATTGGTTTGGAATAGGTATTCAGTTAGTTGCTCACCCCTTTTGTTTGTATCCTTACTTCCCCACAGAGTGTGATGTGCGTTGCAGTCTGCTGCAATGATGATATCCCAGTTACTGGCTTCGCAGTGTTGTACCAGCTCGGCTAGTTCCTTTGCGGGAATTTCGCCTTCGCCTGGCATATACACCGAAGCCAGCACTAGGGTTGTTTGGTCCTCTGTAGGGTTTATTTTAACGGCTGTAAGGTCTCTAGAACAGAAAGGGTTAATTAAGGTGGCATTCATAGTTTTGGGTATGACAATACACGTTCTTGGTTTTTCTGCTGGTGTGTATAGTAGTGACTTACCACTGATGTTGTTCAAGCCGAGTATTTTGTTGTTTCTGATCCAGGGTTCCTGGATCAGTGCGACGGTTTGGTTGTCTTCCTCCAGCACTCTGCGTAAAGTGACCGCCGCAATTTGTTTGTGCTGGAGGTTGGTTTGGATGACGGTGAGGGAGCTAAGGGCTGGGGCTACGTAGCACGCCATCTTCGTCGCTAGTGTCCCCCGCGCTTATCAGCGGCGAGCTCGCCTCCATCCTGCTCAGACCCGGTTGGGGAGCGGAGGGGGAAGGCCCTGGAGTTGCCGTCGTGTCGTCGTTCACTGTCGCTTGGTCAGTTTCGGCCGTGGTCGCCTCTACTGAAGGGAAGAAGCGAATGTACCCACTTCCCGTCATGTGGGCTACCCGGCGGTCACGATCCATGATGGTTTGCCTCTGGTCTTCGGGGATTCCCAGGACAAGGTGAACCACCTTCTCCCTGGAACTAGCCTCGCCAGGTTGGTCGGTTACTGACATGTCGTAACACTGCCAGGAGTCGACTTTGTACCAGGGGTTCTGGGCACAAAGGACTTTCTGCAGTGTTGCGGAGTCGGTGATGCGGGTGTGTATCAGGAGGCCTGCTCTGAGCCTCTTTTTTAGGTCTGACTGTCTGATGACAGCCAGAGTGGTTCCGGGTATGGGTGATGCAATGTTTTGGACTTCCCTCTCGAGCCAAGATAGAGCGTTCGCGTTCTCACACCACATCGCGAGCACCCCATCCATGAGGAAGGGGCGCCCCCGGAATGATGGAGCCTGCGCGCTCGGAGTCGGCGGGGACAGTACCGCTTGCAGGATTCTATCATCGATAGTTTCCCTGAGCTGGTCTGCCTGCTCCTGCGAGAGGTCGCGTGGGGGGGCGGTGATAACCGCTACTCTCAGATGCGACTGACTCGCGTCTGCGTAGCTCACCGTCCGCCTCTGCCTCGTGTCGGTTCTCGGGCGCTTGGCTTCTCCCCTGGGAGTCCGGGTTTCGTCCAGCCGAGCTCGCTTCGAGGAAGCACGCTCGTCCGGGCCAATCCCGGCCCCAGTTTGCTCCCCTGCGGGAGCAGTGGAAGCCACCGCCTCGATATGTCGACCTCGGCAGCCTCTCGGTTTCCGTCTCCGCTTCGGCTGATTCGGTGGTCCGTGGTGTGATGGCGGTGACTCCGTTCTGTGCCGAGCCACTCCTGCGGAGGTCACCCCCGTGGAGGTAGATGGCACAGGTTCGCGCTGCGTTTCCGCTGCTGCGGTCGGTGTCACTCCTGTTGTTGCAGGCTGTTGGGCCTCCCTGCTCGCGCGCCCCGTGGGGTGACTGCGTTCTGGTTGGCTTGCCAGTCTGATGTTGTGCGTGGATGTTGACGCGGGTTGTTGGGCTTCCCTTCTCGCGCGCCCTATAGGGCGACTGCGTTCCGGTCGGCCCGCCAACTCGTCGTTGTGTGAGGGTGTTGTTGGTTGTTGAGCTTCCCTTCTCGCGCGCCCCGTGGGGCGACGGCGTTCTGGTCGGCTTGGCAACTTTTGGTTCATTGTGGTTAGTGTCTCTGGCTGTTGGGACTCCCTCGTCTCGCGCGCCGTGGGGCGACTGCGTTCTGAGTGTCCTGCCATTCCTTGGTTATTTGGGGTTGGTTTAGCGGCCCTTTTGAAGGGGCGCTTGTGGTGGGCTACTACCGTCCACTCTGACACTCTGGTGGTGTCGGTGGTCGAGGTTGACGGTAGCAGTGTTATAGCCTCTGCGAGGCCTGATAAGTCCAGGCTTGGGTCTGGTGTTGAGCGCAAGTTGTCCCCCCCAGAATACGTGGGACAGACCGAGTTAGACTCGGTGAGGGATTCTCCACTGTGCGTGGTACCCTCCTGGGGTATAACTTTATTTTCTTGTGCTGACATTGTTTTTGGTTGGGCGAAGAGGATGCACACTACCTGCCCATGGTGAGTGTGGTACAACATTTTTGGGGGTATTTAGTTCCCCAAGGCTGTGTGAGCCTGGAGTGTGGATAGACGCCGCCACAGGTTCGGCTAGGCAGGATTGGACTAGGAGAAGGATGGGTTATAGGGGAGGAAATAATGGGCGGTGTACATAAAGTAAAAGGCAAAAACAAACAATTAAACTGAAGTTATTTAAGTACAATTCTTTTTTATAAACATACAAACTAATTACTTACATAAAATGAAATAAAAATACATAAAAAATCATAGACATACATTATTACGTTAAGGATGGTACACATGGTTAGAACACAGTATCACTGTGACAGGAGAGACAGTTCGTTCATTTTAATCATTACAAAAAAAAAAAAAAACACTCAGTGTGTAGTGCAACGAAGATTTAGCGTATTTTATATAGCTAAGAAACTGACAAAACAGAAACAACATTCCGTTTCTGTCATGTCATGTGTGTTCGCTTATTTAATTTACTTCCGAATCATATTCAAAAATTGCAATTTAATGTTTTTAAGAGAATAATTTTTAGGGTACACAAAATTGAACACTGTTTTTATGGAATAGACGGGTACTCAAAATTTTGTTGTGACGGTCATCTGAAGCGAATTGGAATTGGTATTAATGTGTGAAATTCTATTATTTTATTATTTTCAATGTTTTATTAATTTTAATTGTAGTTTAGTATAATTTGACATGATTTACAAGCCTCGTAGCTTAGTTTGGGACTAGAGAATTGGTGTGATTGTTGTGAAATATCTATTTATATTTATTTATTTATTTAATTAAAAATGACATATGACTACTAGACAAGATTCAGACCATTTAGAGGTCATGTATTTTGAAAAAATCTTCAAACATCCAGTGCTGATTAATCTTATTACTAAACTGTACTCGTATAGGAAATTGTAATTTTAAGCACCGTTTAAAACAACTTTTTAATGAAAACAAAAAAGTACCGTGGTCCATACTTTGATGGACGAAAGCCTTTCCAAGTATAGGACACAGCACGTCAATCGCACAAACTGTGTAACAAGCTATTAGAGCTCAAATTGATCTGCCTACTACGGTTAAAATAATCTATATGTTAAAATAAACATTATTCCTTCGTAGTACGAATACTACGATTTCTATAGCAGGTAGCAACGCTACGAAAATCTGTAGCACCGTAGCACTTTTTCGTAGTCCACTTGTTCTCAATCGTAGTACATAGTATAGTAAATAACAATTGATATAAAAAACTATTTTTAATTCGATCTATTTAGGATTTCCTATATGTGAACCATACATATAGGAAATCCTAAATAGCTAATTGCCAGCTTTTCACAGGTTTTAACGTGAAAATTGCGTTAAATACAATCGAATGCTAATTACACAGCGCGTTTTATGGACCTTCCCAATAGCTCGTTATTCTTAATTGGGGTCGTATAAGTGAAGCACTCATAATAAATTAGTAAGAATCTCATTCGGTCTATGTAAAGGCCGCATTAATTTAAATACTCATTTACAATGGTCAAGTAATAAATAGATAAATTATGTATTTTAATAAGACATCTGAGATAGTGATTCTGTCGAAGAATATTATCAATTTAATGTTATTTTTATTCAGTACTAGTGGCCCTCCGTGACTTTGAATCCCTTTGTTTTCGAAATCGCGGAATGGAATAAAAAGTATTCTATGTCCGTTTCCTGGTTCTTGAGTTGGTTTCTTGAGTTAAAAATAGTGTAACTAACACCACATCCTTTTATTTAAATAGATATATAGATTTTGAGTTTCTTTTACTGACACAGTTATATTTAAGTGATCACATAAAGCTAATCATACCCATGTAATTTTTATATGGTTTTATCATCAAACATTCCACTATTTGCTGGTAAACAATCGGCTTTCGAATCCTCAAACCATCTAACGAAACAGATATTCTTTAACAGGACGAGTACATTAGGCATAATAAAATAATAGCACAGCCATCAGGTTTGACAAAATAGCTTTATGTAATAAGCACTTTTAGATTTTGCAAACTTTCGGCCGCTATTTTGACGGTTGAAACTGTTATGTTCTATTTGGCCAGTGCATATGATAAATATTCAGCTGCCTATCCAAACTAAACCAATCAATCTGTATTGCGAATAGATTTTTATGTGAAAACTTTAATCATTCGTTTATTTGTTTTCGTAGTCAATTTATCAAATCAAGTAATAAAAAACGTATAACAAAGAAAAACGTATAGAATGAAATGTTGAAACGTAAGATTGTTACTTAAAATAATGCAGTACTTGTAGGTATTACGAGTATGTCTGTCAAGTCAGACCAAGTCTCTCAAGCTAGATGTAAGTTGGAGCTTGCCTTTGACAAACAGTCTAGACAGAGCTTTGAAGGCTGAATAGTATTAAACATATGAGCAAATTATAAGAGAGTTGACAATTTAAGATAAAATTGTCACTTATTTTAATGGATCATACCAACTTACAAAGGCAACTCTTTGTGAGTCGGATGCACACCTAGCCCACAAACTTTAGATTGGTTTTGTGCAACAAACATCTAAGGTCTAATTCCTATTGATATAGATATACCAAAAAGCACAACAAACTTACAATAAGCATGTCAGTGCGGCCCACAAAGAGGCCAGATCAAAATTTACGATGTGGGTTGTGTATGGTCGGCCTAAGCAGGGGCTCATTTATGATGAAATGGTAAACAGCCGTCGCATTTTCAAAAGTAGACTTAAGTGGTGCCAAAATAATAATGATCAAATCAGAATGGATATTTTGGCTACGCACCATTCTAAAAACGATTTTAAAAAGTTCTGGAAGTCTACAAACCAACTTAACACCGGACCCGGCCTCCCTGAAGCGGTGAGCGGGGTGAATGACGTAGAGCAGATTGCTAATCTTTTTAGGGATCAGTTTATGGTCTCATCACCGTTAGGACCATCGTCAGTTCCCATGCCCAATGCTGAGACTAAGCGTGACATGAGTGTGGTTACCAATGGAAAAACTATTTCAAGGATTATAAAAAATATGGTAGCTGGTAAATCGCCGGGCCACGATGGTCTCAGTATTGAGCATTTGAGGCATGCAGGTATACATCTGCCCAGAGTTTTGGCCTTGCTTTTTAATATTTGTTATGCACATTCTTACCTGCCCGCTGACTTAATGAGAACCACAGTGGTTCCTATTGTAAAGAACCGCACAGGTGACGTGTCGGACAGATCAAACTACAGGCCAATCTCCTTGGCAACGATAGTTGCCAAGGTGTTTGACAGTGTGCTTAACTCAGTGTTGGAAGAGCATAGTACGCTCCATTATGGCCAGCATGGCTTTACGCGGGGTCTGTCGACGGAGACTACAATACTGAGTTTAAAGCACACTGTCAAATATTATACAGACAGGAGTACCACCAGTGTATGCCTGTTTCTTAGATCTCAGCAAAGCCTTCGATCTGGTTTCGTACGACATCCTGTGGCGTAAGTTAGAGAAAGTAGGCATACCTAGTGGCTATACAGATTTGCTTACGTTATGGTATTATAATCAGGTGAACAATGTGAGATGGGCGAACAAATATTCCGAGCCGTACAGGATGGAGTGCGGGGTGAGGCAAGGGGGGTTGACCTCCCCTAGGCTCTTCAACCTGTACGTGGATGCTCTGATCCGGGAGCTTAGTGGCATGCACGTCGGCTGCCACATCGGAAAAGTGTGCGTTAACAACATCAGCTACGCCCACGACATGGCCCTGCTGGCGCCCTCGGTCGGTGCACTAAGGTCGCTTCTCGCTGTTTGCGAAAAATTTGCTGTCTCACATGGTTTGCTATATAATGCCAAAAAGTCACAGTTTATGGTGTTTAAGGCTGGCAGTAAATGTCCAAATGTAGTACCCCCTATAAAACTCTACAATCAACCCCTAGAAAGGGTCTATAGTTTTAAGTATCTGGGACATATTGTTGCTGACAGTCTTAAAGACGACAGTGACATTGAAAGGGAACGCAGGGTGCTGTCGGTCAGGGCAAATATGTTGGTGCACAGGTTTGGTCGCTGCACGGATACAGTTAAAATCACGCTTTTTAAAGCATATTGTGTATCTTTTTATAAGTGCAGTTTATGGACCAACTATACCAAAAAGGCCTACAGCGCCCTGCGTGTCCAATATAATAACGCCTTCAGGGCGTTGTTGCGGCTGCCGCGCTTCTGCAGCGCTTCTGCGATGTTCGCGCTGACAGGAGTAGATAGCTTTGAAGTTATCATGCGCAAAAAGACCGCATCATTGCTGCACAGAATACGCGGCAGCGGCCACAGCGTTCTGAAGGAGATGGCCGATAGTGGGGATTGTCCACTGATTGGTCACATGATCCAAAAAACTTGCTCCATTCACAAAATTAATTACTAACATAGTCATTAAGTCATTCCATTATACTAACACTCTGGATCGCAGTTGTCCGAAATAAATACTTTTTATTTCATTTTTTTATTTTTATTTTTTATTTTATTTATTTAATATTACAATTAACTACAAAAGGCACAACAAACTTACAAATACAAATTCTTTATTCATAGGCAAAGTTACAGTTGAAGTTGACGATTGAGGATTTCTTTTAAGTTAATAAATACTCACCATAGCAATTACATGGGTAACATAGCAAACAAAAAAAATGATTTTACTGTAGGGGAAACAATTGAGCAAGGGATTCGCTAATTTTATTGTGTATGTGTGTGAGAGTACGTGTGTGTGTGTGTGTGTGTGATTTGTATATGAACCAAAAATTAAAATATGAAAAATGAAGATATTGTATATGAACTTATATATGATATTTTGGCGGAATCACCATTATCTTTCTATCCTTTTCGTCTACCCAATAAAACCTATAGGTGTTCATTCGGATGTTTCCGGCTCATCGGCTACGCCATTCGCAAACAACTTTGATTATTTTTCATCGATTTAAAACGGGGATTTCAATCAAATAAAACTGAGAAAAGTTAATTCAGGATAAGGACTCCTTTTATCTGGATGTTTCGGTCAGTTACACAGGGTGATTAAAAACAAGGAATCCGTTGGGGTTAACAGGGACTAGTAATTTTTTTTTCGCGTGCAACATTGTGAAAGCTGGGTATTTATCGTATTGTTGGTATGTTTGGGACTTAAGTCATAGTGTGAAGGGCTAGGGAAATATATTTCTGGTTGACAAGTCAATATATAATATGTTCAGCAGAATATATAAAGAACGTATGTTTTATGTAGTTATGAGTAAATTAGAATTAGTTAATTAATTAATTGTAGATTTATTAAAGTTTAGTTCTATATATCTTCGTTGTTTTGTGAAAATTGTGTCTTGCATTATCTATCATTATTATTATTATTTTATATCATTATTATTTTGGAAATTTGAGCAAAAGATATATGTTTTGCATATATCTTTTGCTCAAATTTCCCTTCCTGTTAGCTAAATGTTCCTTTAACGGAAGGTTGTGTGAAAGAGATCGCTACAAGCGATAATACTTTTTTTGTTGAACTTGTCTGTAATTTTGTTTTGTGTTGTACAATAAAGTGTTAATCTATCTATCTATCTGTAAGGTGTGTTATTTTGTTGGATTTTATGAAAACACGCGTGCACTATTTAACTCAGTTTTTTCATAGATGCTATCAAACTTCATGAAGACTTGATTAGAGACTTCAGCTCTGGCTAAGTAAACAGCACCTATATGCTAGGTACTTGTCTCTTCATAACTCCTTTGCCGTTTTGGTGAAGAGTAACATTATCAAATTAGGTGATACTTTGGTAACGTTGCTTGAAGGTCGTGAACAAACATATATAATATACAAACGTGAATACTGATAAATATATTTAGGAACTGACCAATCAAGGTAGGTACCCATAAATACAACTAATAAGTACATACCATTACCCTCTTTTTCCCTTCTGCTAAAGTAAAACAGCAGTTGAACAAAGAATAATTTATGCATCCAGACTATGCCAACAACGCCCCCAAAGTTTAGATATACATTGCAAACTATAGTTATTAACTGTGCGCATGTAGTTGGCAACTATGTGAGAAAACATTAGAACAACAAAGTTTTAACTGATTTAACTAACTTACAGAAGTTTGATATGTGCTGGCGATTTTCATGGCGCTGAATTCGTTCTTAAAAAAATTGGTTGCCTGTAAAGTCGGTATACGCGCGAAAGTTTTACGTGACAACGACTCTGAGTGGTAAAATAATTTTAATGTGAATATTCATTCGTATAACATGAACCGGTGTGTATGCCTATCTCTCTCTCTCTCTCTCGCTCTGTCTCTCTCGCGCGAAACGTGAGCGGAGCAGCGTAACGCAGTTTCTTGAGGTATCACCCGGCAAACCAATTTATAAGACGTTGTCACGTCAAAACATCTTAATAAAATGAGATTTCTTTATTTGAATTTATTAAAACTTATTCAAGCATCTAGCTAGCTAGTTTACATGAGCTATCCATTTAAATATAAACACTGGCTTTTAAGCGAGCAGAGTACTTGTTAGTTGTAAAGTCACATGTCAACTTAATAATGTCATTATATCCTGTACTATTTTAAAGACAAAGTATAAATGAAGCCATAAAGGATGATGATCATATTCCATTCAACGGAGAAGTTGAATCCTTAATAGACAAGATCTCAAGATTACACATCAAGCTGTGCTTAATCTGATGACTGACTCTTCTTTCAAAGTAAATGCTGATTTGTAACCAATTTATATTCGTGTTGCGTATCTTCTGTGTGTCTTTATCTGGGCTCCACCTATTTTGATTTAGGCAGAACAATGTCACGTAGAGTATTTATGCTCTTCATCAGTCTGTGGTCGCCTTACTGCTATATTTAGACTACATAGTGTAACGCGAAATGTATGTCGTAAGGATTATCGCACGCGGAAAATAGGAGACACTCTTCTTGTGAGTTAATAACTTCGTGCACTCATAAATTACCCAGCTTTGGTTTACGCAGTATTAATGATCTATTTTATGATGAAAATACTCGGAAATTCTACATGGAAAATGTAGTTATAGTGTGCCAAATATTTTTACTTTACTTTTTTATCTAAAATGTCCCCATACGACTTATCGTAGTTTGGTTAAGCAATCGGCAACTTACTACATGTTCGTAAAATGAAAACTTTATAGTTGTTTTGCGTAATATAAGTAGGTATACTGTATGGCACTGAGTGATGTAAGTCAGATTTTTATTCGACACGTCGCATTAATAATTTTTCTTACATAATATTTCCAGGCGACCAAACAACGCTCCAATTTTATTATCCATTCCATACGCACATAAACCCTTTCAGTCCCTAAAAACATGGAATTATAATACAAATTCGTGTTAGCAAAGTTATGAGGCTCAAATAAAAATAACTCTTTCTGAAACTCGTGGGGCATGGAGCGGACAGCGTGACGTGATCCAGATTATTTGCCTTTATGATTTAATTTAGATGGAATTGCTTTTTCCCCTCCAAGGAAACATCAACAACAGAACCAAATTGGACAAGCGAGTGCCTTTTATTTGCACTGATGTAAATCGTTTGAGGTATCTCTATGTGTATTAAGACGAATAAATCACTTTTCACAAGTGTCAATATTTTTTCATATAATTAGTTGATTATATTTGAGTGGACTTGCCTTCTTAACGTTCTTTGCTTTTTGTAAGTAAACATTTATGTCTTTTAAAAAGTTGCATGACCATGTTAAATTAGAATATTCATGTTCTAGCCTATTCAATGCTAAGAATTTCGTGACTGAACTACTTATTAAACGAGCATTTTATGAATTTTAAGCCCTAACTAGAGCTAAAGTAATTGGAATCGAAGTGGAAATGAAGATAATGAACCGTGAAGGTTAAGATATTCGGATTCCATTCCAAGTTCAGGAAATTGGTTGTCTATCTATGTGCGTGAGAATCGAGACCTTTTTTTAATTCACTTAGGGATCTTGAATTGAATTTGGCGAAATGAGTTCTGAAGTATTTCTAAATTCACTTGTTGCGTTTGAATTACCCTGTTTCCAATAATGAGGTTTACAAAGATTACATAGGTTTTACTGTTTTTTTTCGTTAACGTTACTGTTACGTTATTGCCAAGTAATAGTTTTTTTTTAAACTTTCATTGAAAGTTTTTATACAATAGCACTGAAAACATGTGACAAGGACCCACTGTCTGACAAATCCTTGAAATCCATTTTATTTGGTGTATCTCACATTTTCTATTCCACTTCAGTACATGTATTTTACTCGCGTGAAATTCGGTACAACGGAATCATCTTCGACATTTCCAAATGTCGCTGAAAATTCCCTGTATAAAGTGACACCACCACAGTCAAATAGGATTAAATTTCATATGCAATTTTTCCTTTTATAGTAAGCTTTTGAGTAAAACTCGTGTCGGGTGTACGCGTGCTGAATTTTATAACTTCGAACAGGATTTCGTTATAGAAACACGACGTCTCATAAAAATTTTAGACTTAAAAGTCTAGTAGTAAAGTTCGAAGTCATGTTATTTGCGCTGCATCAGCACTTTACTGTAGCGGTCTACTATAGACTTAGGTGAACTTATACGGATCTGTACCTTTATAAGATAATAATGATATGATACATCTTGTAGAAGTGTTTTCATATATTGATGACTAAGAAAATTGAAGTTGATATCTTTATTATTCATTATCATCTGCGCATACATTAGTAGACAAGACCTTACGTTTGCTAAGTACATGTTACAAGTTACAATTCAATGATTTTTGACTATGTTAAAATAATATTTGTTTGTAGGTACAGTCATCGTCTAAAATATAGAATTTACTTAAGTACAATGTTAATATCAATAGATATTAGTCGTTAAGCCTGGTCGGAGGCCCTCGGGCGGCTTAATAATATCTGACAGTAAGGTTGGTTACTTACCTTACACACACCCCTCCACCAATCCGCCCTGAGCCCGCGTGGTGGAGCTCGCACCACCTCATAGTTGAGGTGAGGCCTTTGCCCAGCAGTGGGACGTAAATAGGCTGATGATATAAGTACCATGTCAAATTACATATTTTAGCATTCTCCTTACCAATTTTTGAATATATATAAAAATTATTTTGTCCTGAAAATAGCAGTTAAACAAACATTGTAGTATCTCTACGACATTATTTGTGTCAAAGAATGTTCCGAGAGCGAAAGAACAATACATGTCATTCCGTCAAACGACTGAATGAACGCTTAACATTCCAATTTCAGTCGGGGTCTTCTCAGCCCATTGGAACTGTTACAATAAAAGACACTCAGCAGTGTCATGTTTTGATGTGGGTAAATATTAGCTCTTTGTCCGTAAACACTATTCAGGCAAGAAGTGGAGCATAATGCTTACAAAATCGTTGTAAACAGTGATGAAGGACGGGCCTTGTTGCTGTGGGCGATGGGAGATACCAGATAACATATAAAGTGGTTATTCCCTCTGTCAGAAGTGTTAGGGTGGAAAATGTAACAGGTTTCTAATTTCACTCTGTTTCATTTAGGGCAACGAACCACACAATACACCCTTTATTTTCGAGCATCGCACTGCAGTGTGGTCAGATGTGTGTATCTTACCGCAGATTTGACGGTATTGAATGGTGGTTTCAATAATTATTCGAGTTAATAACTATTTTAAACTGTTTGTGGCATAATATTTACCCAAATTTTCTGATCGTTACTTATCTACAAGGCCCGGCGCGCACCGGTGACTGTTAGTTGGTGACAGTATATCTAACTCTTTTGAATACTTGCAGCAAAATGAAAGATTACATACTTTCACGGTGACTAAAAGTAGCCGAGCCTAGGCACTACACCGTGTCCAAAAGAACTAATAGTGATTATAGAAGTATTGAAAACATGTCTTTCAAGTTTATTAACATGCTTTTGATTCATGAAAAATAATTAACGGAAGCACCACTAAAAGCATATTTATCCACAAAAGCTATGAAATTCAATTCTTACTAAATAAAATGGAACAAAATTTCCACGTATATGGAATTTCAAATTTAGGCCAGACAAAGAAAGATTCTGAATACGATCGAAGGCAAAATAACGTTAAACATTTTCAAAATAATTCAAGACTTTAACATGGACCGAAACATCCTTTATTTACCTCTGCATCAATTTCAATATTCTATCAAACGTTGGATTTCAAAGGCTAACAATTTTATACGTGAAAAATATGGAGCATCAAACAGAATAACATCAATATTGAAATTTTTGCTAAAGATAAAGATAACCTTATTTTTATAGGTATTCATTTTAAAATTGCTGAGTTTTCAAAACATAACGTAAACACATTAAAATATTTTTTCTCTCACTAGCATAATTATAAAAACTTTAATAAGTACGTATGTAAGTACTGTTTACAGTCGCATAGATTTGTAAAAATATTTACATTAAATTATGATGTTATAAAGACAATTACAAAGAACAGGATTAAAATAAAATTACTTAGTATTTCTATACAAATTGGGACCAATATACCTACAGGGAAATAGCAGATTTAAAGTCACGTTCAAAAACTTATCACTACTTGAATGCAATGCGTGCGTGCTGTCCCTAAATTATTATTCGTGTGTACTTAAACGTTCTTTAAACGAAAGGCACCTGTCAAGACTGAGCTTAATAATAGAGTAGCATACGAATAATAACGAAGAACACAACAATCTGTCGAAATGAAAGACTACAATCCGTCTTTCCAGTCTTTGTAACAACGACTTGTTATGTTGGTTTAGATTAATAAGCACTTTAAGAACAGTAAATTATTCATTAGTCTTATATTCATTTGAAAAAATAATATATTTTTTAAGTGAGTAAAGCCTTACTATTAAAATTTGCTTCATAAAGATGTTTATACACAGAGCGATCGAGATACAATTTATCTATCAATGGTAGGTAAGCTTGTGCGGTTAAGTTAGATGACAAAATATATTATTCAGACTTTCTGCGATAAATAAATATTAAGTGTATGAATTTCGCGTACCAAGTCTATTCCAACCGATAGCGGTTTTTTTAATGACTATAGAGTCATCCTGTCAATCATTAAAAAAAATCACAGACACAATTATTGATCACTAGTGGCCTCCCGCGACTTCATCCGCGTGGAATCCCTTCGTTTTCACAATCGCGGTCGAACGGAATAAAAAGTATTCTATGTCCGTTGCCTAGATCTAAGCTACCTCTCCACCAATTTTCAGCCAAATCGGTTCATCCGTTATTAAGTTATAAATAGTGTAACTAACACCACTTTCTTTTATAGATTAAACTATTAATATGGAATTCATAAGTCGAAGCAGCTCATTATGCTACAAATCCTGAAGTCGGTTCAACCAATACGCGTATGGCTATAATATTGGTTGCTATTGAAATACTTACAATGACCTCCGACTTTGATTTGACATGCCTTTTGAACAATGAGCAACAAATGGGCCGCGAATATTAGCTAGCATTAATTTATTTTATGTTTGTCTGCGTTCGACCTTTAACTTGTGTAATTGCTGTTGAATTGAAATAGCAAGCAAAATCCTAAATTAAAAATGTTGTTTTCAGAATCTATTCGCATTGAATATTTCATTCTACATATCTACATATTAGAACATTACTTATCCTGTTTAGTTCGGGGTAGATTTTATGAAAGAGCAGAGATGGACAGCGCAGCAGAAAAAATAAAATAAAATTGTATAAGTGTGACTTAACAATAAAAAATATATATGTTTGCCTACCTGAAGCTAGCTATTTTTAAAGTCAAAAATACATTTCATAACAATACCTGAACCTTCTTGGTTTCATGGATCACACATCTATAGGTAGGTACTCATAAACAATGTTTGTCTGATCGCACCACACAAAGAAGCCTAATCCACGAAACTTATTAACACAATAGCTGTTAATAACGTTGTAATGAGGGTTCAAAATCCTATACAAAATATACGGATTAATAGCGAGGCCACGTAGTTTAATACATCCCGAGATCCATTGGGACGAGTTAACATGCCACACAGTATCAACACAATGTGAACAGAAACAGAATACCCGTTCGTATAGATTTTTTTTAACTAATTAAAGGCGATGGCCAAAAAAACAGTTTTGACAAAATCTTCTTGCATACAGTTTGAATAGGCCTGAATGGGCCTTAGATGTACGGTAGCCTGCACGTCTCGGTAAACACTGATGTTTATTAAATGTTTGTGATTCGGGCGATTTTACAACTAAAATGGATAACCTGATGTGCTGACCACGGTAGTTTTTGTCAAAGCTGGCTTTTTAGTATATGGGTTTTAGCCATCTCCTTCAGCCATAATAGTACCTTCTCCAATTTGTGATAAGTGCGCTTTGTGTAAAAATAAAAGAATCACAGATTAAAGGCGTGTTATGAAATTCTATACTTTACTTTTCTCTGGCTTAACTCTTTAGAATTTATCATATCATAAAATTTCATCCATTTTAGTACTTTTCCAATTTCGTAAAGAAAAGTGCAGTAATAAACCTCTGTAATTATAAGTAAGTCTTTTACCAGAATGTTTTATTCTTAGTCACTCGCTCTTAAACGATTACTCGCTCAATCAGTCCAAATGTGGGGCTTTTAAGTTTTTTCCTTTCAATGTTAATTTTCGTTGTATCACAACCATGCACCAACTTTGCATAGTTAGAGATGCTACGTCATCACGTATCTACATTGTGACTCCGCCCAGGGCTACCCTAACCGATATATATCATTCTCTGGTTCCACCAACTTTGTACTTGCTTGTAATTTTGGCTAGGTGTTTAGCAATGTATGCGGTATTTATGATGGAATTTATCGTTAGAATTTGAGCTGTTTTGATGCCTCATTGTTGTTTCCTAGACTTTAGAGAAAGTTTCAGGGCGATAACGATGTAAATGGAACATAACTTAAAGGTATTATGATATTAATGATGTTTTTATGTCACAGCTGAAGTACATTGCATTATTCGAAAAAAAATACTTTCGAAGACCCGATTGTTGTGAGATTTTTTCTGGAATGTATGGTAAGTTAAAGTGCTAGATCCAGCTGTATTGAAAGAGAGAAAGAAAGAAAACTGTTTATTTGGCCTATAAACTACACTTGAAAATGTACACAGGACTAGGACTAAGTATATTACTCGTATAAAACTAAAATAAAAGAAAGGTGTAGGATTGCTGGATTTTGAATTCAGCAATTGCAATCCCTTATTATAAGGTACGTGATTGGAACGTTTCAAAAGCTGTTTCATATTTTTACTAGCTTTGATTTAGTTTCATCAGTACACGTTTAGTTACGATGATAATGCACAATTTGATAATGAAATCTTGTAGAAAAAAAAGTTGTGCTTTTTTTTAATTATTATTTAATTCAAATAAGGGTTACACACTCGCCCACGTGCCGTGCCGTAAAAATCATGATTATACCGACATTACGCCATCAACAATGTTTACGTGGCATGTTTACCTAGAGCGCGGTACGTTTCCTTCCTTAGCATAAGTCAGCAAACACAGAGGGCGGTTCTAAATATCTCAAACAAACATTCCGAGCGAGTTCGGGCCATTCGAAAATTTTCACGAACGGAGAATGCTATAAGTGTTTGTTTTTAATGTGTCTAATGTTTGGACATAAAGTGAATAGAACACCTATAAGAGTGATCATAACACTGTCCTAACTAGCCTCCGACTCTTGAAACTAGTATATATATTTTTTAATTTTAGTTTAATTTTTTTGACGTGACAACGTCTTATAAATTGGTTTGCCGGGTGACACCTCAAGAAACTGCGTTACGCTGCTCCGCTCACGTTTCGCGCGAGAGAGACAGAGCGAGAGAGAGAGAGAGAGATAGGCATACACACCGGTTCATGTTATACGAATGAATATTTTTTTTATTTTAGTTTAAATTTAAACAGAAATTAGGTTTCAATAATAAATACGTACAATCCGGCAGGACAGCGTCTGCCGGGTCCACTAGTATTGAATAGAATGATAAGTGTGTTTCACTACCATTTTTACATTTCCTTACCTATCGTAAGCAAACATAATAATAATAAGCGCAATTTCCTGAAAACCACGTCAAAAGCGTCTTACATTGTTTTCGTCTTGGCACAAACACGGCCAAAGAGAATTCGAGGTTCAGCGGCGTTTTATTGTCAGCGAACTGGGCGATTCGTTGCGTTTAATAGCCGCGTAAAAACGTCCCGCCGCCCGTCACGTCGGCAATCCTTCACGCACGATCTGAGCATCACACTTACACGATGATATAATTTTCCGCCGGCCTTATTTATAGTTGGCGACGCTCCTGAATAAAGTTAGCTTTTGCTGACGGATCGCCGATTTTGTAGACTCCGCGCGACGAAACGTGTGTAGCGTTCTCCGATGAGCGGAGTTTGTCAGCTTGCGTCTGCTTGTGAAGTAGATAGATACGATTGCAGTGATTATTGAGTTCTGTTCCGTTACGTTAAGTTTATGTCACCGCGATTAGTTTCTGTGATGAAAGATGCTGTGGTTCGCCAAAGAAAAGTCTGCGGTAGAACATGATAAACTCCTTTCAAACCTTATTATATAACACAAGTTGTAGGAGTTCACTTACGAATATTTCTTTTTCGTATTCTCGAGAAAATGTACAGTCAAAATTACCCGAAAACACCTTAGGGTAGCTCGACGAAAGATATAAGTCAGGCAGACTAGATGTCAAGTGTTCGGCGGAGTTTGTCAGCTTGCGTCTGCTTGTGAAGTAGATAGATACGATTGCAATGATTATTGAGTTCTGTTCCGTTACGTTAAGTTTATGTCACCGCGATTAGTTTCTGTGATGAAAGATGCTGTGGTTCGCCAAAGAAAAGTCTGCGGTAGAACATGATAAACTCCTTTCAAACCTTATTATATAACACAAGTTGTAGGAGTTCACTTACGAATATTTCTTTTTCGTATTCTCGAGAAAATGTACAGTCAAAATTACCCGAAAACACCTTAGGGTAGCTCGACGAAAGATATAAGTCAGGCAGACTAGATGTCAAGTGCCAATTGGTGCCTTGACGAAACTAGCAAATTACGTGAATAAAGTAAGCACTTTTTCATGTATTGAAGTGAAACATTCTAGGAACACGAATTAGATCAATGGAAATGTCTATAAGATTGAAGTGGATTAACTGGTAATAATATTTTGCTATCCTATACTACTACTTAAATGAAATACAGATAGTATTTCATTTAAGTAGTAGCGTTTTAACCGCAATATTTTATGTTTTTGTCTTTCAATGATTTAATGGACCTTTTAATTGAAGTCAAAATAACCTTTTAAGTCTTGAAAAAGTTTCACTTTCCACTTCGTTGAAGATTTCATGTAGCACTTGAAAAAGAAACCAGACTAATCGCAAACCTTTGCATTAAAATAATTTTATTCAAACAAAAATTTATTCAGCCTGAATAAATCGAACATTTTGCTCACAATGGCACTAAAGTAATTTGCGTCCCGAATAACTAATCGACAGATCACGAAGAGGCGTCCACGTGAAAATTATATTAACAAGACCCTTATTTATACTTTCGAGAGACTAAACATTAAAATTGACGGTGTCTGAATATAAATTTGGACGTTTCGATTGCTTGAAATGATTACTTTTCTCCTTTGGGGTCCAAGTGGGAGCATGCGACGTGACAGAGGAAGATTGTAAAATTGTTATTCCATCCATGTTGAAAAACTCGCTCGGAATTACGAAAATTGTTTCGGGGATAAAAATATTATATACGATTGTCACAACTCCAAGTGGGTATATTGTGGTCGGTCGATTTCATTTCATTTATTCTTTGCTCTGAGCACGTAAATGTTTTAAACGGCGATATTTAAGGGGAAACGTTTTTAACTTTGATCAAATAAAATATATAATTAGCACTCATTTTACATGAACACATCAAGCAGTGGTGATAAAAAAACCGTTTAATATCATCTTAATAAGCAGAATGATCTCCACCTATCCTTAATAAGCCCGCGTGGTGGAATATGGCTCATACCACCTCCTTGTTGAGGTGATGCCTGTGCTCAGCAGTGGGACGTATATAAGCTGATGAGGATTGAAAACATTGGACAAGGAAGCTTTTGTACCAGTCGTTGTTCTACGTGAGTGACGGACCGCGCAATGTGCGACGCGACCAATACTTCAAACGCCTTGTGTCAATGTCAATCTCGTTTCGTCTCTTTATTGCACTTGCTTGTCACTTAGAACTTAGAATATATAAAAAAAACATTTCTTTGAAAATCTTTCCCGCTATTTTAATCAGGACACTCTGCTAGTTACATATCGAAAGATTTAAGAACTCCGGATAGATGATTTACCGTCTTGAGGATTCAAGCAAGTCCTGTATTTCTGAATTCTGAATTATTCGTATCCGTCTTCGCATTAATTTAAGACACGGCTTTCCTCAGCGTAAATATGCATGCGAATATCTTACGCTGCCTAAACTCCTATGCAGCGCAGATCCTCAAATATGTTTGTTCTTGAAGATCTGCTTCTTATTTTAGTCTTTGTCATTTCATTGTTTACACACTGTCAAGAAAAATATAATTCCGAATACTTGCCTATGAATATACCTATGATATTCACTTTTAAAAGTACTTACTGCATATTAAACAGAATATTACGCTATCAATCCCTTTGGGATTAGTCTAGTGGCGCCTAGCCTTACTTCTAGGATAAAACATTTATTACTTAACCGCAACAAGACAATCCGTGTTTACTCGATCTCCAGCGAAAAAAAAACCTCAATTAAACTTCTTAACGCTTCTTTATTTAAGAGTTGGAGGAAACCGCATAATAACCGGTCAAGTTTCAACTATAAGCCCGCGCTAAGATCCGATATCAGCTAAGTTCCGGGTCGCGTCTAACTTTTATCCGTCTATTCTATCGTATAGAAATACTCGAGATGGTTATCGAACGGACAGAGTAAGACTATCCTAATGGACTGAGCTGAGGGATAAATTAGTGTTTTCCATTAATTTTATCTGATGTCCGACTAAATGATGTTACACATCGAGAATTTATTGCGCAAAGATCTTAGGTTCATGTGGGTGTGATTTAATGTCCCATGTTAATATTATGCACGAGTATATACAATATTGTGATGTTATTTTATAAGTAAAATTAACTTGTTAATTAACCAGTCATGGGAATAATTAGGCTTAACTCTGACCAAATTTCAAATGGTCAAAAAAATGTTATTCGGGTGGATTGAACGAATCCTACCTAATCCCAAGCTGAAATTGGTCACTTTACTGGCGAATGTTTAAGATACTTCGCGCCATAAAGTACTTAACCTCGAAATTAACTTTTCTCATTCAAAGAAAAGATCGAGGTCGCATTTAATTTTGTTTCTTTTATCAAACGAAAAGGGTCGGATTTTAGCAGCCTCGCCCGTTTTTCTTTCTTAGCCCGTCAACCGCGTTTATCTCACAAACCAGTAGGACTGTTTTGAATAATTTATACCTCGGCAATAAAAGGACAGGTTATGTGTGGGGGCACATTAACATTACAGGAATTGCCCTAATGAGAATGAATTTACATGAGCCTTATGAGGTTCGTTTTGTTGCTAGCTTTTTGTGGGGTTACATCCATTTTGTATGATGAGTCCATAACATCTTAACTTAACGAGAAATCATTAAAAAAAGAATCAAACGTATTTCAGCAAGGTTGTAAAATTGTCATTAATTTTTAATTTTAAGTTCACAATATAGGTTAGATAAGATTTATTATATCGTCAATACAGTGGCAAAGTAAAATTTGGTTTCCAACTAAGACTAATTACCTTTAGAGAAATCCTTTTGCAAATGCTGCAATACTGCAGCATTACTAATTAGAAATACTTCTAAAGCCTTTTTATTACAGGTGAATCGGTTCACTTATACATATAAGTATTCTTACGGTAAAACCAAGGTTGTGTACATGGTGGATGCGACAATTCCACAATAGACAAATCAACTCAGTAATAAGATCGCAAGTATCTTGTACACTCGATTTGACAAGACCAGAATATCGGAGACAGGTGATCTTACCAAGATGCTTTTTATAATGTTTAATATCCCTTAATTTCACCTTAATGTTAAATCGGAACTATGGTTACATTTCAATTTATAAGATGCCCAATATTTAACAATTAATTTTCAATAAATTTCTTACTAAGATATACTATTACTGTATGATTCAGATGTTCAAAAGTGCTTAATTAGGTTAACTAGACCCTGTTAGCCCATGTTAACATGGGCTAACAGGGACGCATGTTAATATCCACCCTGTCCAAACGAGGCGATAAACAATCGAAACCGTTGACAATAACGGAACTCCTTTCACCTTGCCTAATTGGGAAACTTTCTTGGATCTTATACAAGTTGTCGGAATGTCACTAAAGGGTATGTAGACTATGTTGTTTAGGATTTCAGTTTCAAAGCCAATACAAAACAAAGCTGGACCGTCGCCTTATAGTTCACAGCCACATAATGAGTTGGAGCGTAAGCTTGTTTTGAGTTAGAACTCGAGCGGCTGGAGTTTGGCTAATCTATATTGCATCCGATTTCGCGATCATCTGGAGTGAGATGTAAGTTAGTTCAAATCTATGTTGACCTACAAGTTGGAAGTTAACTCATCAAAATTGTTCGATAGATTAAAGCACATTGAACTCATTGGTAATGCACAAGATTTTTCTCTCTAAGGCCTTCTTGCACGAAGCAGATTTATCATGAGAATTGATTTAAAACGCGTTGTATCTGTGTCGTTTGTCAAGCAATTGACAGTGATAGAACGCGTTTTAAATCTAGTGTTAAGGTAAACATGCTACGTGCAAACGAGCCTTAGAATGGGACTTTGACTTCCGTAATATTTTTTTATCATGCCCTCAAAATGCGATATTCTGTGCTTAATGTTAGATCTAAATCGAACTCATTTTGTTGAAATTTTGTAATAGCTCCCTATTTCCTCGAAGTAACATAATAATTTAACATGAAGCCAGCAGTCGGCACCTAAAACAACTCTCAGAATATCCATTAGCTGAAGTAACGCAATTACGTCAAAGGAAAAGTTTAGGCACTACATCAAACGCAGTCCAGTTCACCTCCGTCCGTGAACTAGTCCGCAACGTGTACTCTAGCAACAGATGGCGACAATGTTCCAACTTGGGTTGTAAATCAAAACCCTTTTAATGTTCGGCCTGCTATCGGCCGGGTCAAGTAGCCCAGTGATTTACAAGCCCCATAAAGGGCTACCGTAGGGCTGTTCCGTACGGGTGGATTACATCGATATACCCGATGTCAATGGATCGCAATATCGATTCAATCATTGATGCAATTCATTCCATACCGCACATATTTTTATCGACGTCCCTACTCCCTACATGAATCTATTAGGAAATACGTAAATTTGTAAATTGTGATGACGTGAACCGCGGCCTACGCATTAGGAAAGCAGTTGCTAATTTCTACAGGCTTTGCCAATCGATTTCTGATTGGCCGAGTGGCGTAGGCACACGGGCTGGGTTCTCATGGACGCAGGTTTGATTGCCTGCCTGCCTTAGAATACTGTTTTTTTCTACTACAAAAATATTATCTAAAGTTTGCAACTTCAAACGTTTATGAAACTTACATTTGTGTAAATGAACGCCCCACAATAGATTGTTTACCCGGGGTAGTGGCTACATATTAAAGTTTCGAATTAATACTCAATGAATCAATTTAAAAATCATTTCTTCTCGAAAGCCAGATTTTATTGAATCGTATCGACCCATCTTAATATCGTGTAATCGAATATCCCTAGCTGCCCTTGCTATTGTCAGTACTCACTCGCATAGTGAAATGTAGACGAAAACTCCTAAGAACCGATCGGGCTTCACCAAGTTCCGCATAGTGGAGCTTAGGAAGTTTTTGAAGCCATCTAGAGTGTATGAACGCATCTCATCACATTAGTATGCAGGTAACTAATTAAAAGTTAGTTTTTAAATACTACTACTTGTAATATTATACTAATAATATTGCATGCTCTTAGCTCGCTGAGTATTAATTTTCGCAGAGGTATAAAGAGAGCAGTTTCTATCATAGTAAGGAGCAACGATTCAAGTTCTTTATAAGATGATCGATGCTACACATTCGGACGTTCAAGTTGAACCCTTGACTGGGGCCTAACTCACACGAACATTGTACTGTAGGGCTGACATCAACATACACACCTACTTAACGGTCAAAATCATAACTCTCCATTTTCGCTTCTCCATAAAAAAGCACAAAAAAAAGGTAAAAAGCACATACGTTAGGCTCAGGCTACATCTGTGACTTTCTGTCGCCACAGATCACTTCTGATATCGCCTGTCAACCAATCGCTGCGCCTCAATCGCTTACAGTTGTTAGTCGCGGCGACTGTGCAGCAGATGGGGCCTTAGACATGGAATCTAGCAACGGTTCGGTAAAAATATTTTAGAACAAAGTATAATTTGTAATACTAAAGAAGCCCTGAATATAAAATATAAGTGGCTAGGGCAAGGAAACTATTCCCATGAGATAGTCTACATCTAGACACTTAGCTATACCTATCTCCAATTTTGAGCTAGGATAGTGGCTTACGCTGCCAACTTCATTTAGCCCTGAGAAAGTAGCAGTATTTTTGAGACTAATCTTATTACCGGCTTAAGTGGCACTTTCTTTTGAACCGTCTTAGTGAAAGAAGGTTTAAATAACTATCAAAAAGACTTTAACCACTAGTGTACTATATGTTCGCCAAACATTTTAATCCATGTTATTTGCAAATTATCTCTGTAGATGACAGTTAGTCAGAAATTTGACGACCACTTTGGTGTAATGGACAGGAAGTTGACTAATAACCAAGAGATCGCGGGTTCGATCCCCGCACTGTACAAACATGTGTGTGCATGAGCATGTATGTTTGTTACTGTACTGGTCTGGGCGTTATATGTATTTATTAAGTTTATTTATAATACCACTGTTGATTCTGATATCTGTAACACAAGTGCTTAAGCTATTTACCACGGAGTCATATCAATGTATGTGATGTTTTTGTTTTTTTTTTTAATTACAATCGTGACTGATCTTTGTTTCTTCAAAAGAATATTTGACGCGTCATCATGTCGTTTCTGCGGTACAATTTTGGCTCAAATATCATTATCAAACCAAAAAACTTTTTAAATCTTACTAAAACGCCGCCTTGCCGCTACCGAATGGAATGTAATAATAAAATGAGTACAATGTAATACAAACAAATTGTTTCGAGAGCCCGTTTGAGCTGTAACACAATATTAACATCAAGCTAAAACTTTAAATGGCTACTGGAAGTGGCAAAGATTGTGTTTCTACCTCACATTAACTTTGATACGCAAAACGAGACTGGCATCTATAAATTCAAAGACAGTGTCAAACACTTGAGAACTTGCAACCTCCTTCTCTTAGGTACCTTCCGTCTTTTCGCCTCAAAAGTCTTACAAAGTGCATATGATTATGCAAGCAAGTTAACGCATTGGTCACGACAGCTGTGTGACGACGCGTTCAATTCGTCAAAAACACGATGCGTCACGATCTCTAACAATGTTTTTAAAGCTTCTCGTTGCAAACAGCGAATTGAATATAGTTGAAAGGGATCAATTGGTGGGTAGTGTGTATTTAGGTCGGTATATTATTAAGGGTAGTCAAATGTCATGAAGGTCTAGTGGTCAATTTGATGGCCTGTACAAGAGGTTACATACAGATTCAAATTCAGAGTTGTGTTTTTTTTTTCATAGAGACTATTTGTCAGGATCACCTCTGAGTTGAAAATTAAGCGGTGAACACCCCTCTCGGAAAGCAGGTTTAACACTCGGTCTAGCGACTAAACTCTCTGCGGTCATGTCGAATACCGAGCTGTTTTTGAGAAATTTTGGCTCGACCTGGGATTCGAACCCAGGACCTCTCGGATGTAAGGCAGAAACTTGGCTCTACACCAACGAGGCAGTCGTGATATCAATGTCATACACAAATCATATAACGATAAACGTTTATACTACAAACGCTTTTTTTTGTATTCCTTGAGACTTTCTAACTTAAGAGCAATAAGAGCTGGACAAGTTTTCTTTAGGGTAAAGGTAATTCTCTAAGGGTCAGTTCAGTAGTTTGCTTAGTATTAGGCTGGTTTGTTTAGGTCACCCAACACTGGATAATAACAGAAGATAAATATTTCAGCTGTTAACCAATTTTAGATCCCGAGAGTGACCGTAATCTTTGCTATGGAAAACGTTATAGGCATAGATATACTTTTTTGATGCAACAAAAGTTGTATACGAAGCGAAACGTTTTAATGGTAAGTGCCTTGTAATCTCCGCAAAAATTAAAATTTGTTTTGGAAAATAACCTGAAATTTTTAAAACTTTTCCCTATCAAAGCTAAGAAACTTTTTGATTTACCGCCTTAAAAGATGAGACATTTTATTTATTGCTTACGTCACGAGAGTGACTTTTGTAAAGAAGGATTTGCAGATGATGAAAACTTACTAATGCTAACAAGGAAAAAAATTAAAGAGAGTTATGGCTAAGTTACGTCACGTTCGTAAAACAATCTCAGGGAATATTTGTAACGTCAATCTTTGACATATCGGTTTGGGGTGTCTTGGGATATGCCTAATTGGCATGAGTTAGAAAAAGGCGTAATAATAGTTTCCATAGAATAAGTCCATCTGAAAAAAAAATGAAAAAATGTTTATTGGCATAAGAAAAATACAAAACAGTTTTTACCGGTCCCCAAACTAGGCAAGCCTGTCCTATGGGGAACAATATCATATTTAATTTTCTATGTTAATGTTAATTAGATAACACGTTGAGCAGCTTGTCAGTGCGTGAGCTACTTTAATCTTATCTGATTAAATCGGATATTCTAGGACCGAAGTTTTACTGTGAACTTATGAAAATTAAATCATGGATTGTGACAGCAAAGTTCACAAAATCGGCCTCCCGTAACCCGTTTTAGGAAATTGTCCATTAATTAACCGTAAACAAAATGAAAACTTTATTGGGGTGCCTAAGAATTTCATCAGTGTTAAATGAACTTCTGAATTTGCAATGTTAATTTTATTTAACGCACTTCGCCCGTCTAATTATAAAATACCATGGAGTTACAATAAAGCTCAAAGATTTAATAATCCAGCCGAGTTGATCTAGTTACATGAAATATTCGAATTATATAATTTATAGCTGGTGTTATCGTAACCCTATATTACTTGTACACACATCATATCCAGCTGGATATGATTTGCGCATCTGCATCGTAAGGGGTTGCAATACAGGCGATATTGCATCGGAAATGTATCGCTTGTGTGCCGCCGACTGTAACCTCACAAGACATGGTATCGCTGTGAACAATTAATTTATTGTCAGATGATTTATCATACCACATACGAGACATTTATCGAGTTTGCATCTAGGGATGGATTAATAATACAACAGGCTTTGTCAATGAAATAGCGAAACAACGCAATGTTCAAAGGAAAAGTCTGACAAAGCCTAGACACGTATTGCAGGGGTCAGTATATTCATATTTTACATTTTAGGCCTAAGCAATCATAACTTAATTCTGAATTGTTTTGCAAATAGTAGCTTAGATGTTTACACAACTATTATCACCATTACCGACATACATAGGTAGGTACCTACTATTCTAAAGAACCGTAAGTACCGACTACTAAGTATTAGCAACTTTTGTTTTCGTCATTTATGCAACACAGACCTCAAGACTGTTTTATTCAAAGAGACGAATGTATCTGAATAGAGAGGTTTTGGTAATCCAAACTTTATTTGTAGCGAAAACTTTCACCCCAGTAGGAATCGTCAGAGAAAAACAAGGTTAAGAATCTGATACTAATTTGATTTAAAGTTTCAACGCCCAACAAAGGGTCACCGTATTATTTACTTTCGAAAACAAAAGATAAGACTTGATCTATTCTTTTTGATTCAATTTATTCGTACAACTCTCATCTTTTTCGGGTTTTAGCTATCACGTAAATAAACATTCATGCATAAAACTACGAGGATGTTAAAATCTAGATACTGTCAAACACTTCAGTATAGAAATTTTTGTGAAAACATCTTCTTACAAGTTACATTAGTATAACACATTAAGTTAATTATTTAATTAAATCGTTGTTTAATTAAGTCACCGACCTGAACACTGATATCAAACTGTTTAAAAAAATAAAGTTTCGGTGGTACTAATTCTTTATTTTAATACAAACGGTTTGCAACATAGAACATACATTTTGAAAATCCAACGAAATGCCAGTTCAGTGTAGCACCGAGGCGTAATTAACACTGGGGTATTATTTATACCCATAGTAGAGCAGTGTTTGTGCACGAATGTTCGTATAATATTATTATGAACATTTCGAGAACGCTCAAGACTGTTAAGTGAAATAAATAATCTTGAAATATTCAAGCAAAGCATGTTGAATAAAAATAAAATTTTCGTTTACGTTGTACAACTATTGACGTGTCATAATAAAAAATGTGATTCAGTAGCGGATCCCTACTTATGTTTTGTTGTGCATCGATCAACAGATTAAAGTTTCTAAAGATAATAGAAAAACAACATAGCAAAATTAAACTCAGCTCAGACTTATACCAATCCCTCGTCATGGTAAACGCTTATCGAGGCGAGAGCCTGTTTTGACTTTCGTGTCGTTACATGCAAATGGCCAAGTGTTTGGAACAATAAACGGTGATAAGTGTCCGTTTAGAGTTGTGATTTTCGATCCCGGTAAGATAAATGCAACTATAATAGCATAATTAAAATATCTAACCAACCACCTTAATTCTAAAGCCTAATTAGTTATTTTATTTTAAGAATACGCTTATATTAAGTAATTTTCATAGAGTACATAGAGTAATCACGCCAAGAACACGGATTTTTCAATTGACTCATTTTGGAATTTATCACACACCGTTGATTTTCAATTGCACACTTTATTCAAACGAGTGCCTCCAAAGAAAAACGAATCCCTTTTCATCCTAGAGTTTAATCAGAGACCTATCAAAGTCACTAGAATTTCATCACACCGCTAAAAATTAAAGCAAAGCTATCTTCTTTTGAATATCTTGACCTATCATCAATTCGTCAGTTCTTTTGATCGTCCGTAGATTAATTTTTAAGTCCTTGAATCCCTGAGATTGGGATAAAATTGCTTTTCATGTTTCCAATATTTACAAGTAATCATTAATTTGCTCTTCAATAAATTTAGATCCTCTTGGGTATTAAATCGGTGAGAGTTATTTTTAACTGGTTTTTGTCCTCGACCTTCCTTCGTTAATTATGCTAGTACTTAGTTAAAAAGCTCGTAAAATTACTGGTCTGAAAAATTAGTAATAAAATTTTATTGTTTGTTTGGGACTGAGAATACGGTGATCGAGTTCTATTTATTCGTGGTAAATATGACTTAGGGCCAATGTACTCGACGTGAAATTAATTAATCTAGCTAGTTAGGAATAAGGATCATTGATCAAAAACTGTGAAGTGTGAAGGCTGAATTCAGTTTTCACACTTCATCAAAAGAGTCTATTTTTTCTTAAAGCATCTAATTTTCAGGACCACAAAAAACCACTCAATTTACAACTTCCGAATCCACAAGCATTACAATATTTTACGACATACACTCAATGATACAAAGTTAACGATGCTGAACGTTCCGTAATACTTACCTGTTCAGAAACTTTCTCTAAACGCAAATGACCAATTATGAAAATTCTCGAGCGAACACCTCATATATCTCGAGGGCTTTTTAAGTTCGAAAGGAATCACATATACACACGTTCAAGTAGCTCTGTAGAAACTTTGATGAACTCGCATTTAAATTTCAGATTGCTCCGAATAAATTTGCAAGGTAATATCCTTTCGTGTTTTAATACTGACTTTTTTGGGGTCCAACCTAAAGGAAAGAAACTGATTTAGTGGGAACTATACATTGGGATATCGACACTTTTTCATTTTGGTAGATGGAAATTGTGTTTCCGAGTTGACGTACTGGGTTTTGTGTGACGCCAGTGTTGATACGGAATCTCATTTACTTTGAATACCAAACACAGCTTAAATCAAATTCATACAAAGCTTTCCGTCACTCACTTAACTAAGTCACTAGCTTAACGGAATCGAATAAAAATATAGCCCGCACTAACTTATAAAAACACTTACTTTTATGAAAGTGTTATGCTTACCATCTGCACTCATATCAAATTATCTTTATATTTAGTTTCACCACAGGCGAATTTCAACAAAGCCACAAAGTTTATGATCATACCTACCTACAAAAACTGCCTATATTGTGTTATACCTGCGTCAAATTACAAATTAAAAGATTGCAGAAGGATCTATCGTTTTATGACTACTGCTCTACATGTTTAACGTCTCATATTGTTACCTTGTTTTCGGGTAATCATTACATTACCAACAAAATGAGCACACGCGTGTAGTTATCATAACGTGTTCATGGCCTGTAGCTGGCCTGGGTTGTCTAGTGGCTCCCACCACTTTGATATAAAACCAAGAATTCTGTGATTCGATTCCCAGTAGGGGTACATATATTGTACTTGAATTGGTTGGTGGTAGGAGTTAGTGGTTAGTCCGTCTGACTAGTTACCAACATCCTATTTGAATCTGACGCCATAACAATGATGTTTTTAGTTACGTCATTTTAGTAACGATAGCCAGTGTCTGAGTGGTTGAGGCTTCAGTTAGATATAGTGCACTTCCACACTCACTTGATATTAAGGTGCAAGTATTTTGTGCCCTGAAATTATATACTCATGAGAAGTGATATTACGTAAAATATTTGTGTTGTGGTCTCATGCCTTCGATATTGGAGCTCTAAGATCGAATGGAACGTGAAATTAATAGCACTTAATGTAATTACCGAGGGTTTCCGAATTAAATAAGGGACCATTAGCGATGGGCCTGAAGATTATGAAAATTATTTTAGCGATGTCAATCTAAAGGCATAAAGACAGGTAATTGCAAGAATTAGAGAGCAGCCTTTTAGCTGACAATGAATGAGGGTTTTTATCTATCAATAGAAATGTAATTTGGACAAAATGGATGAAATTACCATCATTGTTGGTGTTAATCAACAAAGAATAAGCTAGCGCACTTAAGAAATCAATTAAGTTCAATCAACTTCAATTTTTAATGTTAAATGACACAGTCTTTTCCTTATGACAAAAAGTCACAAGTTTGAAATTAATGGCTACGTAACATATGAGCTTTCCAGCTCATGAGCTTAACGGCAGCGTGGCGTGTTATCAATGAAATCCTGAAAAATGCATTGAGCCAAACTACTACTTGGGTGCCCAGTCTAAAATCATATGTCATTAATTTAGTATTTTACTAATAGATTTGTTTACATTTTGACCGTGGCGTTATGAAACGCCATAACCATAATATTCAGGTTATTCACGGATTAATTATTATAGTTTCAAAGGTCTGGTATTTATTTAAAAAAAAACTGATCTCACAAACAATTTATGAAATTCTAACATGTTCGTCTTCACTAAATGTTTATTCTCTGTAGGTGACTCTGCCATCAAGCCGAAGAGAATAAGCCTTCGATATTATCGAAGAAGCATTATTAGGTTTCGTAACTCAATTTCGAAAGGTACACTGACAGGGCGCTCCGCACTCTAGGCGTCAGTCTACAGCCGCTGTACATACGAAGGTCTCACCCCAAATTGAATCATGACACTAAGAGGCACCTACAATAAATTAGCCCTTAATTAGCAGCTCCCTTTAAAAGCTGGCGCGCTCTTTGTGAGAATTAATTTAATATTCGTAATATTCCGGGATTTTCCTCAATTAAGTGTGTAACTGTATCGTATTAATCACACTAGGTGCTAGGCCAGGTGTGGCCGATCGATCACTTCAATGAGTCCCCCCGGCTCTCCAACTTTTACAAGAATTACAGAACATTCCACGAACAGTTGGTTTTGAATTGTTTCCTGTTCGGGAATTGTGCGGCTCATAAAAAGAATGTTTGGCTTCGGAAAATTCGAAGGATTGTAATAGGGTGGACGAAATAACTGAAAATCGAAAATTTTATAAAAACGGCGAGGCCCGAGCGATGCCTAATTTAGTGAGTCTACTTCTTAACGTGTCAATGGTAAAGCGACTTACATTTTTTGAGCCCAAAACTGTGCGGCTCTACTCGCCTTGTGGTTGGCGCACATGTTGGCGTCTTGTCGTTGTCCTCTAGAGAGCAAGAGTAAGGAAACTCAGGACAAGACAAAAAATTGGAACATTTCCTAGGGGGTGAAGCCTCAGGTGCAGGATAGGTCGGTTCCGTCGGCGAAGCCCCACCTGAGCATATTGACCTTACACCTACCCACTTGGGTTCGGAGTCGGTTAAGCGACTTCCACGTGGGCCAAGGCAATTTGTGTCCTGATGGGGGGTGTTCGGAAGATGGAAAAAAATGGCAGGTGGTAAGGAGCTATTTTCCCACAGACGACGCCTTACCGTGGAGGGTTCACGATCAAGAGGCAAGATCACGCACTTCGTGAAGCTTTTGCAATTTTTTTGCCTTTGCGAGCGTGCATTGAATGACGCGCAGTAAGCGTGCATTGAATGAAGTGCGCTCGTCCCCAATTTCGGTTTGGTTTACCATCATGGTGAAAGAAGTAATCAATCTAAGTTGGGGACTCGCTGATTGTCCAAGGTGCACCGGACTTCTTAAAAACTAAGGATACGTCACGCGGGGAGGTTTCTTTCATGCACCTTTTATTGTTTGGTAAGTGTGTTTGTGATATAACGGCTGACTAGTTACCAACATCCTATTTGAATCTGACGCCATAACAATGATGTTTTTAGTTACGTCATTTTAGTAACGATAGCCAGTGTCTGAGTGGTTGAGGCTTCAGTTAGATATAGTGCACTTCCACACTCACTTGATATTAAGGTGCAAGTATTTTGTGCCCTGAAATTATATACTCATGAGAAGTGATATTACGTAAAATATTTGTGTTGTGGTCTCATGCCTTCGATATTGGAGCTCTAAGATCGAATGGAACGTGAAATTAATAGCACTTAATGTAATTACCGAGGGTTTCCGAATTAAATAAGGGACCATTAGCGATGGGCCTGAAGATTATGAAAATTATTTTAGCGATGTCAATCTAAAGGCATAAAGACAGGTAATTGCAAGAATTAGAGAGCAGCCTTTTAGCTGACAATGAATGAGGGTTTTTATCTATCAATAGAAATGTAATTTGGACAAAATGGATGAAATTACCATCATTGTTGGTGTTAATCAACAAAGAATAAGCTAGCGCACTTAAGAAATCAATTAAGTTCAATCAACTTCAATTTTTAATGTTAAATGACACAGTCTTTTCCTTATGACAAAAAGTCACAAGTTTGAAATTAATGGCTACGTAACATATGAGCTTTCCAGCTCATGAGCTTAACGGCAGCGTGGCGTGTTATCAATGAAATCCTGAAAAATGCATTGAGCCAAACTACTACTTGGGTGCCCAGTCTAAAATCATATGTCATTAATTTAGTATTTTACTAATAGATTTGTTTACATTTTGACCGTGGCGTTATGAAACGCCATAACCATAATATTCAGGTTATTCACGGATTAATTATTATAGTTTCAAAGGTCTGGTATTTATTTAAAAAAAAACTGATCTCACAAACAATTTATGAAATTCTAACATGTTCGTCTTCACTAAATGTTTATTCTCTGTAGGT
Source organism: Pyrausta despicata (assembly GCA_963921415.1). Taxonomy (NCBI): domain Eukaryota; kingdom Metazoa; phylum Arthropoda; class Insecta; order Lepidoptera; family Crambidae; genus Pyrausta; species Pyrausta despicata. The sequence goes on from OY992853.1 coordinate 7,010,917, forward strand.
GACTCTGCCATCAAGCCGAAGAGAATAAGCCTTCGATATTATCGAAGAAGCATTATTAGGTTTCGTAACTCAATTTCGAAAGGTACACTGACAGGGCGCTCCGCACTCTAGGCGTCAGTCTACAGCCGCTGTACATACGAAGGTCTCACCCCAAATTGAATCATGACACTAAGAGGCACCTACAATAAATTAGCCCTTAATTAGCAGCTCCCTTTAAAAGCTGGCGCGCTCTTTGTGAGAATTAATTTAATATTCGTAATATTCCGGGATTTTCCTCAATTAAGTGTGTAACTGTATCGTATTAATCACACTAGGTGCTAGGCCAGGTGTGGCCGATCGATCACTTCAATGAGTCCCCCCGGCTCTCCAACTTTTACAAGAATTACAGAACATTCCACGAACAGTTGGTTTTGAATTGTTTCCTGTTCGGGAATTGTGCGGCTCATAAAAAGAATGTTTGGCTTCGGAAAATTCGAAGGATTGTAATAGGGTGGACGAAATAACTGAAAATCGAAAATTTTATAAAAACGGCGAGGCCCGAGCGATGCCTAATTTAGTGAGTCTACTTCTTAACGTGTCAATGGTAAAGCGACTTACATTTTTTGAGCCCAAAACTGTGCGGCTCTACTCGCCTTGTGGTTGGCGCACATGTTGGCGTCTTGTCGTTGTCCTCTAGAGAGCAAGAGTAAGGAAACTCAGGACAAGACAAAAAATTGGAACATTTCCTAGGGGGTGAAGCCTCAGGTGCAGGATAGGTCGGTTCCGTCGGCGAAGCCCCACCTGAGCATATTGACCTTACACCTACCCACTTGGGTTCGGAGTCGGTTAAGCGACTTCCACGTGGGCCAAGGCAATTTGTGTCCTGATGGGGGGTGTTCGGAAGATGGAAAAAAATGGCAGGTGGTAAGGAGCTATTTTCCCACAGACGACGCCTTACCGTGGAGGGTTCACGATCAAGAGGCAAGATCACGCACTTCGTGAAGCTTTTGCAATTTTTTTGCCTTTGCGAGCGTGCATTGAATGACGCGCAGTAAGCGTGCATTGAATGAAGTGCGCTCGTCCCCAATTTCGGTTTGGTTTACCATCATGGTGAAAGAAGTAATCAATCTAAGTTGGGGACTCGCTGATTGTCCAAGGTGCACCGGACTTCTTAAAAACTAAGGATACGTCACGCGGGGAGGTTTCTTTCATGCACCTTTTATTGTTTGGTAAGTGTGTTTGTGATATAACGGCGTAATGTAAGTTTTCTTATCAATAGCACAAGAAGCTTAATACTACGGCGCATTTAACCTTATTTTACATTGGCTCAAAGGTAGCGCTGTAATTTTTACAGCGCTGTCTTTGAGCTACCAGCAGCTGTAAAATTATTTTCAAAAACATCAACGATGCTGGTCGTGGGCCTGATCTTGATCAATATGCGGCCACGTTCCTTTATGTTTTCAAATAGTAAGAAATTGAGTCATTCAGTGGCGCATCGACGCGGGTCCGGCTCACGAACAGCCCCGGAGTAATCTTAAAATTTTGGTAGATACATAAGCTTACTCTAAACGTCATATCCTTTGACTTATATTATTATAGTACCTAGTGGTCAACTGTAATTGGCCAATTAAGTTTTTCCCTCATGTAATTTCTTAAGTATCAATGCTTTTGTTGTCCCTAATAAATAAAATAAAATAAAATAAAGATGCTATTGATACCGACAGACAGATGATATTTTTGAAATATATAATGTTTTTACTTTTCTATTCACCTTTGTTTGCGTAATCAGAAGTATAATTAATATTTCAGTAATTTAGTAAACACGCTTGAGCAAAACAATCTTCCATAAGATTATCATAATTGGATCGTCTTGCATAAAACTGCACTCTTTACTTAAATGTTGTATTGTTATGAGTATAATATTCATTTGCATTTTATTTCGATGCCACTTTTAGTGGAAGACTTAATTCCTGGATTATACTGTTTTCATAATAAGTTCACGTCGGTACTCTTAATCTGTCAAATTATACAATGAGAAAGTTTTCGAGTGAACACTTTGAAACCTGTTTTTAATTTTGGTTTAAAATAATCAAGGCTTTCTAAAAACTATCAAAAGTAAATTGATTTTCCTACACAAAACGAAGAATGTATTCACACATTAAAGGAATTTACAGCTACTAAAAGTAAGCTGCTTTATTTCTTAGATAAACGATGTTTCAGCTATAGTGTTAAGATAAATTCCATTCACGTTTACATCGAGCAAATCAGGGGTGGTTTGTATAATAATATTGCTATAAACAAACTTCCTCAGGGGACGGCATAGACGGAGGCACAGGAAGAGAGAGCAATAAAAAAATCATTCGCATTTAGCGGTCCCATTCCACTCTAAGTCATCCGTAAAATGTTTCTTCAATAGCTGGACGTAAATAAATAATACAATGTCAGTCCACAAAGTTATGGGTCAGATATTGGAAATAAATAAAACTGCTCAAGTGAAATCATTATATCTCTTGCTCAAACTTCATATATTTATGTTATTGTGACATCGTGTTTATTTTAAAGGAGTCAAATAAGCAATAAAGTCAAGAAGTTTTCATCATATAAAATGTATTTTATTTTGACATAGGTAACTTATTTTATTTTTAGTTTTACTTGCAATAAAAAGCCACATACAAAACTTGAGTTACCCGTGAACTCTTAAAACAACTTTTCTGGTTAAAATAACTTGGTTAAGAAATGAAATAAGTGCACGCAACTGCAAACTACTTACTTAGCATAATTACCTATTGAAACTGAAACCAAACTTAATCGACAAAAATTGTTTGGTCTGATTTTTGTCTACGATAAACTTTTTCTTCATAACCAACAAAAAATATATTTCTTCGAATATTTAAATAAGCTCAAAATCTGATGATGACGGACAATCCTTTATTTACATTTCCACCGGGTTAACCGGATTAAAATCGGTCCATAAAATTACTTTTTTTAAGTCTTTAATCCGTGGCCTCGTGCATTCGTTTCGAAAAATACTTTATCTTAAATGTGTTCTGAAGTTGGATTTTCCTCCAAGACATGGAAGGTAGTATAATTTTAAGTGTTTCGGAAGAAAAAGCGACGTTGATAGCCGGGGAACAACATTTACAGGTTTAACTTTTGCAACTATGAAAATTGTTGGCAGAATTGAGTTATCTTTAGTGATGTTCCGAATATGGAGATAAATATAAAGTTACGTTCCTATCCACACAAAATGAGCTAACAGTATCTTGAGGTCTTGCAGTGCGATGTCGAGCTTGAGTATTGGCTAAAACAGGATCCCAAGCTGGTGGAATTTTCCAACCATGTTCTCTATAAAAATTAGGGTGTCTTCTAATTTCAATAGCCTCACGGAGCATACGAGGAAGAAAACGACGTTCTCTTGTGAGGACTTTTGTTTGGTCAAAGCGTATGAAGCGGTTGGGTCTATCTAACGCGTGTTAACACACTGGAGACTTTGCGTTCCGTCTATGTTTAACGTCGGCTATATGTTCTTTAATCCGTACGCTTATACTACGCTTTGTTTGCTCTATGTAAGAGAGTCCGCAGTCACATTCCAGTCTGTACACCCCTGCGTCTTGAACAGGTATATTAAACTTGACCGGTGGTAAGAATTGGTTGATCTTCTGAGGCGGCTTGAAGTAAGTTTTGATTGCAGCACGCTTCAAGATGTTTCCAATTTTGTCACTGACACCCCTCAAGTATGGTAGTACGGCAGGTTGGCGGTCGACTGTATGAACTTTGGTCCGGGGTCTGCAACGGCGTGGTACTGGTAGCTGGTTGTCCCGTAGTACCTTCCTGACATGCTGAAGCTCAGCAGCCAATCACAGATGCCCCATTACTGACGAAATGACGCGCGGGTCATTACTGTGAGAGCCATGGGCGAGAACGGACGCGTCGCCTGCGCACATGGTGTGTTGTCGAGCCAGTGTATCGTGTGCTAGGAGTATCTTACATATAGTATTTAAATACAGTCTAGGTCAGAATCAGAGGTGATCAAGCTACTACGGTTTTACCAAGAACTAACAATATTAGCCAGGGCTAACTTTTGACATGCCTTCAGAAACTTCCGTAGCAGGATGCAAAAAGTTGAAACAAAATTAATTCTGAAGACTAATTAAATTGAAATTACGATTCCAGTCGTAGCACTTGGCACCGGTGCACGGTCTCTCGGATATAGTTTTTTTTAGAATGTACAAAATTTAAATTGGTTTTATGTAACACCTTGGTGCAGCAAGGTGTAAGATCTCGTTGCAGAAATATCCACTTCGCCCCGGAAAACAAGAAAAGTTTGCGAACGAACACGATGTATTTCGCTGGAAAGAACAAGGTGAATATAAAATCATGTGCGGCCTGATGTGAGTTATCAGCTATTTGCAAATATTTTAAAATTTTCCAAAATGAAAAATCGAATCTTAATAAATAGACACATCATGACCAGAGCGTATAAAACATTTATTTAATGTAGCTTTGTCGACATACCACCACTTAGTATCTCCGTCATGGCTAGAAATGTTTCAAGAACTATCGAAACCATTTTTGTTTGTGGTACCATTTTAATTCAGTCGCTCGTAGTCTGTCGAAGCGACAACATCTCCTGAGAATACCACGAGTCGAGTGTTTTGTTGGTATCAGTGGTGTGTTTCCAAGTGCATCTTCTGTGTCACGTTGTGAGTTGTACTGTAAGTCATGCGACTTCCAGCTCTAGTTTTTTCAAGTTACTACATTAAGATGAATTAATGTTCCTGCGCTGGCGTCGTTAAGTGGAAATTTAAAGCAAAATATTTATCTTTTTACCGTTTTTCAGCTTTAAAAAAATCACTTTGAGATTTTTTAAAAAGAAAGTGAAAGAAAGTCACGTTATGGATTGACAGAACAAATAAGCGCTATTTGTTTTAATTCCTCATTGTGGAAAAGGAAAGAACTCTCAAACTTGGATACTAATTCACAAACCAAGATTCTTTACCTTCCCTTCACGATTCTTTATAAAATCTTTAGTTGATATCGCATGCAATTACCAAGTGCCATTGGGGGCTTTATTTAAACTAAATAAACAGTCACTTTAAAAACATTTCGCAGTACCCCTCGTAACTTCGGAGCGACTGACGGCAACATCCGAACGCCCGTGGGGCCAGTGGGCCTATTCTGAAAGCCTTCGTTTTGTTTTAAGCTGTCAGCACCTATGCCAGCTTGAGGCCAAAAAACTCACGCTGCAATTTTCACCTGCGCTTGTTACGATTGCGCGCTTGCCGGGTCCGTGGAATATATGTACTCTTGTTAAAAGTTCCAAAAGTTTTCCCAACGGAATTTACGCAGCAAGATGCTCGCTTATTTGCCACTCATTCCATGGTATTAGCTAACTGAGTCGCAACTTGGGGGAAATTTTAAAAATTCCGCAATCGCAGCGACGTGTAGACGTCGTAATTGTTAGTCTGAATGTGTAAGCGAGCACGAAGTCTAGAATCGAAAGCATGGAGCACATAGTAGTCCCGCAGTATCGCTGCCGACACTGCCAAGCTATTTGACAGCTCAAAAATTGCTTTAGTAATAGTTTTCCACTCTACTCAGTGTGTGTAAAATATGTGCTACCAGCGCTCGAATGTACTCAGGTGATTTAATAGAGACGTGGCTGCGTCGTTCGCGTGTTCTCAAGTGGTTCTAAATAGATACAGCGGTTGTTCACCATCAGTAAAAAATGTAATGAGGTGGGTGAGGGACATGACATCACACTCACACTATGATATTATAAATGTGAAAGTTTCTTTTTTTGGATGTTTGTTCGTCAATAATGCCAACACATCTTCTTCTTCAAATTGATGAGGTTTTCTCTTGCCGTTAGAGCATTCGCCACTGTGTTCTGTTAGTCGCTTTCTACTTAACTTCCTGGTACGACATGTCTCCAACTTTTTCCTCCAGTTGTTGCATGAAACTCCTCCTTGGTTTTCTTCTTCCTCTTTTTCCTTCTATTTTGCCTTCTATCAAAATCTTCATGCCTGATATGGATGTGAAAGTTGAACATTGACGCAAGGGATAGAGAAAGTCTTGAGGCGTTTGAAGTGCTGGCGAAGAATGGAGAGGATAAGTTGGACGGAAAAAATATTAAATGAAAAAGTGATAGATAGACTGAAGGAGAGAATAAATATATTTAATACTAGCGGCCGCCCGCGACTTCGTCCGCGTGGATGTTAGTTTTTTGCGACCGGGCTTCATACAAATTCGCAACCCCTATTTTATCCCTTTGGGGGCAGAATTTATCATATGTAATATTATTTCTATCCTTCTTTACCTTCCAAGTAATGTTGAGTCAAATAAAAAAAAGTCCCATTAAAATCGGTTTAGTAGATTCTGAGATTCAATTTCCTGCCTGCCCCCTAAGTTTATCGGCGTGATTATTTATATCCCAGTTTACTCTCCAGGTGATACTGAGTCAAATAAAAAAAGTCCCGTCAAAATCGGTCCAGTAGATTCTGAGATTAGCCCGGACAAACAGACAGACAGACAGACAGACAGACAGACAAAAATTTTAAAAATTGTTGTTTTGGCTTCTATTACGGTAATTAAGACCCCCTGTAACAATTTTTCATAAAAATCTTCAATGTACAGAAATCGATCTTTTACAGTCTTATTATTATATGTATAGAAGATCATATATATAAAGCAGGTGGGGATTGATGATAATACCCTTGTTACGACATGCTAAACTTCTGAACGGATTTTAATGAAATTTGGTATACAGACAGGGTATTAACTGACTTGGGGGATAGGATACTTTTTTTAATTTTTATTTATTGCTATATAGCTTTTTGTCCCGATTAAATGCTCCCTTGGGAATAAAACAGGCCGCTAGTACAAAATAATTTACGAATTGATAAATTAACATGAGGCGAAGTAAGTTTTAATACTTCTGATAGAACGTATACATATTATTATTATACTTATGTCGTATACGTCACATTGTGACGTAGCATTCAGAATGGTTGATTTAGTAAACATTGCAATAGGTACAGTAAACACAGGTGACAAGGCCCGTTAGATTTAACGAAATCTGTACATTTGATAATAATGATAGTTTTTAATACCTTTTAACGGTAAAAAAGTAAGGAATCGACGCTAATTAAGCCTAAAAACTGTTACTTAAATAGGTAAGACAGATAAGTTGACAAATGTAGTTATTAAAATTAGAATACCGCCACTTATCACCAAACCTCACATTCTCTCAAAACATAACATGGCGCTCCCGAAATTTCAAAAAGAGTTTCAACTTAAACCAAGTGGAGCACTTGTCGAAAACATTCTGTCTCAATTACAGCAAGCCTCGGTAATCCCGTAGCAAGCGTTGTGACGGCTCTGTGACACAAAATGCCCGAGAGAGCATTTTGCAGTCGGCTGTTTGACGGCACAAATTATTACTGAATTTTACACGCTCACGAAATTCCCGTTGAATCTGGGAAGCTTTTAAATTAATTAAGCGGTGAAGTAAATGTTAAATGTGTCGCAAACTAAATGACCGCGTTATTTACTACGATGTAACCTTTACAAATTATAAAGCCTGTTCATTTGATTGCGTTTGCGGGGGGTCAGGTAAAGCGGGGATAAATAATTTTTCTAAGTAATTTTGAAAGCCTCAAAAATCAAGCAAAGTATAGAACCTACTTGATTTCTTATGTATGTAGTTTTTTTTAAGAAAGTACAAGTGCTTTTGACCGCAGTAGTGTCAACACGGAGCGTGTCAATATAATAGTGTAATAGTGTAGTTAATAGTGAATGGGTGACCATTCCTGGGACTTGGGAATCACGTTGTAAGTTAAGTAAGCTATTAGTCGCGATTGGCATCCCTATTTATTTGGCATTAAGCTTAATCAGACGTTCAAAAGGCAGCTTCATAATGTCTGATATTAAATAAATGTTTAAATGATTATTCTTCTTATACTGAACGTCCTTTATGTTCGCACTCATACAAAGCCATTAATTCCGAAATTATTGTTTATTTTAAACATTTCCTCGAAATCATAATCTCCCGATCTAGCGGTCTGTTAAACATTCGGGCAATAACATGCCATATTTATAGAGGACCATTATTAGGAAAATCTGGCCGAATTCACGAAATTTTCGTAGACGGTCTTGCGTAAAATAGAAAAAATATGTCTGTATGAGAAGCATGACATGGAAATGTAGAACGGCCAGCGTTGGCTTTGATTTTCTTACACATTTTTTTTATATGAGATAGGTTTGCTCTTGATCCAAGACAAGCCCAACGAGGCAAAGACTGAGTCTACAATGGCGCGAGCTCACCTATAAGATGCCTGTTCACTCTAGCTTTGAAGATTTCTGTGTTGTAATTGCAGTAATCGTTAATGCAGAATTCACAAAAAATAATGTTATCTTGCATTTACGTTTAACTAGCGGCCGCCCGCGACTTCGTCCGCGTGGATTTTAGATTTTTTGCTAACGAGTCTTATACATAATTGTAACCCCTATTTTATCCCCTTGGGGGTAACATTTTTCAAAGTCCTTTCTTAGCGGATGCCTACGTCAGAACATCTACCTGCATGCCAAATTTTAGGCCGATCCGTCAAGTGGTTTGGGCTGTGCGTTGATAGATCACTATGTCAGTTAGTCAGTCTATCACCTTTGCGTTTTATATATTAAGATGACTGAGAGTGTTATAAACGTAGGAGTACGCAAATATAATCGGAAAGCTTTGAACTGCTCAGCTATAGGGAGTTACACGTGTTTAACTTGATTTCTGTGTAGCTTTAACCATTGTGGTTGCACACACGACAGAAGCTTTAAAAATTGAGTAACTTCTCCCGTTTTCCCAACATTTTCCTTCACTGCACTGCTCCTATTGATTGTAGCGTAATGAAAAGTAAACTATTACCAGCTCAGGAGTATGAAATATAATTGTACCAAGTTTCGTCAAAATCCGTTTAGTAGTTTTTGTTTGTATAACGGTAATACAGACAGACAAAAAATTTACTGATTGCATATTTGGCATCATTAACGCTCCTGATTACTATCATTTTTTAAATATATTTAATGTACAGAATTTAAGAGGTAAATTCTGTAAGTATATATTTATTATAAGTACCTTTAGAAGATTACGTCACATTAGCTTACCTATTCCTTCCAAAGGCAACGGTAAGTAGGTAGCTAAAATTTAAGACTTTATAACTGCGTTCGGACACTACATTTACTCGTATGTGTAAAAAAATGTATCTTCAAATTAATAAAGTCAATGCTCTTTTATAAATCGTTAGGGAACAACAAAATTTACTTTTATTTTTTAACTGCATAACACAAAGTTTGTTTATTTTTTTCTTAGAAGCGTCTGATCTTATTTAGTCTGTTTCCCCGAGGATGGAGGCAAGGGGTGCGCAGTAACGGTTAACACAATTCCGTACAAAAGGTGGCTCGCGAATGCATTTAAATCGCCTCGGTTATCATTTCTGTGCGTACAAAATACAGTCGCAAGCAATGAAACGAAATTAAACTTGCCCGATTTAGAACCTTAATACAACGATGAAAAGGCACCCTGCGGGTTATATTTCCATTGATCGTGACTGTAACCCAGGATTCTCACTTATCTCCGTCCCAAATTAGGTATTACGAAGGCGTGATTTAGGGAAAGACCTAAATCTGAGCTAATCCAAAGTTTGGAGAATCGGGGAACACTTTCACGAATTTCGTCGGCTGAGTCATTGTATTTTTGTGGATTATTAATTTGAAATAGGGGAGAGTGACTCACAGTGGTATGACTGGTAGAGAATGCCCTACGGAGTTAAGTCCACCTTTTGTACAAAGTATTGTTGTGCAATAAAGCTTAAATAAATAAATCACTTTTTTTAACATGAAACACAAACATACATTTTTAAAATTTGAAAACAACACCAAACTCGAAAGTTTGTGGCTAAATGTTATCTCTCTGAATTAAAATTATGATATAGGTATGTTTTCTATAAAAAAAGCTTCCAATGGTTTTTATTATATAAAGATACACGTTATAGCTACTTTTTTTTAAAAATGGCAAAACTGTGGCTGGCCCTGTGACCGATGTATGGGGACTTTGGATCAACGCCTGGACGACAGTGAATTGACTAAACTGAACAAAGTTCAACACTTTCTTTGCAATATCCTTAAAAATGTCCCTCAGGACCCATCGGTCCACCTACATGGGCTCTATATCCACTGATATAATTGTAGCAAAATTATTAATGAATTGACCAATTTTAAAATATCGTCTATACGAAAACTGTTCAGATCAATTGTCCTTGTTTCTTCTACTCACGAAAATGAACACTACGAGACATTTTTACCTACATAAAAAAAACGAATAGCTATAGGTCCCAAATAATCTGCGATGCACTGTGACCCAGTGTATAAAAAAACCAATGTATCGAAGGGAAAAAACAACATTCTTAACAATTTATGTAGTCTATAGATACCTACGATAAGACAAAACGAAATGATCTACTTTTCCAATAAACAAATTGAAAAATGTCGTATTTTTTTTTCTTTCTTAACTATCGAGTGCGATAATGTATTTTTTTATTTTTTATTTATTTATTTATTTGTTTCAGGCAACAGATTTACAATTAAATACAGGCCCATTATATACCTTATTAACTAACATATATATAACAGAACTTATTTTTTATGTTACACGCAAGGTCGTTGACGTGTTGTTCGGTGTGTCACGTAGCCTTCCGCGGAAACGCCGAAAGACGACACCCTTCGGCCAAAAATCTGCATTCATGAAAGTTGCCATTTTCTCGTTTGGAACTCTAATCACAAATGAATTAAAATTCACGTTGCGACTAGGCTCCAACTTAACGACTCGCAGGGTCAGGTTGGTCTTCTTCTGCACTTTTGGGCTTTAACAAGCGTGACAACGACAAGTTAAGTAAGGAGGACAGGGTTATGAACGAGCGGCGACAACAGTTTAATACGTGTGCGTGAGTGTCATACACACGGGAAAATTATGAATCATCCATTGTACCCCGTGGTCCACTGTACCCCACTCTCCCCTAGAGAGTTGTTGAAATTATAATATTAACTTAATTTGTGAAATCTGAAACTACAGAGTTTTTAAACATCACGCTGTAGTAAATTTTAATCTAGATTGAAGCGGAGCGTATATTACAAAAAGTCCATTTATTGAGTCTAGAAGATCTTTCTGTTGCTTATAGTATTAGGAATATTTTTTGTAATCAATTTTTAATTACCATTTGAACTTTTTTATATCCCCATATTGTGTACCCATGACGGCAATTCATAGAAAATTATGGGTATGTTATTGGTACCACAAATCAAATAACTTTTCCCGCATACAATCTGACTTCATAACACACAAAACCAGTGCAATCGGTTGCACTCCAATTTCGGTCCGGTCACGACCAAAAAGGCCATCTTCTCGCCTACTAGGGTTGCCTCTAAGCCTCTGTTCCAGAAAACACGTACTACACTACACCTAATTTAAAGAGACTCAACTCTTTGAGGCAGGATCGAACCCGTGACCATGGGAATCCGGTTCCTTGTTACTAAACTTTTTTTACTAAGCATTTATGAAACTCCTTAATTAATTTAAAGAAAATATTGTTTACTGGTTGTAAATAATATTTTGTTCAGATTACAGTGTTTTATTTAAAGTATTTCTTATCCCATGCAACCCTAAAACTACACTAATTTTGCACACTTACTTCCCTATAAAATATATTTCGTAGATCTCATTACCTTTTGAGAGGCAACCCTGCACTGTCTGTAATTCTAGGTAAAGTCGCGTGTTTACAAACGCCTATTGTCGCTATAAAGTATTCAGCTGTCGTTAACACAACTTACGCTACAACAGATTTATGTACTGATCGCGTAGACAGAGACAACAAGTTTTTCTGCCGACATAAATCGTGTCCCGCCGGGGATAGGAAGCGTGAATGTTCGCAGAACTCAGAAGGCTCTAGTGGCCAACGTAATTTATAACTATTATGCCCGGCTGTAGCACTGATCGGTCAGTTAACGAGCTAAGCTGAATTAAATCGTTGTTTAGAATTTATGCGGCTATGATGTTGCTAAATCTGCCACCAGTTGCTTTCTAAAAATGGATAGACAGAGTTCTTGTTTTTTGACGGAAATGTACTGAGGATTAAGTAATGAAATTTAAAAAAAAATGCTTGTGTTATTAATGTCATTAACTTCCTTCCCCGTGAAATATTTTCCACCGAAAAATACGGCTATTTTAAGAGCCAACAAAAAACTCGTTTCGCCTCGACAAAGGACTCGTTCAATTATTTCGAAAGTTATGAAACTTCCAAAGTTGCGGAACTAAAGTTTATTTGGCTTCGCCGTAATAATAAATATACAAACCCGTGCGGTTGCTACGCAAAATAAATCCGTGGGCCACAAAACTATCGCAAATAACATCTGGATAACAAACATGGCGACATTAGTTTTTCTTTCGGTGACTCTCACTTCATTCACATGCGTGGCTTAGGTAGTATATTGATTTAAGAAAGAAAACACACTGGGTCTTCCCTAGGGGCAAAAGTCACGGGGCGCCGCGAATATATCACCCAAGGGACAATACATCTCACGTTTTCCGCGATAAGTAGCTCATACAAGATATACTGATTTATAAAGGTCGAAGAAACAAAAATCGGTCAGGTGCTGGGAACACTCATGTTGAGGATTCCGTGCCAAAACGTTTTTTTTTACAAACATGCTGGTTTTTCAGAGTGAGATCGTGTATTATAAAAAGACTTTTTTTTTGTTGAGAGAGAGATATTGAGGTCGACTATGCGTAGCTGAAGCCTTAGCGAAATACTCAAGTTTTACTACTCATTACTTTCTGTGGCCCTAATTAAAATAAAAACATTTCGAGTCATAAATACAGCTAGCTACTCTCTTTCAACTTTGAATCAGAGTGTTGCGAGCGTCATAAGAAAATTACTTCTACAAGTAGTCATTAAGGTGAAACATACCGCAAAGAATAAAGCCTAGAAAACCCTTTGACATATCTTAGGCACAAAACGGAACCCCAAAAAACGAAAGGCAATAACATTCATGTCGCCAAACTATACGGTATTGAAAAAATGGTCGGTGTAACACAAAAATAATCGGTGCTTCTCATTCGAATACGCGAACCGTACCTGCCTGATTTATTTTTATGAGACGCCATGAATTTTTCTTGGCTTCTCGATTCAATGTTAGCAATAGAACACGGTAGAGTGAATGTCTGATAAATGAAAATGAAATGGATGTTATTTTCTAGATGTTTGTTTTTATATTAAGAAAACGGGAAATTATTAAGACTTCAAGTTGTGTCAATAAACGTTTTGTGTTTACGTTAAAATAAGTAGCTGGATTGATTACTCATATTCTCATCATTTAACACTAGTAGAGTACACGCGCCTATAAAAAATTCACGAGTGCTCGCGCGGGCTTGGAGCCCTTTTCATTTTCGAAATAAACTGAAATACTCTAGTGTTACTGAACAAGATCTGATCTAATAAGATTCCTTGTGAATTTCTAAGAGACTCGAAGAATCTGAGGATCAATATTTCCGGAATAAGAGATTTTGATCCCCTAAAGGATCATAATCACTACTCTTTTTTTGACTTCCGAGCTATACTCATAATTCGCATTATTGAATCGACTCTAGTTCACCGCCACCCAAATACGCCTCAACACGAAAACTGCATTTCATTGCGCCGCGCTCAATCTTAGATTACTGATTTCAAGTCCTAAGCCGCAGTAGCAGCTATATGACCGTATAAATCATGTTTATGCGCGACGACGCTTGCCGGGCTCTGCCAGCGGCTCGTCGCTTTCCGAACATTAATTACAGGCCACCGCACCTCTGTGATATATGAACCAGCGATATCAACCATTGCATTGTGATGTGAATTATTTATGCGATTCCGAACGGAAAACGTCTATGACGCTGGATTTAGAGCCGGAGCGTATTGCTGGCCGGAAAATCAGGCGAGGTCGGTGGACAGCTTGTGCGATTAGCAGTTTGTGTATTTGGTGTTGTGTTAACCATGTCAGGCGTTTTGTATTTTACAGTGGAGATTCAATGGAACAAGGATATTGTCCTAATGTTAGTTTAATCTCTATATATATCAAATTCTCGTGTCACAATGTTTGTTCCCATACTCCTCCGAAACGGCTTGACCGATTCTAATGAAATTTTGTGAGCATATTCAGTAGGTCTGAGAATCGGCTAACATCTATTTTTCATACCCCTTAGTGATAAGGGTTGTCTACCCTTAACATTTGTATGGCAAAACAACGTTTGCCGGGACAGCTAGTCTTATATATAAAATTCTCGAGTCACAATGTTCGTTCCCGTACTCCTCCGAAACGTCTTGACCGATTCTCATGAAATTTTGTAAGCAGATTGAGTAGGTCTGAGAATCAGCCAACATCTATTTTTCATACCCCTTAGTGATAAGGGTGGTCCACAATAATTTATATGGCAAAACAACGTTTGCCGGGTCGTCTAGTCTTAATATAAAAAGACAACTAAATAAGTTGATGCTTTAAGCAGTTTTCGGACACATTTGTTGCTGTTAACCGTTTCACGTGTTATACATATAACACATGATAAATATAAACGGAACTATGATGCATAAATCCAATTTCTTATAATTTAATAAAAGTATCTTACTTCACAATGATCAATGAGATGCAGGGCGTGTTTTTTCAAACGTAAAGACAAAATTCCAAAATTTAAATATCGAAGCAACACTTAGAAGTAAGCTGGACACTAACAATTTACCAAATTATTCTGTTAATATCCCAGCCCAATGATCAACAAAAAAAACCCACTAATCTGTTTCCACTTTTCCACTTTTAAGAAATCATATAAAATAGAAGATTCGACCAGCCGACGCCAAGTTTGGCGCTTCACCAACACATCCAGCGATGACTTTTATTTACACAGCCTAATCTCTAGCAAGCCCCGCGTTGTAAGCCTATTCAATGAATGAATGAATGAATGAATATTTTATTTGCTCATAAATAGGGTTACACTGAAGATCTTAATTGTAATATTGTTCGTCCTATTTAACTATTAAAAATAGCATGCAAACATTAATTATTATATTATATTATATTAAATTCAGTCTATAATAAAATTAGTATGATTTTACAATAATGTCAATGTCTATGTATATGTCAATCTATTAAATCCAGCAATGTCAAGTCAACTTAAACTAATCCTAGCTATTCAAAAACTCTTGAAATGTATAAAATGCATGGTCTACCAGCCATTCGTATAAACTTTTTTTAAACTGATTAAGTGGTTTATCTTTAATACATTTAGGAATCTTATTAAATATTAATACACACATACAAAAGCAGTTTTTTTGGATCCGCGCACTTTTTGGTATGAAATCAAGAACCAGCCGGTTGCAATTTCTAGTACAGCGTGCATATAAATCTTTGGCCTGAGTGAAATGTTTGGGGTTTTGTTTGACAAATTTTGCAGCCACAAATATGTACAGGCAGGGCAATGTTAAGATATGTAATGATTTAAAAAGTGGCTTGCATGATTCATCTGGTGCTAAACCGCAGATGGCCCTTACACACTTTTTTTGCGCTATAAATGCCTTACGCATATCAGAACTGTTTCCCCAAATAATTAAGCCGTAACGTAGTACCGATTCTATATAAGCATAATAGGCTGTGAGTGCTGTTGCTCTTGTAGCTACTCTTGCTAATTTATACAAAACAAATGAAAATCTGTTAATTTTATTACATACATTTTCTACATGTTGCTTCCAATCTAATTTACTATCAATTTGTATACCTAAAAATCTAGTACTATATGCATGTTTAACCACTTGTCCTCCATGATGGATGTTTAAATTTTGAACATTATTGTTGAAATTAATGAAGCATGTTTTGTCAATATTTGCAATTAAGTTGTTTGATTTCAGCCAGGTGACAACTAACATTAATGTTCTATTAACTTCATTTTCATGTTCTAATATCCCTTTTTTATTGTTTGTAGTCACAATCACAGATATATCGTCTGCAAAAAGTATGCTTTTATGATCAGTGCAGTTTGGGAAATCATTGATATAAATGAGGAATAGTAGAGGACCTAATATACTGCCTTGTGGGACTCCAGTGTTATTGATTTTATATTCTGATTGATATGCTTGAATAATTTTGCTTTTTCCGTCCAGTTGCGTAATTTCTACTTCATTAACCACTACACACGGCACACGTTGTTTTATTACTCCTCAGCTCGCCGCCACTCATTTAATCACTGTTACTGACGCTAATGCGCCACATTATTTCGGCCAGGACCGGAAAACACACGAGAGATGGTGTAAACAAAATATTACGGTGATAGAGAATGATAAACATGCAGGTAATCTCAGAAAACATAGTGAGGGGAAGTTGGATCGACAATTATTACAATATATTTTTTTTTAAAGAAAAAATGTATTTGTGTCAGCCTTATGGGCACGTTGCTGGGTGACGGTTGAGAAAAACTGCTTCAAGTTATGTACAAATGATTTGAACAGTTTATTTATGCCAGCCAGCTATGGACTAATTACTCAAAGCGCGCTTATCACGCATTACGTGTTCAATACAACAATGCATTCCGAGCTATGTTGAATCTGCCCTGGCGGTGCAGCGCGTCTGGCATGTTTACTGAGAACAGGGTCGACGATTTCTTTGCAATTATGAGAAAAAGAGCGGCTTCGTTTATGAATCGAATTAGGAATTGTAAAAATGAAGTAGTTAGGGCTGTATACGAAAGTTGCAAAATGGTTGTCTGTGATCTTTGACAGTGTGCGGTTGTATCCAATTGGGTAGACAATTTTTGACGAAACATTTGCATTTGATTCTAATATATTAATTTTGGAATCAAATGCAAATGTTGCAACTACCTATTATGACTTATTATGAATTTATGACTTTGACGGTGTTTTTGTGTTATTGTATCTGTATCTGTGTATCTCCTTGTATTGTGTTTGTGTATGTTTCTATGAGTGGATTCTCGAAATAAATGATTTATTATTATTATTATTATTATTATTATTATTTACAGTGTGTGCCTCTTTAGTCTCTTTTTAGTTCATTCACTTTGAATTGCCGATTAACACTGCCGAGTTTGCAGTAAGCCTATTAGTTGATAGAATCAGGCGTTAATTTAAGAAAATCCATGACTAAAGATAAAAAAGTTATTTTGCTTTTCTATTTTCTATTTTAGCCGCTCAAGTAGTCTGTCGAAGCGACAACATCTCCTGAGGATGCCACGTGTAGGGGCGAAACGCGTTGAGTGTTTTTTTGGTGTCAGTGTTGTGTTTCCAGGTGCATCTTTTGTGTCACGTTGTGAGTTGCATCGTAAGTTCTGCGACTTCCAGCTCTAGTTTTTTCAAGTGATTACAATGTAACGCTATGTAACTACCTACTACTACTTGGACCTATTTATTACACAAGACCATAGTAGCACAAATATTTCGATAAGAGCTGCTGATACCTAACGAACAAATCAATAGACATCGACACATCACCCAGTATTATTGTCCAAAATACAGAATATCACACAGATATCAGTTTTTACGAAAAAATACGCTGATACAAGATCTCCGATGCCAGACACAATGGCTCTGTTGATTGGCGGCTACTTTCATACAGTAATGGATAGATGGATCGGCGAAATATGAGCCGAAATTGACATTATCTATCTACCAAGTACAAATAAGTAAGAATTATGTCCTATAAAAAACAAATTATGAGATACCAAATAAATAACTTTCGTCACAACAAGTAACGTACGAGTAAATTTAACTGATTCTCTGACCAAATCAGTATCTTTTTTAAGACTAACTGACCTCTATTTAAATTCTAAATTAAAGTGACCTGTGAGTTATCTAATATAAACATGTAACGAATATTCCATGGGTTGCGTTCAGTTTTCATTGCCTTAGATTTAAAAACAAAGTTTTGATTTTGGCTGCTAAGTTATGTGGCAGGTACTAATTTTAAGGAAAATTCACTACAAAATCCATGTCCTGTCACCCTTATCATAATAACCGCACTAAGTCGGTCAAAACTTGCACTAACTGACAGACTTTATTTCACAACCTTTGTATTCCCACCTAAGCGAATTAAAATAATGAGTAGAAAATAGCTAAAGAAAGATTGTTTACATTTATATGTAACAAGCAGATCCCGCAGACATTGTCCTGTTCGTTGTATTTTTTTTTTAAAACCATCCTCGTACTTAAAGGAATATTTAAAAAAAGAATTAGAGAAATTGGTCTAGGCGTTCATGAGTTATATGTTATATGCTTACCAACACATTTTGTGATTCATTTTATATTAATATGTAATTTAATATGTAATGAATGTGTCTTTAGTTTGAGTTAGCTCGAAACCTTACCATACCTTACCACAATAAATGCTTACCGAACTTTGTTCGCAGCAAATTGCGCCGCTGTCACCTTAATTAGATGAATTCCCAACATTATCTCAAATTACGGTAATAATGACGATGTTAACACATTTGTACAAAACCATACGTACAAAGAAGTTTGTGATAACTCGAAGTAACGTTATTTCATTTGCACCCGAGTTTCGTCTAACAAATTACAGTAGTACCCTTAGATAGTTCAGTACAGTTAGAAAGCAAGTAACATTAGCGATATTGAATATTCAAAACACTCTAATCCAAACAGAACAATAGGAGTTGGGTAATAAATTAACGAAGCAACCGAAAGAGAGAATGTTATGTGGATTAGTGCCTTAGATATCAGTTCTCGCAAGTCGAGGTAACTTGCCAAAGGTAAGGATAACAGGAAATAGAGTTTAGAAGGATTAGACGGGGTTCCACTGTAGTGTGAAGGTAGGGCAGCGGTTCTCAACATTGCATCTTTAAAGAATTGGATTTTCAGTTATTTGTAGATTTTCATTTTCCGTGTAGATACCTGGTGAATATGTAAAGCTTGAAAATACTAGAAGTATTTGCTATCTATGACATTATAGCATAGGCCTCTCTTAACGCCTTCCAAAAGTGCGAACATTTATAAACCCGTAATTATAAACAGACGAATATATTATTAATTTTACCTCGCGACTCCCGGCCATTTGTGATTTAATAAAAACTTAAGAAAAGGTACTTTTTAATATCTTTAAAGTTTGAGAACCGATGCCATTTGTGATACAGTACACTAATAAATGGATCAAAACGTCTTACGTTTCTATGAATCAAATATATACATTTCAATACCCCGGTAACACGAAGGATTTGCTCAAATCTGACAGGTTTATAATCGCAATCAATATCCACTCTGGTAGGCTGTTGGAGATTCATAGTACCAAGTTAATTGTGATTTATGAGTTCGAGACGATTTATTACATTCCCAGCATCAGATTTTATCGTATTTTTTTTTCAATTGTGACGATTCATGATTACAGGACGTTCTATAAAAAAATGTCCTATACTATGGCTAATAGTGTTACGTTATAGAAAAAACCGGCTAAGTGCAAGTCGGACTCGCCCATGAAGGGTTTCGTAGCAGCAAGTAACATGATATACAAGTTTTTGTATTTATGACGTATAAAAAATACTTACTAAATCTCCTAAAGACCTATGCCAGGAACTTATGCCACTGATAGAAGGAGCAGAGCAACCTGCCCAAATATCAGAGCAACAAAGCATGGAGACAGAGGAATCTGTCAGCACGGCGGAAAGGGCTGCTTGCGGCTCACCCTCGCCGACTGATGAATCCACCGCCTCCAAACCTACTGACAGAAAGATGTCAAGTGCTGCCAAAAAGCGCTTCGGAGCTCTAAGACAGCTGGGAGTGGAGCCGAATCTGGCTTCAACACTAGCGTTCAGGAGCTTCGCTGAGCTAAAACAGATGGGGTACAAGTTTAAGGCCTCACAATCGGAATCTGGGCGTAAACCGGTCAAACGGGTTCGCTCGGAGGAAGAATCGCCAAAGGGTCATATCACCAAAGTCCCAAAGGTGAGTGAGATCTTAAACACCTCAACCACCGTAGCCTACAGTGAGGCCGTACGCTCAATCCGGGTCGGCATAAAAGACTCCAAGTCCTTGATGACTAACACACAAATGGAGTCGCTGCGCAATACCATCCTGCAAAGCATTGCCGAGACCGGAAGGGGCGAAGGGCCTAAATTCAGTGGCTGCTCCTTCAAGCCAGGATGGATCCTCATTACGTGTGAGGATGAGCGCTCCAAAACCTGGCTTGAAAATATAATACCCCCCCTCAAACCATGGCCGGAAGCGAGACTTGTTCTCATGAATGAGTCGGACCTCCAAAAGCCTAATGTGGGGGTGGTATTTATACCTAGCTCTGAGGCCAGCAGCGCAAAGCGGGCCTTAGAACTCTTCGGCGCTCAGAATGAGGGTCTGAACACCGAACACTGGAAGGTCCTCAACACGAAGGTCGATAAGGGAGGTCTAACCCTGACCGTATCCCTAGACGACCACTCGTTTGAGGCCCTGAAGGTGGCGGACCTAAAGGCCAACATTGGCTTCAGAAAGGTTCAGTTCAGAGTCAAGGGTCCTGTCACCATGACTCAGAAGTCCAAGCCCCCAGCTGAACCCTCGACTTCCGCCGCAATCCCTGCCACCACGACGTCCGTACCTACACCCCCAACCACATCGACCGAAGGTACCGTGCAGGTCCGAGCAGGACCACAACGGGATAACCCTCCTCCCACTACCTCCACCACCTCCACCACCTCCACTTCCACAGGACCCAACAGGGGAAAGGGAAAGCGGTTTCCTCTCCACAGGGGGACCACTAGGGGCGCACATCCGCCCAGAGGAAGGGGGCAGCACAGGGGACCCTTCCGAGGGCGGCGGGGCTTACAAGGGCGCCGCGGCTCCCAATGTCAGTAGTCCCCTCCAACCTCGATGCCCAAAGGGGCTGGCGGTGCTCCAGGCCAACCTACACCACGCTATCGCAGCATCTGCGGTAATAGAGAAGATCTTCAGCGAAAGTGGCCTGGACATCGCTCTCATTCAAGAACCATGGATAAATGCCGAATCCGTGGTAGCCGGTCTGAACAACGCTGGTAAGATCCTTGTATACGAAAAAGGCCGTAAACCTAGGGCCTGTATCGTGTTTAACAAAAACATTAACTTCTTACCTGTTCCAGAACTCTGCAGCGAAGATACCGTCACCGCATATGTAGAAGTCAAAGGGCCGAACAGGTCCAAAGTACTATTCTGCTCGGCATATCTTCCTGGTGATCAGCAAGATCCCACTGAAGAACTGACTAACGTCCTAGAATATTCTAGAAAACAAAAGTCGGAACTGATTGTGGGATGCGATGCTAACGCCCACCATACCATCTGGGGGAGCTCGGATACTAACAGAAGAGGTGAGATACTATCCGATTTTCTCCTAACCAACTGTCTACGGGTGCTGAACAATGGCCACACGCCAACATTCGTAACAAAAACCAGACAGGAAGTAATAGATATAACTTTCGCAACAGAAAATGTGTCAAAATGTGTAACAAAATGGCACGTCAGTAGCGAAAACTCAATGTCTGATCACAGACATATACTGTTTGATGTTTCAGGGTTAGTAGAAACTCAAAATTCAAGAGTAAGAAATCCAAAAGATACCTCCTGGGATATGTATAGAATCCTGCTCAGTGAGAATCTAAAGGAAATACCCAAAACTATCAAAACACCAGACTCTCTAAATGCTGCGGTCAAAATGCTCAACGATGGCATAACTTATGCCTACGAACAGAGCTGTCCCGAAAGAGAATTAAAACCCAACAAGGTACCAATGTGGTGGAATATGCACAGTTTCTCTGACATATGACCACATTTTTCATGTATTGTACCCTACTTAATGGCAAATAAATATATTTGTATTTGTATTTGTATTAATAAGAAGCTGGAAAAGCTCAGAACCATCACACGTCGTATATTCAATCATACCAAACCGTGCGATTGGGACAAGTACGGCAAGGCCTTAACAGAATATAACAAACAAATCAGAAAAGCTAAAAGAGCCTCTTGGCGACGATTCTGTGAAGAAATTGCCCAAACACACAAAGGAGCAAGAATTCACAAAGTCCTCGCTAAGACCCCTAAGAACTATCTTGGACTACTAAAAAAGCCAGATAACTCATTTACGAACACTGAGATGGAGACTCTGGATCTCCTTAGGTCTTCACACTTTCCGGGTTCGTACCAAATCAATACAAAAAGCTGCACCCAGCATTTGAATGACAAATTCCATAGGGCTAAATGCTCAGACTGGAATAAGGCCACCAATATCTTTAGGCCTAACCAAATTAGATGGGCTTTGGATAAATTCAAGCCATTTAAATCAGCGGGAGAAGACGGCATCTTTCCTGCTCTGCTACAGAAAGGAAATGACTTGCTTCTTCCGCATCTGGTAAAAATATTCAGAGCAAGTTATGCCTGGGGTATAATACCAGAACCATGGAATCGGGTCAAAGTGCGTTTTATACCTAAAACAGGGAAAAGGGACTACTCACAACCCAAATCCTTCAGACCCATAAGTCTAACATCCTTCATGCTGATGACCATGGAAAGGATAATAGACCAGCACATTTGGGCCAAACACTTAGTGGAAAGACCACTAAGCACCAACCAACATGCATACCAAAAGGGAAGATCCACTGAAACTGCCCTACTCGATCTGGTCGACAAGGTGCAAAAAGCCCTAGAGAACAAGCAAACGGCCCTATGTACTTTTCTAGATGTTGAAGGTGCATTTGATAACACCCCTATAGAAACCATTCTGAAAGGAATGGAGGCAAAAGGGGTAGATACAAGCACCATCAGATGGGTTAAAAGCTTGCTCTCCAACCGAGTAGCAAACATCACCCTCAATGCCACAAAGCTTGAATTCCTTGCCACAAGAGGATGTCCACAAGGAGGCGTACTGTCTCCACTTCTATGGACCCTAGCAGTAGACCAACTACTCGCTAAGATGGCAGAGAAAGACTATGATACACAAGGCTATGCTGATGATATAGTAGTAATCATCAGAGGTCCCTGCCTAAGCACAATTTCATGTCTGATGCAAGGAGCTCTCAACACCATAAGTAGGTGGTGTAGAGAAAACGAATTATCCATTAATGCAGATAAAACAGTGATAATACCATTCACAAGGAAGAGAAAACTAGAAAGACTCGCGAATCCGAAGCTAAATGGTAAAACTCTTCCTTTCTCGAGCGAAACCAAGTATCTAGGGGTAATTTTTGACCAAAAGCTTACTTGGAATTCGCACCTAGACAATATCATTCAAAAAGCCAAAATGGCTCTGTGGAGCTGTTGTCGAATGGCGGGGTCAAGATGGGGACTCAAACCCAAAATTGCCCTATGGCTGTACACAGCGGTCATGAGACCTATAGTATCTTATGCCTCCGCCGTCTGGTGCAGCAAGGTCAACCAAGCGACAACAATACAGAAACTGAGCAGCCTACAGCGGCTAGCCTGCATCACAGCAACCGGAGCACTATCAACGACACCAGGAGCAGCACTAAATGCCTTGTTGGATCTTATACCACTGCATATGCACGTGGAAAAAGAAGCCAAGCAGAGCATATACAGAATCTTCACCCGCTCGAAAGTCAGATGGGCTTTTCAAAATCTGATAAGACTCAAGGAATCAGTATTTGAAAACAAACTTCTAAGCATGCCTAGTGACGACATGCATACGGAATGCAACTTTTCTAAGTTATACTCCGTAAACATACCTCCTAGAGACAAATGGCTAGAAGGTCAAATGTCATTTAAGAAAGGTAGTCACGTCTGGTATACGGACGGTTCCAAAAAGGGAAATGATGTGGGCTGTGGGATCTACGGAGAGAAGCCTAGGCTCAAAGTTAGCATTAACATGGGGACTGAAGCTTCAATCTTCCAAGCCGAGGTCTTTGCCATAAACAAATGTGCAGAGATAAACCTAGAGAAGAAACTCCGGAACCAACACATCTACATCAACTCAGACAGCCAAGCAGCACTGCTGGCTTTAAAATCCTTCGAACATTCATCAAAACTGGTGCAAACGTGCACTGAAACACTAAATGTACTGGGAAATACCAACAAAGTCATACTCACGTGGGTACCAGGACATTCGAATAGAGAAGGAAACGAAGTAGCTGATAACCTCGCCAGAGAGGGCGCCGATAACCCTCAAATCGGCGTAGAACCGTTTTGTGGCATCACCAAGCAACGAGCCACTACGCTACTAACCATTATCTATAAACAAGAGGCAATTGAGTGGTGGAAGTCTACTTCAGGACAAGAACACTCAAAAGCACTCATTCAGGGATACAGCAACAAAGTAACTAAAGAGCTGTTAAAGTTCAAAAGATACAAAGCTTGTGCTTTGACCAGAATACTAACAGGTCACTGCAAACTAAACAAACACATGGCAAACATGAATATGACAGAAGACGCTCTGTGCAGATTCTGCCACACAGAGGAGGAAACGGCCATGCATATTCTCTGCTCATGCGGCCCGCTTATGAGCAAAAGAAGTATCCATCTCGGGCGGCACATCATGCGCCCGGATGAGATAACAGAAGTCACGCTCCAAAGAGTCTGGCAATTTATAGACTCAACGGGACTAAGCAGTGAACTGTAAATACAAAGGCCTGCCACAATAGATCAAACTTGGTCGAGTTGGCGATAAGAAGGCCCATAAACCCAATAATAATAAAATACTAAATCTCGTTGAAACCAATTTTCAGTGGAAGTTTGTACATTATATGTATATTTTTTAGTTTTTTCATTCTGTTATTCAACAAGTTACCCACATTTTAGCACTTTGTAAGTGTCTCTCGCGCAAACTAGTCAGTTTAGAAAAAAATAATATTAGAAACCTTTCATACATTATTGAAGACCATCCATAGACCCCCTACGTAGGGGGGATAGATACGTACGGTCAGATACGGGGTACGAGAAACCCCCATTTAAAAAAAATCTTAATGCGGTTCACAAAATACATCTACTTACCAAGTTTCAACAGTTTAGTTACGTTACATACGGACATGCAGACAGACATGACAAATTAATACCTATCCATTTTTAAGGATTTTCGTTATAGTATGTTTCTTCTTTATATTTAAAAACATCCTTCCCATTTAAAAACATAATGCGATGTATGTTGTCATAATTTTTTTTTGCAATTTAATAAAAGCGAATAACAAAAGTAAATCGGTATGAGCCCTACAAAAAAGTCTACTGTAGGTAGGTACATACCCGGCGTAACAATGTCATTTCAATCTACTTACACTTGAGAGTAATTTCCCCTTTTCCATCCTATCTCAGGTACCCAGTTCAGAGCCCCTAAGGGCGAGTTGCCCGGTCCTCTGGTAATGGCCAAAGTCTCGTTTCAACCCGTAAAATGGACGCTCAAATTCGAATCGGCTAATGGATATGTAAGAATTAGGTTTAACATGTGATTACACTTTTTATCGCTTTCCAGGTTTGAGATTAATGAGTTTCTACCTGAAATTACCAGGCTAGTAATTTCTTTTAAAAATATTTCGGTTTACCAGGACGAGATTAACAGAACGATATCTTTTTAATTTTATCTTTGCTTTTGGCATTATTACTTTATCCAGAGGTATTATCTCTTTTAAAAATTAACCTCCTTACAAAAAAAAAGTTAATCATAAACTTTTTGTAAATCCTTATTTAGGTAATTCTTGTTTACTTTTCCCTTAACTTTGTGTTAAAACTTTTTCTCATCCCAAAATCAACGCAAAGCCGTTGAAAATTAGTTAACCCTTGGTTTCAGCCTGTTGTCCTACTCATTTGACCCAGAAGACAAGCCTCTGACGCCAGTCATCTTATATATTTTTTTAATGTAGGTAAATAGCCGAACATTGTCCCGCAATCTGCAGTTGTAAGTGACAATATGACAGTCTAGTAAGAGCATTCTCACTATTACATTCAAGTTACATTTAGTACGGACTAAATAACCCTGTTGTCTTGCTCGTTGTTTTTTTTTTATTTCCGTCAGTCTGAATTTATTTCTCCAAAATGTATATTACGTATATACATTTCGACGATTTATTTTTATTCAAAAAGATTTTTAATATTAAAACTTTGTTATTACAGTAAGAAACACATTAAAAAAGAATGATCTTTGGTGCAGTCATCTTTATTTACATAGATGTATGAAGTCAACAAAAGGTGCTTCAAGTATTGTACATTTATCAAGATAAGTTAGTAGGTATGTACTTAATACGTTACAATGTACAAACCCACATAATGTGCTTCCAAGTTGACGGCATCAACATTGTGTACCCCTTAATTGCTTTCGATCGCTGAGTGGTCTTTTTTGGACCCTAAACGACCAAAGTTTGGACTCTCAATCATCAACGTAATGGATACTGTTCTCACGTCCCGCGATCTATTTAGTAACTAATTACTATAAAGTGGATAGCCAGTAGTGGGTCCAGCAGCTGCGAATGCGAATAAGTTAAACTATAATTAAGGGGAAGTTTCGTTAAAGTTGTTTAGATATATTAGTGACCCTTTTCTAAAATGTCAGCGTTTTCCATTAAGCTGCGGCCTTGAAAAGGGTAGCTAGTGACCAGAAGGTCCCTTGTGTATTAAAAGTTGATTAACGCTAACCTATTACCGAAAGTTTTTATTTACATGGTAAAAAAACTAGCATCTCAAGAGTAATACCTCATTCCGTCGTATCTGGCAAATAAACTGTGCTCTGAACTCTTATTAATAATGAAGCCTTAGGAAATAAATAAATAAATATACAACAACATCACATATATTGATCTGACTCCGTGGGTAGTAGCTTAAGCACTTGTGTTACAGATATCAGAATCAACAGTGGTATTGCAAAGAAAACTTAAATAAATACATATAACATCCAGAGCAGAACAAACAGACATGTTCATGGACACAAATGTTTGTACAGTGCGGGGATCGAACCTGCGACCTTTTGGTTAATAGTCAACTTGTTGACCATTACACCAAGGTAGTCGTCAAAAATTCATTATAAATTGTCTGAACGACAGAAATACTTATTTTATTTCTATATGGCAACAATACAAAGTATGTAGGTTTCATAACATGTATGATAGTGAGAGCTATCACATAGAGTGCAGTATTACATACTGGTACGTACGGAACGCCGGTAAATACGAGTACCTTAGTTTCTATGTTTGCCGTGCCGTTAGTTGTTACAACAATACATTTAGACTTGTGTAGTCCGCAGCGCCCTTTATATTCGAGGGGCATTCCTAGATAAATGCCGTTGACAGACATTTCTCCAATGCTGCAGCCTCGAAACACTGGAACAAAAATACCAAGGATAGCTTTTAAGAGCAAACGCCGCACCACATTACGATAGCTCTAGTACTGTAACCTGCACATCGGACCTCTAATGTTTGTTGCAATAACGCCCTTAATGCAAGTAACTAAGCATACGTGGTACCCACCTTAATGTGCTGTCTTGGGTACACTGACTCGATCCAGGAAATTGCACTTTCGACTTGCTCTGTGTCCGTTGAACTTATACCTGATAGCCTTGATGCTACACGTAGAGATTTATTTTGCGATCTGATTTCTACACTCGCTGCATGACGATCTTATTTATTTATTTAAACTTTATTGCACTAAAAATTTACTTTTGACGGACTTATTGGTTGGTTCAAAGTTGTCTATTAACCAAGAGGTCGCGGGTTCGATCCCAGCACTGTACAAATATTTGTGTGCATGAACATGTATGTTTGTACTGGGTGTTATATGTTTTTATTTAAGTTTATTTGTAATACCACTGTTGATTCTAATATCTGTAACATAAGTGCTTTAGCTACTAACCACGGAGTCATATCAATGTATTTTTGTATGTTGTTGTATATTTATTTATTTATGGCATTTTCTACCAGTTAATAATAATAATAATAATATGTCTTTATTGCACAAGTACAAGATAATACAAAATACAATTATAAAAAGTAACCTTAGATCAGATTGCATTGTGCAATTTGAAGATTGCAACGTACGAAATTTTGCAGGGGTCTCCAAACTAGGCAGAGCCTGTGACTTGGGAGAACCATTATAAATATGAAAATTACCAATGTTAAAAACTTATTTTACTTAAAAAAGATAACCGATTGGGAATGCAGATAGGTGATTTGTTGGAGATTTTCTTCGCTTTTTGTGTGGAAAAGGGTCATTCTCACTGTAGTCGTGTGTCCTTTCCCAAAACTAACTAAACTAACTTGTGAATGTTCAAGGTATTTGTCATTCCTTGAACATTCAACAAGTTAATTTTAGTTTGGCAGCTTTATAAATAAATAAAAAACAGCTAGTCATCGTCAACGGCTGGATGGATTTGGACCAGTCATAGCTAATAACAACCTTAAATTATCTTTCGGATAAAAAACCTCACTGAAATTCGTCCATCCATTCGGGAGCTACGATGCCACAGACAGACACACGCACACAAACAGAAACGGCGTTAAACTTTTAACACACCTCTTTTTTGTTTCTCGTCGGGGGTAAAAAGCCTTCGAGTTTAAATATATTTTCACAAGGTGACCGTGATGCCAGTGGTGTCTTATCTCCAACGGGGATGTGACATTAAAAGTTAACGGCAACCATTACAATATTTACCAACATTTCTGTTATCTTTTAAAAACATTTTCGAATTGTTAGTTTAAAAGTGGAATCGCCTTATCAAAAAGTAGCAAACTTCGTTACAATATCACGCTTACTTAATTGAAAAGTTATTAAGCCGTCGCGAATTTGCGTAGATGCCTCACCCTTTGAATGAAAGTTGGACTCGGACAAAGTTTTATGATATTATCCTACCCACCGCTATGAGAGATTACGGTCCGGGACACGGATATATATTAACATAGATGACGCAAATGCATGTACATATGACAGCACAATAAGATACCCATTTATCATCATCATCATCATCATTATCAGCCAAAGGACGTCCACTGCTGAACATAGGCCTTCCCCACAGTTTCCCACATCGACCGAACACAAGCGGTCCGCATCCAGTGTGATCCTGCGATCTTTACAATGTCGTCAGTCCATCTTGTCGGTGGACGTCCTACGCTGCGCTTTTGGTCGAAGGGTCTCCAATCCAGAACTTTTCTGCCCCATTTATCAAAACAAATCAAATCAAAATCTATTTATTTCAGACTACAGGGTCCATGGGTTATATATACAAATAGCTTAAAATAGGGGTTAGTAAATACAATTTGATGCTATGAAAACTATCTACTGTACCATGTACCTAAGTGGCACTCCGTGCGGATTTATGGTTGCTCAAATCGGTGTAAGTAGAAGTACCTAAGATACCGCAGTGGCGGGTCGGTGACGTGTAGGTATTTTGCGTGTCCAAATTCCGACAAAAGTCGAGGTTGGTCGCCGTTAAATTCAGTCAACTGTGTTATTTCATTGAGCCGGACGGCCTTATTTACTTATCTATGCCTTTATGTGTTACAATTAACTTTAGCAAGAGAGCCCAAACCTTTTGAGCAACCATAAAGCCTAAGAGCATATAAAACCAAGCGTGCTGATGCATGCTTCTTTTCAACATAAACTGTTTTGAATTTATAAATCAAACCAAACAGAGGAAGTTAAGGTAAAGTCCTTACATTCGTCAATTTAAAGGGGCCGCTCACACACACGCAATTTTCAATGCTGACGACGATTAGGAGCGGAGCAGGTCCATTGGAGTCGGTTTAGTAGGTCCACGCGCTACTAGCTCATACTGTATCTGCCCTTACAGCATACTTTAGTTATGTTGAATCGGTACCGCGCAAAAAAATGTGTCAGGGCAATATGTGTTGTGGCGCCAGATGTATCATGTAAGCAATTATTAAAGTTATTGCAGATTTTACCATTACCATCTCTTTGGTTTGATATAAGATTGAAATAGAGATATTTTTCTGGGAATGCCTGTAAGTCAATATTCAGAAATAAAAGCCTTTTAATGATTTTTATGACAAAACATATGCATGCGACTTGCTTTATCTATGTAAATCTATATCTGTGATCCGGAACTCACTCGCTGGTCTAGATTACCCCCCTCTAATTTCCCAGTGCATTCCACTTTGCTCCTTCGAGCAATAAATTGCGACTTTCAGCTAGTTTTTGCACCGAACTTTAATTGCGTTCTTCGGAACTCGTTCAGTTGCTAATACTAATCGCGATTGCAGACGATTAGCGCAAACGTTTATTCAGCGTAAGAAGCTGAAATAACTACCTCTAATTAACGAATATCCTGTCGAAAGTGGCGTAGTAAGGCCTAAGGTACACTTGCGGCATAGTGTTGCCGCGACTCGCGACTGTCGGCGATTTGGTCCCGTTGATTGGTATTCGGCCCAGACTCCACCAAAGAGAGACGAGCGGATGGATGTTTTTAAACAATCAATACAATTTCGTTAGTTAAGCTGAAAAAAATCAAGAGGATTAAAAAATAATAATGAAAAAAAATGAATAAATATATAATAACATCACAAACATTGATCTGACTCCGTGGTAAGAAGCTTAAGCACTTGTGTTACAGAAATCAGAATCAACCGTGGTATATACAAATAAACTTCTCATCTCATCTCATCAGTCTATATACGTCCCACTGCTGGGTACAGGGCTCACCTCAACTATGAGGTGGTCTTACACAAACAAATAAACTTAAATATCATAGTACATTAAACACCTAGACCCGTACAAACAGACATGTTCATGCACACAAATGTTTGTACAATGCGGGGATCGGACCCGCGACCTCTTGTTTTATAGTCAATTTCTTGACCATTACACCAAAGTGGTCGTCACGAAAGATGTGCGAATAATGACATTCTATTGGTTGTCTAAGACACATCTCCTCACCGCTTGTCTCGTCTCCTCTTTGGTGAAGACCTTCTGCAGGTGTGCTGGCAGTAGGATATCAAGTACTAAAATTAGAAAATTAGAACAATTAGAAAAAACAAAATTGTGGGTTTGTAGCATTTGGTTCATTTGCTTTAGAAGGTGTTATGTTTATACGAGGAAAATCGTAAAATACGTTACAATATCACTAACAGAAAAAGTTACATATTTTTTTACCAGACAAATACATTTTCGCCGAAAGATTTCCCGATAGTAGCCTATTCCCCTCATAAATCAAAAACCCAAGCCCAGAATGGTAGAAAAAAAAATCATTAATGAAATATATTCCCAAAAATACGGACCGCATAAGGATTCATGAATCTTTTTTGTTAATCAAATATTTTACCGAGAACTCGAGGAAGTATTCAGTTCTTAGAGTAGTCCATGTGGACACTGGAAAAAACATAGATGTCACTTATAAAATGTACACACGGCTAATTAACTTTTGTTCAAATGTACTAACAATTTCATTTCAAACTAAAGTAAAAATTACTTATTTAAAAAACCTTTTTTTATTTTGACATGATCTTTCACATCAATCTCGATGTAGTATTTTTTCAACTCTTCCGCTAGTTATCCCGGCATTTTTTTTAAAACGGGATATTTTTGCCATCTATGCTTAAACAGTTTACGCAGTTATGCGACAGTGACGCAAATCTCTGCCACTATTTATCTTTTCTTTCACTTGTCCCTTGCAAAAATGAAAATTTATTGTTTGTGTAACCTTACCACGACGCGGGCTGACCACTAATGAAATGTTATATAGCGGAGACGCTATACCCTGATATAAAGTCAAGTTGTGCTACGCAATACATATACAGGCTGTTTGACCGAAGACAAGTATTTTGGGGATGCGGAAAGGTTGCCTTTTGACCTGTGTGTTGTGTTGCCACGTCCCCGAACCACATGGCACCGGTGGGCACCGTCAAGTTTTTAGTGGGTAGGCGGGTTCTCTCTTTATAATAATAATAATATCATTTATTTCAGAAAATTGTATCCATATGTGTTAGTAACAATTAGCTTAA
This sequence comes from Pyrausta despicata, assembly GCA_963921415.1. Lineage (NCBI taxonomy): Eukaryota > Metazoa > Arthropoda > Insecta > Lepidoptera > Crambidae > Pyrausta > Pyrausta despicata. The sequence continues at coordinate 7,042,871 of OY992853.1, forward strand.
AATCTATGGTTAGTATTAAATTAAATTAATTAACAAACAGTCTTACAATCATTATCATTAAGTTATATCTTATCATTAAGCGACATCAGCCGGGCGTGTAAGGTCCCGTGATCACCCTCAACACAAGACACCTCCACAGTGGCGATGTGTACCGATCGGCTAAAGTCCTCAGTATGCTGTTGTTACTGTCCCGTACCCTGCGGATCAAGGAAGCGTTTTCTTGCGTATGATAGCATTGAATGCATCAGTTTGGTATTCCGCAAACATTCCCGATGCACTACAAAAACGAGGCAGACCCAACAGCACCCTGAAGACATTATTATATTGGATGCGAAGAGCTTCAAGCGATCTTTTGGTGTGCTTGATCCACAGGTTTCCCGTGTACAGACTCTGACAGTATGCTTTAAAAAGCGGCCTGCGGCCTCTTTGAGGCCTGGACTCCCACAAAACCCCCGGCTACCCCCGCGACTGGTGGGTATGAGTAACAGCAATTTCCTGACGATAACAAAAAAAAAGCTCAAGTCATAACTGTAACTTTCTGCCGCCGTGACTTAATTATGACAGCCTTAGCTTAGTCCTGAGCCTTAATGTTAATTAAAAAGGTATTCTGTTTACACTTTACTCGAATGTAATTGCTAAAAATAAAAGTAATATGTTAAATTGTTTTTGACAACGAAACTGGCAACTACATTGGGAAAGTTGCCTAACTATACTACTTAGTCAACTCTCCATTACCGTCACTCTCTGTATCTTGCAAATCCTCTCTCGGGTCACGGTCCACAATAACGCAGCACTTATGAGCCCTATACAAGTAGCCATAGTTGCTCACCTAATAACGGAAGAAGAAAGCTGTGGGCCATAATAGCCTCGGCGGGGAAGTTAGCAAAAGTGGTACAAACACAAAGGTACAAGAGTTTGTTTAGTGCTGTCATGTCAAATTATCGATAATGACACTCATATAGCCTTTCCACAAAACAGAAAATGTTGAAGCCTTTTGTTTATCCACAAGACAGCCGTTTACGTGACAAAATATTGGTCCATAGTACTTTTTAATGGAAAACCTAATCTAAGTTATGTCGTAGGTGAATGACATCACCGATAATATTGATTTATCTATAAGAATACAACCCTAGAAGATAGGGGTTGTACGATAACAGTGTCCAGTGTTCGGTGACTGTGATAAGTTTGTTTCTATGTTTGCCTTACTTTCGGCCAGCCAGTTACCCGGTAATTTTTTTTACAGTGATAGATAAAGAGGCGGTTTTTGCTTGTCTCATCGAAAACTATATTTTATATTCCGTTTTTACCTTCAAATCTGTAAGAAAAAAGCGTGAAATGGATTTTAAGTTAATCACGATAATATTGTAAGTCTGCGCATTAATATTTACAAACGGCAAAAGAACACAAAAAAACTTAAAGCATTTGAAATATAAATTTATAAATATCCATTATACATATACGAGTACTATATTATTATTATATGTAATAGTGACTCTGTACTAATGAAACGGTATCGGCAAAAAAAATGACTCCCACAACCGAGCCGCAGTAAATATCACTCGAACCAAACATTTCAAGTGCGAGTAACACGAATAAAGCCTGCAAAACTTTTAATGCCGGATCAAAAAGTCCGCTCACGTTAGCGGATCTACCGCGTTGAAAAGGGGTAAACGAAATAACTGAGGGAGTATAGCCCTCCAGGGACGGAGCGACACCTCCAACATAATCCGATATTTTACACTCTTTGTGCGAACACGGTTAGCGGAGATCATGCCTGAACTGATTCTAGAATCCATAGGGCTCACTTTTAATATTCGACGGGTATTTGAAATTGTAACGGCATCCGAATATTTGAAAGAGAAAAGAGAAAGTGTAATAACAAAATGTTAGACTCGCAAAATTTTATTAATTAAGATTATCTCTTAACTCTGCAAACTTTGTGAGTTTTCAATGTTCGTAGCGTATTAATAATTATATTGAACAGTACCTTTTTAGTTTTAAATGCCAAACTCTTCGTTGAATCAATACTGAAGACGTTGTAAATTCAATCAGGCCAATCAATCTGCTTCTCACAAAAGTTCTCTCTGATAATAACGTACTCTCGTCGGCTCTCAGTTGCAAATTACTTATACCCCGAACTAAGGAAACTTTCACTGAATCGAAATTAAATTGCTAATTTCGGTATAAACCCTTGAACTCTTTATTGATCCCTTTTCTGTTGGCGAGAGTTGGCTACGTCGAATTAATACCATGAAATCAGTTACTGCGGCCGCTCGGTACGTTTTATTTTCGAGTCAGCTTTGTGACGTGTTAACTATGTGAATAAACGACTAACAGATTTGATTCAATACTTAACGCTGACCATGCGTTAAGTATTGAATTTATGAATTGTTGCACATTTTCGGTTTTAGAACAAACATCACTAAGTTTGTTCTAGTAGATTTTGTCTTTACGATTGAACTTTTTCTAAAAAAGGATAGTTGCATAAAATGAAGCAGAGTGAAAATGAATGACTTCTTCTTGAATTTTCACAAAACTTCTTTTTTAATTTAAAGATGGAATTTAATATCATTGTTGACACAATGGTTGACATCTTTTTCCTACAATTCTATGCTACGATCTTAACCTTCACGCTCTTATACCCGTGCTCTCTAGCTCATTTGAGGTTAAACACGAGTTATATGCTTTAAGTTAGTATGACTAATTTTACATTAAAACTAAAGCTAAGCATTCCCTAAAAAAATAAACTCGTCAACGGTACCTTAGGCGATTCTATTACGAGAACTCGTTCTTCTTCGGAAATCGTAACCTCTAAAATCTCTAGACATTATTTACAAACGTTCGTGAAAATGCTTTAAATGGGAGGATAAATCTATGAAGTTTTCTTAAGTCAGGTGGCAGTAAAGTACACTCGACAGCACATCAAGATGAACACTGCAGTATCTTATGCGTTGGTATTAAGAGTGGTTGTGGAACAAAAAAGGGGAGCCGGACGTGCTGTCGTATGTACTTGGGAAGGGCCTGGGGATACGTCAGCACTATTGGACAAAAAATGAACCACCTCTTCGCTTTTTCTCTTGTAACTGATCGTGTCAGACCTTCCCGTTTTTAATGGGCCGAAGAGTTTTTGTAGTGGCGTAATGTTAATGTGTGAGGCTGAAAGATGAGTTTTTTTGTTAAGTGGACTTATGGTTCCAATAGATTTGAAGTGAATAATTGATAATTGCCAAATAAAGAGTACTTTGTATGTTATTTACAAAATGGGGGGGGGGGGGTGAATAACAAAGACTGAGGTTTCAACGTTTATATGGACTGACTGATAAAACAAGAAACAATTTTTTAAACTGTGCATTTTCATCTACAATTAACGCATATGCAACAGTTTAATCGGAAATCGCGTAGTCATTGTAGCTTGCAAAATTTGATTACGAACCAAATAATAAGCAAGAAACTAACAAACATATCGGGTCAGGTGAAAATCAATAAAAGCTCGCAATAAAACAATCGGTGCCATATATTGCTACGGACTACGATCTTTCACATCTTTTGCTACGATACTACGATTGCTACGATCGTAGCCTTTACGCTCTTACCATAACGAACCGTAGTATCGGCTATTTTTGTGGCGTGGAAGTATGTGGTAAGATTTATTAATTTATGATTTCTATGAAGATTTCTAAATGTAATAATAATGGCATATATCTGCCTCCTCATGTTTTTTTTTCATTAAAGTAACTTGATCTATATAAATGAGACCCCTTTATATTTAAAGAAAGTCTACAGAATTGCTGGACTGATGTTCTTAAAATATACTTTTTTTAACTTTACCGAGAAAATTCTTTATAAACCAAACAATTTCTCTTAAAACAAGAGTCCACCTCTAAACATGGACGATTATTAAATCTCCCGTCACCCCCATGCCCACATCTATCACTAATAGTGCAAGAAAACAACATTTCTTCGCTCAAAAATTCATAAACGCGTCACATTTCATATTTGATTGATACGTATCTTCGTCTCTTCTCAAGGGGGCAAAGAAGATGGGGCAAAAGGGAAGCCCGTCAGCGCTCGCTATTAGCAAACGCTTGCTGTTGAGTTGGGTCGGACGCGGACGCCTTGGGCTCAAAGGGCCGTCTCACCTCACGTCAGTGCACAATAATTTACTTTACATTCCGTACGTGGCTCGGAACAATCCAACGCAGCGATTTGGTACTGCTCTGAAAGTGGCGACAGGTCCTACTCAAGTCTCAGTATTGGATCAACTTTGAAGAATGAGGATTTAAAGCATGATGAATATTACTTGTGATTTTAACGCATAAAAACAAACATAAGAAATCTATTATCAGTCGGTAGGTGGAATTTTTAAACAAAATATAAACATTTTTCATAATTCCAGTCTTTAAGAAGTAAACCAATTTTATATGAAAAATTGATTGCCTGTAAATCGTAAGCATTGCATCTCCATCCGCATTGAGAAGTTGCAATTGCAGTTGTTATTGTTCGAATAAGCAACCAATAGCACATCGCCTGCATAAGCCTAAAGATGGAAGCCTGCAGGCATTGACATGAGCAACAGTCGATCAATAATCAAATTCCGCAAGTTTGGACCAATTACAGACCCTGAACACAGCCACGTGACATCAATGGTCAAATGCGGCCTCATTATCCAAAAAAACTCCAATGGCATCCTCGCGATTCGGAGTGTTTAATAATTTGTAGTGCTTTATCTATGGCTATTACAATTAATTTCTGAGTCCTGAAACCAAATTGGTTAGGAAAAAGGTTATTTGTGGTCCCTAGGTGGTGAGTGCGACAATTTCTTCAATCAGGTTCTGTGGGGAGAAGAAGTGAAGCTAGAGTTCGGTCCAGCAAAGATCCAAATCATAGCATATACCAATCGTACTAAGAAGTGCAAAAAATTAATAACCAACTCCTTCCATTTGTAAACGGCATCAATTATCTCGGAATAATTGTAGACAGCAAACTTAAATTCACCACGCTCATCCATGAAACATGCCTGTACATCAATCTTAAGCGAATTGCGAACATAACCATTCTCTCTGACTCCAAATCTGGTCTGATGGAGCTACAAAATTCCAACAGTAGAAATAGGCCAACGGCAGACATCCAAAAATTGCTTCTGCGTGCTTGCCGTGCAGGCACTACCGTACACTTTGCGTGGGTCAAAGCCCACGTTGTACTTACCGGAAATGAAGCAGCTTACGGCTGGCAGCTAAATCTGCAGCAAACATGCACAAGTCTCCTGATTAATTCAACACCCCAATCAGTTACGTGAAGCTAAAAACAAACGAAAATGCTTATTATAAGCCGCAGAAGCAATCTATATATGTATGAATACTTACACCTGCGTCCACACCAAAAGCCTCACATATCAAAGACAATCACAGACTACCTAACAGTTGTCAAACCAGTGCGATGTGGGGATTTACGTAGACTCAAGGAAACACCTTTATGTTAACTGATAATTAAGGACATGAGCTTAAGTACAATTGCATAAGTGTGGGTGAGGTGCACACACACTACACCTCCCCCGTATTTTTTTTTTTTAAAATAAAAATGAAATATTATTTTTCCAAATCAAACAACAAGTTTATGGAAAACAAACTTCACCTAACGTTAGACAATTGATTTCTTACAATAAGTTTCATCTATAAAATGTGAATACTGTAATAATTTCTGTATTGTAATAAAACTGATTAATTTACAAAATTTAAAAAACAAAATAGTTGATACTAAAAGTTATAAATTTAGTCACAAAACAATACACAGATATATTTATTTCATAAACACCGCAAAAGCTTTTTTTACATTAAAAGGTGTAGGTACATTGTATATTATAATGATTACATGTTACATGTGGGTACTTAAAATCTAACAAAATAATCTCTTAATTTACACGGTCGGACAGGTCAAATAGTTCAAAAATAAAAATATTACGAGTAAGTATTACATTTGTCAACGTGATCATAATAATAACATTAGCCAATCAATTTGTACAGTCACCACCAAAATGTTCTAACAATAATTGTTGTAGAAATATTAAATAAAAGATGAAAAATGTGTTTGTTTCTATATTGGTGACTACCAGGAGACAGACGTTGTCAAAAAGTAGTAAAAAGAAGAAAAACGTATGAATAGAACAGATTCAAGATTAGCACAATAGCCAGTTATAATTCAACAAACCCTACCTTAATCTGAAATCTGTTAAGTTTTAACAAATAACTACTTTCTACACAACCTTAGTCCGGCAACACATTTTTGATGTAACAAAGGTCCTAGTGGCTTAGTTAATACATCAGCATACATAATATCAGTAGGTACAAACTGTATCTCGATAATATTATCTGCTACCTTATCCCTTATGAAATGGTAACGTGTATATTTACAGTACAATCTAAGGTATACAATCCACCACAAACAGAACCGTGTAAAAACAGAATTACCTGTACAAGAAAAAATCATCATTATTATAAAAGTTACAACCATTCTTATCAAAAACAACAGTTAAATCTTTATCAACAGCTTTCTTAACAGATATTAAATTAGAGTTCAAATTAGGAACATAAACAACATTTGAAATATTATGATTAAGTCCTCCATCTCTAATTGAAACATCTCCAAAACCTTGACATTCAATTTCCTCACCATTAGCCACAGTAACTTTACCTCCATTAGAATTTTTTATATTTTTCATCCATTCTATGTTCGAAGTCATATGATTCGTCGCGCCTGAATCGATAAACCATTTATCTTTCATAACTTTATCATTCAGAGCTGATGATAATGTGACATTGTTGGCTTTCTTGTCAGTTTTCTTGTCTTTGGTTTTATTAGGACAATCTGGCCTTATATGACCTGGCTGTTTACATTCATAGCATACAGGTACCATTCCTTTCGATCGATTCTTTTATAACTGGATCTAGTATTCAAAACAGAACCTACTTCTTGTTCATTTTGAGTGATCCTATTCAGCAACTTCCCTTTGACTAACTCACTGATAATAACTATATTAGAGTTTTCCAGCGCCATAACCACAGGTTCAAATCGCGCGTCAAGTCCTCCCAATAAAATAGCTGCTAGCGAATCATCTGGTATGACTTTGCCTATATCTGCTAAATCTTGGGCAGTACTCTTCACTGCATTAATGTAACCTTCCATGGTGTCAAAATTGCTTAATTCCAACCGATATAACTTTCTCTCTAAAGCCAATTTGCGTCCCATACCTTTATCTTCGTATGCCGCTTGTAAAGCTTCCCAAGCCTCTTTGGCTGTCTTCGCACTTCTAACATGTGTGATTGCAGAACCATCTAGACACAGGCAAATTTTAGTTAAAGCCTTTTGATCTTTACTTTTTCGCACGCTTTCGGTTGTCGCGTCTCCTTCGGCGTACCCTTCTATTGCACTCCACAAATTTTCATGGAGCAGCAGCATACGCATTTTGAACTTCCACGTAGGGTAACCGTCCTTATTAACCAGCATCTTTACCGAACCGAAACTGATTCCTGGTAAACTGGGACCACTAATATTTCCGTCACCACTAGACATTTTATTTTGCGGAACTTTTAAATTTCTCCTATGTCTACGAAACACACTCACGTACTTTATTAAAATACAACTAATTCGTGCTGATAACGATTGTTGTAGAAATATTAAATAAAAGATGAAAAATGTGTTTGTTTCTATATTGGTGACTACCAGGAGACAGACGTTGTCAAAAAGTAGTAAAAAGAAGAAAAACGTATAAATAGAACAGATTCAAGATTAGCACAATAGCCAGTTATAATTCAACAATAATCCATTGCCTAAGGAAAAAAAAACTGATGATATAATTACCATATGATGGCATTATCTGATGAAAAAAAAATTAACTTGATGATGTGGATACCTAATACCTACAAATTTAAATATTAATAGTTAGATTTCGAATGTCATGTGTCATTATATTCCATTAAAAAAAACATCACTATTCGTATACATTTTACGTAAATCTCGATAAAAAATCAATATCACACAATCATCATACATAATCATCATAAACCTTACATCCTACTCTAGCACTTTATCACATCTTTGGGCAATTCCACATATAGGCCGGCCGGTCCTTTTTAATAGGTACATGTTAATTATTTGGTACATATTTTATTTATAGTCGACTTTTTAATAACATTTATTCAACAACATCTGCTATGCGCATAGTCTTATTTATTAGGGTCACGTTTTAAGATCACTTGATCTCCAACCATTTTCACAGAGAGAATCTCGTCTACACCATGATCAAATGAAGGATCTGATACCCTTGATAACTGTACCTTGTACCATTATAATATCATAATAGATTGGATCCTCATTTAAGATCTTTTCGACCTCCAACGGTTTTCACGGAGAAATCTCGTTTACACCATGATCAAACTGAAGGATTTAACACCATCTTCTTTATATTGTGCCATTAATACATTTCCATTTATTATATTATCACTCATAAGTACTTTCAAAAATCATAAACAAAAAATACCACTCAAATGAATCCTTCAGTATAAATAATATTGTTTGCTCTTGGGTGATCAGTCCAATTGCGTGACAACACATTTTTACTAAAGTATTCCCAGCTTTTCTAAATACCTTTGCAAAAATATCCCACAAACGTACATAATCCATACTATATCATACTTCCGTTCATAATCAATTCATAATTAAATTCTATTCCTAACTGTTGTCTCCCTTGAATGTGCGCAATATACACAACAATCCAAACTGATCCTGACAAAAGTTTTATCTCGATCAATGATATAAATTTCAAAATAATTATACGATAAAATATCTACTCGTAGTTGTAATAATACTCTAATTGCTCAATGTTAGGTATCCACTAGGTTGATGTAGCAAATTAAACTTATTAAACTTTAGTCTAATACGATACATAAGTTATCGTAATCATGTTGGTATGCAAAAACAACTTCTGATGTTACAGTGCTATTCGATGAGTGCCATATATAAAGGCTAGCTTCATATTTCTTTCTAAGACTTGTCCTACCTAATTATGGTGCATTAAAAATATTGACGTTTTCAAAATTTAAGCATTGTTAAAATGGTAACAAAAGTTCCAAAAAACTAAATTGCACAACAATATGACAATTTCCAATCAACATATTACTTTATACAAACTATATTGGAATATTAAAATGGATAAGTACTAAAAAGTACATTCTTTTTAAAATATTTTATGTAAAAGCTAGTTAATAAAACTTGTCGATGCAAATAAAGATGGCTCCATTCTTTTAGTTCGAGTTTGAATTTATCTTAAAATTAATTAACCATTATCCACTAATACACTTAACTGCTGAAAAAATGCCACTGAATTTTTTGCATTTGACCCGTCCGCGTGAAATATATTATGAAAAAAAAATACGAGTAACATTTAATATATTTGATACGTTAATATTTCTTAACGGTAAAATTTCCTAGTGGTGGCCACCTATTTAATGTTATAATAAAATATATTATGTTTAAAGTATCTATTAATATAGAATTGGATTACATATGTTAAAATTACACTACAACTTTCCGATTTAACCTCTCGCGGCGTCCTTCATCTTCACTTCCTTCACCCGGCACCAACAATCCTCCTCCGACGCCAACATCTCCCGGCGCCCAGCAACAAAACAGCCACAAACCTCTCGATTCCTACAACTCCCGGCGCCCAGCAACTGCACTTCCATCTGACGCCATCAACGCCCTGCTGCCAGCTTTATTCCTTCTTCGCAACGGCACGTTTTCCGGTTTTTGTTTTAGTCAGTAAAATGTTGATTTATTATTTTTCCACTTTCACTTTTCAGTTTTTTTTTTCACAAATCACGATATATTTTAATTGTTCCCATGCGCAGCGCCGCCACAGGCAGCACTGGCAGAGTCGCCATGCGATGTGGGGATTTACGTAGACTCAAGGAAACACCTTTATGTTAACTGATGCGAGTTTAATGTGTCAAATAACTAAAGACATGAGCTTAAGTACAATTGCATAAGTGTGGGTGAGGTGCACACACACTACACCAGACTTTCCTATTACTAAACTCCTGACAAATCATGACTACTACAAAGAATACCTAAAACGATTCCACATCGTCCAACAAGACGCTTGTCCATGCGACGGCGGCCAAACACAAAGCCGGAAGCAGCCTCTAGAATTCTGTCCACGCTTCCATAATAAACGTCTCGACCATTTGTCTGTACCTGTAACTCCCACAATATAGACCCTCCCAATCTCAGCAGTATAATTAGTAAAGAATCAACAAATAACTCATTCCACAATTTTGTCACATACATAGTAAAAACAAGTAAAAACTTTTAACAAGAACAATCAAATCACCTTAAATTCGCACACAATTTTCGAATCTGAGCACAACGTTGTGCTCGCAAGTGTAGAGATGAGCAGCGCGAGTCCAATATATCCTTCGTTAAGTAAAAAACATGTAATTGTTAACAAAAAATGCGACCCAATAAGGTCTTGCTTTTTGCAGTTCGATCATATTCTTTTGTTCTCACTAAAACGTAAAACGTAAAAACCGAACTATTGAAACTAACACACTCCAAAATGTGAATATGCACAACGTCATGCCTGGGAGTTTATTACATTTAAAATTTAAAATTGCATATTCATCGCAGGTAGCTGCTGAATTCGACTATGCAAAACCGTTTTGACTGTGATACGGTAACATTCCGCACTATTCAGGGAAACTAGAGGATTGTTCGTTTTTTCCACGTTCATCTAAGGCAGATTCAGTAGGTTTTATAAGCCATCATTAAACCATTATGTCAAAACTTCAAAAAACATAGCGAAACTTAAAAAAAATCTACAGTTAAATACAATTTCGTAAAAATATTACCTCTCAAAGACTAATTGATGGTCAAAGATGTGCACAAAAATACGAGTAGGTTCTTTAAATTTGTTGTAGTTAAAATTGTGTGACGAAACTGAAACGAATAATGCTATCAAGCTTTTTTAAAGCGGCTACCTGCAAAAATACCTGATACCTAAATAAATGCAAGGCTATAGAATTTATAAGAGGCCGGACAACGCTTTTGATTCAATTCATTGACGCTTACTATGAATCAGTTGATTTAAAGTCCCTGAACTGGATTACTGGTTTGATTAAAAAAAACTTACTGTTTTACTTTTACTATATTCAAAAAATCCAGCTGAAAAGCGTTTAATCCGTAAAGATTCTAGTAGATAATTTATACTGTGGCTAAACGAAATATTGTCAGCAAAGCTTATATACAAACGACGCTGACAGGTGGATAAACAAACAATTAAGCACTTACGAAATGTCTGCTCTAATGGAGAGATTTGCAGCTGTTCCCGAGTTTGAAATAATTACGAGGAGATAAGACACTTCCACAGTTCTGAAATTACAAATGATTAAAATTGTGAGCACAATTTTTCATTGTTTATTTTTTAATACTAGTAAATGTATAACAGCAGTTTTAAAGCTTTGTCACACAGTTAGTGAGACGGAGCATGTTTATCACGTCTGAAAATGTATGCGAGTTGTTATTTTCGAGCGGCGCAATGCCTGCGTGTTTCAACAGCTTACTTTTTTTCGCACGGCAAGAAAACGTAACGCCCCATGTTGTATGACAAATTTATACACCAAAAGCACATTAAAAACAAGAACAATAAAGCAGAGACAAGGAAGCCTAATGAACCCGTGTAAAGTATGAGTAAGTAAGGATGAGTTATGGTGAGCTTGTACGCGTAGCAGTGCGTCCGTTATCAATTAATGTGTTCGGGGCAAAGTGCGGCGATTATGTCGCGGCCCGCTGGAATGCTTTGTTCTACGGTAATAAGCATCGCCGCAAGATGAAGATAAGGATGAAAATAGATACCTACCTTATTATTTTTAGAAGTTCGTTATATTATTTTTTGCTTTTCCAAAGTCGAGCTTCAGGCGCCTGTATCATTGGCGCATACTTATAATTCGATTATTTCAACGGTTGCACTGATGCATTTCTCATTTTTGCGAATGGAAATGCTGATATATTATTAATACTTACTTACGAATTCACTGTCATCATGCGATAATTATTTTTTATACTTCTTAGTCGCCAAATCGTATGGTCCAACTAATGTTTTTAACACTTCATATATGATTAAGGCGCTTTTCGGGATCTCCCAGTTAATCAATGAAAATTTCTTTAGTTAGAAACAGGCGACTAAGTTATGAATGCTCCTACTCGAATATGTATGTGCTTCTGTACTACATAAATATTAACAAGTCTCTTTATATATTTCCCTTCTACTGTACTTTTGTAAGACCAGCTACAAGAGTAGATAATATGTTGTTTTCTATTATTCCTTGATAATTTTATATTTATGGTATTTGATTTAACACATGCATATCAACACTTTATAGATTTTTACTTTTCCTTGGTTTTGTTTTCGCCAACTATTTATCCATCTGCATTCCCACGCGGTTGTCTGGCAAGAATGCGTTTTGGCATTGCGTCCGCCAATTGTATCACTATCGGTGCAATAAAGCTTAAATAAAAAAGTAAATAAACAATCTTATTAGTATGTATTTATGCATCTACAACGGTAGTTTGTCTATGCCGGAGAATCACCCATTTATCCAGAGGTGTTTTACAATGCGTGAGGCGGAGGTTACACTTGAAAAGGTACCGCGACTAATGACAGTCGTTAGTTAGGGTTACAGAGTTTGGACGTAACAGCTCAATGCTACTGCTAATAGATATTTGTGTTTCAAAATACATTTTGTGTAATTTGCAACATGGTATCATTAAAGTTCGTGAAATTTTTGTCAAACTATGTTAGCGTTTGATTTATGGCAGCCTTTAATTGAGGCAACACTATTAAAATCTGGTTTATTAAATTTTTATAAGTGAATGTAAAGTGTATGCTTTGTTGGCTGTTCTAATAAATAAAATAAAAAAAAATAAAAAAAAAGCTCTCCGAACCCGCAAGCTTTTGTCATTTTTTCTTATAAATAGTAAGAGGTGTTAATTTTGTGTGTTATGATTTTGCTGTATCTTTTCATATTTTTACATGCTATGCTAGTTAGCAACGCACTAAAATGTCATATTTTTCCGGGTTCTACTAAAAATGCACAATCTCTCAGCTAAAATTGCTTTTGCTTTTGACACCGACACAAAATTCGGAATTCGTTTTAAACTAGGATGCATACATTTTTCGATCTATATAACTCGCCTTGTAGTAACCTAATTAGTATAGAAAGAAGTATGAATTCAGTGGTTTAAAAAAATATGAAGTTCTTCATGAGTTAATTGTTTGTGGCTACGCTGAATCAAGAACAAATTTAAACATTATTGAATTAAGATGCGCACTCTCAAAGCCTAAACCACTAAACAATTGAATATTTTTACCAGCATATCATCTTTCAATCCTTCAACTACCCTAAATGACTCGGTAATTAACTAATTTAAAATAAACAAAAGTTTGTACAAATACCTACTAACCTTTTCTTCTCATACTTCCCAAATTCTGACAGTACCTTATTGTACGTGAGAGTATTGTTCAGACATTAATAAAATTCAAAACATTACCCGAATTGATAAGAGAAGAAGCGAAACTCACAAACATTGTATCTCCGTAAAGAGTTCATATTTCACAAAGTCGAGAAGCTTTTCATTAAATGTGAAGACAGGTCCTTGTGTTTAATTGTTTAAGCTCTGACTGGCAACGTCGGAACATTTAACTTTGCTTACAATATCAAATTAGTTCCAAAATAAAATTAGTTAAAAGACCTGTGTTTGGACTACATAGGAAGCGTGCTCAGGCGTTCAATTAAATGCAGGTAGGTATTCGACTTGCCAGTAATACGTACTGGCAAGTCGAATACCTACCTAATTTTATCCATTACCATATACATTTTGCTTCACCCTAAATAACACATTGGGCGATATTTAGCGTACAATCCTTGCAATAATTATGATTGGCTATAAACAATGGCAGAAGAATCAAATTCTTTAATAATTTTCTATTTCTCTGCTATATCTTCAGTATTTTGTACGATATTTATTATTTTTTTAGTCGGACGCCAATTACTAATCATAGCATGAGGAGTACCAAACAAGCTATGACTATAGTCCTACTATACTAGACACTATTGCAAAACACTCTTAGCTTTATATCCCGATACGTATCTAATCTTCTGATTGTACTAACGTGCACCAGCAACAAATAAAACAAAATTGCATAATCACACCCAGCTCGAATTAAGCACAGATGAGTTAGGTACCTAATGCGCGTCTAACGAGTTCCTAACACCTAACTGAGCTGCGCTTTTCGCGTTCACACCCTGTATCTTTAATTACAAACTCAGCAGATTGGATCCCTGGGACAGCACTATATTTACTAATGCACCTTATGTACTGATTTCAAACGAATGAGATGCAAACACCGTTTCATTGTAAATCATATCATGTGTCGGTTTGATGGTTTCACTTTGTGATTAGTGCTCATAATATTCACAGGTACTCGGCTGTATCTTTAATTACAAACTCAGCAGATTGGATCCCTGGGACAGCACTATATTTACTAATGCACCTTATGTAGGTACTGATTTCAAACGAATGAGATGCAAACACCGTTTCATTGTAAATCATATCATGTGTCGGTTTGATGGTTTCACTTTGTGATTAGTGCTCATAATATTCACAGGTACTCGGAAGTAATTAGTATACGTTTATTTTAACTAACAAAAAGAATTTAAAGTAACAATAGTTCAAGTAAAATTAAACAGTCATTTAAGTCTAGATTTACGTATACATACATTTTCACATATCATGATTAATCCTACACAGAAGCAGCTTTCATGCTAATAGCATTCTTTTACAAGAAACGTCTAATGGACAAAGAAACTTTTCAACCTTATTCATACGGGGCTTAACATGCTGATACCCTCCAAAACCTTGGCCTACATAAATCGTGAACAAAAGCAAGTCTTGACCTAATATTATAAGTCGCCCGTCAACCAAGCAAAGATAAGGTCGCAAGATCAACAACCAAAATGCGTTAACACGAATACTTAAGCGGCTCAAACTCCTATCACTCAACGGGTACAAACACCTCTAATTAATGGTCTTAGCCATCACAGATTAGCGGTTAACACTTGTGCACCTCATTATTCAAACTTATTCGGGATACCATGATTACGCTTCTAGAAAGAAATAGTCAATAATTAATTTAGGTAGATCAATACCTATTTATTAAGGCCTGAATGAAAAGTAGGCACCAACTCCTGCAGCTTCAAGAAACCTTCTACTTTTTGGTAAAGTTTCAAGATTTCAAAACAAGAAAGAATTTTTTAACTTATTTATCACTGAAGACTGGATTGGGCTTGTGATTTTTAACATTATAGGAATCACTGTAGTTCTTTCATTCTGTTTAGCTTCATTCCATTCATTTACGCTTTGCACATAAGATTCGACGTGTAAAAGAAGGTAAAGTAACTCACAAGTAAAAAAAAGCAAATCCTCCAAGTGAAATTACTGAAAAAATCACAAAACCGTCCGAAACGAAGGAAAATCGCGCCCTGCCGAACACGTGTCGTCCGTCACCCGGGCAGGCAACAAACGTAAACACTATAATGAAGGTGCGCTTCAAAGCAAATTGGATCGACACGCCAATAGCCGGAAGGCCCTCATTTCCTTGCATTTGTTGCCGGGTGCCCGTTAAATTTTCATCTACCCCCGCTTAAAGACAAGCGGTGCTTAGTACGGAGCGGTGTAAGGAGCGTTAAGCGGGCCGCGCAAACAAATCCTCAACCCTCAGATACTAATAACCATTGGGTAGCTTGGGACTTGATAGCGGTTGTTAAGCCGCATCTATTACGACCTTGGTTTCGGATTAACTTGAAAGCCAAACGTTTTTCTCATGTTGATCGTAGTGCCATGTAAAGATTTTATAAGCACGAAAACGAGTAGGTGATGCTTTTGTACCGTAAAAAAGGTACGCCCTTTTTGGTCACCTTTTTTTTCGCAATGTCTTTCTTTAAATTAAGATGCGAAGACTTATAAAAAAAGGAAAAAGTTACCAAATTAAGCATAAGGAACTGCTGCATTATTCCTTAGTTTGTTCACTGCCGTTGTCATGACTACACGACACGACAGTGTTTACAGTTTTCAATCTCGTGGTACTGTTTGATTACGCTACTCGCTAAGCTCTTGGCCTGCATAAACCGGCTTTAGTCCTTTTCTCCAGTCTTTGTAACTTATTTTCGAACCTTATTATCCACTTTACACTTACGGTAAAGCTAGCATGAATGACAGGGAAGACCTTTTGGTCTTCTTTGGACAGGGACTGATAACGGTGTCGAGGATAACGCTATATTTAAATGTTCTGATTTTTAACCGGAACGGTCCTTTTTACGATAATTTCAGATCAACATTGACAGCAAAGTGTTGATTGTAATTTTAGTAATATTACTTGCGATTCGCAGCGACGTCGCCCAGAAGTTACCGTAAAGTAAAAATTACCTGTTGGTGACTTGAAACAACGCAAAGCCCTGCATGACCGTCCTTTTTTACTCATTATAGGTATATAGATACCAAAATTTACCAATTACATAAAAATACGGTACTTCAAGTTTTCATGCATAATATAGAGGTAAACATACATCCATGATTGTTAATTCCACTGTTTATTTAAAATATATCCATCGCTGTTAACTCAACAATTTACTTTCAATTCTCATCGATTTATATAATTATACAATTGTAAACTTACGATTGTATTTGTAATTTTGTACCATACGCTTATTGTACCGGTATTTCAGTCTCTGGCTACAATCGAAACTTTGGCTCAGAGAGTAGAGCGTCAAACTCCGGGTATGATGTCCGGGTATAGGGGACAAAAGTGAATTAAGATTGTCCCGCATTTATTCAGCTGACTTTTACGAGCGTTCGCAGATAGGAAATAGAATTGCTAGATAGCCACGGTCGATGGCACACAATCCGGGTAATGCTTGCTCGGGGTTTTCACGCAAATTGCTCCATTTGTAGTTACGTTTAAGTAAACCTTGTAGGAGACTAGACGTGTATTTTTGAAAAATTCTTCTGAAAGCGAAAGTAATATAATAACGTGAGGGAATGTAACATTGTATGAACTTGTATTTGCATTAGGTTTTCTTTTGGCAACCCAAGCCATATGATTCTCAAGTCAGAGTTTTGTTTTATTGACAATAGTTTACCGTTGTGATGATAAGGCACAAACGTACATTTTCTGTATAAGGTACCTACTTAATACAAGTAAATACATAAAGAAAATTCTGATCCTATTTGGTAAAAAACAGTTTTTACTCCAATAGCTAATGTCATAACAAATGTTTTAAGAGATTGTGATACAGCTGCGCAACGACAGAGCGACGCGTTTTTGTTGCGATTCCATGAAAATTACAAAACGTGTCGCGCTAGGTGTGGGGCAGTGCCTTTACTGTGACATTCTGCTTCGCAGACGCGAAACGCATATTTCTGGCTGGGAAATCTGTGGCAACGTCCACATTGCGACGTCACGTCACGGCTCACGGACGCCGGATACGTCATCTGCGGTGACTGACTGCTTGCAGTTGGCAGTCGCCCGCGGGAAAACGCTCGCATGCATTCTAAAATCTTGGTAGAACATATAATAATGGTTATAGTTTTTCTAAAGCTTGCTTGACGAAGAACGTAACTTATTAAGACCGATCTTTCATAGAAACTCTCGTTGATACGGGAATTCTTATATCAAAGTCTTCAATATCTTGACCTATTTGATGAAAACTTCGGCTACATTTCTCAAAAAGTCTGAAAACGTTAAGATGATTTTGGATTGCAAACCCTATCATATCTTCATAATTCTACTGGCCGGCAATACTTGTGGAAAAACATCCAAACGTATAAATAAATAAATTGCATGTATATTATATTTATATGTATACTCAACTTTATTATTATTTTTATATATTTTTATCATCCATATAAATTAATCGATTAATATTTATTTTTTGTATATTATAATATAATTTAAAGTTTACTTTTATGTATTAATATTATAATATTATATCTATGTAATATGTTTATTAATTTTGCGTTATTAACCACAATATACCTTTCTCAATTAATTTTCACTGCACCCATTGGCGTCTTTCTGCATGACTATGAGGTCGACAGGCAGATATTGCTTTTAGCATTAAGTCCACCCTTTGTACATACATGTCTTGTGCAATAAAGTTTTAAATAAATAAACGTATGAAGCGAATACTGATTTATAATGAGTGTTAAACAACAACGTACGGTCAGCACGTCACGGTAAACACTGCGGTCACAGATTACTAAATAGTTACTACGTAACAGATAAATCACTCCATAGAGAAATTTCAATACCTACAGCGTTAATAGACTACTTTTTCTGCCGCGTACAAAAATGCACCTACATCTTTGAGTATAAAGTCACTATTGCTTCGCAGCTGCGCGAGACCAAGTGACGTGAGACCTAGCGACAATCGAACTAGGGTTGACACAATGTTTATTGTTGAGTTAAAAAAGTGTAGGTACCTACCTACTACTAGATTTTGCATTAAGGAAACATTATTTCGATTGTAACTACTTTGTAGTGATATTTGTCTCAGAGAAGAAAAAAAGATATTTGTATTTATATTATCTATCATCCTTATTTTTGTGTACATACGTAGGTACATACGTACAAACGCGCCATGCTTTTTTCTATTATTTGTGATCATAATGAAAACTATTTAAAATAAATGATTCTTTATCTACATTTCATTTTATTTTTCATATTCCTAAATTTTCTAACAAAAATACCTAGGTACTTACTATTTTCATACAATACAATATAAAACGATCATTTCGCAAATTGGTCATTAGTAGAATCTGTCATTTGTGGAATCTGTCGTTTGTAGATTATTAGTAGGTAGGTACATTTCGAGAATCGGTAAATTTTATTGTCAACTACGTAGGTACCTACCTACCTAGTCATTTCGCTAATTAATTAATTATTAGTCGACTAAACCACCACGTAATAAAGCTAACGTTTAACAAGCACAGATTACTTATTTGGTTCGTATGAAAACTAAATTGAACGTAAGCGTAACACGAATAATTACAGTGCGTCGTGAGCGCGTCCGATTGTTGGCAGTCCACTGAATCGGCACTGCAGTCGGTGCCGGCGAGAGTAGGCTATTACCGCGCGCAAGTACATCGAGTGAGAGAGGCCTGCTGCGGTGTCTTATGCGCTTGTTATATTGCAACAAAAATGGGTAGCTTGATGTGCCACTGTCCCTAAAGGTTACAGATTCTCTTTGTGGGATAACATGAGCACGAGCACCGAGCAGTGAACAGCATACAAGACATCCTATTGGGCATTCAGTGGGGTTGTGTGGGTGTGTCGATGTTTTTCCTGTCGATGGATGGCCTTGATTATGCATTCTTGTAAAAAAGCAGGTAGATGAAAGTTAGCGATTACTTTCAGAAGACAATATTTGAAGTAGTCAATAAAAAAATATTCATAGAGCTTTTTGATCACAAAAAATCACAGTTTTCAATCAATTACTAACAGAAACAGGTAGTATTTGAATCGTGGTAACGATAGTCTCAGATATAATAATAGTTTGAAAGACTATTATTAATAAGTTTTTGACGACCACTTTGATGTAATAGTTAAGAAGTTGACTATTAACCAAGAGGTCGCGGGTTCAATCCCTGCACTGGTGCCTGTTTGTGCTGGTCTGGGTGTTATGTATATTTATTTAAGTTTATTTGTAATACGCGCTGAGTAGCTAAAGCACTTGTGTCGCAGATATCAAAATCAACGATTTTGATATCTGCGACACAAGTGCTTTAGCTACTCAGATCAATGTATGTGATGTTGTTGTATATTATTATTATTATTAAGTATGCGTAGTGTCGTCCTCATAGGTAATTCGGCTTAGAACAGAAAAAAACTATTTATGAACGTTGAATTGTAAAACGTATGATAGTGTATATCCAACTGAATTTTATCGACAGTATTTCGATAACTGCAATATGACACAAGACTAGCACTCAGTGAGCAATAAATCGTTCCAGTCATGTTTTCGTTCCTGCTCAAGCCAGATGGGGCTGTGTTCAAAACCTTGTACAAGCTCTAAAATAGCTGGACCTCCAGCAACCTTTTTATTTTCATACTCGCCTCGTTATGAAGTGACCTCTTTTATTTCAGTTTTTAAATTGAGAAAAGAGAGAAGGGTCTTATGTACGTACTATCCACTTGCATCTTATATTTAGAATAAAGTAAGGGTTAAAGTATATTTATTCTCAAAAGAAATAATTACATTTCACTTACATGAGAACTTAACAATACTACATTGAAGAGTATAATAATAATTAAATAAGAATTTCGAGAGGCGCGAACCATTAATACTAAATTATATAATAAATACTAAAGTTCAATACATCCAAATTATAAATACTACTACTTATTAAGTTCTTTAATAATGTCTTTGATTTGATTTAAAAACCAATTAATAATTCCCCTTTATCATTCCCAATGTTAGCCAATAAAGTCAAAATATTTTTTTCTCAATTGGTGTGGTGTGAGTGTATGGTAAGACAATGACACGGTAATATTATCCATGCAGTATTCCAACTCGGCCGTGTTTTTAAAATAAGTACCTACCGCCGCGCGGTACGTAAGCATGAGATAGGGCTGTCGCTGTCGCCTACCTACAGCGTTTTAATTGCATCTGCCTACTTTGAGTTTCTATCTAGTTAGTTTAGTTTTGAGATTGTAAGTTTGTTACTTTTTATTTTTAAGCACAGATACTTAGAAACAATATAAAATATTTATATGATTACATAAAATACTTTATGAATTGAATAGAAAGTGTTCAATTAAAATGCAACTTGTTTTATTGATTGATAGATTTAATTAAAACCCATGATTATGTGACTTTATAACAAATAGGGCTAATAAATTTGCGACCGAAAAATATTTGCGCATTGATTGTATTACTAATATTATTATCGTATGAACGAAATGCTTAATTATTATATTTGAGTGTATAAAAAATACGCAATCCAAAAACAGCACAATATATTCTACTTGTCATGTTAAATAGCTACTTGCTAACAAATCGGTCTAATAAATTTGCGACCGAAAAATATTTGCACATTGATTGTATTACTAATATTATTCTCGTATGAACGAAATGCTTTATTATTATATTTAAGTGTATAAAAAATCCGCAATTCAAAAACAGCACAATATATTCTACTTGTCATGTTAAATAGCTACTTGCACTTATTTCGAGTTAAAATTCGGGCGGTTCCTGATTAAAAACCAGCACACCGTCCGTTCGTCACTGCGCGCACTCGCGACTGTATCATGCCAAGCGCATGCCAAGATCCGGGCGCGTAGGTATAGCTCGCGCGTCGTCCGTTTATATGAAGATGGAATACTGTATAGATAATATTTCCGAATGATTTACTCGCGTACTTTAATTAGAGTAAGCTAGTATAAATCAAAGTCACTTTTATTTTTAATTTTTACATTTTGATAAGCACTTCTGCCTTACAAAGACATGCACGTTCTTTTTTTATAAAATAATTCTTAAACATAAAATCTTAAAAAAGGTGTAATAATGCCTAATTATGGCATGGCACCTGTAAGACAGCGGCGTCCCCAGGTGGCAATAAACGGAGGCCAGCCGAAACTAGGCTCAAGGGATTTTGATAACGTTGAAAACGCTTTATAACACCCTTAAATAAAGTTAATAGCTCCTTGGAAGTTTTTCGCCGTAGCCCTAAGGTCGTTACGCAGTGTTACGGCGCGATTTATTTCTCGTTTATAGACTCGAGTATAATAGGGTTACCTTTTACACTTCGCGGGTGCAGTCGGGTTAAAGGCGTGGTTAAAAGTACGGTCCTATTTTTAATGATGGAATATTTGAATAGCGAATAAACTACTTTTAAAACTTCAAACGAGTAACTTCTTTTATTAAAGGAATCGCTTTCAGCCAGAGCTATTTTACTTATGATTAAAATTTTATGATCAATTAAACATTAGTTTTTCGGTATCACTTATATTTTTGTTTTATGGTAATGATTTATATGAGAATGTGAAGGAGACAAAATAGAACAATAAAACGGCCTTTTTTACCAAAAAATATTTAAATAAAATGTTACAAAATATGGGTCAAAATACATTTTTCCATAAAATGTAAAGGTATGTCGATAACCCTAACATGGAGGGTAGCTGAAAATTCCCTTTCACCCCATAGTATTTAGGTGTCAACTAGACTTGTCCGAGGTCGATTTACAACTGCGATAGGGCCTCCCGACACCCGGAACTCTTTAAAGGCGTTAGTGATTTTTATTGAGGCTTTCAGGGGTTCGACTTCCAATGGTTCGAAGTGTTTTTCTTTTATGATGATCCTCTTTTTTTATTAAGTGATATTGGAGTATCACGTGTAGTCATAGTAACATTTGAATAAATTGATTGCAGATTTTATTTTAGAGATGAATTTATTGTTTAAATCAAAATAAGTTCGACCAACAAAGTATTATTATGGGTAGATATAACGACCCCTATAGTAAGAAATGTAGTAAAAGCCAAAATACGATTTTAAAGTACGGGCAAAAATCAAAACGGGTAGTATTTATTTTTAGAATATCTTTTGAAATAGTACACCTATATTGCACCACCGAAGCTCAAAATGCTTAGATTTATGAGCTATTGCAGTTTTCAAAGGTTTTTTAAAGGTATAACACTGTTATCTGTGTCGTAAAAGGTATTTAAAACTACGTATACAAGGTAATTTTTGTATTAAAGACAAACAAAGTTACAAAAATATAATTTAAATGTTGTAACTGACTTAAGAAATTTAGAAATACACTTTTTTAATATTAAAAAAAATGTTTTTTTTTATTTGTGATAGACGATAGCACACTTTTTGCAACAAATACATAGTCTATTAGTCCAAAATGAACAAAAAACTTAAAAACAACAGCAGAAACAGAAACTTATATTAATCATCATCATCATCTTACTCAGCTTGGGGAAAAGAATTACAAATACAAAAAAAATATAAAATTATGTTAACGAAAAACTTCAAAACAACTACAGTGACAGATACTTATATTAATCATCATTATCATCTTAGCTTATTTCCTACGTAAAAAATCACAAACATAAAAAATAAAAATGTTAAGCTAGATAGGTAACTGTTTTTGGAACTTTTAAGAATTTGCCACAGAAATAATCACATTTGAGCTTTGGGCTTTAGACAAACGGTCGGCATTTAAACTGCAATCTTACTTTTGCAACCGAAACTAATAACCGACCTTGTATTCTGACTGCAGTCTGGTTGGCAGTTAGATAGAATACAGCCGAACAAACTACGTCGGCCCGCTCTCCACCAAAGCGAAGACGAGAGGAGAGGTGATGTGTTTTCATACATTTGACAGATCGAGCGGGCACGCTCGACTCAGCTCGATCTGTCAAATGTATGTAAACGCATCTTATCTCTTCTCGTCTCCGCTTTGATGGAGAGTGGGCCTGCTGTCATTTGGCAGTCGGGTTTCAGTCGAAATACAGAACGTCTGTATGGAGCCTTGCAGAAAACATTGATAACCAAATGGTTCATTGATAATTAATGTTAACTTACAACATTCTAATCGTATCCTTAGCTAAATGTCTTTTACGACACAAATTTTGACAAACAGCATCCTAACCTGTTTATTACGACAAATAAAAATAAAAAAGCTGAATGTAGACCTCAATTTTCCACGTCGCAAAAACCATTTTTTTGCGAATTTTGATATTTTAACAGATCGATTTATACAGATCGATAGAGCGCAAAAAACTGAGTTAAGAAGTGTCAAAAACCCATTTTCGCTAAAATAGCTTTTACTACATTTCTTACTATAGGGGTCGATAATAGAAAAAATAATTAAATATGTCGCAAACACGGCATTTTTCTTCTTACTACGTACAAACTATTCATAGCACACGCGGATTGCTGCTTACATCACTTCGTCATAATAACTACTAGTGGACCAGGTTGTCCTGCACGATGTTTCCGCATTCTTTTCATACGTCTTCATACCTGTAACCCTTCCTCTAAAATAAATATATCTAATAAAAAAAACTGCATCAAAATCCGACGGGCTGTTTTAAAGATCAAAGCATACATACATATTCCAGATATAGGCACAGACGCGGGAAACTACTTTGTTTTATACAATGTACTTATAATGTTAATAAGCAGATGAACTCAAAGGAAGTAAACCGTCAAATAAATCTGCATCATTGTTCGTGTCAAACTATCATTAGAACTAACCGGATTCACTAATTGCATAGCCCGCATAGAACAAAAATCTCCAAGACCCTATCGCGCACAAACTGACGCAACTAATCGTTTGCCTACACCATAACAATCAATCCTGTGCACCCTAATTTTCCAGCCAATAACCGAGGCCTTGCGGAATCCATTCAAAGTGCCTAATTAATTGTACAACATTTTTTCCAGGATGCCGATCACGTATATACGCCAGGTGACGTCATGACGAATACCCCGCCATATATAAAGGGGGTGGTGGCGGGCTGGCAGCGAGCCGTTTTTATGGCTTGGACCGTATTAATTATCACACAAGGGGATCTGCCGACGACAAATGACGAATGAACGAGTGATACCGCCGCGGCGAATTGTTGCAAAAACAGACAAACGTTTGACCAAACATTTGTAACTCACACCCTCTGCGCTTGTTATTATCATACGTGATTTAACGGACAACTCACTGCTGTGAAGCGTATCAGCGTTTTGTCATACAATATTTATAGAATTATGTATGATTAAAACTTAAGGATTATTACCGTATTTGATTACAAGCTATGCTATGCTGGCTTCAAAGCTCTCTGCAGCTGAAAAGTAAAAAATCTGAAAAACATTAAGATACTTTTACACTTTCGCGTTGACATGGGTACTTATCCAATGGATTTGGGTGATTCGCTACGGTGCATTACGCAGCCGTACCAAGTTACAGCCGACATCAATCTACGTCAAAGAACACGAGTTCAACCGTCAAACTTTGAAGTTTTGGGGAGATTGCGTAATAAAATCAAAGGAAAATTCGGAGTCGAAGATTTTGCAACGTATAATACCCACTTCCAGTTACGTCATAGTAGATATAACTATGGGTAGGCTCATACTGTTTTTGAAACTGAGAAATTCTATCGTTCAAATCGTTCGAAACCAATGATTAATTACTGCTTTAACACGAGTGAATCTGCGATTTACAACTATCAATACGAATGACTGCGGTCATTTATCGATATTACAAACACTTCATACACTCAGATAATAGACGCGTTTTACCTGTAATAAAACGCATATTAAACTACTTACCTTATTAGAAGCTTATTATTAATGAGATAGGCATATCCTTTTCCGTTGCATTTTGCATCTCTTTCTACCCTATAGCGCTGTCTCTTTCGCACCCCCGCCTTTTCACCTGGCATAAGTGGGGGGCGCAGGCGATGGACTGCGCGCGCGCCCATGTTCGTCATTGGGTCGAATATTACACCAGGCAGGATTAGAACATAAGCTTCTAATAAGGTAAGTAGTTTAATATGCGTTTTATTACAGGTAAAACGCGTCTATTAAACCACTTGACCGTTATTAGAAGCTTATTATTAATGAGACCTGTTTGTTATCGCCTGGTGAAAAGTTTGTGTATTTATGTAATGTTATGTGCGAAAAATGGTTGAATAAAAATAAAAATATAAAAATACAAGAACAAAAACAATTTTATTAATATGTATTATTAATTACAAATGTTACTCATTGTAATTTATTGAAAAAGACTTATCTTTAATTCTTAAACAATCAGCAGTGTTAATTATTACCTATGCCTCAATTCAATGATAATGAAAGTAAATCAATATAACATGAGAAACAAAAACAAGTAAACCTTTACTTCTTTAGCATTAAGTTACAGGATTAAAAAGCGTTGTGATGGTTGAACGATTCGGTGTAGAGCTAAGCACTTCACGACGGTAAAATTTTTGAAAGGTTTCAAGAGACTTCCAGTTTCCTCTGGCCAAAATTTCATCGAGAGGGAAATTATTAATCCAGTTACTTGAAGCTACCGCAGAGCGTACACTTCCTGGAGTCGCAACAATTCCAGCTTGTTTCATGATCGATTTAATCCACCCTGCTATCACTGTACGGGACGCAGGAGAGGGTGACCCACGAAATGTTATAAATAAATTATTCGATCCGGATTTACGTCGTCTTTCATTTAAAACCTCTATAGTTTTCTTAAGCCAATATACAGGATCTAGATTTCTGTTTTGTGGGTTAGCAATCAGTCTCCAGCCTGACTGTCTATACTGACTACAATCTGTTTTTGACCCGAACTGAGGCCAAAGAGTAACATAATCATCGCTAAGCATACAGTGGTTACCATCCACACTTAGAAGCGTCAAATCATGTATTCTACGGCCAGAGCAAAGAATTAACAGGCATGCTGTGTGTCGTACAACATGAAAAACATTTTTATCATTTATAGGGTAATTACTTAAATGTGATGTTAGCACTTTAATGTCCCAAACAGGTGGCTTTGAATCCTTAGGTTTTTTTTAAAGAAATAGCTTTTAAAATATGTTTAACTAATACATTTTCACTTAATTTACCAGACAACTCTGCATTACAGAGCGTGGAAATCACAGACTTATGGAGAGTAATTGTATTGTAAGAAAAGTGGTTTTTCAAATAGAGATCGGCAAGAAATCGGGCTAAGTCCGAACCTTCCGGATTTGTTGGATTTATATTGTGTTGATCAGCCCACGCCGTCCAGCGATTCCAAGCCACTTGATATGTTTTCCATGTAGACGGTCGCCAGGATGATCTAAGCAGGTCTATCTGGCTTAAGTTCCAAGACTTTGTTTTTTCTGTCCACCCCCACACTTCCAGATTTCTAGAGTTATATCTTGAACTCGAGGTGGTGGCAGGCCCGTCGTTGTGTCGATCAGACACCGACTCAGGTTCGTCAACGTGAACGGGGCTGCTATGGCTCGAGATTTGAGATCGGCTCTCCAGAACACCTTCTCCCACCGGGGTACCACAACCAGGTATACTCCTGTGGCCTGATTGAGGTGTATCAGTATTTTGGGAATGAGAAATGGAGGAGGGAAAATCCATGCAAGTGGGAAGTTCCAGGTTACGCTGAACGCATCGTGAAACATCGCGTTGTGATCCTTGCAATCTAGAGATGCGTAGTTGGCTACCACTCGAGCTGTTTTGGATGCAAATAAATCGATCACCGGTGTTCCCATCTTCGAAAAGATCTTTGTTGCACACTCCGGTAGTAAATGCCATTCCGGAGGTCGGCGGAGCCTGGACAGGCAGTCCGCTTGGCTGTTGAATTTGCCGGGAATGTATTGAATTTTCAGATGAATTTGATGATCGTCTAAGATTTGAAATATCCTTCGAGCCAGATTCATTAGTATTTGAGACTTGGTCCCGCCTTCGTTGCGGAGATACGCTACGGCAGTCCGATTGTCTGACTGAATCAGCACTGAGCTCTGAGCCATTTGCGGCGCATGGGATTCTAAAGTCTTGTAGACAGCTAACATTTCCTTTTGGTTGCAATGTAGGTGTTTCTCTTCGCTCTCCCAAGTCCCAAAAATCCTGTGGTTGTCGATTTGAGCTCCCCATGCTATATCCGACGCATCGGTGACCAGAAAATGTGTCGTTGGCGGAACGTGTATACGTGTGGCCAAGTAATGATTCTGTTGCCACCAGTGCATTTCTGCCATCACCTGACACGGAACACTGTATCTGGTTTTTGTCTGACCCTCGGGTAAAGTAGTTAGGAACTTGAGGGTCTCGCGATGATTTAGCCTTCCTCGAGGGACTGCGAAACTGGCAAAGTTCAGCGAACCCACGAGACTTTGTAGTTCCTTCAACGATATTTTGCCAATTCTCAAGATGTGGTCGACTTTTTTGGCAACAACGGCAGATGTTTCCGGAGGAAGGTATTTTAGGTTTTGCCAAGGATCCCAGACAATGCCCAGATAGATCATAATTTTTTGAGGGACAAGGATCGACTTGGTATAATTTATCTGGAATCCGAGGTATTCCAGCGTTCCTAAAAGCATGTCGACATGACTGGATAACGTTTCCTGGTCCTGATTTGCAAGGAGATAATCGTCGAGGTACACGATGACCCTTACACCGTTTTCTCGGAGGATTTGCGCAATCCAGTTGGTAAGGCAAGCGAAAACCTTCGGTGCTGTACTCAGTCCAAAAGGGAGACATGTCATCTCGAGCAATTCGCCTTTGTACAGGAGGCGTAGAAACCGCCTGTGTGACTTTGATATTCGAAGGTTGAAATACGCTTGCGACAAATCCACTTTGCACATCCAGTCGCGAGGTTGAAGAAAGTCCGGTACACGGTACATAGTTATAAGACGAAACGGGTCGGTTAGCACGTATCGGTTTAGCAGTTTCAGATTGAACACAGGGCGGCTTGAGCCGTCGCTTTTTGGCACAAGAAACAGCGGTGATATAAAGCTCGGGGAGACACCTGCTACTTTTAGAACACCTTGCTGTTTCATTTTTTGAACAATCAACGACATTTCGGCTGATTCCAAAGTGCGACATGGATGGTTTTGCCAGTCCGGTGTCCTTAAGGGTGGCTTGTGTAGGAAGGGTATGCGATACCCTTTTATTATTTTCAGAATGAAATCTGGTGCCCCCATTTCCTTCCAGTGACTGACAAACTGTGCTAACCGACCGGCTTGGAAGGTGTCTGAGTCATTGCCTTTGTCTCTTGCCTCCTCTGTTGCCAGAGGGCGAAAAGGGTCGTTTCTGGCCTCTTTGTGTCGATGACCTTTGTCCAGATCTGCGAGATCGAAATGACACAGTTCGGTTGTTGTTACTTTGGTAACGCTGCTCTTGGTGAGCATTGTTATGTACTTTTGATGGAATGTGCGATCGACAACCGCCCTGCGAGGGCTGGTTAAATGAGTAGCTTGTATGCGCACTTGGCGCCATATTGCAGCAAGGTTCTAAGCTACCACGCGATGGTACATTATGACGGGCGTGCCCCTGCGAGGGGTGCCGTACAGCATTGGAGGATTTTGCTCGCGAAGCATTTCCGCTGCTATTTGCTGGCCAAAAAGCTTTCCTTATACCGCCTGCACTTTCAACTGCCGCAGTCAGTGCGTCATGGTCAAATAAGTGAGTATTCGACGGGGGGATTTTTCCCAATTTACACTTGACCAAAGGGTCACGAACACACTTGAGAATACCATCCCTTCTCATTTCTATGGTTTCAGCTCTATGACCGCAAGACATTTGTAGCAAGTCAGAAGATACCTTATGGAAATCGCCGTTCAGAAAGAATTCGTTAATTTTCTCGTCAAGGTTATTAAGAGAAGCGTCTGGCGTTTTAGACCAAGCTAGTAAATTACGACAGCTTTGTAGGAAGGCTTCTTTCTGCTTTAAAATACCAAAGGTAATCGCGGCGTAGGATTTATCAGAGTATGCTAGGTGGCGTATTTTGTCATACGCCTTAACCTCTTCGTTTGTTTCTAGTTCTGTAAATCCCGGCGAGTGGTTATACAATTTCTGAGTTTCAAAATAGCGAACTTCAGACCATGCCCTATTACCGAACCGTTGAACCTCATTTAACATTTTTAAATATTCATCCGGAGTTGAGGGTACCGCGGGGTCCTTCGTTTTCGTTTCAATATTAAAAGTTAAATTATGCATAGAATCACAATCATTATTATTAGGAGTAGGAAAAGTCTGCGCTGCACAGCACTCATTGTAAAGATCTCGACTGACATCGGACACAAATGATTCATTATCGTTATCACGAAAACTATCCTCTCTACTAACGATATTTCGTAATTCACCCACTTCTTTAGTTAATTTTTCCAAAAGACGACGTTCGCGCTTTTGCTTTTTAGAACGATGACGATGCGATTTTCTTTTTTGTTTCCTCGAATCTTGCGAAGATCCGGAAGAGCTAGTAGATGAAGACGAATCACTACTACTGCTACTAGAGCTTGTAGATCTAGCACGACGATCACGTTTATCTGATTTACTACGTTGCGGTTTCACACCAGAGGGACCCGCCATGGGTTCAATAGGACCGCCGCTATCGTTATCCATAGTTAGGTTGCAAAGACTTTAGTTTTATAACAAACTTATTATTCAATCACTGACCTAAAAGAAAACACAAAATTCATGTCCTACTATAATCTAAAAATAGATTTGTAGCAGGGACCAAAAATGTAAAACTCAATGAGGGTATTAATGACCTAAAAGAAATACCAAATTTTTGTTTCACCGGAATCTAAAATTAGATTCGTAACAGGGAACAAAAATGTTACACTCAATGAGGGTATTTATTTACTGACCTAACAGCAATGCTAAAATTTGTGTTACAAGAATCTAAAAATAGATTCGTAGCAGTGACCAAAAAGATAAATTTTAAAAGGGTAGAAAGCAAGTAAAAACAAAAAACTAATAATTAACTACGAACGGTAACACCGTTAAATAGAAAATCTTAGGAAAAAGTAAATATATGTGCAACTCACGTGAAGTTAATTTCACTTAGGTAAGTATCTAGGTATCCTAGGTTCTACCTAGATTTATCCTTTGGAGCACAAGTTACCTCAACGGAAATTTTAACGCCAATGACGAACATGGGCGCGCGCGCAGTCCATCGCCTGCGCCCCCCACTTATGCCAGGTGAAAAGGCGGGGGTGCGAAAGAGACAGCGCTATAGGGTAGAAAGAGATGCAAAATGCAACGGAAAAGGATATGCCTATCTCATTAATAATAAGCTTCTAATAACGGTCAAGTGGTTTAATAGTAATTTAGTATAAGGGTGGGGCGTTTTTTCGAAAGCGACAAAAATGTATTGGCAGTCGCTGGCAGAGTAGGCTCTCTGTTTTATTACTTTGATTGTGGGTGGCTTTTGTCAGCTCATTTCTCACATTCTGATTGAGATGGAACGTCACCCATAAATCTTAACGTATATTTACATGTTCGCGAGAAATGCGTGGTGGCGTAGGCATAGGTACAGGGCTTTCTTACAAAATTTCATAGAGTATTCTAATTATTTCATGCTTCGCAATCGAATGAGAGCCGTAGTATGTAGTAACTTTTATATAAGTTGCCACCTTCCTTTCAAGAAAACATTTTCTAAAGAAAAACGAACAAAAATAAGATCTAAGTGTCAAAATATCTCCCGATGCAAATATTACGTATCCTACATTATTCATAAAAGTATTTTTCTATCGATACTAAAAATATCGATACTTAGAGATACCGCCCTTAGCTCGCGGTCGTTTTTCCAGTGCATCAAAGGCGTAATCCTGCCCATCGACCAGGCTTACCGCTTTATCCAGCAGTCCAATACTACTCTTCTACTCTTTAATATTCTTTAATATTCTGTAGGGTCATCTATATTCTTTGTGCATTTTGACGCCGTCATGCTGGCGATTATTGAGGCCGGTAGATATTTTAGTCAGCTGAATTCAATAATTTTAAAAAATTGAGTTCAATACTATGTGAAAGTAATCGCAAATGAAAAGCTTTCAGAAAAGTAACATAGTTGTTATCTTATCGTTTGTTAGTTTTGAAAGTGAAAGCAGAAAATTTTCTTGCTAAGGGCAAAACCTTAGGATACTTGTAGATAAGCTTTTGTGAAACTTTCTTTGTGATTTTCTGAAATTAAATTATGCATGGTCAAACACATTTGAATGTATGAGTAATTTAACTGCTGGTGAACTTAAATAAATAAAATAAACTTTGTTCCTTACAAAGAATCCTACTTTTTGTCTTTAGACTGCGTTACACCATATTTTGTCACAAATAATAAAAACAAAACGTATAATGTTTTAAACTCTTTTGTGTATATTTTGTTAGGTTATGATGGGGCTGACGTACTTTTACGTAAAAGTCCCTTATTAAATAAATACTTATTAAAAATAAAAAATAAAAAAATTTAAACGTTTTAATTAACATTTTTAACACGACAGATAAGAGTGATGTTGTTGAATAACATAAGAATAGTGAAAGTTTCACATGAAACAACTCATAACATTTACGATAAATATAGACAAAAAAAATACGATCGTTGGAAAAACGCCTTCAGTTAAGACTTTAAATGCGTTTTTCCGACTATCTTAATTTGTGAATATTGCGGTTTATGGTTAGAGGTGCGAATTGGTTAACAATGTCGTTTCAATTTTAGAAGCATGGCTAACCACAATGTTCGCGTTACACTGCCAAAGTTTTGATAGCGGTATGTCAAACAGAATATTTACGTGTTATGAGTCGAGTGACAAAAGTCCTTCCACGCTGTCATCCATACCAATATTATAAATGCGAAAGGATGTCTGCTTGTCTGTAATATAATAATAATAATAGTCTTCCCGGCCGATGTCGACTACGGCGGCCAATCTCAACAGAGATCAGCAGATACGCAGGAGATATTATAGTGCACGCAATACACAGGTGCACTCACTATTTCATCACTCTCAAAGCTCGGGAGAGAGATCAGGCGCAGGACCAACGGCTTAACGTGCTTTCCGAGGCACGGGAGTGTAACACCGTCTCCGAGCTGTTTTTGAGAAATTCATGACAGAAAATCTCAGAAACAATTTTGGCTCGGTTCCGAACCCAGGACCTGACCCGGGACCGGGCAGTAATTTTTTGTCTGTAATATGGTTTCACACCTTCATTACTAACGATTTCAAAATAAAATTTGTTGCACATAATTATTTGACGATTACGAGTTTACCTTTGGAACAGGGAATGGAATAGATAATTATTATAAGTAAGTAAGTAGTACTTTTTTAAAGTAAATATCGTCTCTTAACGTCAAATAAATAAAGCTCGGAGCACCTTGGTGTATTTTAATCTTTGAACACCCATCACATCGAAGCGAATTTACGATAATAGCATTCTTGCAATTTATTCACAGGTTCAAAGTAAAACTTGCAATATATTTTATGCAACTAAATGCGCTGCGTTGCGAACTACAATAAATTATAGCTCACTACGCCATCGTTTGTATACTCTAATTAATATTTCATTTAATATATTTGTTTACTTTGCATCCGTTTGTTCAAGCAGCTAATGTGTCGATAATGAGTATTGTTTTAAATAGTTTACGTTTCGATAATTATTTGAACGCTTTTGGCATGAAGCCCAATCCCCTGGTATAACATTTGACACGACTTAGTTTGTGAGTGCAACAAAAATGGTCCAATTTCCCGTCAACTTAGTTATTAGGGCAACAAAACTTATTACGAGAAATGCCTTTTTGTACTCCATCAGGAAGGAACAACTCACACGAGTTTATGACGTCGTAAATTTGAAAATATCGCAGCAGTAAGTAATAGAAAAACATAAACTTCAAGGGAATGTAGGTATTGTTGGGATGAAGTACGAGTACTAACACGCGCCGCGACGTCTATTCTATTTTTTTTGTTATTCCAGTACATAGTTTGATTATTACCTAACAAGCACTATTTCCATTAAGAATATTCTTGTGTAAATAACGAAAAGTATGATTCTAAGAGTTATCATACCAATTAAAAATGTCGGTACATAGTTGCCTACGTCTCCGTTAGTTAGTCGTTCTAGTGCCCCCATTATCTTTTCCTTGACTGACTGCAGGCAGTGTATCAGGATATTAACACAAGGCATGAACACTGTGCTTGACAGCGTGACGCGCTCTTTGATGGAAACACAACAACACAAACACATACACACACACAGACATAGGGGGGAAACCTATAACACCTGTCTTTTTCGTCGGGGATAAAAAACTGTTAAAATATTAATTGCATTTCTAAAGCAATAGTCAATTTTAATTTAAAAACAGCATCATTTCAATATTTTTTTTATGCATTATTTAAAAGTCCTCGAAAATTTAAAGTGCTCAGATTAAAGAAAATACATCAATGTCTAACATATATTTTTTCTGAAACATTTAACAACTCATTTTGGACTTTTAGGTCCTCAATTAGAATAAAAAAATAGGATTACCGTTTTGCGGTACCAAACTTCGCAAATATTGATAGACCCGGAAAATTGTCATCAATAACAAAAGCATCCAAAAACAGCAATCCCAAAAACAGCTAATTCTTTAACATTCCAAAACGATTTATCACGGCTCGGACTTTTCCATCAAAGTAAATTGTTAAAAACTTGAACAAGGAGAAATGCTAATAGCTCAAACAAAATCCAATTTGTTTCTCCT
This sequence comes from Pyrausta despicata, assembly GCA_963921415.1. Taxonomy (NCBI): domain Eukaryota; kingdom Metazoa; phylum Arthropoda; class Insecta; order Lepidoptera; family Crambidae; genus Pyrausta; species Pyrausta despicata. The sequence continues at coordinate 7,077,194 of OY992853.1, forward strand.
ATAAACTAATTCAAATTCCAGTCCCGCAATGCCTAAGTAGATACTCATTTACCTATTCCAACTTAAAACAAACTCCCATTTATTTTGGTTTTGCGAATTAAAATAGCAGACGAAGTAAGTGATCCGGAATCGTAAGCGGCTACTTAAGTTGGGTTTTAAAAATAAAAGGGCCCGGATCGAGGTCAAGCTGAACTGTGTTAGCCACAAGGGCGATAAAGGAGGCAATTTTCTAAATAGGGCTTGCGAGGATTTCCCTAATGTCGGACAAAAAATGGATTGCCAAGCGCCGACTTGCCAAAGATATAACCGCCCGACTTTTGCCTTGCCAGATTGTCAACAACATCTCCAGTGATGCTCTTCCATCCATTCCATCTTGATCCATCTTTTAATAAAAATTATCGTACAAAAATAACTGGCTAATACAAGTGAAAATTGATTGTCGATTAGGGAAAATTATTATACCCCTTTCTAAACTCGTATTATTATGGTTATTTTATGCAATGTAACATTATGTTACGGTAAACGATGTGAGTTTCAAAAATAAGTTTGCATATACTTTCGTATTTTGTGTTATTCTATTAATACCCAGGTCGAGTCAAAATTGTTTCTGATATTTTCTGTAATAAATTTCTCAAAAACAGCTCGGAGTCAGGAAGTTGGCGGTGTTACACCCCCGTGCCTCAAAAAGCACGTTAAGCCGTTGGCCGCGCCTGATCTCTCTCCGGTCATGTCTTATCGTCATGGATTATCGTCTCACCGATCTTTGAGGTGATGGAACAGTAAGTGCTCCTGTGTATTGCGCTCACACTTGTGCACTATAATATCTCCTGCGTAGTTGACTGATCTCTGTTGAGATTGGCCGCCGTGGTCGAAATCGGCCGAGGAGGACTTTTATTATTATTCTATTAATTACATGCAATTACGTCTTGAAATTAAAACGTTTCATTTATGAAATACTGCGCCGCATAATAGTATTCTTTATTTGGATTCTAGTTTGGTTAATTAAAAACAGCGAGAGAAAACTGCTTTGTCATGGCCACCCGCGGCCGTAACCATTCGGATTAAAGGGAATTATTATCGCCTTGCTTTTATTACAGATTGGAATGCTTTACCGTTTTTGATTACAAGCTATGCTATACTGGCTTCAAAACTCTCCGCATCTGGAAAGTAAAAAAAAAATTAAAAATATCTGGGAAAAATAATGGAAAATAATGGATATTTATCCAATGGATTTGGGTGATTCAGTTATGGCGATGAAATTATCTTACAAAAATAACTGGCGAACCATACAAGTGAAATATGATTGTCGATTATGGCACATTATTATACCCCATTTCTAAACTCGTATTTTTATGGTAGGTTATTTTATGCAATGTAACGTTGCGAGTTTCAAAAGTAAGTTTTCATATACTTTCGTATTTTGTGTTATTCTATTAATTACATGCAATTACATACGCCTGGAAATTAAAACGTTTCATTTATGAAATACTGCGCCGCATAATAGTATTCTTTCTTGGATTCAAGTTTGGTCAATTTATGCAGCGAGAGAAAACTGCTTGGTCATGGCCACCCGCGGCCGTAACCATTCGGATTAAAGGGAATTATTATCGCCTTTGCTTTTATTACAGATTGGAGTGCACTGACCTAAATAAATTCCAAATCCCCGCTATCTCCGAACAAAGCAGGGGCCGAATAAGAGTTTCGGTAGAAAAAATATTTCCGCCCTACGGCCCGCTCTTACGAACAAATATAATTACGGAGCAATCCACCGATAGAGCTGTGAAAACCGATTCCACTGGAAAAATGTTATTACCCTGTAAAATAAACTTATCACTCCGAGGAGGGCGAGATATATTTTTCTTTTTATTTTACAAGCTAAAATTTAATTCTAGAACCACTCCGCGTTTGATTGAATTGAGTAGCGCCATGCTTGGACTCGTCACTTGGTTTTTATGGAGCGGTTTATATTCATCAATATTTCAAAATGTTTGCCTCGCTTAGAATATTTTGGAACGGAATTTACTAATCATTAAATTTGTATAATTGAAACATGGTCAAACATAAAAAATTCAAATTTTGTTAATAAGGTGATACTTTAAAAATTGCAAGCCGTATTTTTTACCGAATTAAAAAAGTTTCAGGTTTGGTATCCTACTGTACTTGTATGTCCATTTTATATGATTTTTTCTCGTTATTTGAAAATCAATTTAAATGCCTGGGGCCTTGTTGGTTTTCGTTCTACAGTAGCGTTGTTGTTCCACGAGTATTGATCAAAATTTTATACAACATCACAAAAGAGCCGTTGATCAAAACAGTATAATTATTTTTCAATAAGCCAAGATTCCGATGGTAGGATTCCAAAGAAATCAATAATACCACCTTACTTTACGATCGTATCTTACAGCTATACTAAAAAGCTGTAAAGTCAACATACCCCGGTACATAGCAAAGCTAAAATTAAATTATAGCTTATCTACTCATATGACCTAGTGTAAGCTACTCAACTTTGAGTTTGACAAAATCCTATATTTTATAGCAGCCATATTGTTGACCAAGTAACGTTAAACTTGATAAGCACTTTAAAAGTACGTGCTCACGAACTCTGTCTTGGCGAGATTAAACTATCTTCTTGCTTTTTAGTTAATACTTACTACAACAGTTTAAATACTTATCGTTACATCTAAGTACATTAAAAATTGGTAAGATATATATTTCATATAAACACTGTTTTCCGATTTAAAGAAGATAAAAATATTTCAATTAAGATCTCTAAGCATCATACGAGCGAAAGACCGGAAATGAACGAAAAAAGTTTAAGACGCGATTGTGGAAACCTTAAAAGGGTATAAGGAAATAAGGGTAAAGGTATGTGTACCTTTTTGAGCCTACAAAGAAGTGGCTTTCCTATAAGTAGTTTTTTTTGTAGAAAGAGGATGATAGTTGTCACCGACAATCAAGATAAAAATAAAAAGACTGATCGAAACATTCCTTTAAAATAATTTTCTATTAACATTATAAATCTGCAGGGTCCAAATTTTATACTCTAGTTTTGGTTAGTGTTTTAATTAGTAACTTTTTTTTTAAACTTAAATGTACCGTCATTCGAACCCGTCACCGGTATTGTAGGCTGAGCACTGAGCATAATTACCTAACAACTAAGTACTTATTCATAGAGCGAACCAAAAGGACTAAAGCGGTTAAGTACTACATTTTTTAAACTGACAACATAACAGTAATGGTTGGCTACGCAATGAACACTTTGTTCTCGGGATAAAAGCTTTCTAATAGAGAGAGATGACAACTTTTTGTCCGCCCTTATGTAATCCATGGCAACCCTTCTTAAATCGAAGAATACACGTTCAATTGGATTGAAACGATGTCTAGGCCGAGTGCTAGTAAGTTGTAGGGACCGTAATAGCATCTAAAAGGCCCTACTATGTAAGCCGATGTATTTTTTCCAGCTTATAGTGACAAGTGTAAGGGCAGGCGTATAACAGCCGTGAATACCACAAAAAGGAAAGGTAAATCCAAGAATTAAAAATATTGAGTAGTTAACTAATGTCTCAATCAATATAGAAGAACTGCGATTTGTTTCTTTGGCTACCCTCTTGTTACATGGAATCAGGGCTTCAAACCGGTTAGTAAAGGGTTTTTACCGGTTTGTTCATAAGCGTGTAGCTTCGGAAACACGCGAGCAGTAGGCATCTACGTCACCCGCATGGCGGTCAGATCAAAGAAAGTCAGGTTGCAACTTGATTTTATCTCATCATAACGTCATAACATCGCAGCTAGCTAGGTTGTATGCGTAATAAAAACGAAATTATCCGTTAACCGTTGATTTTTATGACGAAAAGTCCTACAAGAAGCCCTAATATCTTCCGCCCTTCATTTATGCTGACTAGCATTCCATCCTTTTTTTCCGGTTTCGTGGACAACACGACGTCTTCTTATACAGTTGGACCCTTGTAATAAAGTTCGCCATATAGAAAAATTGTTTCGCTGATCGAACGACAGCTATTTATCTTTGATTACAGCCTCCATTGGTTGAATTGAATTGTAATCTTACTTTGTTTAGCTTAGCTCGCTCGATTAAACATGAAGCGGTGGGTATTGTAGTTTCAGCGAAAACTGTTACGTTTATCTTTGTTGTACCTATCTATAGTAGAAATCTTGACAAATGAATTCAATTCGCTCTCAAACTTTTTTTTTACATTTAAGGTTAAGTAAGGTACATAAGTTCTATCATTACTTAAACAAAAGGAAGATAAAAGCACATTTTACAAGCTTTTCAGAAATAAGTAAAAGTTTATAAGCCTCACTATTTAATGAAACAAGTTAAAAGAAATGCCCTCGTCGTTCCTCCATGCAGTAGTACTCAGATTCCAACTTGCACACTCGAAACTAGCCACGAATTCACTGCTAACAAGGTTTTTTCAGCGGGCGATCTTAAATTGTGCGATTTCGCCGCAGATGATACTGTAAATTAAGATTTACATAACCAAAAACTTCTGAAAACGCAATTACAGAAGTTTTGACATAGAGCTGTAAGCGCAGTAATCACATTTGTCGGCGAAGTTGTGGGGGCAAAATTGTCTTTGCTGCGGTAACGAGCTCCAAGATGGCCACAGAATAGATATAAGCAGTTCGGAAAAAAATAAAAATTGCTTAAAATGTCGTACGTACACAGACGCATCTTTCTACAGGGCCTTGGCAGATATTGCCAATCGACACCCGCTAAGGATTCTGTTTTTTCCAGCATTTGTACTTTTGGTTCATTACTACTTTAGCTCATTATTTACACTGTGAGATGTGTCCTACCACGCCTTTTCAGATAAGAGTGTCGAAAATAAGAGATGCATCTAGTAGTGCTGGATTTTCTTTAAGGAAACATCTCAGATGTGTTTGCTCGATCCAGGCTTTTGAGGAATTCTCTTTGGATTCGCTTCTGTGGTTAGGTACATCTTAAAACGTATGTATTCTTTAGCAACAAAAAAAATAGACACAACTTTCGACGACAAAACAATATTCTGAAGGCTTATTTAAACTATATACAGCTTAGTACTCACTGAAGTTATAATATGCACTTATGTGTTACTGGTTATGCAACTGGGACATAATTTTTTGTAGTTAAACATTCACCTATGACCGATGATCATTCATAGTAGGTAGTGAGTGAGATACCACACAGTGCGCCCAAAATATTATTTTCTTCCCGTTCGGATTTTGAATAGAATCCCCTGCATTTGTTTTCGACACCTATTAAACAGTATAATAAACTGTTAAACGTTAGATAGAAACGCGTTAAAACGTCAACCGTACTCAAGGAGATGCTACGTCAATCTTTCACTAAAGTAAGTGATTTCTTGCATCCCGTTTGAGAAAACACTCCGGATACTTTGCAGCATGAATAAGTGATCGATGCGCATCTAAGAGCTTTGTTAAGTACAGCATTAGAGAGACTGGAACTAAGAATTGTCTGATAGACATAGGTAGGTATAGTGTGGGTATTTTTTTAAATGTTGCTTGCCATTTTATAACCCGCGACAAAAAAGAGAAGTGTTATTAGTTTACCACTATGTTTGTTTGTGTTTTTGTGTGTGTCTGTCTGTGGCATCGTAGCTCTCGAACGGATAGACCTATATTAACGGGGTTTTTGATGTGACAACGTCTTATAAATCGATGGAGCCGGCTGCACGCACCAAAAAACAGTACGCATGCGGCGTTACCTAGCTCTGAGGCGTTCCATTCAAGGCTTGAAGTGCCAGCGAGAGCGCGGAACGAGCGACAAAGAGGCAACGTGACAAAGACGTTGCCACGTTCAACTATCATATTAATCACGGTGTTTCTTAGCTATGGCTGGTCAAAATCCGTCCAGTCGTTGTCACCAGCTTTTTTTCCTGGCTATTCCGGGGTTTTTAGTTTTTTAATAGAGCAGTTTTATTATCAGCAACTCGTTACGGGCGTGACGTTTTGTAAGCGTGAAAAAATGTATGTATGCGACTAACCCAAACCAAAAAACACGACGCTTTCCCTCACCAACATCGCGTTGAGATATATTTGACAGCTCACATGCATTTCGCACGCCATGGAAACGTCAAGCTTTATGTGTGTAAGCCTTATAGTCCTCCTCATTTTAACCTACCGACCAATGCCCGTCAGTTGTAAAACAAACGATCAAACGTGAAGCTGTTAACTAAAAACTTCCCACTATATAGGTATATTATTAGGTTTAATTCTCATTCTCATACCTATTTGTCCTTAATTCACCGCCAATATGGTAATGCTAGTGTAGCTACACCTGTATCGACACTGAACATCAATGGCCTGGATTCAAGGTGCTTGGTGAACAAGCGTTTTGTCCGACAATGTTATGGTAACTGCCGAACTGTTGAGACGCTATGCTACTCGATAACGTGGCGAGGATAGCATAGTTTAATTACGAGAGTCTTGACTGCACCTAATACCCGATGAATTGTATTTGTTCAGTGACGTGGAAGATATTGAAAACTCGATCGTGAAAGTCGACCTGCATCAGTATTTTTTGCGTTGCGTTCATACTTAAAGCAATAAGACGGTTCCCTTCCGCACACCTACTCACATGATTTTTTAGACAAAGAGAGTAAGTATTAGGACACTTCTCACCATTGTCCCTGGGAAAAACTTTATATCAAATTATCCTATTGAGCCCCGTTCGGGTCCGGCTCCGTAACAATAGAATATCGTTTGTGTTTGTGATCTTAGAGCTATGATTGACCAGTTAAAGAGAGTACCTACGTCACTTTTACCACTTTGCTAGAGTATTTATCTAACTTAAATGACCAAGTCTTAATAGAAAAACAAACGACAATACACTAAGAAAAGAAGGATAATACAAATCTTGCATAGTGTAAATTACATTACCAAAATCACAAATTATAACAATATTACTACAAATAAATATATCCAACAACATCACATACATTGATCTGACTCCTTGCTTGAAGCACTTGTGTTACAGATGTCAGAATCAACAGTGATATAAACTTAAATAAATACATATAACACCCAGACCAGTACAACAGCAGACATGTTCATGCACACAAATGTTTGTACAGTGCGGGGATCGAACCCGCGGCCTCTTGGTTAATAGTCAACTTCTTGACCATTACACCAAAGTGGTCGTCTAGTGGTCGTGATAACAATGTTTCGATTTTAAAACTTACCATAGAAACTGAATTTATCGATATTAAACAACACTACTTATAACTTCACCTGCTAGCGCGCGTTTCTCCAAGTGAATGCCAATCAATTACTTAAAACCAACACAAGGTCTCCTAAGATAATCAACAGTTTCAAAAAGTCCTTGAAACTCTGCTGAAGCTCAGGGTACTTTTAGCGGCTGGTACGCTTGACTTCAAATCAATGTTAGGTAATACAGAGCCAAAGTAATAATGAAATCTCTGAGTAACTTCTCTGTATATTGAAAAGACGTAGACTAAAGTAAAGTAATTAACAAAAAAATACAATAACGGGCTTTTAAATAAAGTTTAACCTTTGTCCATAGTACTAGAATCTAGAACTTTAGAACATATCAATCATTTTTATGGATCGATATCCAGGACAACCTGAAAGTTAGGTACAAACCTAACCTTACAGTATTCCAATGCTCAAACATCGGGACGCTGTCTCCCAATATACCAAGACTGTCAAATGGGTACCTTACAGGTTTAGAAAATCATCCTGATTTGAAATAATGAAGTTTAAATGTTCCATTTAAGATCACCACTTCAAAACGTCATGCTATTAGCAAAAGAAAGCAGCAAACTGATCTGTGAGCGTTTTCACGCAATTTTCTTTGAAAAAGCCAAAGTGCCCTACCGTCTATTACGAGTTACATTATGCGCCGAAGATCTAACAGTTCGTTCAGTAACATTACCCGCGTAGATACGGCCTTGGCCCAAAAACGCTTCTACGAGGATGTAGCGATAATGTGATATGCGAAGCAGAAAGCCCTCCTTCCGGGGACTCGCTTATTTTCCAACTTATACTTATTTTGGTGGTTCGAAAGCGAATATCGAACAGGAATCTAATAATGGTAGTAGCGGTTACTGTGTGAGATATAAATAAGTTTGAAAGTTGTTTTGTTACAGTTTTCTTTACGAATGATGGATGATCCCAAAACAAATACGGTCTTGAACAATTGTCTTGCATGTATTGCTGCCTACATAAATATCAATTTCACGACTGTTTTCGTCTGAACAATCGAAACATAGAAACTTTTCAAACTCAAAAACTCAAACTCAAACGTTTATTTGCCAAGAACACAGTAAGTAAAGATTACATTTTAAAGTCATTAGCGCATGTGTTCAATCTGCGTTAATATTAAGTGCGTAAATATTTGTCAATATTTACGCACGTAATAAAGTTGGTCACAATGAATTATGAACAAAAATTACATTTCAGAAACAAGACCCTAAAACTAGGTAGAGGGCAAAGTTTTCGAAATTTTTAGTCCAAATTCCAAACTTAAAGTTCAAGGGCTGCAGAAACAAGTCATAAAAAGTGGTAGTTTGCTTTTTAACTTTCATGAAATCAAAGCCGTTCAATCGTGCTTCGGTGTCCTCTATAAGTATTGGTAAAATACGATACGTTTCAAGCACTCAATGCTGTCTACTTTACGATGCACAGCCATCGTCGTGGACCGTACACATCCGTAGAGTAGCTCCATTCTGTAGATTTTGACCTACACTTTCGGCTCAGGTTATCTCGCTCGCTTATATTGCCTTACTGATGTGAGTGACAAAGACCACTGTATTCTGAAAATACAGATATAGGGGAATATAGTGAGACCACAGGGCTACTTCGATAGTATTGCCTCGCGATGCTCTGATAAAACTTGTACGCCACATTCGGGGTTCAGTTGAGAGCATAAAAAATTGGCCCGAAATACACGCGATGACATGATATGGCTGAAGCATGAAACTGGCTACGGAATATGTGCAAAGATTTTATGGCTGCTTTTTCACCAGAGATTTTCTACTGAGATTTCATGTAAAGCATGGCAAGTATGCCTAATAAACTGTTAAAGCAAAAAGCTTCAGGTTTTGTTAAGGGGTAGGTTAAGTAATTTCTTTTTTTATAAATGTGCTTGAAGCTACTGTCAAAGTAGTTGATGTCTTTTTTACATAATTTTAGGACAAAACGACATCGGTATCAATAAGATATACATAAATATTCATTAGAATTTGTAGTTTTCAGATAAAAGTGACAAAATCAATCTAGGTTTGTGTGATTAACCTCATTGCATCAAAGTCCATGAAAGACTCATTCGAAAATCGCAGCGAATTAACTTGACAAACTTCTTTATAAATTCAAAACCATGAATACTTCAATCTCACTAAGTCTGAATACAATTATCATTCTTAGTACTTAATAGCATTAGCCTAAAGTTTTATTATTCTGCTAACAGATACGGCGCGTCATTATCTTCTTATTACCTTCTAGACATGCTAACAGATAATATTAATTATAATGAAAGACGACGCCGTGCGTAACAATACCTGCAACCTTAAATTACGAGTTAAATTATTCCTGCCTGCATTATACAGCATTTTAACACAGACAGTGTTGTATCTTTGTAATACGTTAAATTTTTCTGACGTTCCAAAAACACATTAAAAAAATTAAAAAATCAAAACTCAAAGAATAAGCGTTTAGTTTATAATTGTAATGTAGTCCAGCGCTAAAAACATCTTTTTCTCAAAATATAGGATCAGGAATAAACAAATAACATTCTTACTTACTTACGTCGATGTGCGTATTATGTCGAGGAACAACGCACCTCTCATTGATAATGCTCCACTAGAAACAGTCTGCAAGTTCAGCTACTTGGGTAGTTGCATTACCAACAAGGGCGGCGCAAACGACGATGTTGATGCGCGAATTAAAAAAGCAAAAGGCGCATTCGCCCAGTTAAAAGCCGTCTGGACGTCAAATGTTCTAACCCTCCGCATCAAACTCGCTCTCTTCGAGTCTATAGTCAAGAGTGTTCTCCTGTTTGGCTGCGAGACTTGGAGAGTTACGAAAGCGATAACAAGCCAGTTACAGGTCTTCGTTAACAAGTGCCTTAGAGTTATTCTACGCATATATTGGCCTAATACAATTCGCAACGAAGACTTGTGGGCCCAATGCCAACAACTGCCGATACAGCAAGAAATTGCTCAGCGCAAATGGCGATGGATAGCCCGCACACGCTGCGTCGAAGTGAGTGCAATGCTGCGTCGATGGCCTTCGAATGGCAGCCCGATGGCAGGAGGAGACGCGGACGACCCATACATTCGTGGAGACGAACCATCAACCAGGAGATAACAGCTGCACGTCTAGTATGGGAGGATGTCAAGAGTCAAGCGCAGGACAGGGGGAGATGGCGACAGCTCACAAAGGCCCTTTGCACCACGGGGGTGCCATAGGACTCCAACACACAACACACATTCTTACGAGTACTTAGAATTTAAATCGCCAAATTGACAGCTAAACAATTATGTTTTTTTTTCTTTATGGAATGAAAGCTTTCTTGAGTCTGATTAGAAGATCAAAACAGTGTTTAGATTTGTCTGATGATGATTTTAAAAAAAGTCATGACTCACTTCAAAGTTGATGTTAGGAACATTGCTAAAACATCAAATGTTTTTTTTAATCTTGTCTATCAGCCTAGTCGTGCTGGGTTCAGGGTGCTAACGGTTTACAACACAAGAGTGTTCTCTCATGGGACTAATACATTTGAAAGTATTTAGGAAGCTATTGTATACAGTGGACGTAAAAGCATGCTGTGTTTTAATCCACCTAACTAGAAAGTGCAGTATTTATCTTATATGTCAAGTGCCTCACTCATACAGAAAACTTTGCAGATGTAGTCATTGTTTATACTCCCAACCTTAATAAGCCAAGTTGCGATGTCCAAAACGAAGATCAATTCCGGGGAAGCTTCAAAGTTTCAGAAACTCAGTTAATTTCAGAACCAATCAATATCTTTGCCGAAGGTTCAGCAAACGTATGGGTGTTCATATTTCACGTGGGTAGAAATTCCTAATTGGGGAAACAAACTTCGCAAATTTACCTTGAGTGCTTAACTTGGCTGCTCTTTCCGTACATACTTATGTAGTTTATTAGCATGTAATGAGACCGATAAATTATTCTGTTATATAACGTATCTGTCGAGGCATTTAGGAGGTGGGAACGTGTTAGAAATAAGTAATAATAACTTTCAAGAACTTTTCAGCGAAGAAAAAAGTTGATTTACGCTCCGCATCACCTAAGTAGGCACCTATTATGGAAGAAAAGTAAAAGGATGGTTGAAGAAACTTATAATAATAAGGAATGTCTTCTTTCGAAATAGATATTGTACGTTTTCTTTTTAAATATCACAGATTATAATATGAGCCCTATAGAAGAGGTATTGTAAATAAATATCCTCTCTTATCATCACATTTATTTAAAAAAACTGTGTTTATCGATAAACGGCATTTCATCTTGGTATTTTTTTACTCAAAGAAATAGGTTTTGTTTTCGCCCAAAATAGGTTTTTGCCTTCGCCCAAAATGGGGTTTTGCCTACGCCCAAATCCGTGCTTTCTTTGTTCGTGCGTACTTTTTTGGGAGATAGAAATCACACTATAAAAAGGAAACCGACATTAGTGTGTTCGAAACATGGAAAATTGCATGCTAATCTAAGTGCCAGTGGCATACGCTCATACCACATCCACATCTAATCTTGAATAAAATCTTTTGGCTGGGTTATACCACTCGTAAAAGATAACTCCGTGTTATTACTGGAAAATGAGATGTTCAAGAATCGAATTTTTCGTTTAAAAATGACGAAGTTTGATATGCACTCTGGGTAAATTGAAATTTATATAACGCTTAAGGGGAAAGCCAACAGGAGCGCTTGCCTGAAGTCACTCCTGAAACGCTAAGTGTGATACGAAAGACATGAAAGTGGTTTAACATCATTTATTTCGCATGTAACTTCATGCTTTAAATAGATAGAAATGGTTCCGTGTTTCCTATAACTAATACACCCATATCATACATAGTACAACTATGTAGGTATTAATGGTCTTCGGTTACTTCCAGAGGTACCTTGTTTCTTTTCTAAAAAAGAAATACATTTATAAGATGTATTTAATAACGGTCAAGATTAAAAAATAAAAATATTTTTAAATCATCTCATCAGATATCATCATCAATCTAGACACATACGACCTTACTTGTCCTTAAAACAAAAATCCTTTATTTATTACAACTTCAACTTGTTAATATCCGCCATGCACAAGAATATAATGTCAAGCCTAAAAACAAGCTTGATTGAATGCCATCCCCATTACAAAACAAAACAATCCATCAGATACGATACGAAATAAAACACTCTGTTGGAATATAAATATTTTCTTGTTTTGTTTTAATTAAGAGTACACGCCGCGTTTTTTTACCTGTTTTCGGCCGCCTAAATAAACACTTGAAAAGAGTGAATACTGTTTTATGCCCACAGAGAACATCGCGGCTCTTGTGTTGTGTAAGCTAATTAAATTATATAAGCCGAAAGGTGAGAGTGCTCGTCAAATATTTTTCCTTTTTTTTGAGTTGCTAGCCAGTCCACACTGTTTACGTGATGACAAGATTAAATTTGAACTTTATGCAAGTTTTAGAAGTGTGGTATGTATTTTTGTGTATTTGTAGCAATCAGGGCACAATAGATATGTCTAATTTAGAAGTAGAAACTTAGAACAATCGGCCTAGGTGCTAATCGGACTCGCCTATGAAGGGTTCCGTAGCAGCAAGTAACATTATACTCCTATTAAAGTTTTTGCCTTTACGATATATGACGTATAAAAAATACTTACTAGATCTAGTTTAAACTAATTGACGGAGGAAGTTTAGATGGTAATATGTACATCATAATATGTATTTATTTTTGTTTTATCATTATCTTATTCTAGAAGTTCCAGAGGGAGAGGGACATGTTGTATCACTTTGGAATTGTCCCTCGCGCTAACTATTCAGTTAATAAAAAAATATATATTAGAAACTTAGATATCATTTTTAAAGACCCATACACGCGCGTACAAATTACGGCAAGCACATGTTAACATTTGAAGGAGCACAGCTTTTTATCAAACTACCTACAGAGTTAAAAAATGTTGACTCGATGAATGCTTTCAAAGCGAAACTTGCCGAATGTTTTAGAAGTGTTAAAATGAATGAGTTTGTTTTCATGTTGTTGTTTTTTTGTTATTGTTGTTTTTGTTTTTCTTTCGTTTTTTTATAACTAAAATTTATTATAACTAGTGTTACGTTCTAGGTTGGATCGACGCGAACATTGTATCTCGAAAATGCATGATTACTTTTATTTTATATTTTTTCTCATGTAAGTGTATGTTTTTTTTTTATCCACATATATGGTTTTAATGAAAAAAAAAAGTTCTCTAATAATAAATAATGATCTATAAGGGTTCCGTTTTTTGCTTTTTGGCTTCGGAACCCTAAATACCATGTGGTTAATTTCTTATACTAAGTAAATTAAAATTGTCATCTCTTTGCACGAATCTGCGGCAACGTTTTAGAGCATAGAGGGAGAATGTCACTCGCACAATGTTTATAGAGAAAACAAAATCGCATCGAGAACTCGAGTTAAAACAAGCCGGGAATGGTACCGTTGTAAAAATAGTAACTTGTTCTTTCCACGACTTGATTGTGGCAGATAATTCAGTTTGCGCTGAATAAAAGTACCGGGTAGAGTGGAAATTGACGTCTATAGAAAGGGTTCCTTAAGTAGATAATTGCAACAAGATAATATCTTACTATTCCCACACATACTATGTGATAAGGTTGTAATAAATTGGGCGTGTTGGATACCGTTTGCCGTAGTTATATGCACATAATTGATAAGAATTAACCAAAAAAAATTACAAACATCCGCATGCTTCTTAACTATTTTTGTAATGCTGTTCTTGACTACTATAAGGTGTTTCAAAATCTTTTGTTGAAAAACGATTTTTTTAATTAGGATTTTCTTTTAATTTTTGGCTGAATAACCAATAAAATAAATAAAAACCAGTATACTAATAATTCACTAGTGAGTTATAGAAATGAAAAAGTCACAGTTTGATTATGGGTGTCAATCTGTGTCTAATTGCGGTGACCATAGTCATTTTATGTGCAAGTGTGTTGAAAAATCAATAAATGGACGTAAATATATAAAGAATAATATACGGTGGGCTCGGATACGGGCTTTTTATGCAAGTAATTATTTATTATTATTTCAATTCGTGCAACGTGATAAACTAATGAACATGAAAGTGTTATTTCTTAGTGACATAGACGAACATATCCCTCTTATCGGTGCACAGAACCCTAAAGGCAATTCGAAAGCAAAAGCATTGAACGAACTCTTCAGTTCATTTCATTGCAAATAAAGTCAACTGAAGAATTGAAAGAGTTTCAAGGAATGCTTTCCTAAGTGTATATGGGAGCCATAAGATTGATTGTTTATATTTGGGTCCTTGCATCTATAAATTAGTTATTGATCTAAGGTTTTTCAGAACATTTCTGATTGGTAATCATCCATTTTTCAGATAAAGGCGTGCGAAATGCATCCCAGTCCCCAGTGCAAATAAAACAGGGCTAATAATGTGTTGAGCTGAAGAATTCAAAGAAATTTTAACGAAATATTTTTACGAGTGTGGATGAGGGCTATAAGAACATTATTTTAGTTCTTCATGATGAATGTACCTCTAGGTTTTATAGTTCTTACATGATGACGACCTCCGTGGTGTAGTTGGTTGAGTACCGGTTTCAAAATACCGCCATCAATGAGGTCCCGGGTTCGATCCCCGGACGGAGACAATGTTGGAAACCAAATTTTCAATGTTGTCACGGGTCTGGGTGTATGTGGTACCTTCATTGTTTCTGATTTCCATAACACAAGTGCTTAGGCTACTTACTTTGGAATCAGAGCAACGTTGTTCCTATTAATTCATTTATAAATTGCGCTTTTGATTAAAGGTTTTCCAGAACTTTCCATCTTTGCGGAATGTGCAATTTTAAAAAAAACTTTCAAATTGTTACATTTTTGAGCTAGTACTGTAATGACACGCGACTACGTAAAAAGCCTGTGCAGAGTTCCGCGGCATTTGATACGTAATGTCACCTTCTTTATCCAGATAAAGCCATGTGTAATGCATGCAACAAAAGGATATATAAATTTAAACTTTCGCGTTGCATTTTAACACTAACTATTGGCTATCGGGTCTAAACGAGAACTATTTTAAATGAGTTTTAAATGAGTATTTACTATTTTTTATGAGTATTTAGTGACCACGGATGTGTGCATCCAGCCGAAACGTCGAGCAGTAGCAGAGCAGAACCTAAATACTCATAAAAATAGTTCGCGTTTAGACCCAATAACCAATAGTTAATGTTAAAAATCACGATCATGCAAAAAAGTGTTGTGATTTCAGATCAACTTTTTTTTGTCTTTTTGTTTCCTAAAGGATCATCAGTGCTCTACGATATCTCCCCTAGTTTCCCCTTCGAGCCTGGGTCAGCCACGATCAGGGGCACAATAGCCGCGTATCTATAATTATTCAATTTGCAACCGTACACTTCTCGGCCGCATAAAACAGGGCCATTTAACTTCCCGACCCTTTGTTTGAAGGCTGCCCTTGATTATTGCCATTAGGCTTTGCCATTGTTTGAATCTGGCTCGATTTCGTGTGACTGGAAATATTTACAAGGGC
This sequence comes from Pyrausta despicata, assembly GCA_963921415.1. Taxonomy (NCBI): domain Eukaryota; kingdom Metazoa; phylum Arthropoda; class Insecta; order Lepidoptera; family Crambidae; genus Pyrausta; species Pyrausta despicata. The sequence goes on from OY992853.1 coordinate 7,092,966, forward strand.
AAAGGAAATGGTGACACCTATTTTTTTGCAGAGGAGAATGGCATTGACTTTAATTATGTTTTTAAAAAAATATCATTCTTTTTCAATAATAATGTCAGATAATATCCCCCAAAACAAAGCCACCCCACAACTGTATTATCACGTTTGTGTACATGATTTCAAATTTGCAAAATGCATTTCCTTACTATTTTACATAAATTGTAAAACACAAAAAAGTGTAAATAAAATTATCAATATCACTATATGCACAAATCCCACACAGAGTAGAACTATTCACATCCAATGGAGAAACAATTTTGAATAATCAAATTCTCGCATAAATCCATCGAGCATATTGCACAGAGTTCGAAAATCGTTTGCCAAACAAAAAAATGTCGACGAAAACATGTGTTGCCACAGAAACAAAACATTATCTTATTATTGCTGAAAAGGGAAGGCATTATTATTGCTGAGGGAAAAGGCACAACGGAAATCATGAAAAATCTGTGTACAGATTGTGAGAGCCTCTGAAAAAGTAAAGCCACCAAAGATTAATGAGAACAATAAGGAAGGCGGCTCTGTTTGCATTTTATTACCAGATGGTATTGATCCGGGTAGCGTATGTCTTGATTATAATGACTATACTTCTGTGAATTAAACCGCTAACCACGCAACAGTGGATATATCTCTAAGGCGGCCACGATGTTAAGTTTAAAAGGCAGTTAATTACTGTGCTAAGCCGCAAACACATACTCGTATGCACTTCCATGTAACTTACTAGTACGCCATGGTTTTGAGGTTTCTATAACCTTTTGTTTGCCATCTCTCTCGCGCTTTAAATTCGATGTCCAAACTATGCTGCGAACTACTTTTATTTACTTTCCTATTAATTTGGTTGCAGTTCGCAAGTCAGTTTAGGGTTTTCTGATGCAACCTAGCCTAGTTTGCATTTTTCAATGCGGTCAAGCCGAAGATCTTGCCTGGCTTAACAGGAGTTGCTATACGTTTTCGACGTCAAGAACAAAGTAATTTCTTACACTTAAAATTTGCGGTATTGGTAAAATGGTTTAATAAGAACCATTGGGGCCAGTGCTCTTATGATCCTTGCGAATAACGTTCAGGCGGTCATGAAATACTGACTGTTTACAGCCCGAAAATGAACTTCTTTGACGACCGGTAGTTCCAGCCAAACTCCAGGGTCCTTTAAAAAATTCAATTCATTTACGATCTCTGTTCTTTTAAAACTCAAACGAAGCTGCTTTTAAAACTGCTTTAAAAAAAACGAAGCTGCTTTTAAAAAAAAATCTACTGAAATTGAGGTTCAAAACAACAGACAAACAGTCACATGAGGTTTTAAGTTATTTAAAGACAAAAAACTTAAATAGCTACCAAGATTTGAAAGTAAAGAATTATGCATTTAACTTTTAGAAAACTCATGAGGAAAATTCAATGCAGTGGTTCAATTCCTTACAAGTCAAAACATAAGACCTAAAGAGACTGAAATATTACCTTTAAATAGTACTGTCCAAAACTTGCTATATCTGTCCTACTAGTGCTTTGAGTTTTTCACAATAATCGTGTTAGCAGAACTCAGGTCGTAGTGTATCGAGCCGCGTCCTTTTGATCCCCACCGTTCACATACACCCCGATCGAACTCAGTGCCTGCAACACGCTAGCCCAGTGTTGCCACGCTCGCGCTCCCGTTTTGATTTGATCACGTATGATTTACTCGGAAATTAGCCTGCCAACACTCGCGCGCGCAAATGAGAATGTGCGGACACTCCATCACATGTGTCGAGTAACATGAAAACGAGGGGTAGTAGTTTACACGTTCGCTACTTTAACGGGGGATGAATGGGCTTTTGTTTTCTTAGCTGTTATGAGCTGTTACAATAGAGTATCAACTTCTATTGCTTCGTCGCAGTGTTAATACCAAGTAGAAAAAAGGAACAGTCATTGAGATATTTTCAAATCAGATGTTTTCGCAAGCACCAGTCTTTTTTTGTTAATTTAAACTTATTGTCCGAAAAAGATTACAATACAAAGAGAACAAAGGTTTTTCTGTATGTCTTTTATGATTATTAAGGCTTTTTATAATTTTATTCCACTTAACTATGAATTAGGTTTTCACTTACTTTGTGACATGAAACAATAGAGGTACTATACTTTTATCTTGCTTTATAAAACTTTACAGGAATTTGAGAGATACCTACTTCAATAATTTTTATATAGGAAGCATAATGCTTATTTCCATCTCGTTTATTTACTATACCACTTCATTAGCTGCACAGGTAATATGCAATTCAAGATAATGTTATCCCCGCCATTAATATGACCAACATTATCATTATCTGCATAGCACTCAAGTTAAATCAAAGCTGTTTACTGCCGATCCGGTTGATGTCAGGTCGCAGCTGGCGAGACAATTTTATGAGCTCTCCTCGACATCCGAGTGGGTACTGTACTCAAGCATTTTTATTGGGTCCGTGTTGAAATGCCTTTGAGCAAGGACTTATATCGCCACTCGCCACTCGAGGAAAACGAAAAAATCACGGCAAAAAAAAATCCCTTCTTTGGCTTATTTTATTTCAGTTACGATTGTTTGATACCAAAAGCATTCGTGAAATCGACAAATTATGCAAGCAAGGTGCTTATTTTTGTCATCGCATCTTACCTAATTTGAACCAGGTGTGGCGACATCTGTCGTTCACCATCACAAGCGCATGCGGTGGCAAGCACGACAGCGAGAGCCGATACGGCTCCATAGGCTAGATGGCGCTGTTAGCCTAGTATCGCACATGAAACGCGGCACATAAGATTTCATCATATCAGCCTGTTGCAGTCCACTGCTGGACATAGGCCTCCCCCAAGGAGCGCCACAGCGCACGATCTCCCGCCCGGTAGTGACTGGATGCAAAATCCAGTCACTACCAGCTGCCTTCTTCAGGTCGTCTGTCCACCTGGCCGGAGGGCGTCCTACACTACGTTTACCTAAGCGTGGTCTCCATTCAAGAACCTTCCTGCTCCACCTCTCGTCGGTTCTGCGGCAGACATGGCCAGCCCACTGGCACTTCAGCTTGCTACATTTTTGGTCAACATCAGTTAGGTAACTGAGACTAAGGTTAGTCTTATGTACCGCCCTTACCTTACCTTACGACCGCTTGGTGCAGTTGTCCGCATGTCGGACTTCTAAACCAAGGGTCGCGGGTTCGATTCCCGCACAGTACAAGCATAAGTGTGCATGAACATGTGTGTTTGTACTGGTCTGGGTGTTTTCTATTTATAATATGTATTTATTTACAAAAAAAAAGTATTTAAGTATGTATATCAATGTATATCCGTTATCTAGTACCCATAACACAAGCCTCGTAGCTTACTTTGGGACTAAAGAATTGGTGTGATTGTTGTGAAATATTTATTATTATTAAGTATTTATTATGTCGTATGACCTCGTTCCGGATCTTATCCCTTAATGAGATCCCCAACATAGACCTTTCCATAGCACGCTGAGTGACGTGTAGTCGGTGAGCCAGCTTGACTGTCATGTTCCACGTTTCGGCTCCGTAGGTTAAGACTGGTAAGACGCATTGGTTAAACACCCGGCTTTTTAGGCACTGCGGCAGGGTCGACGTGAAGATATGACGCAATTTACCAAATGCTGCCCAGCCAAGCTGCACTCTTCTGGCGATTTCCCGCTCGAAGTTGTCTCTACCGAGCTGCAGTACTTGCCCGAGGTAGATGTACTCTTGGACAACCTCGAGCGTAGTGCCCTCGACGGAAATTGGTTCTGGGATGACATGATCGTTGAACATTACCTTTGTCTTGTCCAAATTCATCCCAAGCCCTACTCGTCTCGAGGCAGCATTGAGACTGTGCAGCATTTTTTGCAAATCCTGCAGCGATTCTGCCATAATAACTATGTCATCGGCAAAGCGAAGGTGCGTAAGATATTTGCCATTTACATTGATGCCCAGTCCTTTCCAATCCAGCGTCTTGAACACATCCTCCAGCGCGTTGGTAAACAGTTTTGGAGATATGACATCTCCCTGTCTAACACCTCGAAGCAGCTGGATGGGTTTTGTTCGGTGATTTTGTACTTGGACGGACATTGATGCCATACTGTACATGCTTCGTAGCACCTTCACGTACCGCCAATCGACTTGGCATCGCTGCAAGGATTCCAGAACAGCCCAGGTTTCGACCGAGTTCTCATAGTCCACAAAGGCCAGGCACAGGGGCTGGTTATACTCTTCGGACTTCTGTATAACCTGCCGCACCGTGTGAATGTGGTCCATGGTACTGTAACCTTTGCGAAACCCAGCCTGTTCAGGTGGCTGGAAAGCGTCAAATTTTGCGGAAAGACGGTTTGTGATGACCGTCGAAAACAGCTTGTAGACGTGACTCAGGAGCGTGATTGGTCTATAGTTTTTCAGGAGATTTATGTCTCCCTTCTTGAAAAACAATGCAACCACGCCCCTACTCCACGCTTCCGGAGTTGTCTCATTGGCTATGACGGAATTAAAGAGCCTCTTAAGTTCGCCGAGTTTTAAGAGCTCAGATGTGATTCCGTCTTCGCCAGGAGCTTTCCCATTACTAAGCTATCCGAGGGCCGCCTCAATCTCATCCTCCTCCACGTCTGGGAGATCTTCAGTAAAGTGGCGTGTAAGCTTGGCTCTTGGGTCGTTCGCGTCGGGCTGCGGCTGTAGGGAATGCGATGCGTACAATCGGCCGTAATAGCCTTCGATTTCGGCCAGAATTTCTGGAACCGATGAGACGACTCTGCCATCCGAGGTTTTCAGCTTTGTCAGGTGACTTTTTTCCAGTTTATTAGTGAAGATCTTCGACCCCCGATTCTGCTCAATCGCCTCTTCTATGAGGCGAGTATTGTAGCTGCGGAGGTCGCGTCTCACCAATCCCCGGATCTTTTTATGCGTACCAGACAAAGCTTCGTCTGGCATTTTCCGTCGACGTTTCATCAATTCCAAAGTTCCGCTCGAAAGTTTGGCCTCCCGGCACGCAGTTGCCCCTAGCAGGGTTTAAAGCCGTAAAAGCCGGTGTTTGCAGTCTGTACCTCACACCATTAGACCAAAGCTGTCGGCAACGATACCTATTAAACCAACTCCAATAGCTTTGTTACTAGATCAAAACTCTCCATTCCGAAACGAGTATTAAAATCTTTGTCACAAACAGACCAGCAGTTTATAGAAACTCTTCAAAATGTTGACGAAGAACGCAACGGTCGTAAAACTGCAATTTGGTTTGAAACGACATAAGGAGGTGTTTGTAACAGACAGAAGTTTGTGTTATTGCCGAATCCGATAGTCTTAGTGTTAAAAGAACAATAAAAGAAGAAATATGTGTTTTTTTTTTTTATAAACCAATGTTTCCATATTCTTCTCTGAACTAAATGGTATTAGTTTCATGTTGGCAGACGGTAGAAGTAGAAATAAAGCCCTTATTTGAAGTAACAAAGTCCAATTTTGCGATTAGGATTTCACAGAGTTTGTCATAAAATTAGCAGTCGCTAATATATGTATGTTTGGCTGTAGTAAATAAAGCATGCTAAATGCATGCTTCTTGCTTGCTTCTTTTACAGTTATCAACTTCAAACTATACCAAACATGTATTTAAAAAACTTATTTTATTCAAAAGAGCTACCTACCCCCACTCTGACTCAAAGGATCTGAATAAGATCTTTACTATTTTATCAACTTCAAACTATACCATGCATGTATTCGGAGGGGGTAATTCAATAAAAGAGCTACCTACACCCACTCTCACTCAAATGTAATGCAAAAGATTTGAATTAGATCTGTCAGCTACTCCGGGAAAGCCGTGCGATCCATCATTGTACCTGTATATCTCTATTATATGAAAATACAAGCAGTTTGAAACGCTGCAGCGCTAGTTGAATTGCATTAGTTAAACATACGTCACAGGTTCGATATTGCGACGTTTACTGCTATTTCAGTCTATGTACTGAAAAAATTAACCAAACAGCCATTTAGTACAGCTAATCTTTCTACAATATGACACAACAGACAGTATTTTTTTTACTTTTAATTAAATCTTATAACGATAAGACTACATCAGATCGTAATGTTCACGAAACTTAGGTGGGTATGGTGGCCAGCACATCAGGCTACCCATTTTTGTTGAAAAATCGCCCTTACCACAAGCAAATAAGATACCGCAGTGTTCACCGTGACTTGCTGACCACCGTACCTAAATCGATTCCACAGTTATTTTTGTTTAAAAAAAATTGTGACAGTGAAGCACAGCCACGCCTGCGTTTTTCTGTCACCGCGACCGGGCTATCCGCCGCGCCTCTTAATCGCTGACAGTCACGAGTCGTGGCAACAGTATGCCGCTGTCTGCCTCGTTGGTGTAGTGGCAAAATTTCTGCCTTACATCCGAGAGGTCCTGGGTTCGAATCCCAGGTCGAGTCAAATTTGTTTCTGAGATTTTCTGTAATGAAATCTCTCATAAACAGCTCGGAGTCGGGAGTTGGCGGTGTTACACCCCCGTGCCTCGGAAAGCACGTTAAACTGTTGGTCCTTCGCCTGATCTCTCTCCGGTAATGTCGGATTGCCGTCTCACCGAACTTTGAGAGTGATGTAACAGTGAGTTCACCTGTGTATTGCGCGCACACTTGTGCACTATAATATCCCCTGCGCAGTTGGCTGATCTCTGTTGAGATTGGCCGTTGTGGTCGAAATCGGCTAGGAGAACTACTACTACTACTATGCCGCAGGTGTGGCCTGAGCCTTATGAATGCGATGACACAACTCAGAAACTCTTTGTTCTGCGATTGCCATCCAACGATATTTTCGTAATACCTCCGCCAAACGTATTCACTTCACACAAGTTAGCAATTCATTCACTACCTCCGATTTGAATTTTGCACTAGAATACGAATTAGCTCTCTGAAATTGATTCACTTTGATAGGGTTGAACAAAATATAGATTCAGATGTAGCTGAATTGCTTGTTGATAACTAGTTATCTTAAACACAGCTGTGTATAAGAGGATTCATGAAAAATTACCATTAGTGCAACTAAGTGCAATATACTCGAAAATCTACTAGATTAGTCCATTAACTAGTTTCTATATCGCTCATTTGGTTGTGATAGTAGTAGTTCACGATGCATATTTAAAAAGTAATCGATAAATCTATTTCATAAAATGTGATTCATCGTCGTACGGCTATCAAATGTAGTTTTGTGAAAAAATGAGGATTAATTGTGTTGGCAGCAAACACAAACTCAAAATCCAAAATAGCGATTGCCAAAAAAACTTCTTAATGAAATAAATCGCGTCGCCTCATGATGTATTTCGACAGAAAATCTTGAGGAAGTGTCATCAGCAAACTGAGGTAAAACTTACGCCATCCATTGTTTATTTCGCAGCCTTTATCATATTAGGGACAAGTTTGCGTGAAATCACATTAGGTGTAGAGGGCGCTGGCATAGTTCCAGGAAAGCAAACAGGTCGCCCGAACGAAATAAGTCAACTATCTACTTACGTTTTCTACGTAAATGCCCCTTGAAATAAGGAAAGTTTATGAAACTAAGTAGAAGGAACATTGAATTTCTTAAGTATTGTTATACTTAAGAAATTCAATGTTCCTTCTACTTACTAAAATAATAATAAAGTTCATTCAATAAATTGTCGACTAAATTCAAAAATATTAATTAAACCAAAACAATGCCCTCAAAGTCAAAGGAGTTTCAATATTCTATCTACCTTTGACTAAGCTCCAGCATACACGGTGAAACACGTGTGTTTCACACACAGTGCAACGAAACTGCAACTTCTAGTTACTTTTGAGTTTTATTGGAGTTTATGCCATAGACTCTTTTGAGGGACCACACATGACACAACCATTTTGAAACCAGATTGAAATGCGTTGCAAATCAGTTCCTTAATACCTAACTTATATTTCAATTGGATTTCGTTGCACTTGCATTTCATCGTGTGTGCTGTGATAGATAAATGACAGTTTATCTGAGGTTACAACCGTTTCTATGAAAGTAACGGCTATCCTTTTAGTCAAAGGTAAATAGACCGGGCTTCAGTGGTCTAAAGTTCAACTAAGCCATCACATCATCCCCAACATAGATACATATATATAAATATACATAAGACAGCTGTTCAGTTATCTGTTATCGCTAAGCTGTAACAGGAAGCTTTTCAACTTAATGGTAGCCCTCGAAGTTGTCCCCTGACATCACTTACGTTCGGGATCACTCTGCAAACAAAACCGAATGGACCGAATGCACTCGTGCATGCCTTTTAACGTTATTACTACATTTGATGCTTTTGGTAAGTAAATAGAAACGTTGGAAACGAATTGAACATTGATTTGCCGTTCGATTTAGTTCCAAGGTGCTCTTAAGTTATTTATTATAGTTTTCATTGTATATGGTTTCCTAAAAATTGGTATATTACCATAGTTTTTTTAATGATTTTCGTTTCAAACAAGTACCTACGGTGCTTATCCATACTATTATTATAAATGGGAAAGTGACAGTCTGTTACTCAATCACGCCTAAAGTACTGAACCAATTTGCATGAAATTTGGTATGGTGATATTTTGATACCCGAGAAAGGACATAGACTACTTTTTACCGCGGGAAAATGATGCATTCCCATGGGAAAAGTCAGGTGGGCCGATCGCTTTTTTATACATAAAACTAGCTGTCCCGGCAAACGTTGTTTTGCCATATAAATGTTAAGGGTGGACAACCCTTATCACTAAGGGGTATGAAAAATAGATGTTAGCCGATTCTCAGACCTACTGAATATGCTCACAAAATTTCATTAGAATCGGTCAAGCCGTTTCGGAGGAGTATGGGAACAAACATTGTGACACGAGAATTTTATATATATAGAGATGAATCAATTTCAATAATTTTAGCCTTGAAATATTTGTAGAAGTGAAGTTCCCTTACACCCCAGGGAAGGTGTAAACGATGCAAAAATATTGATAAATTGCGAAACCAGCGGAAAGGACAGCGTCTGCCAGGTCCACTAGTAATCTATAAATAAATTGTTATCTGTAATTATGCTTTAGACCTAGATTTCATCCTTATGCTTCTGATTGGGACATTAAAAACCTCCAAAGTTTAGTTTTTACAGCTTCGAACGTTATCATTGTTTAAAATTCCATTCATTTTTCAATGGTGACAATATTCAATTCAAATTTACTCCGCAATAATGTCTTATCTCTTTCAGAGCCGTTAAATTGACCGTTAAATGCCCAAGAGGACTATCTTTATCACATTTTCTTTAAAACTTCTGCGTTCCTTTTGGCGAAATTCGTTTAAATTAACCCAATGAGTCATTAAGAGCTCATTAATAGTCTAGGCACCAACTTACAAGTACTGAAATGCTCTACTAAAGCACAAATGGAACACCGCAGAGACATTTTATAATTTATTGTGTTCTTAATGTTCACTACTTTATTATGGTTTCTAAAGAGAGCCTAATTGTAATGCCTTTTGTTTAAGTGCTTTTTAATAACCGTTTCTTCAATTATTTCTATTTCGGAAAATGCATTTAGCTTAATATATAGTATGCAGGTAAGAAACAGGTTTTCAGCAGTGGTCGTTTTTTATACTTACTGTATATAGCCTATGAAAAGAATAGAATAGAATCGTTTATTTGCTCTTGAAATATAATGTAATCTAGTTCAGCATTCAATATTATTGTTTTAATATAAAACAATAGGAAGGTACTATTAAATTAAATGTCAGTCTCGAGTGTTTTATTTATTTCTTCTATGTTCTGTCATTCCTTTTTTATTCCTTGGGACTATCGCCATATGTCGTCAACAAATAGTACACATTTATGTTTAATGCAGTGTGGGAAGTTAATTATAAAGATCAGAAAAAACAGTGGACGCAGTATACTGCCCTGTGGCACTCCAAAACTATAAGCTATAAATTCTGATGAGAACTTAAAGCTATTAACTGACAGACTTGAACGGTTTGAGAGGTTTCGTTTAGCTGTGAGATTTTAACTGATTGCATTCTATCTTGAAGGTACGTCATGATTCAGCGTAGGGCTTTTCCCCTTATGCCAGAGTTTTCTCATTTTTTGTGCATGTATGTTGTTTTTAATCATTTTATTTGAAGCATCCGTACTTAAAAAACACGGATAGCTAATTGTAAATCGCATTCAAACATTGCAAATTCCGTACAAATCATGTATTAACAAAACACTTGACTCAGTGTTTTGTTAACTACTACTGCAACTAGCTAAGTCAGTAAAACACACTAATTAGTTAAGCCCTCGAAACTGATAGCGATGGGTCTAACAGATGACCTTTAGTTCATCCACAAACAAGGGGCTTTACAATCATAGTAACATCGAAAACGAAATACATCTGGAGTCTTGTTTGGTGATCGAAACGAGCCATGAATATTCATTGTCCAGATGTTTAGACAGCCAAGTTGGAAACTAGCACTAGAGGGAACTTCGGCTCATCTTCATACATTTGATAGTCGCTTTCCACTTTAACAACTTAATATGTTGTGTTATATAGAGGTATGTGATTTTAAAGTTTTAGGTAAAATTGACTGAGTTAAATGAACTGTGTGTTGTAACCTAGGCCCGGGGTCTGGCCCGAGGCACACCTGCAACATAAGTATGTACAGGTCACAGCGAGTACCTACTCACTGTAACCAAGACTTGCGACTGTCAGCGATTTATCCATTACCATTGGTTGACTGCCTCGTTGGTGTAGTGGCTAAGTTTCTGCCTTACATCCGAGAGGTCCTGGGTTCGAATCCCAGGTCGCGCCAAAATTGTTTCTGAGATTTTCTATCATGAATTTCTCAAAAACAGCTCGGAGTCGGGAAGTTGGCGGTGTTACACTCCCGTGCCTCGGAAAGCACGTTAAACCGTTGGTCCTGATCTCTCTTCGGTCATGACGGATTGCCGTCTCACCTAACTTTGAGAGTGAAGGAACAGTGAGTGCACCAGTGTATTGCGCTTACACTTGTGCACTATAATATCTCCTGCGAAGTTGGCTGATCTCTGTTGAGATTGGCCGCCGTGGTCGAAATCGGCCAGGAGGACTATTACCATTGGCTGACACGCTAAGAGTCTGTACGAGTTGCGGCGACAGTATGCTTAAAGTATGCGTTAGCAGGTAAATGTATTTCCAGTTTCCGCACGCAAATTTGGCTTTGCAAAATAAGCACTTTATGACGTTTTCATACTTCTCTTTTTATAGTTGCCAATAATAGGATGATTTTCACATACTATTATAAAGCAAGCACCCCACACTTTTAACTCTACTGTAATATAATTTCCGTGTACTCAGAAATTATTTTCTCTTTTTAGTTAGCAATAAAAGCTTGTTTTTTTAGTGTTTTAAACAATTTTTTATATAAATTTTTAGTTAATAAGGATAATGGAAAACTCTTATCAAATTATTGCATTGTCATCGGTACTTAATACGTGTGCAAAGTTTAAAATTAATCCGATATCTGGAAGTTGGTGAAAATTGAGCTCAAAAATTCCGTTACATACACCCCGATCTAATAAAAGCGTGTTAAAAAGGAAGTCAAATAACGGACATCCATGTAGGTAAACTTAAATAAATAAATATAGGCATTTTTTTCATTAAAAAAAAGTTTGTAGTCTTCAAATAATTTCTTGTACTTATGTACCGTAGTAAAGTGGGTTCTTTAATTAGTTTTAAAGATATTGTATTTATTATATTCGTTAATTTAACATAATATAATATTATGCTAAAACACAAAATTATCCGCATAGGTATTGATTTTATGTCTAAAATTATCGGGAATTACCTTCCGAAATTCCGATATCAAACAGAACGTATCGTTAAGCCTTATTTATTCGGCCACTACTGCTCGGGATAGTTATTTCACCACCCAACATCACAGTAACACCGAAAACAATAATCGTTCAATAACAACACAGCAAGCTTGTCACAATAGGACTTCACACCGTTCCTTCCAATGAACGCCAAATTTTCACTAAACATATTTTGACGTGACAACGTCTTATAAATTGGTTTGCCGGGTGACACCTCAAGAAACTGCGTTACGCTGCTCCGCTCACGTTCCGCGCTCACAATGAGAGCGAGTGAGAGGCACGCGTCCCTTCGACTCGGGCATGGTTAGCCCGCCTAAGAGCGAGTGAGACAGACATAAAAAGTGAAAGGCACGCGTCCCTTTCACTCGAGCACAGTTAACCCGCCTAAGAGCGAGAGAGACAGAGCGAGAGAGAGAGAGTGAGAGAGATAGGCATACACACCGGTTCATGTTATACGAATGAATATTCACATTAAAATTATTTTACCACTCAAAGTCGTTGTCACGTAAAACTTTCGCCCGTATACCGACTTTACAGGCAACCAATTTTTTTGTAGGTTTTCTCTAATGCAGTTTATACTTTTTATATTTCGCTAATGCAGTTTCTAAGGAGATGGCACGGTATTAGCTAGCTCACAGAAATATTGCATCAACAACGAAATTACCTATACACCTGTCAAATTTCTAATTAACTTAGCAACAACGCCAACAATTCACGATCACCTTAGTATTCCACACTATCTACACAATTTACTTACCTACTCTGTCTGAAATAAAATAAAGTTATTTAAATATTTAAGTCTAAGACCACACCTACGATTTTCTGTCGCCACAACTCGCTTCTGACAGCTCGTTAGTCTATCGCGGCGCCTGATCAATCTCTGACAGTAGCGAGTCGTGGCAACAGTATACGGCAGGTGTGGCGTGAGCGATAGAGATTATTTTGCAAGTATCAATCATCTAGGATGGTCAAACATGATGATATAATAATGCACTTACATCTTTACAACCTATAGAGAGCCATCTTACTATCTAAAGTATATATTGAAATTAGATCAAAAACTTAAAAAAAACACAAGATAAAGTTTATTAATGTAACGCTGTTGTTCGTGTAAAGTGATATTTTACAGGAATCTCACTGAACTGAGCCTACTGTCCTCAGGTTCTCAACTGTGTTTGTTTGGTGAGCGATCGGATCGCGATTAGGGGTCGCTACATGAATATTCAGAGTACAGATGGCCGGTTAATGCTCAAGTTGGTCCTAGTCAAACTGCCACCGATCGACCGACACCCTCGCCTGACACCTAACTGATGATTACTATTGCATTATTACTTGCAGGTAAACTGGTCAAGTGCTTGAACAATCTCTTTTTCTATAAGCTTTATCCTTAAGGTCACTAGTAATCCTAAAGTAATCATAATCAATCATTTGTTTGCCAGAATACACAAAAGTATGCAAGTTACAACTGCAGATCTTAAAAATAGGTAGTAGATGTATTCAGCCTAACACACAACTCACAACACTCACACTCACACTCACTCACAACAGGTTAACACACAACTCCTTGCAGGTCATCTTATCTGAATCGGTAAAAATTAGAAGACGTAATATGCATAAATATAACTAGTATGTTGTTTTCTAAGACACGTGTTTCACAGTAAGGTATCAGAGAGGAGATAACCATCCTATTTTTCAGCGTTATTTTAGTGTTTTCTTTTATCTAATTCCTGGAATGACTCAGTAATTACCCCCTACAGAATACTTTCATTTGACAGAAAACTAACAAATAAAAATAAACAACATTAAAAATCTGCGTGCTAAATTTAATTGATTAAGGGTAGATTTTGCTGTACATCGTATTTTAATTAACGAACTGTTACTGTAAATCGAGCTAATCAATTTTTTTATCAGAGAGTCTATCTTTATGGACAAATATGACGGTTTATACCAGGGTACTATTGAATAAGCGCAATTACCGAAACATACAGAAGGAGAAAGATTAATTGGACCAACAAGACATTACCAAAACCACAAAACCGGCCAGAAACCGCCAACTGCTCTTGAAACATAAAGATTTCATACAGGCGAGTGTTGTAAATCCACGTAATAGCATGGAAGTGCATTTCATGAGATAGAATACGTGACTCAAAAAGATTTATGGTCTCCCTACTGGCTTATAAATTCAAACAGTCTTCGGACATTTCACGAAATTAATGAAGTCTGGATCTGTGATATCTAAGTTGGATTTTAATGCACTTGGGCTAAAATGAGTTAAACAAATATATATTTTAAAGACTGTTTTAAAGAAATTTCTCTAATTTTTCGTAGGCTTTGTCCAACAGCGTGGGAGCATGTCGTGCAGCCTGTATATTGAGCTGACCAACTTAAAAGCGGGTACCACGTTGGCGTTTTTTGGGTACTTGCACGGATTTTCATAATTTAAGCCAGCAAGATAAGGATACCACACACCGCGCTAATGACCCGCCTGTTCCCTATTCGATGAAGCCTTAAGGAACCACTTAACTTTCATTTGTTTATGTAGATAAATGAAGGCATTTGATTCGCTGTATTAGTACCTACAAAGTAAGAAAATCAGAATTACTGTTACCCACAGTACGTACCTAAGTACTTTCACATATCGCGGCCTCAGTTTTGCTTAAAAGACCCAAATAATTCGAATTAAATGATGCACACGCTATTAAGTTTCACTGGCTGCAGTTCTGCATATTACATTTCCCGGTTACCAACGTTGCGGTAATGCCACCATTGCATCGCCGACTGAGGCAAAACAAAGAGCACAAACTGAGACACATTACCAACGTGACTTACCGATGTGAGCTCGGCTTAAACCCATATTAGCCGAATGTGTTAAGGCCTGAAATACAAAACCGACTCTCGCAAGACGAAATACTTTTAAAAGACGATGTGAATTGTATTCAAATACCAACAGTATTATTTATTAAAGCTTTATTACGCAAGAAAATTTTATACAAAAGTTGGAAAAGTTTTATACGCCTTATAGCATTTCCTACCATACCTTTGGGTAAAGCAGAAACGATACTTGGGCGGTGCGATTAAAGGTAAAAATATATAAAAACTCTGTTCCAAAAACCTCCTTTTTCTTAAGTCGGTTGAAAATAAAGTTAAATAAGTTAAACTTATCACTTAGTGTTCCTGCCATCTTGAGCAACAACTCGAAAACCTAATTCATCTTTGATCTTCCTAATGTAATAATCAATAACACTACTTACAAAGGCACCTGCACGGCTGATATGTAAAAAAATCTAGTGCATATGAAAAGCTTAGGACAAAATGAATACCTAATTATTATATTCGAAAAGAAAGATATGTAGTTCCATGCGTGTAAATAAAATGCTTAGCCTAAAGGTAAACTTACTTACCTCTGAAATTGGTCATGTCACTGATACCCGAAAGTAAGAGACTTTGTCAAATTTTTGATTTATCATATTTGCGCAAATAACTGTTAAGTTATCAATGTTTCCGACAGTACATCGGAGCCGATGTGGTATTTTCAACAAATACCATGATGTAGGCGATTGATTAACGCCGTCATGAGTTTGTTGAATCAATAGCCTTCTGCATGTCGTTGTTGAACATTAAACTCGATTGTTGTTTTAGGATGCCTTTGATAAACTATTCAGTAGGTAGGCTGATTAAATCACATTAAGCTATACGTTGTTTTTGTAGTATAACCCTATTACAATTAAACTAGATGCCACACGGTTAATCCTGATATGCTGTCATGGGTACGTACGTTCTGAGTTCGTCCCGAAAACTGTTACATGTTAGTAGGACGCATTCACATATAGCGTCCGTTTTTACGATATCCTTTTAAACGCATCCGTTGCTACTGGAAATGGTATTCTCAAGACGGGGGAGCGCATCACTGCGCCGAAAGCTCCTCGGAAAGGGATCTAGACTCGTAGGACTCCACAATGGTGGAACGCAAGAAAAAGAAGTCTACGAGCCCCAACCAATGCGGAACTGCACTTTCCGAACCAAACATGTTGCTGCGTTCTGAAATTCCGACGACGCACCTATGTATTTCGACTACACTACACCACGAAGGCTAAGCACGTGACGTAGTATGTGCAGAAGAAGACCAACCTGAATCCTGCGAGTCTTCAAGTTGGAGCCTAGTCGCTACGTGAATTGTAACTCATTTGTGATTAGAGTTCCAAACAAGAAAATGGCGAGCTTCATGAATGCAGAGTTTTGGTCGAAAGGTTTCGTCTTCCGGCGTTTTCGCGGAAGGTGTGTCACGAAGTGTGTCACGTAGACACACTTAACAACTAGTCAACGACCTTGCGTGTAACTTAAATCTGTGATTTTCTGTTATACTGTTATATATGTTATGTATGTTAGTTTATATTCTATGGGCCTGTATTTAATTGTAAATCTGTTGCCTGATACAAATAAATAAATAAAATATAATAGCATTTATAGGATCCTTTTTAACGGATCCGTCGCTACTGGAGATAGTATTCACATAGCACAGCACAGTACTGATTCGGTAAACTTTATTAGGAGTGGACTGGCTCATACAACTACATACGCTTATAACACCTAATTTCATACAGACCTATAAAACGGACGTTATATGTGAACGCGCCCTTAGCTTATATTCACGCTGACAGACTTTTACCTGAATTATGTTAGTTTGTTCAAAGGCAACTCGGGCAATCTCCATTTAGAACATTAAAAGCTAGTTTAGTGAAACTGTATTTAATTTTAACTGGCGGAAGGATGTGATGATGTGTGATAACGGAAAAACAGTATCTAAGTAATAACATAATATAATAAGGTACACTTCAACTTTTCAAGATGGTCTATGTGTGAAAAATAATAGTTAATAGTGAAATTTAGTTAAAGGTCTGAATTCGTAGACAAATACACCTTTGAGTTCCAGTTCAAACGTTTATTTGCCAAAACACAGTTTCAAATAGGTAACAAAATATAGATTTAGAAACGAATACAGATTCAGATGTTTATTTGCGTATAAAATTGGTGTATTAACAAGTTGTTGTATTTTAAAATGACTGAATGTCCACCAGTTACTGGCATGCAAATGTTTAGCGTTTTTTTTTTAAATTAACTTTGCAATAAGAATATTGATTTTTAGTGGTTATAACGTTTTACTTAAAAACTTTGCCCCTATTGGTACCTAAGGTTTTGCTTTAATCTACACACGTTCAGTTTTTCACCACTAAATCATCTCCGATGAAGGTAAAGCGAACCCGTTACCTACGTCGCTACGCCTAGAACTCGGATTCTGTAATTTAAATCGTCGAGGGGATCCTTAGGTAAACGATACACAATTTGGATACATTCAAACAGTATCGTCACGCAGGACGTATTTAGCGTATTTGTGCAAAAATAATTTCGTATACGCAACACGTCTGCCTGTCCGCGTCACAACGCCGCGATGGTCCTAATTGCAGCAATTATGAAACTCTTCACTCGTTGATGAAAGCAATTTTTCTGTAGCGACTACCAATTAGTGAGAGGAGAGGCCATTTGTAACATGAGCTCAAATTGTGCGGGCAATATTTATGGCAAAAAGTTATGGGCATCAAATGTAATGAGCTGATGTTTTGACTTAGACCGTGCGGTCGCAGACAAAGGGTTTCTTTAAAATTGTTGGGTGACTATAATGACGGCATTTGAATGTGAATTCATGCGTTATCGTGGATAACTGGGCATCATACGAAGTGTATAATATAAATGATCCTTTAGAGCGTCATATTATTAACAACCGAACTAATGAAATATGAGTCTTAAGTAGTCCACCTACAATGCTTTTACTAGCTTGTAAATTTGCATATCAGATAACTTCTAATGACGCTGAATATTGCAGAATTGTGTATTAAGTCAAGTTCTTTACATACTCTGTGCGCTGCATAACATATCACACACAATAAGATGTGATATTAGATCGCTATCTTGTTAGCGTCTTTTCAATATAAAGGGGGGTAAAAGTATGAAGTAGTCGGGCTTGTGACAAACTTTTACACGTACAGTCGCTACGAGCGAGGCTAACGCGATTGGCGCCCAACTTCTGTGTACTTTGCCTTGACGCCGACAAATTGGTAATGACATTTGCAAAGTGAAGAATATACCGCATAAAGAAAAAGCGAGTGGCCCTTTGTGGCAGGCTATACTTATCTATCTGTGACCTCAAGGTTGTTGACGCCGATATATAATAATATATATATATGTATATAAAATAATATATATAATAATTAATGATAAATATTTCCCAACAATCAAACCAATTCTCTAGTCCCAAATTAAGCTACGAGGCTTGTGGTTTGGGTACTAGACAACGAATAAACATACTTTAATACTTTTTCTTTGTTAATAAATACATATTATACATAGAAAACACCCAGACCAGTACAAAACACACATATATGTTCATGCACACATATTCTTGTACTGTGCGGGGATCAAACCCGCGACCCTTGGTTTTAGAAGTCCGACATGTAGACCAATGCACCAAGCGGTCGTCTAAAATATCTGTACTTACATTATCAACCTACAAAGTTGTAACTTAAATTAATAAATCTCACTCCCTCTCTCATCAGCTTATACACACTGATGGGCACAAGCCTCGCCTCATATATGAGGTGGTACATTAATAAATATCATATCATACAACACAGAGTTGTTAAAACATAAAGCATTTGAAGTTTTAACATTTGTAGTAGAGATTAAACGCACATCAAAATTTATGCGCAAGACGTCCACTGTTGGACATTCAAGAAGGCCCCTTTGTCAAAAATTTAAGGCAATACACAAAAAGAAACAAAAATTTGAATTTTATTGACTACACATCATCAACAGCACTGCGTCGAAAAACAAACGTTTATTTCGATGTCAATTGCAAAAAATGAAATGACCTTATACATTAGTCACACCTGGATTGAGCATTCAAAGGCTTAATTTCATTTCGTCAAACGTACAAGGTACCTACGTAGCCAACTGTATTTACAGTACTTTTATTTTTGTATGAATAATTTTATTCATACAAAAATAAAAGTACGGATTAGGTACCCAGTTCAGATGGTGACAACTTTTTACAATGTCGCGTCGAGGACCTCTGAGACGGCTAATACGATTGGCGAAGAACTTTATCCAGTCTCGGGGTGGCTCTTACATTAAATGTATTTAAAATGAGCTCTAGATGATAACGCATAAGTAGACAAACTAGTAAAATTGCTGACAGCTACGTTACGGTCAACAGGGCAAATGTTTTACTGAGAATATTATAATTAATATGCCTTTTCATATTGTAATACTCTTGTCACGTATTACTCGTTACATAAATAAATATAAATATACAACGACATCACATTCATTGATCTGACTCTGTGGTAAGTAGCTTAATCACTTGTGTTACAGATATCAGAATCAACAGTGGTATTACAAATAAACTGCAATAAATACATATTACACCCAGACCAGTACAAACAGACATGTTCATCTCCTACAGCGGATAATCTCTACTGAAATTATATAAGCTTACCGTAGGCGTGTTATTAAGCAATACCTGTTAAAGATATTATTTCCTAGGTCAATAGAATGGGCACCTTATGTTACTTGAATAAAGCAAAACCCTGTCAAAACTGCTCACGCCACACGCCAGTCGGTTTATTTTTAGCTAACACAAGTTTCCGATATATCAATAGGTACATCTGAAAATCATCGTCTCCGCTCAGATAGGTTTTCCGCTCATACCTGTCGGGAACAAGCTACTTTTACCTTCATCTTTTCCTATTCTGCCCACCCGACACTAAAGTGCAGTAATCGGCCTTTGGGAGATTTTTCGTTTATCGGTGATTCTGAAAGCGGGATTCATAAGGTTTCTGCTAAATTAACTTATGTTTTTCTAGGACAATTAGGTGGTTTTTAATTAATAGTTTACTCTTACTGCAAACCCAATAAAATTTACAATTTGGTATGGTTTCCTAACTAAAATGCAGTAATAGATTATATTGCGGACGAAATTTTAAGGTTTACTAAGTAAAATGCAGTAAGCAATCAAATTTTACGGCCTTTTAGATAGTTATATATTCTTGGAAAAAAAATAAAAGAACTAACTAATATGCAGTAAAATTTACCTCCATACTAGCTACTTTTACTACAATTATAAAAATACAATTTATTTTCAAAAACTTCCAATTAAAATGCAGTATAATACAGCATTGCTGCAGATTAGTTTGGATAACACAGTGACACCCATTGTGGTTGTTCCCTGTTAAAGTGCAGTAATTTGCGTAAATACTGCGTTTTAATTGGGATCAAGTTTGACCAACTACAGAAGGTCAAACCTATTAAAATGCAGTATCAACGCTGATACTGCATTTTAGTCAGTTAGAAAAAATAATTTATTTATTAGTAAACGTAGTAACAGTAGCAATTACTGCATTTTAGTTGGTTGTTTTATAACTTATATGAAGCGTGAGACAGAGCTTGCAAAAGGATACTGCTCGATTGTGCGCGATTGGTCAGTCGCTCCAGTGAACCGTACCGAGGTGGACGTGTGCTCCGGCCACGTCGCGCTGCTTACGTTTTTTGGCGAGAGGATTTAGTGGGTAAGAGCTACTTATTCTTAAATGTAATATTTGAAATTAGGTAGGTGCTACCAATCCCCAAAATGCGTGTATATTAAAATTACTTGAATGCATAGAAAAAAAAAACTATATTAAAAAGATTGCTTTCTGTTCATTTTAATATTATTACTAATGTAAATTGAAACTAATTCTATTTTTCACCATTCAGTGAGTACTTACCAATTCTCCTTTTCTTGCAGGTTCATCAACATGAACGTGAGATCAAAAAAAATTATTTCTCTGCTAAGTAAAGAATCTGAAAATGACGCCTTACCACCGGATAGAACGACATCACATCTACCTCCTCACAATAACATTAATTTGCCTCCAAAGGCAATGCTAAGGGACCCATCTGAAATTCAAAAATATCGGTTTGGGGATGCATACTACGTATCACTGGAAAAAATGTCCAAAGTAGAAGACACTACATTCGCCTACAAAAACCTTTACAATGATCCTGTTCTTCAAAATATTAATTTGAGCAAATTCTCTAAAGCATTACCAAAAGCAGTACTAAGGGACCCATCTGAAATTCAAAAACATCGGTTTGGGGATGCATACTACGTATCATTGGAAAAAATGTCCAAAGTAGAAGACACTACATTCGCCTACAAAAACCTTTACAATGATCCTGTTCTTCAAAATATTAATTTGAGCAAATTCTCTAAAGCATTACCAAAAGCAGTACTAAGGGACCCATCTGAAATTCAAAAACATCGGTTTGGGGATGCATACTACGTATCATTGGAAAAAATGACCAAAGTAGAAGACAGTGCATTCGCCCACAAGAACCTTTACAACGACCCTGTTGTCCAAAATATTGATCTGAACAAATTATCTGAAGCATTACCTTCACAACACCACTTGAATTATTCAAAAGCTCAACAGAGCAACCTGGTTTATGATGATCTCGTAGATGTAGCAGCCATCGATCTCTTATGTAACGAAACAATGGTGCCTTCAACATCAATCCATGATTCTTTCATGGAAGATTCAGATGATTCTGTAAAGGATAAAAACTACGTTCCTGATCCATCTTCAACATCGTCAAGTTTAAGTGATTTAGGTTTCTCAAACGATCCAGTAGGAATTCAGGGCAATAATGTCAACACCCAGCCAGCACAATCACCTAATGTGAAAGTACGTAATAAGACATGTAAAAAGCGAAAAAGTAAACTGCAATATAGCAAAAAATTACAAAAATATCCGTTAAGAGAACCATGTCCAAATTTATGCACAAAATTATGTTCTGTGCATTTTACTGAAGAAGACAGAAGTAATATTCACAAACATTATTGGTCTTTGGATTGGGAACATCAAGGCATATTTATCAAAAATCTTGTGACAGAGGAAGTTTGCAAGAAAAGTAAAAAGAATTTGAAACGACCACGAAATGTAACTTACACGTACCGTTTAACAAAAAGAGATACAGAACAACATTCATATGAAGTATGCAAAGTATTTTTCTTAAGCACTCTAGGATATGACAAAAAAAATGACAGACGTGTACTTTCTGTACTGAAAAAATCAATTTTAGAGCAAAAGGATAATAGAGATGGCCGTAATTTGAAAAATTCTAAAGCTATAGATCGGACTTTGATCACGGCTCATATCGAATCATTCAATCCATGTGTGCATCATTATAGGCGAGTGCATGCACCCAACAAGAGATACTTGCCAAGCGACCTTACAATAACAGATATGTATGAAAATTTCAAAGAGAAGTACCCCGAATTCAAATGCAGTCTTGAAACCTACAGAGATCACTTGACAAACAACATGAATATTTCTTTTGCTAAACTCGGCCACGAACAATGTGAGATATGTGAAACTTTTAACCTCCATAACCTTGATCATGTAAAAGAACCGTGTACTAATTGCGAAATATGTAAGACCTACGCTCAGCACAAAATTAAGTATACACTGGCTCGAGAGATGTACGATGCAGACACAAAGGTGAATAGTCAGCCTAATACTGTAATTGTTTCTGTGGACCTACAAAAAGTAATAATGTTACCTCGCATTGATACTTTCAAGTCAGCTTTGTTTTGCCCCAGACTTGTGGCGTACAATGAAACCTTTGTACCGCTAGGAAACTTCAAGAAAGGACATGTGTTTGCAGCAGTTTGGCATGAAGGGGTGTCAGGTAGGAAGCAAGAGGATATCGCCAGTACATTTAGAGCGTTCTTACTAAATAATCGAGATGCAGAGCACATCATTTTGTGGCTTGACAATTGCTCGGCACAAAATAAAAACTGGTGTTTATTTACATTTTTAGTAAGTATAGTAAACAATTTAGAGATTTCTGCCACAACAATTGAACTCAAGTATTTCGAACCAGGCCATACTTTTATGTCCGCCGATTCCTTCCATCATTTAGTAGAGCAGTCAATGGACAAAAAGGGTAAACTTTATGATTATCAAGACTTTTTAGAAGCAGTTGAAAATTCAATAAAATCGGGGAGAGTTGAAGTCAAAAATATGGAAATTAAAGATTTTGTTAATTATAAATCTCATATTTCACAGAAAAAAAACAAGGATAGGGATGGAAACCGGGTATACATCAAAGATATTGTTCATCTCATGGTAAAGAGGGGAAGTTACAGTTTATTTTACAAAGGCAGTTTTGATGAAATTGAATTTAAAGGACTATCTTGTCTCAAATCAAAGACCTTGCCTAGCTTTACTACAAAAACTGTTGCTAAAGGCGTTGATGCAGTAAGGAAACAAAACATCTTAAAAGTACTAGGGCCCCTTATTCCGCCAAGTAGACTGATCTTCTGGAAAAACCTTTCTGTTCGTTCTTCACCACAAGAACCAGAAGAATCCTTTTTTGATATTGATGAATAACTTTGAATTTTTACTCATGTATTTTTACTAGGAACCTGTGTTTTATCTGTTTGTGTTGAAAGGATTTGTCGGATTTATTCTAAGAAATAATGTGCCTTATAGTTAACTTAAGACTGATTATTAAGTACAACAAAAAAAATTCTCTTCTATTTTGACAATTGTACGTAGGTAATTAAGTTTAATTAGACTGCATTTCAATTATAGTAACATTGTGACCGAAAAACTGGCTCGCTCAGTGTGAATCCGCGTATTTGCGGTTACGTTCCTAATTTACAATTGTAGAGGTATATTTATAAGACTGTTTTAAAAATGAGACATTAATGTTGATAAAGGCTGTGCATTAAATACTAGGAGGCTTCAAAAGCTAAACTCAACCAATATTATTTTTAAGCGTGATAAACTATTACAATAACAAATTACTTCTAGAAACTTATTATGTAAGACTTACCATACTTTGTGATACTTTGAGCTTGATTTAGTTTTACAGATTTTGATCTCAAGATTATGTCAATCTTTTAATAGTACGCACCTACATTGAATATACTTTATATTAAACTTATCTTATCTTAATGTGATCATTATTAGAAAACTGACACAAAGTTAGGTTAGAAGATTTTTTTTTAATTTTTCATATGTGAATTTTACTTCACTGAGTTTAAATATTGTTATTAATTATGAAAAAATAAACGTTTCATAAAATATAAACCAGCTGTTTTTCTAACTGCACTAGTAAAACGAAATTTTTTTTCCTATAAAACCGACTAAATGGCAGTATTTTTTTCACCTTACCGCATTTTAGTTGGGTTTCTTGACAATACAACTAATCCAAATGCAGTAATAGAACTTTTTACTGCCTTTTACTCAGTTTAAAATGTTATTTTTATAAAAAAGGCGGTGCAGTAATTGGCGCCAAAAATAATAAATGGCCATAATAAATTCATTGTTTAGGATATATATTTCTTATCGTTAAGAACGTGTGAAACTACGCCTTTACAACCTTCCTGCATTCAAGTTTTTTTATTTATGCATCTGCTTATTTTTTAAATCTAATTTTTTACCTTTAATGTCGTTTCCTTCGCAATCGTTATTTTGCTGTTACTGCACTTTAGTGTCTGGAGGGCAGAATTGGTGTTGTTATATTTACCCACGAAAAAGGAAGATCTTACCTTTTCCTCCCTTTTCCGTGTAAACTGCTGATATATTTATTTTTGAATATCTGTTAATGTTATATGTGGCACTTGATACTCGGTGATACTAAATCTGCGATTTATAGCGTTGCAAGTCTCCTAATTTCTAAAAACAAAATCATTTAACTGTGTTGCATGACAGTCAAAGAAATAATTTGCAATTGCATTGAAAACAAATCCCTTTTACATAAAACACTACTCTTCAAAAAAATCGAAACACGTTTACGTTTTTTGCCATCTAATTAAACCTTTCATTAAAAACATGATTGATTGGCTGACAAATCGGCCTATCGTGTAATTATTTTCATGTAATGAAAATTCTTAGGCTTACGTGGAGGACTGTATAGGAACATACCATCAAAAACATCCTGCAAAAAAACTAAGTCAAGATGTTTTATAGGATGTTATTTTTATTGTATCTCAGTCTCGTAGTCTTTTTCCCTTTTTTATTTTATTTTATTTTAGGAATTCAGACAAAACAGGTGTTTTTACCACCTTTTACTTCTAGAATATCATACCCTTTCCCATTCTATACTTAATTATACGAAACCTTTCTACAACTATTATTTCTTCCATTGTATCTACGGGAGATACTCTTATGGTACGGTTACAATGATTCATAAACTGCAAATGGAACTTTGTAATCCCATACATTTATATGGGATTACAAAGTTACATCAGTTTTCAGTTAGCCACGAAGTTAGTGTATCTAGAAAACTAGACAAAAATTACAAAATGTTTGGGTTTTCCCTTGATTAAGACACTAAAAACTAATCATATTCTTAATTTTATGGTTTTATGTCTACTAAACTTTTGGTGATCGGTCAGTCAGCCAGACTTTCAGTGAGTGACAAAATTAAGCAAGCTTGACAAGTAATAATTTTTCAACTACTGGTTCAAATATAATGAAATTTTTAACATACCGTTTTTATACAATGCTTGCTTAGCAACTGAAAATTCAGGCTTTTTGTTTAATCTACAACAAAGTTATAGGAGGTCAAAAAGGGTCTGAATTGTTTCGAGAAAAGGATGGTACGGCCGTGCCGCTTTTTCGCTCGAATTGGCGGGGCACTGCCGTGCGCTCAGAAACGGACGTGTTTCGATTTTTTTTCATAAGGAGTGTTTTATATCATTTTGATTCCTGGATCAAAGTATTAAAATATTTCTCAATCTAATTCACTACCCTAGCTAAATGAAACACAAACCGTAATACCGCTTAGCGGGCCACAAATTACTGTCGTAAACTAAGCAGCGGTTGCCTAGACGAACACAGAAAATGAAACTTTGTGGTGTAAATAAAAATTAAGAAGAAAACATTTAACAGATTCCACTATAAATTCCCAGACTGCGGGTAGCGGCGTCCACGTAATGAAAAGTTACAGCTGTGTGTATTTTCGTATATAACAACAAGCAAGATACAACGTGGTTACGTGGGATTAGGTCTACAAGTCAAAAGGGTAACGCACACTACCCTTACTTCGATCGAACTAAAGGTTAGCGTTCATTAACCTCTCCTATTTTATAAGCATGTGTTAGAAAAATAAAGATAATGGCTATGAAAATCGTGAGATTAAGTACTAGTTTTTAGTGTATTTAGGGATAGGTAAGCTGTGGGTATGCCAATTGAATAAAATCTCCGAAATTATAGATATAATATAATATAATTTGCTAAAAGCTTGATGATTACATGTTATTTTTATGTAAGGAAATAACAAGCCCAATAAATATCTTGTTAATTAAAATACATCAGTATAAATCAGCATATTATAATGTATATTTGACTAGCACATAATTAAAACAGAAAAGCAGCAGAATAACAATAAAATAATACAATGTACTTAACTTACGACCTGGGTAGAATCTTCCGGTGCCAACGACAACTCGAGAATGAATAATATTTGCCCGGAACGGGCCTTTTATACAAAAATGTCACGGTACCGGTGGCGTCGACCAATCAAAAACAGCCTGTTCGGCCAATAGTAGTGCACTATTACGATCAGCCAATCAGAAACAAGGAACGTCAAAGCGGAACAAGGAAGTCAAATCAGTACTTTGTAAGATTAGGAAATATTGCTTTTAATCACTTAACATATTATATTTAATATTTTTAAATTGTTTCATGATTTATAACATTGATACAAAGTATTTTGAAACCTACCTATTCTTATTTTTAACAAGGTAATAAAGTAATATTTTACAATAATCTATCACGGCCATACTGACAATACTTCGTCCCCGAAGTATAATACAATAAAAGAGAAATGATATTAAATGACAATCTTATCTTATTTTCTTAATAATTTCTGATGATTTTTCTGTACACTATTAATCGTTTATAAATTTTACCATAATCCTGTGTATTATTTTATGTTATTTTTATTTTATACATGTATTACTTGCATAGACATGTTAGTCCCCTTCAATCGCTGCCATTGAGATAGACTAACACCAAACAAGTAATCGACCAGCGAAAACTTTGGGTATATGCCACATACATAGACATACCGGTCGCATTACCCGCTGCATGTACGACCGACCGATACCAAGTATGTGGCCGACCAGCGGATACCCAGCATATGAAGTAATCATGGGATTACAGGTTGATGGTAAAACAATACACACACCTTATAGATTAAGCACTATACATTTTTATTGATTGATGGCATTTTCAGTAGCAACATTTTCATCTACCCATTCACCTGGCCAAAATCTTAATTTTTCCTTTGCAATTATTATAGGTCTTAAATTATTTAAACCTCTTAAAGAGAACCGGTCATTAGAAAGAACTGCAATAACTTCATAAGGTCCTTTATATCTCGGTCGTAGCTTATCATTACGCCTATGATATATTATTATTACGCCTCCTATATTATAATTCTTGTTATTTCGCCTTACTGAATCAAAACGTTCTTAAAACTTAGCTGAAATTTGTTGTAGTCGTTGTTTGGTAAGTTCTCGGTCGGCTTGGACGTTAATATTGTTACGCCGGTGGGCTAGTGCTAAAACTTTGATCGTGTTTTTCCGTGCCTTGGAGGCGTTTTCAGCAGGCTGAAATACCATTTCAGGCCGTTTCAGAGAGTGCTCTAACACATACTAGTTTATCGAAATTTCACCCAAGTTGCCGTTGTTTTCAGGCGCCTGAAACATGTTTTCAGTCCGTTTCAGGCCACCCTCTATCAGATGACGCCATAACCTGAAAACCCGTTTTCAGGCGTTTTCAGGACCCCTTATGGGCCTTTGAAGCCCACATCAGTATATGACGTAATTTTCAGTAGGAGTGAAAGAGATAGCACGATTAGAGAGAGGCAGCTATACTAAGAACATTCCAGAAAGGTGTGACAGAGACAGCACAAGACAGGGATAGCACTATGATGCCAAACATTCGAGAAAGGTCTAGGCTAGGCAAGACGGCATTTGGAAGGATCCCGAACAGTCTCTGGGTAGTCAACTGGGTAGTAGGTACCTACCGAATATTCGGGAGTCCTTGACGGCCGGTATATAAGGAGCCCGGGAATGCGACCGAGTTTGAGTTTAATTTGGGAAAGCGACGAGTAAACATCGGAGCGAAAACTGCGACAAGAAGATTTGGAGTGCGATATAAGTGTTTGTGTACTAAGTGTTGTAACGTAAAGTGTGTACAATAAATCCTACTCTACTTCATCGGTTTAGAAGTGCATTTCAATCTAGATCCCACACCCCTAGAACGTAACATTTGGTGTCAGAAGTGGGATTGAAAATGCCGATTACTCCGCGAGAAGAAGAGAAGGAGGGGATGCAGACCCGAAGCCGCACCGCTGCTGGAGACTCTGCGGGCACCGCCGGAACGTCAGACACAGCGGTACCAGCTTCAAGGACGCCGGAGATAGACGTCAACGCCATTCTGATCCTCCTGAAAGAACAGGCTAGAAGGCAGGAGGAACAAGCCAAAATCCTGCAACGAGAGCTACGGGTTCAGCAGGAGGAACAAGCCAAAATCCTGCAACAAGAGCTACGGGTTCAGCAGGAGGAACAGACCAGAAGGCAGGAGGAACAGGCTAGAATTTTGCAGCAAGAGCTACGGGACCAGAAAGAAGTCCTCCGTGAGGTACACGAAGTAGCTGCAGAATGGAAAAAGGAGATGGCTGAGGTGCAAGACAAAATTGTGGGCGTTGAAATAAAAGTTGAAAACCACGAGAAGCGCCTCAATGGACTGAACGAAAAAGTGGAGGGCCAGGAGAATCGCCTCCAGAAGTTGGAGATCAAAGTGGCCAACAGCACCACCAGTGTATCAGGTGCACCAGCCACAGGAGGTGAAAAGTTAAAGGTACCTCCATTCGATGGTACCTCTTCGTGGGCCGCATACAAGCTCCAATTCGAGATGGTTGCCGAAGCGAATGGCTGGAGCAAGGACTATGCTAAAACGGCACTGAGTTTGGCGCTGCGGGACGAAGCTCTCACTGTCCTGGAAGCGTTAGGAAAGGAGAAGACATACGACCGTCTTCTTGAAGCTTTAGAGGCACGCTTCGGTGACAGCCATCTAGAGCACGTTTACAGAGCTCAGCTGAAGAATAGGACTCAGGGGCATAATGAGTCGTTACAAAAGTGGGCACTTGAGATAGAGAAGCTCGTCCGGAAGGCGTACCAAGGTTCCGCAGCGACTTTCATCGATGAAACGCTAGTACAGGCATTCATAGATGGGATTCGGGACTTTGAAGTGAGGGCTGCTGTACGGCTGGGACACCACGGGACCTTGAAGGATGCGCTCGCCCATGCCCTGGAGGTAGAAGCTGTACGCCAAGACTCAACAAAATCCTTTAGGGTGCGCGAAGTTGCGGCCAGGGAGCCGATTGCTCCACCTCGAGAAACTGGGCCTCGATGCTACAACTGCGGGGAAAGAGGACACATACAATCAGGCTGCCCAAAAA
This sequence comes from Pyrausta despicata, assembly GCA_963921415.1. Taxonomy (NCBI): domain Eukaryota; kingdom Metazoa; phylum Arthropoda; class Insecta; order Lepidoptera; family Crambidae; genus Pyrausta; species Pyrausta despicata. Next base: position 7,122,372 of record OY992853.1, read on the forward strand.
GATCTTGGAGGCAACGGGACTCGGACCGAACGGAGAGGCCAGCAAGCTCTGATAGTTCAGAGCGGCAGCAGCAGGAAAAACGAGTAAAAGCCAGGACTGAGGGACGAGTGCTGGCTGGTGGTCAAAATGTCCCAGTTATGATCTCGCAGGCGAACGACGGGAACAGTCTGGCTGTCAAAGGAGAAATTGGTGGAGTACCATGTCACCTTACTATTGACACCGGAGCTTCTCGGACCGTGATCAGTTCTCGACTGCTGAAACACCTGTCCAGGGATCATCTAGTCCGACCAATGCATCTTCAGCTGCAAACGGCTACCGGCCAGTACATCTCCGTCCAGGGGGAGCAGGAAGTGTCAGTGAAGATTGGAGAAAAGAAGTACTGGCACAAAGTCATCATTGCTAACATCGTAGATGACTGCATTATTGGTCTTGACTTTATGAGGAAGTACGAGTGTAAGATCGACATGAAAGGAGGCGTGCTGAAATTTGGGGCTTATGAAGTTCCTATGGAAGGTGGAGTGAGTGGACATGTCTTCTGCGCTAGAAGGACTACACTTCAACCGAGATCGCAAGCCCTAGTTCCGGTGACATTGCCGCACGGTGCGAGACAAGGATCTCATTCCTGCGTGTTAATAGAGAAAATGGACGGCAGTAAACCATGGATGCCAGCTCGCACAGTGGTAACGACGTCATCTGCAGCATTTATAAGGGTGCTAAATCTAAGTGACACTCAACACGTCATAAGTAAAGGAACCCTTATGGGAACATGCGAGGCAATCTCTTGGATACGGAGTTGCCATGGGTCGAAGGAGAACAAGTTACAAGAAGAAGTTGTGGAAATTGGAAAGTTATTGGAAAACTGCCAAAATGATCTCACAAAGGAAGAACTTCTTAAGGCACGTAATTTGCTAAAGCGCTATAGGAGCGTCTTCTCTGCACATGACAGTGATATCGGGAGAACTGGAGTAGTGCAGCACGAGATCGACACCGGAGATGTCATGCCTATTCGACAACGACAGCGGCGAGTTCCAGTAGCTCGAGAGAAGGAAGTGGAAGACATGATCAAGGAAATGAGGAGAGATAAAGTGATAGAACCGTCGACAAGTCCTTGGTGTTCTCCAGTAGTCTTGGTGAAAAAGAAGGATGGAACCATGAGATTTTGCGTAGACTATCGTCGACTCAACGATGTGACTAAGAAAGACAGTTATCCATTGCCTAGGATAGATGACACTTTGGACACTCTGCATGGAATGAAATGGTTTTCCACGTTGGATTTGAAAAGTGGCTATTGGCAAGTGGAAATAAAAGACAAGGACAAAGAGAAAACAGCCTTTTCAACCGGTGAAGGACTTTGGCAGTTTAATGTAATGCCGTTTGGATTGTGCAACGCACCAGCAACGTTTGAGCGGTTGATGGAGCAAATACTGGCTGGTCTCCTGGGTGATACGTGCCTAGTGTATCTGGATGACATCATAATTGTAGGCAAAGATTTTGATGACCACCTCAAGAAGCTGGAACAAGTTTTGTCCAAGTTGCGCGATGCTAACTTAAAACTAAGTCCGAAGAAATGCTCATTCTTCAAGCGCAAGGTTAACTACTTGGGACATGTGATTTCATCAGATGGCATCCAGACAGACCCTGTGAAGATAAGTGCAGTTAAGGACTGGCCGACACCGAAAGACAAGACAGCAGTACGTGCCTTCTTGGGACTTTGCTCGTACTACCGACGATTTGTAAAGAACTTCTCAGATATAGCAAAGCCTTTGCACCAGCTGACAGAAGAGAAAAGACAATTCAACTGGGATGATCAGTGTGCAGCAGCTTTCTCAGACCTCAAACAGAGACTTTGTGAAACACCGATTTTGGGATATCCAGACCCAGAGAACGAGTTTGTTGTTGACACTGATGCAAGCAATACTGGCATTGGAGGAGTCTTGTCACAGAAGAAGGGTGATCAGGAAGTTGTGATCGCCTATTTTAGCAAGTCGCTATCGAAGCCGGAGAGAAACTACTGCGTCACTAGGAGAGAATTGCTGGCAGTCGTCAAAACTCTGCAGCATTTTAGTAAATACCTGCTTGGACGCAAGTTCCGAATAAGGACTGACCACGCTGCTCTAAAGTGGTTGTTAGAGTTTAAGAACCCTGAGGGTCAGGTGGCACGCTGGATCGAACAACTGCAGGAATATGACTTTGTCATCGAACATCGCAGTGGAAAGTCACATGGCAACGCAGATGCCCTCTCTCGAAGACCTTGTCCTGATGATTGCAAACACTGTTTAAGGCAAGAGGGTAAGGACTGCGTGAAGATGTTGAGGACAGACACTGTTAGCGAAGAATGGAGTGATGAAGCAATGCAAGAAGCACAACAGGAAGATTGCGATGTAAAGCCCATTTACGATTGGATCAACGCTGGGGCGCCCAAACCAAGATGGTGTGAGGTAGCTCCGATGAGTACCGTGACAAAGAGCTACTGGGCGCAATGGGAAAGTCTGGTTATGCACAATGGCGTACTGTGCAGGAAATGGGAGTCAGAAAACGGAAAGGATGCTCATCTTCAAGTGGTTGTACCAAGAAAGAGAGTTAGCGATGTTTTAAGATCCTTTCACGACGGCGCTTCCGGTGGACACCTAGGAGTAAAAAGGACTCTGATGAAGATTCGGCAACGTTTTTACTGGATAAACTGTCGGGACGACGTGGAAGACTGGTGTAGGAAATGTACTAGCTGTTCGTCAGTTAAGGGACCACAAACACGTAGTAGAGGTGCGCTTAAAGTTTACAACGTGGGAGCGCCTTGGGAAAGAATTGCTTTAGACGTCGCAGGCCCGTTCCCGACCTCTGACCGTGGAAACAAGTACATCCTGGTGGTCATGGACTATTTCACCAAATGGCCTGAGGTATTTGCCATTCCGAATCAAGAGGCAGTTACAGTAGCGGAAACTGTAGTGACTGAAGTGTTTTGTCGGTATGGTGTGCCTCTTGAGATCCACAGTGATCAGGGAAGAAATTTTGAGTCTCTGGTGTTTCAGGAGACTTGCCGAGTCATGGGAATTCATAAAACTCGGACCACGGCCTATCACCCACAGTCAGACGGAATGGTTGAGAGATTCAATCAGACTCTGGAACGACATTTGGCCAAAGTAGTTGACAACCATCAAAAGGATTGGGACAGGCATATTCCGCTCTTTTTAATGGCATATCGGACAGCAGTTCATGAAAGCACGGCCGTAACTCCTGCGTGTGCTAATTTTGGAAGAGAACTACGTTTACCTGCAGACCTTCTGACCGGACGTCCTCCAGATGCACCAAAGACGGTTTCGGAGTATGCAAGTGAACTGCGAAACCGGCTTGATGATGTTCACAGGCATGTTCGTGAACATGGATTGCAGGCCAGCGAGAAGGTGAAGACCAGATACGACCGGAAGTCTAACCAGACGAGGTTTGAGGAAGGATCATTCGTGTGGCTACATAACCCTATGCGTCGAAAAGGAAAGTCACCGAAATTGTCGCCGAGTTGGGAAGGGCCGTACAAAGTAGTCACAAGGATCAACGACGTCACTTATCGGATACAGCGCAACGCACGTAGCCCCTGTAAGATTGTTCATGTTGATCGGTTGGCCAAGTACCATGGAACGAATGATGCTCGGGACGAGCATGTCTAAGGAGGGGGTAGTGTTACGCCGGTGGGCTAGTGCTAAAACTTTGATCGTGTTTTTCCGTGCCTTGGAGGCGTTTTCAGCAGGCTGAAATACCATTTCAGGCCGTTTCAGAGAGTGCTCTAACACATACTAGTTTATCGAAATTTCACCCAAGTTGCCGTTGTTTTCAGGCGCCTGAAACATGTTTTCAGTCCGTTTCAGGCCACCCTCTATCAGATGACGCCATAACCTGAAAACCCGTTTTCAGGCGTTTTCAGGACCCCTTATGGGCCTTTGAAGCCCACATCAGTATATGACGTAATTTTCAGTAGGAGTGAAAGAGATAGCACGATTAGAGAGAGGCAGCTATACTAAGAACATTCCAGAAAGGTGTGACAGAGACAGCACAAGACAGGGATAGCACTATGATGCCAAACATTCGAGAAAGGTCTAGGCTAGGCAAGACGGCATTTGGAAGGATCCCGAACAGTCTCTGGGTAGTCAACTGGGTAGTAGGTACCTACCGAATATTCGGGAGTCCTTGACGGCCGGTATATAAGGAGCCCGGGAATGCGACCGAGTTTGAGTTTAATTTGGGAAAGCGACGAGTAAACATCGGAGCGAAAACTGCGACAAGAAGATTTGGAGTGCGATATAAGTGTTTGTGTACTAAGTGTTGTAACGTAAAGTGTGTACAATAAATCCTACTCTACTTCATCGGTTTAGAAGTGCATTTCAATCTAGATCCCACACCCCTAGAACGTAACAATATTAGATCCTTAATCAGAACGATCAAGTACTTCGTCTAATCGAGTCTGAACGCACGGTATATTTGCCTCTACCCCAATTAATTAACGCAGAGGTGAAAAACCAGTGGACTGTTGAACCGTTGTATTTATAGACTGTTGCACCTTCCACAGTCCGTTCGGCCAACCTGATTGCTCGTCGCACATAGTGGTCAACATATTTGTTACTGTCGCAACGTATATTTCGACTTGCCCATTACTTCTGGGGGTACCGATAGTTATCGCGTGGTGTTCAATATTCAGTTCCCTAAACAAGGATCGAATTTGATTGGAGCTAAAGTTTGTTCCGCGATCAGTGACGATTAATGAAGGTTTACCAAATAATGTAATAGTTTCCCTGATGATTGGAATAAGTTCCTGTGTATTTAAAGTTTTTAGTGGCTTTAACAAACAAAATTTTGTAAAGCCATCGACAATAAGTAAAACATGTCTGTAACCTTCATTAGTTGTCATGAATGGGCCAGTACAATCTAAGTGAATTGTATGAAAAGGGATAGCAGTTTTGCCTATTGGATGAAGTAACCCTTGTTTTGGACCAGAGTGTCCTTTTCTCTCTGAACAAATTCGACAGTGTACAATATTTTTTTTTAACAAAAGCTGCCATTCCGGGAAACCAGAAATATTGTCGAATTTTATGTAGAACCTTATCAGGCCCCACATGACAGTTCTCGTCATGAAAAAGTCTTAAAAGGCTTAATCTATAACCTTCAGGTACAAACAATTTGGGCTCTACATCAACGTCTGTTTTGTAACGTAATAAATTATTTTTAATTAAGTATTGGTTTGGATCTACAAATAAAGTCTGTATGCCCACCCTTTTTTTACAAAATGAACAAAATTTATTGACAAATTCGCTACGGTTTTTTTCTTTTGAGTCATGACTGTTTGGTGGGGATTTACTCCGCATGTCATTCCTATGATAGCATTGCGCCTTGGTATGCCCCTGCTTCCCACACAAAAAGCATTTTGTTTCACGGTCCTCAATTTTTTGGCGTTTAGAATTACCTTGAACAGTAGGATCCCTTGAATCTTTATTGCTAACTTCCAATGGCCGCTTTCTAGTTTTAGTATACGAGGTAAAAAGTGAAATAAGATCTGAAGTTGTTTTGACGTTGCTATTGAAAGATGCCATCTGAACATTTACATCACTTATGCCACCACATAATTCTATCAGTTGTGCTTCAGTAAAAGCAATCTTCGTGTTCCGTAAAAGCCTAATCTTTTCCCTTGCATATTCGCACTAGGAATCTGCTGTTTCAGACGTGTACAAAGTAACTTTTTGCAATTTTTCGGAGAGATTCTTTTTCTCGGGATACAAAGCTGTTAACTCCGTACGAAGATTTTCCCAAGATCTACCTTCGGATGGCTCCCAGGTCTCAAACCATAGTAATGCAGACCCTTTAAGGGCCTTACCTGCCTTGGCCACAGTCGCGATGCTGCTCCAGCCAAACTCCTTCGCGAGGATCTCGATGTTGGTGCACCGGGACATGGCGCCGCAGTCACTTGTAGCTGGGTCGAAGATAGGCAGTACGATGTCATCTTCTTTGCTTTGAGACCCGGAGACAGCATCCTTAATTGCTCTCAGAAGATCTTGCAAGACGTTGACATCCATCCTGAAACTGTTTTGTCAAGATATTAATATTGTGTAGCTGGATTATATCCCACTTCTGATGTTAGAAAAATAAAGATAATGGCTATGAAAATCGTGAGATTAAGTACTAGTTTTTAGTGTATTTAGGGATAGGTAAGCTGTGGGTATGCCAATTGAATAAAATCTCCGAAATTATAGATATAATATAATATAATTTGCTAAAAGCTTGATGATTACATGCTATTTTTATGTAAGGAAATAACAAGCCCAATAAATATCTTGTTAATTATGAATGAATAATATTCCCAATCCACGGATATCTTCACCCCGCTAGGGGCGGTTCGGGTTCGAGCTCCAGCTCCTTCCCCGGGCTTCTTCTCATGGGCCTACTGGCCCACGGTGTTAGATGCCGCCTAGGCGGCCGTCTTGCGACGACAGGTCTATTACTTCTTCTTCGGCCAGAGCCGGCTGCACAGTCGCTGCGGGCTGCCCATCGGGTGAGACCCCGTTCGGGGAGGCCCGATGAACAGGGCAAGCTGACTGCGGCTGACTCTGGCTAGGGAGGGGAAGAGAGTAAGTTGAGAGGGGTCGGGATTGGGAAGTGGGTAGGTGGGAGGGCGGATTTAGGGAGCAGACTTGTCGTGGGGTTGGCATCTTGCTCGCCTGTGTAACCGTGGGCATGGGGGCTATGTTTTGTAGCCCGGGGTGCGGCCCGTGGTCCGCTGCTTTATACATCCGTCGGGATGTGCGGACCACGAATTCCTCCAGGGCCTCCATCTTGAGGTCCCTGTGTATAACGGCATTCTTGACATAGCGCCCGGCCCCCGTTATTATTCGGAGCGCTATGTTCTGCTGGGACTGGAGCTGACTAATAATAATATTTGCCCGGAACGGGCCTTTTATACAAAAATGTCACGGTACCGGTGGCGTCGACCAATCAAAAACAGCCTGTTCGGCCAATAGTAGTGCACTATTACGATCAGCCAATCAGAAACAAGGAACGTCAAAGCGGAACAAGGAAGTCAAATCAGTACTTTGTAAGATTAGGAAATATTGCTTTTAATCACTTAACATATTATATTTAATATTTTTAAATTGTTTCATGATTTATAACATTGATACAAAGTATTTTGAAACCTACCTATTCTTATTTTTAACAAGGTAATAAAGTAATATTTTACAATAATCTATCACATGCTTCAATTTAATTTCACCACATTGATAGTTCGACGCAGTGAGGTGTTAATGTACTAGTTCGACGAGACTGATTCCTGAGTCCCTTGAGATTTCCCAAATTGATATACCTACCTATAAAATATCAAGGTAATAATTGACTTAGAACAGCAGTCAAATAGCCACACACATAGTATAAGATCAAATGGAAATATACTTTTATTTTGGAAGCACACAAAGGTTAGTACTTATCACTTTTCTGCATCACACTCCAAAAAATGTCATTGAACTACAACACCAGTATAAATGTTGAATTACTCAGTTAACAAATATAGTACTGGAAAGACTCTGAATACGAGTCTCGATGAAAGATATCTAGCTTGCATACTCGATACTATCTCACATTGTTGATGACATTGTTTAAAGATCTAACTCATTGAAAGGAATGTTTTACAGACAAAAGCATTTCACTTGTGCAGACTCCTTTTGTTTTCGGAAATACTATCTAGGAATATTTGTTGCACTGTGAATTTATTAAACTTCGGTAGCTGAAACTCTACCTAAAGCCGGCTGTATCTGAACTGGCAGGTCGCCTGTTAATTTAATTTTGTGTAAGGAGACAACCTGATTTCGCAAAGTGAAAATACGCCGGAACTTTTGTAGCTCGGTAGATGTGACTATAATGCCTAAAATTTTACCTTGATGGATACTTACTTACTTAGTATGACACCAACTGATGATGAAGGTAAATAGGTATTTTAATAATGACGTATGCTGATATCGAAAAATTAATCTGAGAAAGAGATCTAAGCGGTAAGGTAATCCGTCTTGTCGCTTTTACTTTTAAAAGTCTAAACCGCAAACTAAACCTCGAAGCTTCGCCCACGTAGTATAACTCCAAAGAAAATCCTACCGTCATTTTTAGCTGACACGTACTTAAATTCTAGCACGTAGGCTCCGCTACGACTAAACGACTTACGACGATATCCGATGCATTTTAGTATCTTTAGTGCAGCCGCCGTGCGACTCAACACCTTAAGTGTTGAATTCTCCTCTTAACTGAGATGCCACATTCAAGAACATTGTCCTTTTAAGTGTGTAATAAAAGTAACTGCTTATTTAGTTTACCCTGTGACATGAAAGTAGTGAAGCGCTCTTAAGAATTTTCTTGCGTCTGGCGGTGCTTGATTAGAAGAACGCTAGTTTATTTTTAATGCACTATGTCAGTATAAAATAAAGTTAATAATATAGTTTAATATATTTTTTTGTAACAGGAAAAAATAATCCAAATACAAAAGTCGTTACACATGAAGCAGGGCTTCAGGTGCCTTAGCCCTTCCTCGCATCATTCACTCTTAAGTTAACCGAAAAGAACGCAACGTCATGAAATATGGAGGCACATTGAATAATAAATACGCCCTATATTGGATCCAGTAAACTGTCGTCATCTCGGCTCCCACGTAAGTGGATCGGTGTGTGGAACACAAAGAGACCCACGGCTTTGGGACTTATCGCCACGAACAAAGTTTTACTGCTTGATTATTAAGATAAGGGACCGCGTGAAAATATTTTATCCAGATCGCTTCGGTCGACGATAACTTGTGGCCTTAAGAGCCAGTAAAGGGGTAGTAAGAAAGGGGAGAGATTTTATTAAGATACTTTAAGATTGATTTTGATGAAGAGCAAAAAAAGCCTTTCCAAAGCCTTTTCGAATTGGTAAAACAAAAACAACTTCCCATCTCCAAAATAATAAAGTAGTACCGACGTATACAAATCTTAAATACAAACTTTTCTATAGAATGGCTCTTGTACAACTAAGGAAGTAAGATAATTCATTTCAAAGTTTCCAAAGCTTATCAAATATTTTAAAATTACAATTTCCATAACATTTTCGATATCAAGGAGTTTTGAAAACTTAAAAACGTCTATAAAGAAAGTTGGGAGCCTGGGTGGCGTCAGCGGGTCGGGGCATCGCAGCCATGGATTATCCGAAGGGAACGAGACCAAGACTTGGTCGAGAATTATACCTACCTACTTGCTTAAAGTGAAAATCTTGACTTTAAGATTGTTGTATTATAGTACAAGGTCAAAAAAATATGATGATTCTTCCACTTTCAAAAATTACATGCCTCCTGTTTGCTTCGATTTAGTCGGATAAAATGGAACGTCTATGAAGAGTGTAATAAGTTTACACGATATTTTTTTAACTTTAAATTAACAGAGCAATAGGTAACATTATTATGTAATGTAAAGTCTGATCCTATTAAAATGTTTTATCAAAGGTATTACTGATTCCTCACTCAACTAACCAACATAGCCAACACAAAATTAATAACTATACCGACACCTAATCATTAACAATTTCAAAAGATATCAAAACTATGTTCCGTGATCAAAACTTAGATACCTTAATATGCCTACTGTTTATCCTGTAGGCACGAATAGTTATATTTTTGCATTTTCAGAAAAAGAAACACAAAATATTTCGTAGAGTGCAACATGCGCAGCACATAAACGCGCTACAATCCTTTTATGGTAGCCGTTTCATTATTTCAGATTCCAATCCAGTCGAAGCCCTGCAGAGAATTTCGTTCAGTTCTAGCTATCAACTGACCCGCTGCGATATTAAAAATGTTGTTCCAATGCTACAAAGCAATGGGTAGAAAAAATAATAGCGGAGCTTTTACTTGGGGCGCATTTTCCCGGCGTTTCGGTGCATTTGCCGTAGTGGCATGAAAGGCAAATGGATTAGCGGCTTTTAACAGGCAGCCCCTGGCCACCGCATTAGATATTACGCTATATGAGAACGCTTACCGCAACTCGGACATGTTTTGAAATCATCCAGCCATGGAGCTGGATTATTGGTATGTATTTTACTTAGGACTCTGCTTTTGGATTATGCAGAATATCGTAGAAACGAAAACACGGGCTAGGCACTTTTAAAAATAAATGAATCACATCCCGGCGCTGACTATGAAAGATACTCTCGGTTATTTAAAAAATGACGAACATATGTTTTACCTTTTGTAATTTCCTTTTTGCGTCTGAAGTCTGAAATAAAATTGGCTTAAACTTTGAAGTAGGTACGTAAATAGTAAATCTGCAATGCTGGCGCTAAAGAAATTCAGACAAAAGATTTCCAAAGAAAAGTTCGACAGAACCATAATCTTATTATCAAATCTACATGACACTAAATACTGTAGCTGTAAATAAGATGACTCATGCACTATTTACAAAATAACACACTAGTTACGAACTGGAAGTCCAGTATAACATTGAAATGGTGTGCAAGCAAACTATAGCACGGTTTGTCGCGCGGCACATATCCGCAAAACTATGTTAAACTTTGTCCATCCCGGGGGGCTCATAAAGCACGAAATTAAAATCTATAGGAGACCGGGGCCTGCAATTACGGCTATTACAAAAGTGCGCTTAAGTGCACAAATTGAGTGCACCGGGTCCGAAACCCATGCGGGTCTAACTTAAACACAAAGTTAGATACTCGGCAGTGGGATGCACTTTTATTCATATTATACGTTTTCGTTTGATTTTCTGATATATTAGTTATTCTTAGGCAGTTAGTATTTTTGCCCTACAGCAGGAGTCAAACAAAGCAGCTTTAGACGTTCTGTATTTGTAAAATTCGCTACAGATGAGGGGTCGGAGCTTTCGCCAAGAGAAGAGAAAAACTGTTGGAGATATATCAAGTTTTTAAAGGCTCTTGATACTAAAATGACATCTTTCTATAGCCCCCGTGTTTGAGCTCGACTACAGGTCGTTTATTCGATATCGTGATCAATTTTGACTGAGGTTTAGAATCGACTTTTAGTAGAACACTAGCGGACGTTGTCCTCATGTCAGATATAGGCAAGTTTTTGGCAAAAACTGTTTATCTGTCAAAATTGTTGTGATATGAACCTTAATGCATTTTAATTGTCACTACATTGTTAGCGAGTACTCCTTACTAATATACTGAAGGCTAATTTACGAGACCTTAGCTGCCCTAAAAAGGTTTTTCGGTACGGTACTCATCAAATACTTATTTAAAAATTAACAAGCGACATGGAATTGAAACATTTGATGCAGGAACGCCGTTCACAAAATTCGTCTAACCGCTTTAATTATTATTAGATATAGATATTAGTTTCAATAGCACTGTCAATTTAATAATAAAAAATTAAAATAATAAACATGTCTCCGCCTGTGATCCGCGATGTATCAATCAAAGGCAACAAAAATATTTGATAATTTACTCATAAACAACCTCATATCCCAAAGTACCCTTGCATTGTAATGCACTTAAGACAAACAGATTAGCAGATTCAGCTGACGATTTTGACAATTTTACGTTATACCAAACTTTATCCCAAAAAAGCGAACCATATACGTATCTCAGAGTTAATACACAGCTCTCATAATTGATGGAGGAAGAACAATGGCCCACATTGTTTAGGAACTGCAAGGCCGCAATCACTGGAGTTGCATCCAGCTACAATTTGCGTGATGCATAAAAGCTACTTCGCTCCCTTTCTCAGATATACAGCTAACAAGCATAGGTGGATGAGTACAGCCTACGAAATCTTCGTTGGCAAAAAAAACTATGAAGGATTGAGTTTGAATCTTTTTTAAACAACTTTTAAAATTCTCTTAGTATTTTGTCACAGTATACGAGTAACATGATAGAGCTTAACTATGGATGTATTTCATATTTCACAATATTTTGTTTAAAAAACGCTCAATACATTAGGCTGTTGCCCGTTTCTTACCATACCTATATTCGTCGATTAATTTTTATATTTATGTACTTGCTTTTATATTTATAAAGTAATTATATTTCTACCCGAGTAAGCTGATCTTAACCAGCTATGTATCAAACCCGGCTATGCTACTGTAGATAATGTGCCCAATTTATCTTGTATTCAACCACAACTTCGGCTAGTAAGGTCTAAGTGTCTCAAATAAACTAGCCGGTGGGTTCCACCTCTAGTTTATTCAGAAACTAATTTTACGCCCATCAGGATAGTAATTTGAAACGATAAGTATTTCCTTTGAGACCGTCAGATTATTCTGTAATTTATTTAGGGCTTACTTAGAAGTTAATCACGCGGCGCTAATTTTAAGGTGGATTAAGCTAAGTTAATTATGAGAATTGTGATAATGATATAATTATTTTTTCTGGGCAACGTTCAACATCAGGTTTTTATGGGATCGTAACTAGTCTTAAGGGACTTTAAAATTAAATGAATTGTTATTGTTATATTTATTGAAAGAAATGAATTTGCAAATAATATCAGAACGCAAAATTAAATGTCAGCTACCCAGAACGTGGGTAGAATCGGAACAAGTTGGTGTCGCATGCGTGACACCGCACCGCTTATGTAAGGTAGCCTTCTCCATTAACATATGTATTACTAATGTACATATCGAGCAATATGTTTTTTATCCATCAACAGATCTATATCAAATTAGAGTTACATTATGCAGCCTTGCACTGCTCCAGTTCTGGGAAAGAATACTAGAACATAATTGTAGTAAGCGTCAATTTTAGATTAAAACTTTGGAAAAATAAAATCCGTTACGTACAATGCGTCCGATGATGGCCTGTGGACGCTTACCTTACACTGCACACTCGAGAAAGACGCGCATGATTTTTTTACTTTTAACACTGGTTTTACCTTTTCTACTCATCTCATTCTGACGATATTTTGCACTTGCGTCGTTTTAATCCGAACGGCGCGGCGTTCTTGTGAAATGCCTCACACTTCTCCGCTGAGCCTTGTTACACATTTTCGCACCACTCATTTTCCTCGATCATCTCCAGTGGAAGAGCAGCCTAATACGCCATTTCTTGTGTTGTGCTCTGCAGCTACGCCACCGTATATTTTTTTATATTGATATAACCCATTTATACGTACAGCTAACGGACATGACGTACATGTATTATTTGTGAATGTACGACTTTTAATTTGAAAGATAAAATTAAATAAATATGGCGTTGCTGCAGAGAATTCTCTGTAGCCACGCCACCTGTAATCAATATTTGTAGATACAATTTCAGCTATTTCTCTGAAGGTATGTAATGTACGAACGCTGTGAATTGTGTACAAATGATAAGTATGAATAAATATGGTTATTTTAATGTTTAATTCTTAACTCGCAAATTGCCTCTTATATTTTTTTAGCTATGACTTAAGATTAACAGGAAAATTAAAACCAAACAAATTTCATAAATGTAAGTTATTTATTATAACATTTTAAGTGCTCACCAAAATATTTTTATACCCTAAGACTAAGTACCATGTAAAATAAAGTATATAGTAACTTAATATAACTATTGGTTCCTATAAGTAATTGATTATTCTTAAGTGCAAATTAAACTTATAACCTATAATTATAAAACTTTTTTTGTTACTATGACTGATTGAACTATTGTGTTCCTAAAGGTGTTATTAATTATTCTTAAGTACAAATTATTTTTTAATATAATACTTAATTATTATTTTTACTTCATAAACCAATAATCTAGTAACTTCTTTTGGGGTAAGCAATATTATATTCTACAGTTAGTTTTGCCTCAGCTAAGCTAAAAACTAAATTAGCCTTATTTCTAAAATATTACAAGCAACACAAGCGTTTATCCCTATTGGCAGATATATCGAATTTGATGGAACTAATATAAGTGCATTTCTGGTAAGCATAAACACAAGCCTATATAAATCCATTTAACAAGGGTTACAAATATTTGACCTTTATAATAACAAAGAAAAATTGTTAAAAAAATATGTTAGTATTTTTTGACATATTTTCTTATAATAAATTAAAATTCTAAACTTAGTAAATTAAAAAAAAGTTCTAGTCAAATAGACCCATGAAAATATATATATAAATGGGAATTGATGTTTGTACTTTTTTTAACGCGAATCACTTTCCTAATCATGTCGTCATAACATTCCCATTCTGAATTACGACGGTAACAATATGTTTTATAATGACCCAGTCCTCCATTTTCATTTGAAGTATAACCTATTACTGCTCCAAGTTTAAAAATTTTGTCAACAAGTAACAGTTCTAAAGGAACATCGTCCAGAAATATATCTAAATCCAATTCGAAAAATATGAAATTGTCTGAAATTAAATATTTTGTAGATACTTTTCCATTACAAGCTTTTACTTTACAATCAGTTATTGTTACATCTTCAATCATAGATGTTGCTGAATTGTTTAGTGAACTCACACCATAGTCAGATAATGTAAGCAAATTTAATGGTAGAATACAACATTTTCTGGTATCCGTTTTTTCGCAGACTGAACAAGTTTTTGACACAATTGCACTGAAAATTTCATCATATAGAATTTTTTCTATCACAAAAGTTACGTTACAACCGCAATCAATTACTTCTAGATTTCCTTGAACTGACAATTCGTAATAATTTTTAAGAATTTCGGTTCTCATTTTTAATAGATTAACTGAAACATCTTTATGTCGCAATGCACTAACCAAGTTAGAAAAAGGCTTATGTAATGAACTTATAAACATTGAAATGTTAGCGTAGTCGGTACAAATTACCACCAAAGCAGTGAGTACAGCATCGAACGCACAAGTGTTGTTAACCACAACTTCGTTAATACCAGAAGAACAAATGTTACCATTTGGCAATGTCTCTATTTTATTTGCGTTTACTTTAGGTTTGACTTTGTCAATCAAGGGTATGTGTTTTTGATTCTCTGTTTTATTCCGCCAGTTTTCTTCAAGTTTAGGATTTTTAGTAAAAACTGATTCTTTAGTAAAATCATCTTTGTTATTAGTCTTGTCAGTAATAATTTCCGAATCAGTTTTAGTGTTATTATCAGTTTTTATGTTATCAAAGCAACTTGAGAGGGCTAATTTTATTTCCCCCGATAAGTATTCCGTATGTTGCATTATAAAATCGTCTACTCTCATTGTGCCACTGTGACTTCGTAAAAGTAACTTTTTTGTATTTTTAAAGTAGCTTTCTACATTACTACTACTTGGAACATTATCTAAAGAGCATTGAACATACGGACACATAATGTTCGACCATAGTGGTAATTTAAATATAAGTTTGCGGAAGCTATCTATAAATCTTGGTAAGTAATACATATTTTCAAAACCTGTGTTTTCACTTAAATCACTACATATTACCTCGAAGTCAACAATTTCATTAAACCAAGTTATAATACTGCCTTCAATAACCAAATTGTCCTCTTCAACTATACTGTCTTCTTGGGGAGTACCGTCTGTTATATCAACGTCTAGAGCTAAATATATCTCATCTTTATCTCGTAAGTCTTTTAATTCCGCTTTGGCTGAATCGCATTTGCTTATGGTCCCGTCCATTAAGTTTCTGTCGTATTTATGAAGTGCTACAATAATTAAGTTTTTAATAATTGCCTTAGCTGTTACATAACTTCTACACGATTTCAAACACAATAAATATCTCACATAGAAATGTTTAACACGCTTATCTACGAATTTAAAACATTGTAGACCATATAAAATTTTTGCGAAATGCGAGGTATCCAGTCTTACTAAACACGTAAGATTGCAGCGTGCTTGCAATTCTAAAACTTCGTAACAATGGTTTAAATATTGCCGTGTAGTTGTAAAATTTGTGAACGCGTTTACAATAGCTCCTATTAAAGCCGCTGAGTCATCGCATATAACTTGTGTTGGCCGCATCATTGTACCAATCCATTTTCTTAGCCATTGGTATATATTATCCATTGTCTGAGTGGCCGAAATCATTTGCGCAAGAGGGACAGAACTGTTTTTCAACTTTAAAATAATCACATAAAAAAACAAATGTTTACTTTCGTATATATTCAAGGGGTCAGAAGGAGGAGTCATTTTTTTGAAAATCGATCCAGTAGCGTCAATACTTAAGATAGCCTGTGAGTGTGAAGAATGCTGTTTATATAACTGCAATTGTAGCTCGGTCCAATAATGTACAAAAAAGGGATGTATCGATACAGCTCTAATTACGTCTTTAAACGGATATGTAAAGGACATTATCCACAAGGACAATATAACAATCTTATGAAAACGTTTCTTACTCTCGTTTCGATATTTTATATTTTGAAGGGATTTTAAATTTGGACTAAATGGTGGATCCCGCGCCTCATTCTGCATTGATATATTCGCTAATTTATTTCTTAATACAATCGGGTACTGATTTTGTAACTGCGGAATTAATTGTTTTTTTTTATGGGCTGTCAATTTATTTTTAACTTGAGAACTGTGAATCAAATCCTTGTCAACTCCATTAAACGAACATTGGAGTAAAATATTTCTGTCATTTCTTCTTGTAATGATAAGTATTTTGCCATTACATACTTTACAGGTACCTCTGCATGTTACATGATAATCGTCGGTAACAGAATTATTTTTGAAGTTCCAAATGCATTTATTAGTAGTGCGTTGCCAAATCCACTCCTGAAAGATACTCGTCCATTTGGATTTAGGCATGTATCTTCTACTTTGATATTTGATTGCAGGTTTTTTTGGATCGTTCCTCTTTGAAATTCGCAACTCAGGCTTCACTTCATGCCACAAATCTAACCCAATTTCAAAAGATTCTGAATCAATATTTTTGATGCTTTCGTCACTGGAGCTTGCATCTTCTTTTATATTATTCGAATCGATACTGCTGCTGCTACTTTCTTCATGTTTAAAATCACGAAAAAAATCCATAAAATGTCTTTTTACAGAAAGATATAAAGCTTTTGGTGTCATACGATATGACAAATCCTTGGCCACATCTTTGTAAACGCTGGACTCACTGGACGGAAAGTTTTTAAGACTATGAAATAACTCTTTGTATTTAAGAAACGCGTCCTTTTGTTCCTCAAGACACACTGACACAATTTTTTTACGTTTCGTGGTCATTTTACTTTTTACTTTACCAAAAACTCAGACTTTAAACAAGCAGGAGAAACAACTTAAAGTAAAGTAAATTATTTGCAATAATTTTCACAACTACCGTCATATTATCTATTTTTTGTAAACGTAATTATTTTGTTATAATGCGCTTAAAAAAATAAAACGTTTTCTCATTAAAATACAGGTGACGTAGTCAAACTAACTGTCATTAATTATTATTTTAAATTCAAAATTATATTTTTTAATTATTATAAATACTAGCCAGTATCCTATTTTGATATAAAAATTTAAATAGTTTCAATGTAAAATATTACAATTAAATAAATAACATACCATTTAATAATAATGCTTTTAAGGAAATGAGGTAGTTTTCCTATGTGAAACATCCGAACATGAAACACAATATCTACCTCATACAATGTCAAGTGACATAAATTTTATAACGTCTACAACACACATGTTTAGCAATAAATCACACGCTGATGTAATAATTTTTGTTATGTATATTAGTTATGATTATTACCTTGATGTCGTAGTAGTACAGGTGCCCTACCAGAGTGCAATAGGTCCCGGGTTCGATTCCCGGTCGGGTCAATTTGGGAAACGAATTTTTCTACGTTTGCTCGGGTCTGGGTGTTATAGTACCTCCGTAGGTTCTGAATTCCATAACACAAGCGCTTAAGCGAAGTAATTAGAGTTAGATCAATGAATGTGTGTCTGATATTTATATTTCATAGTAATATGTTTATGGCACTTTTAGGATACCATAGTTATATATAGTTTTTTACATGGTACTTAGTCTTAGGGTATAAAAATATTTTGGTGAGCACTTAAAATGTTATAATAAATAACTTACATTTATGAAATTTGTTTGGTTTTAATTTTCCTGTTAATCTTAAGTCATAGCTAAAAAATATAAGAGGCAATTTGCGAGTTAAGAATTAAACATTAGAATAACCATATTTATTCATACTTATCATTTGTACACAATACACAGCGTTCGTACATTACATACCTTCAGAGAAATAGCTGAAATTGTATCTACAAATATTGATTACAGGTGGCGTGGCTACAGAGAATTCTCTGCAGCAACGCCATATTTATTTAATTTTATCTTTCAAATTAAAAGTCGTACATTCACAAATAATACATGTACGTCATGTCCGTTAGCTGTACGTATAAATGGGTTATATCAATATAAAAAAATATACGGTGGCGTAGCTGCAGAGCACAACACCATTTCTTCGCGCGTGCTCATCCCGTCCCTACGTAATAGAGTCATCAAACATTCAAACGGAAACAAAAAGCAGATCCTGAGTGGAATACGACACCTCGATCTCGTATTGTGATTTGACTGCGCGACTTAGATAGGTGGAGTCATTTGCAAACACTGCCAACACGTGACACGGAACCTTTGTCAAACACAGTAGTACGAGTAAGTCATACTCTACATTGGTATGAGACAACATTTTATTTGCCTATGATTGTGTAGGATGTCCCAGTAGTTTTAAATTAATAACATTATATGAACATATTATAATGTAGGTACATTATTATAATCTGATTTCAATACATAACTCAGCGGCTTCACCCGAATTCGGTTCTCTAATATATTATATGTTCTTCAGCGATAATTTGGAATTCTAATGGTAAAAGATTTTTTAAAGCGATCCAGAAGCTTCGGAGCCTATTCAATTCAAACAAACAATCAAGCTATTCCTCTTTTTAATATTAGTGTAGATTAGATTTAAAAGTTAAAAAATAGTTCAGTTTTAAACGAATTACCGGTACCTGAACGGAAATGGAGCCGTGATATTAACCGTATCCGTCACAGTTAATTGCCGGCCCTAAATCGCCACGTGAAAGGAGTTTCACAGTGAGTAAGAGCGGTCTTTTACAACAGTCGGCAGACTCGCCCGTCGATATTATATCTAGTATCTACCTCCTAGTTGATGTAAAGACTTAGTGGCTCGACGCTGCGACCGCCTCGACGCGCACAAACTGAATTAGGGACGTTTTTCTTCATTTTATATCTCTCACCCTCTAAGGAGCGGCGAAGTGTTGAATTATTGGACTTACTTTATTTTATAAAACGATTTCTTCACCTCGACGAGGGATTTCTGTTTACTTTTCCACAAAACCTCGCTACCGTGCTTCATGTTCAATTGATAAGAACCGATAGTAAGTCAACTTTCCATTCACCTTTTTGTATTAAGAATGACGCGTTCCGGATTATGGGGAAACCTGTTGTGAGCTATTATAGTGGAAACCCTAAGAAAGTGATAGCATTATTTATTAAAAAATGATTTTATAAAGATTTTAGCGCACACAAGTGCTATTAGAACGCTTAATACTCGTAGTTATTATGTAGTTAGAAGCGTTGTTGTTTGGTCATCTAAAATACATTAAGACCGATTAGTTATAAGTTCACTTTCATCTCAGAATTTAAAAAAAACGCTTAGTATCCTTTATTTATATACAAACTACGAAAATGCTCGAAAAATTGTTGATTCGCTTGCACCACTGTATTTTGATAAAGTACCTCACTATCACGTTCTTAAAATTCTAATATGACATACTTTTAGTATAAGCGTGTTTTGCCATTAGCCATTATAAATATCAACTATTATCAGTCACTTAATGATACCCATGAATATCGCTTTATCGCGAATCGAATATAACGGATCAAAACACCATTATGATAGGCGTAATATTTTTCGCATTTGGGGTACATTTCTGTAAAAGAAACGTGTTATATAAATTTATGTACTCGTATAGCTGTACTCATTTAATTTCATTTCAATTTTATTTATTTGCTCAAGTGTAAAATGAAACACTTTTTTGATCTTGTAACTTAGGTATCCTCGCAATTCGGGTAAAGCAAAATACTTAAAGTTACTCAATAATACTAACTAATTATTATTTTTTAGTTATGGAAGTGAGTTTTCGGGTGCAGTACCTCTCAATTGGTAAATAAAGAGACTTGACTTTTTATTGTTGCTAAATAATTTAATTAGTTCGGCAAAGTAGGACAGAATGAAATCCCCAGTATATTCCCTTAACCAAGTAATCCTAACAAAAACTTCGAGCGCAAATAACAGCCAGTAAGAAGGGATGTTAATATTACATGCTTGTAAATCGTGCGTTTTTTCCACCGTGTGTAATTCTTGTGTTTCCTTTTCATTAAGCCAAATAGGGTGGCCAATTTAAAGTAAATAGGTAGACATTGTTCCATGTTTGTGCAGTTTTGAAGTCTAGTTGATTAGGGCTGATTTAAATAGTCGTGAGACGTGAGTTTGGGACTCTTAGCGACTCTTAAAACTCAGGCCTAATTTAATTAAATTAATTACAATTAATTCAAGTAATAACTTACCTAATTTGCATTATTTTTTAAATAAACTACATTAATTGTTGCATCAAATACTTTCCTTTTTTAAACACCACTGTGAACGATTGGTCTTTTATGTTTTTTTAAATTTTATTTTTGAGCTAAATTAATAATTAAGCATTTACTGTATCTTCTGGATGATTCGCACTAAAGTTTGTATTGGCACCTGTAATTTCAGATGTAAAGATATTGTGCACTTACTAAATATTTAATAAACAATATTTAGAACATAACATAATATCTTATTTCAAATGCATGTGTTAGGATAATATCCAAACTAAAAAACCTAAACATCAGTTTTACAATAAACACCAGTGCACCGAACCGAGTGGCTCCCAATAAAATTTCAGGCTCAAAAATTCGATTTATACGCTATAAGCTCTTCATTCATATCTACTGATTTTTTACAAAAGTATCTAGGCTAAAATAATAAGTTCATAAAATACACGACTTATGGGCACCGTAGTCTTGTACGCACAATATTGCAGGCTTCCCATAAACAGGCGAAGGTGCCTACTAGACGCAGAGTTACGCTACTGCCTAGTAGAGTAATGAGACTCGGGGAAATATTATAGGCTTAATGTAATGAAAGTCTAGAAATCTCTAGTAACGCAGTTTAATAAGTTTAGCGTGCGTCTTAATATAAATCTTGTATACATTGATGTGCGAAAATGCATAAAAAATACGTTATAGGTAATGTAACACTTCTGGGCTTCTGACAAAGTCAAAAGTTGTAATTCGGTGACATAAATTTACTTCGTATGAACAATGTATGGAATCGACATTTACGCTTAGCTGGAGTCCTCGACTTATTGACATGTATTTTTGTCTCAGACGAAACTTATGTGCGATATCTATTTGATACTAAGGAAGGAACTAACCAACAAATTGTTACATCATAAAAATTGTAACAAAGCATTCTGTAGCACTTTTTATCTTTGTAAAACGCTAACAGAGCATTTGTTTGTTTGTTATTTCCATAAAACTGAATCTGTTATTATTCGAATGAACTGTACCGTGAACAAAAGCGGAACTGAGACCGCACATGCCCTATCTACAAAGAGATGATGATTTAGTGCCTACCCTTAATTAATTATTTTAAAGAACTTTCAAGCTTTTAACAAATCAGAATAAAATGATGATTGGCGCTTTCCAATTCACCTACAACAACAAGGATAAAAAAACCGACATAAGCCATAATAGAGCTGGAGAGCTTCAACGGCTAAACGGATTTTAACCATCCCAGATAAAAACCACCGTGATTAAATTATTCAATAAAAAACACACTTGAATCGTCCCATCCGTTCGGGAGATACAATGCCATAGACAGACACACACAAACATACAAACAAAAAATAGAATAAGGATCAAAGTTATCTTCAGTTATTCACCTCTCTTCTTCGTCGAGGGTCAAAAAAACATCAGCGGACACAAAGCTATAGCTACTGTAAAAGGTTTTGATTCTAGCCATCCAAACTTCCGCAATCTAATTTCAAATACGTGTAGGTAGATAAATTCGTTTTAAACAGACAGTAATAAACATTCTAGTGAACACAGAGTTAAAATCTAATTTAACTTCGAAACTTTCATATTGCGCCCTGAAAAATCTAACCGCACTTTATGAAAAATGTTTTCGAAATATACGAAACCCAAAAAGACTCTTGCATCTGTACTAAAATAGTTACGTGGAACAGACCAACTCTGGAGGTGGAATTACTCTTCACACTCCATATCTCACTTTTATTTTGCTGCTGAACGCAATGGCAATGTTTTAACGGGTTTTTATGCCGAATATAGCGGAAATAAGGAAGCGTGGGGGAGAATTAAAACTAATGGAACGGTTAATTTCTCATGAGAATAAAGCTGGCTGCTGCTACCGCGTTTCACGCCCCTACTCTCAGTACCTTTAACTCCTGATCGCACTATTTTTTCACCTTTTAAGCGAAGTTACGCCGAAACGAGCGTTGTGACTTCACCGCTAATGTGACTTCATTTGTTTTAATGCAACAGTTACCTACTTAAGTGGGTCACTGGTTACATAATGGTTTTACGAAGGGCGTTGCGTTTACGAAGTACGGTACTTAATTAAAATATTTATTTGTACTAAGTCTTTTGACTTTAAAGGACTTAATAACGAAATGTGAAAAGGTCGTTATAAAATCGTCGTTACCCACATTAGAAAGATTGTACGTTTTTCCATCTCACTAATCTAATAATAGGAAGGTAATAGATCGCAATAATTGGCTGCATTCCTCTCACATCGGTATTTCGGCGTAACGTAGATACTAGGAACTAACAACTTACTCGAAAGTGAAGTAGAATCGGCTGAATAGCTGCATTGAACTTCCACAATGCACTCAATGGCAGTACAAGACGTCCCCTGTCCTGCACCCAGTTACATTCCTTTAGTATTGACCAAATCGGCAATTTCAGTCTTAGTATGTACAAAAGTGTTTTCGAGACTGAACTGATATTTGTGAAATGCAAGGAGTGTCGTCGACTATTGTATCATTAGCACCATCTATTCGCTTCGACAGTTCTACAAATACTTCCCCTTTATAAAGCAACTTGCTTCGCACCAGCGGCTTCGCACGCGTAGATATTGGTCTTCTAATATTGGTCTTGACGACCACTTTGGTGTAATGGTTAAAAAGTTGACTATTAACCAAGAGGTCGCGGGTTCGATCCCCGCACTGTACAAACATTTGTGTGCATGAACATGTCTGTTTGTCTGAACTTGTCTGGGTGTTATATGTATTTATTTAAGTTTATTTGTTATACCACTGTTGATTCTGATATCTGGAACACAAGTGCTTTAGCTACTTACCACGTAGTCAGATGTGATGTTGTTGTTGTATGTAATAATATTAAGCATGTTATTATTATAATTATGTTAACCTTCCTCGTGCATAAAAATCTACGTATTAAAAACAAACGGCAACAAAATCCGTTGAATAGTTTCAAAGTTCTAACTGAGCATACAATACTACAGACATAGGGACTATGTACTGAAGCTGTGGTCTTGTCGTTATAATGAAGTAGGTCGAACGCTGGAATACTGATATAGGCTCTTTAATAACTGTGAAAATCTATGAGTTAGTTACCGAAGTATTGCTTATATAGAAGGTGCTGTTTCATGGGGTTGGAAGTGGTTATCCAGTGCAAGATCATAATTTAGATCGGCAGATAAGTAGTAGAGTAAAATTGGGAAAGCTGGCTCACGGTTCCCTGTGAAAGGATCTGAGGTCTGAGTCTACAGTTCTCAGGTACTTGAGTACCCCGGCAAACCAGATCCAGGAAGAGCGAACACAAGAGAGCAGCGCCTCGAAAGAGGCGCTCTACTGTACCCTTTTCGCAGATTTTCATCATTTGTCTAAAGAGTTGAGCAATAAAGAACACTTTGATGTGGTTCGGGAAAAAAGGGTCTGTCCTTACGATTATATGGATCCTTGGTCTACATTTAATGAGAACTGTTATTCCTCCTCAAAGTAATTTTTGAACAGTCTTACAGGTGAACACATTAGTGATAATTTGACGACCGCTTGGTGCAGTGGTCCATATGTCGGACTTCTAAAACCAAGGGTCGCGGGTTCGATCCCCGCACAGTACAAGCATAAGTGTGCATGAACATGTGTGTTTGTACTGGTCTGGGTGTTTTCTATGTATAATATGTATTTATTTACAAAAAAAAAGTATTTAAGTATGTTTATCCGTTGTCTAGTACCCATAACACAAGCCTCGTAGCTTACATTGGGACTAGAGAATTGGTTTGATTGTTGTAAAATATTTATATTATATTATATTTATAAGGAATATTTAAGAGCGCAAACAATATAGACCACTTTTAATATTCATTGTCTTGGAGCACACACAGATTTATATCTCAAAGTTGACGTTTTATTCTTATGCGACATCTTTGAAAAATTTAGGATCAGTTTTCACAGAAATAAGGTTAACTATGATGGCGGGTCATCTGTTTATGAACAAGTCTCTCGAGATCTTTAATTAAACAATAGTGAGCTCGCTTTTCTTTCCCTATGTATAGTAAATTTATGTGATCAATTTTTCTTTCATTTGTGTTATACAGAGGACCAGTTATGTTGTTTTGTTATCAACACATTATACATTGATACTTATGGTGGGATTACGTTTTTCAAAAAAAAAATGTCATTACATGAAGGTGGAAACTCCATTTAACCTTGTGTATTCAGTACAGACGTATAATATGGATAAGAACTGGGTCTGTTAACATTTTTCTTAGAAGGGAACAGAGCTGCCACGACACTCCATAAAGAGCAGTACTTTTCAGTACTTATCGTTATTCTTAATATTCAGACAACTCTTCGTATTTTTTATAACGCTCGGTAATACAATATACGTACTACCTCTTAAGGGAGAATACTTATTTATATTAATCTCAAGATGAGCTGGCGATCTGAATGACCACCCAGACTAGCAGTGTTCAAAATGAATTAATTTATTTTAATACATTACAAACTTTCATTAACATTTCATTTATATCTGTGTTACGAAAAACTATTTCATACTTAGTATTAAATGACTCCTGCCACTCTGATTTAGATAGAACAAAGTTCGCGAACAGCTCGAAATATTTTTTTATCGAGTCATATGTTTTTGTATTAACCAACAAAAGTGATCGTTTTAACTGAATAATGAAGTAATGTCATACGAAAAATCTTCCGGGGCTAAATATTCTCTCTATTTGGAGTGGGTTAGTGAGTGATAATTCTATTTTAAAGGCAGTTGCAATTATGTCTACGTTTTTCTAACTCTGTTTTCAAGATACAGTTTTTCTTAAGCAAATTAGTTCTCAAGTGATACTTGTCATTATTTTTATTTAGATTTACATTGCTTTTTCACGAAGAAAAAATTGTTTTATAGTAAGTACATTTTATTTTATTATAAGTCCAAAGTAACATTATCATTATAGGTTGGTAGAAATATATGTTTATTGAACAATGTTTGAGGTTTAAGTTTGTGGAGTGTTGATAATAAAGTTTTTTAAATAAACTTTACGATTATTATTATGAATATCTGATAACCCAACTATAGTAGTAAAAAAGACAGCAGACTACAATCTGATGTAAAATCTTGAGTCTACAACTGAAGAAATCAAATCAGTATTTATAAGAATGAAGTACTTATATATTACTTCTCGATACGTACTAAAAATAAAGGAACTTAAATATTAAGTCGAGTCTCGAGTTCTCATGGATCAAAAATAACAAACTCATAAATAATTTAAAATTGGGAAAGATGGCGCGCGTTTCCCTGTGAAAGGATCTGCGGTCTGAGTCTGGAGTTCTCAAGTACTCGAGTACCCCGACAAACCAGATCCAGGAAGAGCGAAAAGGGCACAGTAGAGCGCCTCTTTCGAAGCGCTGCTCTCTTGTGTTCGCTCTTCCTGGATCTGGTTTACCGGGGTTCTCAAGTACCTGAGAACTCAAGACTCAGACCTCAGATACTTTCACAGGGAACCGTGAGCCAGCTTTCCCAATTTTACTCTACTTCTTATCTGCCGATCTAAATTATGATCTCGCACTGCATAACCACTTCCAACCCCATGAAACACCACCTTCTATATAAGCAATACCTCCGTAACTAACTCATAGATTTTCACAGTTGTATTAAAAAGCCTATGTCAGTATTCCAGCGTTCGCTTTACCAGCGTCTTGCCTGCGTGATAAAGATCACGGCACTTATTTTGCTAATGCTCAAAGTTGCCAGGTTCTTGATATTGTGCAAGTTTTTATAACCTTAGTCAAGTTTCAAATTGTAGCTGCAACGCGGATGCAAGGCGAGAGGCGACTCGAGACCGAGACGCGTTCTCTTAAATTAATTAGCCCGCAAATGCAGACAGACAGACACTTTGCTGCGAAATTAAAATATACAACACTGCACCTAGTTTGTTGAGAGATAAAATATCTTGACTTTATCTCTTTGGTCAAATAAATTACGCTAGTTATCGTACAACTACATACCCTAATCCTAATTTTGATTGTTTTTGGATTAATGTAATGGGAATTTTGGCCGGATAATGCTGTCCGGTAGTTGAAATGTGCGTAATTTTAGAAACTCATTCCTTAGATATTATGAAAATTTATTGTAAGAATCTTTAACCCGAGAATGGCTGTTCACAAATTCAATCCACAATATTAATTTCGCGATCCCATAAGACACACTCGAGCAAACAAATAACCCTAAGCTTGAACTTACACAATATTCTGAACACGTACCGTTCGCAACTATCATAACATAACTGACGTCTGAAGATACAAAGAGAGACTTGTTACAACAGTATTTATGTACTAGGTAGTATTGTATCTACATGCAATAAAAAAGTTATGTAACTTGCAACAACAACCTACCTACTTAATTTTCGTTGCGTTTTTTGGTCGCTAACGAAACCCGAACGAGCTTAGAAACACTTTCGAGCTCAAGCCTCCTTTGAATAGTAAACAAGTTAGCCCGTGTAGCGAAGTTCTGTGTAATGCCAAGCGGAGCGAAGAATTTTACATACACGCCCTTAGACTAGTTAATTACCTACCTAGCCCGGCAATAGAAACGGCTAAGTCAACCAGTTCGATTGCTATGATTAAAAATGAAGCGCCTTCTTAATTATTTTACAATAAGCTTGTATGCATGCATGTCTACCTAGTGGTATACAAGGCTCGAGGCTTCCGAGTCCTTTTGCCGAGAGCTCAGAGTCGTTTACAGGGCTCGCCTCATTTATATGTAGCTCGAAGACTCGGAAGTCTTTTTTAGAGTTCGAGCCTTTTTGAGAGCTCGAGCCTTTTCGAAAGCTAGATTGATTACTTTGCACTTTTTATTTAGATATTTTATTTATTTACAGCTTTTAACAGCGACTTCGTCCGCGTGGATTTTGTAACTTGAACCCCTAATTTCAATCCCTTAGGGGTTGAATTTAAAAAAATACATATAGTCAAAAATATAATATGTATAGATAATGTAGCTATATATATTATGTTTTACTTAGTTACGGATATATTAAAGTCATATACATAAACTTGAGCTTTTATTGAAGGCTTGCGTTTATTTTAAGACTCGAGCTCTTTTCACGGCTCGAGCTATTTTATAGCCTCGAGGCATGGCTCAGACAGCTCGCAGCTCGGTTAAGCTCGGGGCACCGAGCCTACCGAGCTCACTGAGTCTTGCCATTCCGCCTCGAAGCTTCAAAAATAGGGCTCGACGCCTCGAGTCGTGTACATCACTATGTCTACCTAACGAAAGATAAACTCTGAGTGACATGGTTTCTTTATGCTATGTTCTATAAACATACCTACATTCAGGTAATTTTATAACAACGGAATGCTTAGGAACCTACAGGCCCACTTCATTGTTAGATAAAACCAAAGATAATGCCAATACTAGTCACATACTGAAAAACGACAGTAAAATTGAGTCATTGACGCCTCTTACTTCACGATGTTGCCGGACAAAAGACTTCGCCGGATATTTTCAGAGAGACAAGGAGAGACTTAATGAGAAAGGGCCAGTGTAGTAGCTGGCAGCATAGCTATTTATAAAGACAATGGCACTAAATAAATTAATAAATGATGACAACATCACATTCAGCTCTGGATCCCAAAGTAAGTAACTTAATAGCTTAACTTATGGGAATCAGGAATTTACCACAAACAGCCAGAACCGTGACAACAAACAATGAATAAAAACCGGCCAAGTGGGTGTCGGAACACGTATAAAGTAGGGTTCCGTAGTAAATTTTGGCACCGCGCTGTTTTGCATTTCTTGTATCATCATCATCTCCCAAGCCGTAAATGTCATCATTGAAAAGCATATATTTTTATATTATTTATAATTTCGAAAGTATTCATCACAGGATACCCGAAACAATTTTAAATAAGAGTTTTCCTACCTGTTTCTTTACGTGAGAGATTTGAAGTTTATAGATTCAAGACTTTAGAAATTACAAGGGGGGGAGGACACCGTGTAAACAACTTTGGCGGGCTATTACTCGCCAATGGTAAAGCTGATAAAAAAGTGTTGTATGGAAACCCTATCTTATTTTCATAGTACTTTTCACACACAAGGCAGCACTCAAAAAATAATTCCCCCCCCCCCCCTTACATGTATAGGGAGGTACCCTTAAAAAGGGGTAATTTTAATTTTTCGTATTTTTAAAAATGAGATCTAGATGTGAAGTATCCTCGAACTAAGTTACATGCAAATCAGTCCATAAACGTAGAAGATATTCTTCTGCTGTGACAGACTAGGACGGACTGAACGTCTTATAAGGGTTCCTTCATGCAAATCAGTCCATAAACGTAGAAGATATTCTTCTGCTGTGACAGACTAGGACGGACTGAACGTCTTATAAGGGTTCCTTGTCGGACTACGGAACCCTAAAAATAGTCTTCAACTTTTTCTCCTGTAAGATCTCCATAAGTCCTCTTGTAAGATTTAAATTAATGAGGCTTTCGTACCCTAGCTATATTTTAAATATATTCAAATACCCCACGACAAGCATTCTTCACTTAGGTTTTTCTTTTAAAGCAACAGTGTAACGCAAAATATACGAGCCCAAGCCAAAGCTTGAGAAAAATAAAATGTCAATTATGACATCTTAGGGCATGTAACGTGACCTCAGAACAATAACTAACATAGAACCCGTACTAAAATAGCAACAAATTTACATCAGTTGTTACTGTTTTTACTTATGACATGGACAAGGTGTTAGAAAGAGATGCATATGCATTAAGATTTTCCCAATTTCGAAGGTTGTCACTAGTTTTTATAATGTTAGTGATGTAACCGTGTCGATTGTGGTATCGATAGATGACAAAATAAACTATTAACTTGACAAATTTATTGATAATTTTTATTTGTCAAATTTTTAATTGTTTCAATTCGTCAAGCCTATTTTTAGTTCTGATACGTTAAGTCACCAAATTCAACAAGTTTCGAAGCTGCTACTAGTGCTATTAATTAGACATACTAAATACCTACAGGATCTGTACCTAATAGGGTAATAAGGAAAACGTTCGTTGTACAAATCAACTTTAATTTTAAAATGTAGTCTAGAATTATACAATTGCAATATTCATGTAACCATTTCTAATTATTATTACTGCAAAAAAGAAAAACATAAATATCCTAAGAGACGATGATATTTTAATTTTCTTATCACATGCAAACACCAAATAATTAAACATTTTAAATTAAACATATTTTTTTAATTCTTTTTTATTTTTATATAATTTTTTTTAATTTAGTATTACATAAATCAACACTATTGCCCTTTAAATAAAATAGTTTTGGATAGATAAGATCTTATTTTTTCAACATTATCATTTACTTTTTTTGTTTCGTGGTGAATTCTTATATTCAGATATGTCTGACATATTGATTTAATTAAAAGAATTCTGTGATTTTGTTCAAAATCTTGCTCCAAAGAATGTTCTAAAAGAACATTGAATACAATTTGCAACATGGTGTGCAAGTATTGTTGTGATTTCATTCTACGATGATCCTTAGTGATGGAAGTCTAAAAAACAACATTTTACTAAAACAATATTACATATCTATAGAAAAAACAAATAGGACACTAGGTAGGTATCTTTAAATATATATTTTTAGTAGATCTTTCTTGTTTAAGAAACAAACAAAATAAGATTATTTTGAATAACACTTTTGTAAACAATATTTTGTGAAAATATGAAGTATCATACCAATTCATCTGTTTGATCCATAATGTTTACAGTGGGAATAGCGTCGTCTCGGAGACGTCTCCATTTATTATTTGTAGAACAAATAAATGAATTTACAGTAAAACGCTTAGAGCAAATATGGCTGTGTTTCTTTGGGGTCCAATTACGTCTACCGATGCGATTAACCCATTCCTATTTTTATCTGGAAATCTAAAAATAAAAGTATCGATACTATTAGAACATCAACTCGTATTAACAACATAACCTTAAAGCAATTTCATTTTAATCAACAAAACTTATTTTTTAACCGATAACTCAACTGTTTTAGGGTCCAAAGCTGATAAACAAAACAAAATACGTAATAGTTTTGCCTCTGCAGGTCACTTTTTATTGTAAAATTGCAGAAACTTACCGATGAAATGACAACAGCTCTTTACTATTTTCTTTCCTAGATGAATGTGATTTGCAGCCCCAAACCACGCAAGACATTATGTATAAGGCTAACGGCACTAATAATTTGTAGATTGTTATGAGTTTTATGCGATATAATCACGGAAATATTGTCAAAATAACACAATAACGGTAGGAGCACCAGACACTCGAAAAACAACAAACACACTTCTACGTCAAATAGTTCATTGAAAGAAGCGTCAGTCTTCAAAGTTGTGTTCTCCCGAATTTAGCCGAGTAAATTAGAACCAATATAACCAAATGACATCTCTCCTTGTGACAAACGGCATGAAAGTGATCTAAAGAGAAACTAGTTTTCCTTTTCTCACTCGTACTTTTTATCATATGCTAGAGCAGTACAAATGTTAGATTCTGAAGTCTTATTTTAGGCTTCTTTCTATGTTAGTTATTGTTCTGAGAACGTGACATCTTGATTTTTCTACTCACGGCATGACATCAGTTGTTTGACAGCGGAGTTTTACGCGGAAAACGAAGTAACGGAGAAAGATGGGCTCTCTTTCTTAATATTCAAAATTGTTTTTTCGTGGCGTATTACGTATTGTTATGGTGAGGTGGAATTATCATCATAGTGTGTTACTAAAGGAAAACAATGGAGTAAATGTGAGAAATAGAGTAAGGTGCTAAGTAATCTGATCGATATTCCTGCGTGAAACTCCATATCTTGAGCAATGAAATGTGAAACATCCTCGCATGTCAATAAGTTGGGTGAGGGCTTAGGTAAGTTAGTTAGTAAGTAGTAGTTTTGAGAATTGAAATAAATTATGACTAGGTTGTATGGCTCTAACCGTTGCCTCTCTCTTTGGGAACAATTTTACTACTACTCTATTACTAATGTTTGACAGCTGACACTCTGACAGAAGAGCAAAAATTGTTGTTGTGTCGAAGTTCGGAGCAAATTAAATTGCTTTTGACCTTGTAAAACATACTGGACACATGAGATTGATTCAGTTTATTTCCTCCCACGGGGCTACACAACTGAAGGAGCTATAGAAAGTCTTGGTAAGTGCTTTTTAGTATTGTAATTACCAAACCATTGCACATATTTTTCTATTGCTTGTTGATTGTTGATTCTGATTATAAGGGAAAGTTATAACATA
Source organism: Pyrausta despicata (assembly GCA_963921415.1). Lineage (NCBI taxonomy): Eukaryota > Metazoa > Arthropoda > Insecta > Lepidoptera > Crambidae > Pyrausta > Pyrausta despicata. The sequence continues at coordinate 7,154,144 of OY992853.1, forward strand.
AGTTGTAAGATCAATAAAGAGTTTAGAATTGTTAATTTTTAGCAATGTATCTAGTACAATTTTATACACAAATAATACAAACTTGTCTAATAGATCGCAACATTTACTACCAAGTTTTGCTAAGAATCTAAATAAATTTTTAATCAACATCATCTTAAATAAGATCATACCGTAAACTAAGAAACATTGAATCTAACAACATCCTGCTCAAGAGATCAAGGTCCCATGACATTTAAAATGTACATGTTTAATGGTATGAAACAATGAATTTTACCTATGAAGTAGTTCTATGCATTGCTGTATTGAAACCAAATTAATATTACCAAAATACATGTATAAAAATTGTTAACATTTTTTTTAACAATAATAGTAACTCAACCATTCATAGACCAAAGGCTTTATTTAGGAAGTGTTTATTGTAAATGATTTATCTATTTTAGCTATGGTTGTGACAAGTCCTATTCCCAATATATCAATCATTTTCAAGCACTGCCTCAACTAGGCAAAATTATCAACACTTTTATGTACAGTGGCCAGCACATCAGGCTATCCAGGTTTTTTTGCAAAATCACCTGTATCACAAGCACTTAAGATACTGCAGTGTTTATTGTGACATGCTGGCTGGCCACCATAATATGCAATGATAAAATAATAATAATCATAAATAATTTGCATTGTTCAGGCTTAGTCTTGGTTTTAAAGCAAACCTATCCCAAAAATAGTCATGATATAAGTTTTTTGATTATAATGGCTATAGCCTATGGTCGTTTATTATTAATGGGACCAAACTAAAATGTTTATAGAGTGTTTGCTGCTGCTCCTACTGTGTGGTGTTTTCCTTTAGTTTAATACTTATGTAATTTGTAAGACCAGGATATAAATTGATTTATCCTGTTATTATTCAGTTGAGTCTGCAACTATTTCTGGACTTCAATGTGAGGACCAAAGCAAAGAATGGTCATCTATGTATTATACAATACTACTACATGTACTGATAAATCTCCATATTACTTAACTACCAACTTGTTTGAAAAAGTTAAAAAAGTTAACCACAATTTACCTGTCTCATTAAATTTTCTGTGCTTGTGGCGCAGTGATTGCAGCGCTTTGGTAGTGTTACCTACGGCGCGGTCATTTTGGGATGGGTGACCATTCTGACCATAAAAGTGACGTCTATTTACAAGCATCTCCGTGCTTTGGAAGGCATGTTAAGCTGTTGGTCCCGGTTTATAACGATAGATATTAGTCGTTAAGCCTGGTCGGGGGCCCTCGGGCGGCTTAATAACATCTGACAGTAAGGTTGGTCACTTACCTTACACACACCCCTCCACCAATCCGCACTGAGCCCGCATGGTGGAGTATGGCTCGCACCACCTCATAGTTAAGGTGAGGCCTGTGCCCAGCAGTGGGACATATATAGGCTGATGATGATTTAATTTTCACTGCACCTATTGCCTCCTTTCCGCATGACCTTGAGGTTGACTGGCAGAAAATGCTTTTAGCATTAAGTTCACCTTTTCTACATTTCTTGTGCAATTGTTTTAAGTAGATAAATAATAAAAGTTCTCCTTCTTTTGTAATATTTTTTGACTTTTTAATAAAAGCATATGAGGAGATAATCCTTAAGTCACGCTATGTGTTGTAAGCATGCAAATCAAAGATGCCTCTGAAATTCAGATGACCTAACTTTATTTTGGCAATTTCTATCTTATTCACAGCTTAAAACTGTTGTTAAGTTCTGTTTTTTTTTAACAAAAAATCCTTACTCTTTATACTCATAAAATAAACTTAATTGTACTTAATTTCTACATAATATTTAGGCTACAAGCAGTATTGCTGCAATGCTCGCACATTTATTTTACAGCAAATTTCAGCTTAATGTTATCATTTCAGTCACATCTACAATTAAAATCATGTTTTCGTGCGTGATGTATGTTGGCGCATAAAAATGTCCAGTTTCGTGAGCGAACACTTCCTTTAATGTTTAAAGCGGCGCAACCGACCCGACCGTACAATTATGGCTATTTGCCAGAAACAACCCGCCAATATCTGAAGCCGAATGGGCCTAAGTCACATTCAGAAGCCAGTATAAAATTACGAAATCCTTAGAGATGTAGGTACACAGTAGCTGATGTCCGTTTTTCAAAGCGATAGATATAACGATACAGGACATAAAGATAGATAAAAAGATCTCAAACTAAAACTGAAGGACTAAATAAAACGTCTGTGTGAGGGAGTGGTGAGGCTGCTGCGCTGGTTAGATTCCTCTTGGCGTTTTTTTTTAAATATCATTGCTGCCATACTAAAACGGTGTCTCTAAATTTTACATTCGGGTCGTACGGAGGATCAGCCTCATACGAAAACATATAACCGGTATCACTTATCTACCTAACTAATCCTAGATTCTTCCGATAATTAAGTGAAGCTAGACTAAACACCTTAGTCAAACGGAATTATTATTATTAACCTAACTAAATACGATTTATTGTACTCGTAAAAAAGCTTGAAAAGAAGTTAAAACAGGCAATGTAATACATGAGCGTGAGCGTGCAGACTCAGACACAAAGAAGGCTGGTCACCACACCATACACTATTCTTTCAGGGCAGGGCAGAGTTAAGTCACTGAATACTAAAGAGGTATCCTCAGTCACGATGTTTAAAGGGGTTTGGTTCAAATCCGTGCTCGTTGCATCACTAGAATGTTCTGCAAAAGATTGCTTTGCTCTGACGCACTTGCGGCCTGCGGAAGTTTATACTTTATAGCGGCATCGTTGTGGATTGTTTGCCGAACGTTTCACTGTGTGTAACGATCATAAATGTCTCCGGAAAGTCACTGAAATACAAAACGTGCTGAACTATCCTCTGCTATAAACTTCTGATTAAAATGGCCTCAATGTGCAATGTTAAAACATTTGTAGAGCAATGAGAATATAATACTGAGTGTCCAATAATCTAGTTAAACTTGTTTTCTTATCTCCTTAGTCTTCTTCTTTGCGAATCGAGATACTATTTTGGTCGTATGTATTTATTTTACCTGCTCGTCTGTAACGTGACGTCATTCATTCTGATACAGAAATAACGTTTGAATTTTTTGCTTGCCCTTCAAGAGTAGACGAACTAGTATCTTCCTCGGATCAAGATCGGGCTTGGCAAACTGTCCTTCCTCACATAGTTTTTTTAGGAAATAATAAAGAGTATGTAAGTGTGCGAATTAGAGGTTTTGCGTGACACGCTTGAAATATTAACAGACTACTTACGACTTATGTATTTGTAAACAAAGTCTTGATTGCTTATGTTTATTAGTATGACAAAAACCGAAGCAACTTGTGTGTATATCGTTATTCATTACGTAGATCATTTTAGTTTTGCAAATGCAGATGTTAGTCCACCTATACATATTATGGTGATAATGAAATTGACCTAACCACAAACTTCGTGTGTCGCGTCTCGTGTAATTCGTTTCGTTGCCTTGTTGAGTTGCGTTTTTTCCTAAGAACCATCCCCATACTTTAAGGAATATCATTAAAAAAGTATTGGCTAAATTGGGACAAACGATCTTGAGTTATGCGCTAACCAACACATTTTGCGATTCAAATTTATATTATAGATTTATGCTGTAGATCTAATTAAATTAAACATTAACCTAAGACTTATTGATACGGGAATGAGCCACGATAAATTTGGATTTGTGTTTTCATTGAAATTCTTACTCAATAAGATTTCGCACTCTGAAAATCGACGTCGGTATTTTTTACTTTATATATACCCTTCTCTGTCACGTATCCTTCCATGTTAGCGCAAGCAAGGGGGATAGCTAGATATAAAAATAAATATTTCTTGCAGAATAGTCTTTTCCGTGATAGAAATAAGCTATTCGTCACTTGCACAGACTCATATCGTACTCGTATTATTTCTCTGAATTGATAGCGTGTTTATACAGAGAAGATACTTTGCCAAAACAACCCGACGAGTAACGTTTAACAAATAGTCCGTTTATAGAACAAAATATCCGTAGAATCGCTGAATGTTTGTTGATAGCCTAACTGATCACAAGAATAGATATTTTACTAAAGATTTGTATGCCAAACCGGTTTTTCTTCTCACGCTGTTAGCAAGGAAACCATTGTGATTTCTTTGATGATTAGGTAGTTAGAATCATGCCTGCGGTCTAGTGATGACGTAGTGTTTGTTAATTTGTCATTAAAGTTAGCTTTATGAAATTGCAAATCTTTTCGGTAATACTTAAATATAATGATTTAAGCATTATTGTTAGTTTCATTTATGGATCCCTTCACTTTTTTAATTGCAGGAACCTTTGCATGTGTCTGTTTTTACACCACACAGATTGCAAAGAGTATTTTGTATATACGATGCTACAAAAATCCCGATAAGCTTTGACATTGCGACTTTTAGTTAAACGCGATTAAGTTCAAACACAGAAAAAAACAATTCTATTTACAAACTCATATCCATCTTCTACCGTTTAGAAGTAGAAGCCTCTAACAGACAGATTTCGTTTCGCCAACTAATGGGCTCAGGTCAGCTCCTTTGGGTAAAAAGTTGGAAACTTCGAAGAAACTATTGTGTTGTGCCTTGAGGAAGTAAAGTTGCTATCATCACCAATCATCTTGTATACTTTGGTAACACTTTACTATTAGATATCCTTTATTTGATAAGCAACTATGGTATTTTATGTATGCCAATATATAAAGCACCTATTTTATTCTCAGCTTTTTAGCTAGAATAAATGATGAAAAAAACGTCTAGAAACTCATGGATATCCTTTATTTGATAAGCAACTATGGTATTTTATGTATGCCAATATATAAAGCACCTATTTTATTCTCAGCTTTTTAGCTAGAACTAATGATAAAAAAAACGTCTAGAAACTCATGGATATTATGTGCCATTTCATTGATTAGAGAATTACAGATCCTTATTTATCTCAGAAAATCATTTATTCAAACATGTACACAAAAACAAAGAAGAACACAAAACATTACAGATTTGTACCTACTTAGACATGCATGAAATGGAATCTACTCAGCAAACTTTATTAGAAGTTCCTTCTTTAAATGGTTCTTTGAATGCCACGAATTGATTTTTTGCTCAAGCACTAGCAAAGACGTTGAGTCGCATTCGCATTTCGCATAGTACTTGTATGTGATTTATGCCTGCCGCTCAATACCCGTTTTCCACTTTGGCTCTATTCCAACCAATGATTAACGTCAACCATTTTATTTTAAAATATTCTCCATTTATTCCTAATTTTTAAGACTATTTACGTTTGAACTAAAAATGTGCACTTTTGTGAATACTAACTGACCTTGTATCTTAGAAAACCATCATTATTTTCGTATTCTGTTTTCCAATTCAATTGTCATTAAACTTCGTTTGATAAGATAACACAGCCGTTTGATTTAGTATTTGCCAATAGAATAATACAGGGTGGTCTAAGTAGTGACGTCAATAAATTTTTTTTAGATTCCTCTCACCTGGGGGTATCCGAAAATACCCCATGTATGTTCCGCGATTTTTTGTAGTTTTCGAGTTATGATTTTTTTTTGTGTTTTTTTAATATTCTCTACCCGCGAGGATTCAAAAATTCATATCTTTTTTTCTATTATGTATTTTGCAATGATTTTTTTTGTGCCGTGGTCGTTGTTAATGCTGTCTTAATAATAAAAATAATGCATCTTTTTAAACTTACTAAAAGGCACTAAAAAAAAACTTGAAAGTTCGAACTCTGATTTTTATTAGGATTTAATCAAAAATTCTACTTCAATTTAAAAATACAAAAAGTAGTTTCCATAGCTTCTGCTTAGGTTTAAAAACTTTGCGGGGTCCTAAGCTCCTAAGATCATTTAAAAAAAATGGTACTTAGTTGGCCTTTTTTTGTTGTAATCGGCCTTCGAAGGCGGATAGGCTAAAAATCGTTGAAATAAAATTAAAGCGTTAAAAATTCTTTTATCTACTTTTTATCATTCTTATGGTAAATTTAAGTTTAAAAAGATATTTTAAAATCATCTTAATTTAAACTTATGTTATTTAACAATAATTTCGGTCTCAGTAAATTTTATGTTTCAAGTTGTGATGTTTGTGAAATAGTCGCGCACATGCCATCAGGTAGCAATGGGACCGGTTTTTATCTGCTACATGACCCGCTCTTTGTGCTATTCTGTTCAAAGGTACATTTTTATTATAGTCGTTTCTTGCCATCGCGCGTGTTAAGACTGCTCGCTCTCGTTGACGTTATTTTCTTTCCCTTGAACTACTTACGCTGTGTTACTGGACTCTGATTTGCCTCAAGATTTACTTTAGTTGTGTTTCGGACCCTGATTAGTCTTACAAACGACTTGTGCTTGAATTTTGGACCTTGATTTGCCTTACGAACTACTTGTTGTTATTACTCAGTGATTCGGATTCTCTTTGTGCAGTACCATGAGCTATTCACTAAGCCAATATGCAGAGATGCTTTATTTTTATGGCGTTGCCCAAGGCAACGGTAGTGAAGCTGCGAGGCTTTATCGAGAGGCATTAGTGAGACGAGGAGATGTAATGCAGCAATACCCGGATCACAGGGTTTTTATTAACACATACAACACCATGCTGGCTGGACGCATCCCTGGGCGAAATCAACCTCGCGGAGCTGTACCCCTGGATCCGGATCAAGTGGAAGAAGTTCTAAAAGAAATTCAAAGAGCCCCGAGTACAAGCTCAAGAAAAATAACTAGACAAACCGGGATTCCGCGTACTACGGTTCTCAAAATTCTTAACCAAGGTAGGTAAGCCATTAAAATGAGATACCTACCAAAGCTGTTAATTGCCTTCCTTTTTTACAGTATTGTAAAAAAGGAAGGGTTAATTTAGTTACTTATGTAGGTGTCGTCAGAAAGTAGTAAGCCTATGGTGTTTAAGTTCTTAAAAAAAATTCTTAAGTTAATTTTAAGTACCAAATTTAAGTAACTTTTTTGTTAATGCAATGGAAAAAAATAGCAGACACGTTGCTTCGTCAAAAGTCAAAATTTAACGTTTATTGGTCAAATTTACTTGTGATGTAAAACTACCTTAAAAACTGAACTTTTATGTCTATCCCTATTTAGTACTCTGTCTTAGCTATTGCCAAAGAAACCATGCGTGCATTCAGAGCAGCAATGACCAAGGCCGCACCAGTTTACTTATGACAAGTACTTAGGAGAGTTTTTTTTTGTTCACAGAAGGGTACCATGCGTACCACATCCAGCGTGTCCAGCAGCTTCATGAATCTGACTACCCAAGGAGAGTGGCTTTTTGTGAAGCAATGTTACAAAGATCTGAAGAAGATCCCAATTTTTTTAAAAAAATATGCGGACGGACGAATCCCGATTCGAAAGGACTGGAGTGTTCAACATACACAACTATCATAGCTGGGCCATAGAGAACCCCCATTTGGCAAGGGCGTCAAACTTTCAAACACGCTTTAGTGTCAACCTTTGAACTGGGGTCCTTAATGGAGAGTTAATTGGGCCCTTTGAATTACCGGCCAGGTTAAATGGAGATACTTATTTAAATTTTCTCCAAAACAATCTTAGTGAATTGTTAGAAGATGTGAATCTCCAATTACGACGAGATATGATTTTCCAGCAAGATGGCGCGCCCTGTCACTATGCTGTACAAGTAAGAGAGCATTTGAACGCTACTTTTCCAGGAAGATGGATTGGGCGTGCAGGGCCGATCGAATGGCCTGCACGTTCGCCAGACCTCAACCCCATCGACTTTTTTGTTTGGGGATTTTATAAAGAGCTTGTGTACGCGACGGAGAGCAACAACGAAGCAGAATTGCGACAAAAACTTTCAGATGCGGAAAGAAAAATAAAGCAAGAATATTCAAGTAGCTTTAGGCAATTAAAAAGCAACTTTCTCAAACGTTGTCGACTTTGTATTCAAGTTGGAGGAAGGAATTTTGAAAATTTATTGTAATAAAATTATTTTGTAAATTGTGACTTTTATTTGCTATCCAAAACAGCAAATTTCAAATTATTTTACTCGTGTAATTTTTAAATAATTTTGGTGACGAACTACCTGTTGTTATTGATTCAGTAATAATTTTGATTTTCAATAAAAAAAATTACAGGATTTTAAATTAAGATGATTTTAAAATATCTTTTTAAACTTAAATTTACCATAAGAATGATAAAAAGTAGATAAAAGAATTTTTAACGCTTTAATTTTATTTCAACGATTTTTAGCCTATCCGCCTTCGAAGGCCGATTACAACAAAAAAAGGCCAACTAAGTACCATTTTTTTTAAATGATCTTAGGAGCTTAGGACCCCGCAAAGTTTTTAAACCTAAGCAGAAGCTATGGAAACTACTTTTTGTATTTTTAAATTGAAGTAGATTTTTTGATTAAATCCTAATAAAAATCAGAGTTCGAACTTTCAAGTTTTTTTTTAGTGCCTTTTAGTAAGTTTAAAAAGATGCATTATTTTTATTATTAAGACAGCATTAACAACGACCACGGCACAAAAAAAATAATTGCAAAATACATAATAGAAAAAAAGATATGAATTTTTGAATCCTCGCGGGTAGAGAATATTAAAAAAACACAAAAAAAAATCATAACTCGAAAACTACAAAAAATCGCGGAACATACATGGGGTATTTTCGGATACCCCCAGGTGAGAGGAATCTAAAAAAAATTTATTGACGTCACTACTTAGACCACCCTGTATTTACAAAAGCGAAATTATCGAGAACACTGAATTTGAGATTGCTATAATTATTGTTGAAGACAATGACCTTATTCAAATGATTGGATTTGTTTGGCAGTTCTGTTTGTTACGGGGTAATCATTCACGTTACAATGGCATAAACTTGGGCGATAATTTTCGGATTGTAAGAGCTGTAGACATAACTAACAATGCGGTTCTTATTAATGGCCAAAAGTTATTGAAAATACAACGATTTGAAACTGCATTAGAGTTAGATCTGTGTAGATCTGGCATAAAATATAAGTAGCTTCTAAATTCATGTCTAATGTAAATGGACCCTTTAGATTTGATAAAACAAACGTGGTTACGTATGTTAACGATAAGCGAGATGATCTATGAACCTTTGTACGCGTAATTTAATTATGATTGCATAATTGGGTTTAACCCAATTCTTATTTATATTCTTTATGTACCTATTTTTGACTACGTATTTTTTATCCAGTAAGCGCGTAGATTAAACTTAACATTTAACTCATTACTCATTAAACTCACCCGGTGAGCTTCTAAGATATCGCATCAAGTAAACATAATTACGTGTGTGACTATTAACTGAATGATCTCATTTACAAATTACTCGCTGTTATCTCGGCAGGGAGCACAGAGCTTCAGTCATTCGCGGTTCAAGTTTGCGTGTTATCGTCTCCGTCACCTTATTTTTATACGCAGTTTTATAAGTTGATTCTTGTCGGATTGTTCTGAACAACTGGTGAGTTAAAAAGTGTGATTCATTTCAAATACCACGTCTGAACCCTATTTATTAGTATAATAATTACTAGGAAGTTACTCGGTGGCCTGTACTAGTGAAGTCATCCAATAAATAGTTAACTTATGAGTAACTTGTTTGGAAAACGTCGCACAAAATTGACAAGACTACGAGGCAAATGTACGCGAATTTACAGAGGCTAAAACGCTGAGCCGTCCCACGTAGTGTATGAGCTTAGTTAAGAATGAAAATCTGTAAAGAGCCCACACGATTCCGGCTGCTGCATTTTATCTGGCGTCGGCATCCCACGAGCGTGAAGTGTGAACACATCGGAGATTTCCGCCGATATAAATCCCGGTGTGCGACACCCTCGCTTTACACCCGTCGCATCCCCCTGCAATCCCTGAATTTGTGGACTGGAAACCGGCAACGATGCATCGCCTCCGGAATTCGAACGCGCCAAATCTTGCGACCAACTATATTATCACGGATCGTCACGTACATAGTACATACCACAATTTGTTTTCGCATTTGTCACCTATTCCCGTGTCAATTTATGCTTTTGACATATTTTGCAACGTACGCCATTAGAGCAAACAATGGCGCTGGACGAGTGAGCCGCGGAGGTGACAGCCGGGCCGTTAACGCGGCCGTTACAGGCCCCCGTGATATATGAGCTGCGAAGTGGCTTGGTGCCGCTGTCACTTCGCACACCACCGCCACATTTCTAAAAAAGATAAAAAGACCGCCGAAATACGATTCACAAGTGGGCTGCCGGAAATGGGTAGAAAGTTACCGAGCACGGCTTTATGTCGGGCAATATATCTCTCGTATCGCTATCCAATTTCTGCTCTATGGCATGTAATATCCCCCCAGGGATCCTTTTAATTTCTGCACAGCGGCGTCCTTTTTAATCAGGCATTCGCCATTAATTCTAATCTCATCAGCAGGAGCGCACCTGTGGAAAGGTCGTCATACGTGTTGTCCGAAGGGATTTAGTGCAATTCAGTTTCACTGATTATTCAGTTAATTAACTACGTCGACCTTAGTTTTTATTTCGTTTGTTTTATTTTTATTTTTTGTCGCGCAGTTTGTTATTGTTAGAAAAACTACTAATCTATTATACAACACTAAAAAAAATCGTATTGGTAAGCGCATAACTCAAGAACGCCTTGGTTTATGATATTCCTTTCAGTGCTTACAAAGAAAAAAAAACAACGCGCAGGACAATTCGGCGGGGTGTGCTAGTATATGATGTATATTTAGTAGTTTTTCAATATATCGCTCTACATTATAACTCAGTTTTGTTCTGATTTAGAGAAAATGATGATAACAATTTCATTAATTATTAAATTATAGGTAATATCGACATAGGTACCCCATGGCCTTATGGTGTCCAGTTTTTTTTTTAAATTAATAGTTTCGATAAACAAAGCAACATCAACTGCGTAAAGCTAATAGTCTGCGACTTTCCTAACTAAAAAGTGATGTAAAAAATGGGTAACGAAAGTTGTGTCAGTTAATCTGATTATTTTTTTCCTTTTTTGAAACTTTGGTTTTGAATATTTAGATGACGTACTACTCGTAGTAGTAATATCCCATACACCACAGAGTTATTTCAGGCACTTTCACTTCTAATTACCCTGTACTCTATTTCCGCGCTACCTATAGATCGCATTGATTTTACACGTAACTCACTATTCAAAGTGGTTACATTCGCGTGACTGCCCAACCTCTGAACCCCGACCTTGAGTGACCTCTGACACGAGGGTGAGGCACCGTGGTTTGTGCCATTCAATAGAAGATATAAGCTTGCTTGGTGCGGTTCTTTTTTTAGTGATTTTGTGCTATCGTTTCCTCAGAGACGGTGGTCAAAGACATGCGTTTTCTTAAGGCTGTAATTGTTTGTGCTTTAGTGTAGGGAGTGTACCAAGAGTGGCTAGAGTGCAATGTACGAGTAGGTATGATATTAGGCTTTTTTAGAAATCAAAAGAAAGAAGTCTTAGACCCGAAGTTCTCATTCATGTAAAGTTATTCGCATTCGCATAAAGTTACTATTTTTTGTTTATTTTAAGTATGATTTCACACCTGAAGTGTCGGACTTGCTTATCTAAATGTCTTTATTATTTCTAATATAAAACAACCTTTCATCAAATATGGATGCCTGCTATGGATAAGTACAGTGGCAGCACGTCACGGTTAAAACTGCGGTTTCTTATGTGCTTCTATTAGGGGCGATTTTGCAACAGAAACGAATAGCATGATGTGCTGGCCACTGTACCTATGTCCATTTCAGTAAAAAAAAAACTTTACGGAAGTGTTTTGAGAGTTTCCAAAACTACAGCTAGCTGTTGCCGAACTATGGCTTGTTTGTTACTCCTGTTTCTGTACTATGCAAGCAATCAGCAGATGCATATCTCTGGGTAAATACAAGCCGGTAGATGCACAGAAATTCCCCTCGTTGATCAACAGACAGCTCGTTTAGCCCGATTAAACAGCCACGAGCAATGAACAGATTGTAACTCACCCAACGCTCCCGGTAAGTGAAGAGAAAATTGCCCGTATTCGATCCCAGTTTACGTACTCGATTAGCCCGTGTTCCAATATCAGCTCCAGCATAAAACCTTTATACCAACGGCTGCATCCAGGCAAATTGACGAAACCCCCCGGTTTTCAATAAAGGCGGCAACTTACGTCGTATCCGCAAACCGTTTGCCCAGCACTGAGGGTCCTATTCTGCAAGCTGACGATCGCTTCGATGGAATCTAGCAATCTCTGTCGCGAACGAAATTGTCAGAATCGTGTGCAGCCCGCACACGGAGCTTTAGATATACAAGGTGGACTGACGATCTGGTAAAGGTCGCGGGAAAACGCTGGATGCGCAGGACCAATAGCGGTGGATATCTTTGGGGGAGGCATTAGCATTGTAGTTGGCATCGAAAGGCTGATATGATGATCCAATGCATTAGGCTTTAGTTACCTTCCTGCTGGCTCACAGACGTTTCGCGAGAACGAGGTATCGTAGATGTTAACGAGGTAAGGGTAGTAAAGCGAGCAACTTTTGTATCGACTTTTCCTTCGTGCAGTTGTAACGCAAGTCTCATACAAAGCAATTTTACTTCAATCCGAACTTTTTAAGACCCGGTTCCCTCGCAGGATGTTCGTGCCCGAACTTATCGGTCTACCGTGTGGACCTTACGAAAAAACAGGTCGACTGGTCGTACAAACACCCTCGGGCAAGGGAGTTCTGAGTAGGCCCTCGCTAACGAGGTTACATGGAATAGTTTCCACGGAATTGTGCAAGGAATGTAGGTGCCCACAGTTGCTCTGTCATAAACTTGTGGGGCTGACGGCGCAGTGCAGGGGGTTGTTTCATCTCCAACTTTGTTACTCTTTCCATATTGTTGCGAGTAACAGCTAAGCGCTACACTGATGTGGAATGACGCTCGAGGAATGCTTATATATCTACTGTCTAGTTGAATTCTCAACACTAAAGTGTTGAAACATGCCTTATTGAAAGATTTATAACAATGTTACGTTTTGACACATTTTCATGCATTGCATTCTCTTAAAGCTCTTTATCAAGATTTTCATTTGGTTTTAAGGTTCTCTTATAAGCCCGTGTTGTAAGCTATCTAAAGGAATAGATTGAAGGATGTTAAATGTAATTTATTTTTGTTACAGGTTTAACATGGATTGGAGGACAGCGTTAGTAGCCTTCACCTTGGTTTTGTATGCTGATGGATTTTCAAGTAAGTTTTCCGTCAAGTGTAATATTCTTTTTTAAACATACCCAGATACACTGTGAAGAAAATTACAAAGAGCACGTTTTATGTCTGCGTAATGGAATCATTGAAACTTTGTCAGGAACCTCTTCGAGCTCGTAAGTTGGTTCATCTTGTCTGTATAAGATATGGCTCAAATCCATTACCAAATGCACACATAAAACCAACTCGCCCGCCTCGAAAATAATAAACAATGAGTTATGATCCGGCCTTAGATGCTCTTTTTATTTCTCTTTATTGCCCCTAAAGTCGCACTTGAAGTTGCTAGTCTCGAAAACATCTCGGAAGGAATTCTCGGGTCCTCACTTTCGGCTTAAAACATTTTCGACGTACATTTGCCTGTTTATGGTGCTCGCGAAACAGATTTTATTGCGCCAACAATGCCATGCGAGATTTCACTAAAAGTTTCGGACGGTATTATGACGTCATTATTCTATTCCGGGGCCAAAACGATAACCCGGCCGTAAAAATCGGTGTAAATCGTTGTAATCGAAATGTGCTTAGGAAGGAGTGCTACCCCGTGAAAAATTTAAGTACCTACATAGATTTTATTAGGGTTGACTTGAAATTGTAAAAGTTTTTGAAATATTAGCGTTATTAATATACTAAATTACGTAACGTCAAAGAACTATTTAAAAACAGAAAAGTATTTTTGCCAGAACCTATAAATGTTAGCGTATTATTTTAACACAAACAGATCGTAAAGCGTTCCCACAACAAAGAAACAAACACAATCCATTTTTTTATATCCAAACAAATGAAGGCATGAACATATGTAGCCATTCTGGCGTTTTATATAGGGCCCAATTGCCTACGTAATAAGGCATTTGGTGGGATAAAGCACGCAAAGCTTATACGAAAAACAATTCACTGGCAAAAACGTTTCCGTTTCGGTTGCCTTTTATTACGTGTGATATTGAGTCTCGAGGAGGTCGCCGAGTCTAATCTAAGTATATAATCTTGTATATGCAAATGCTCCCTATTCCCTTACAACCAAATTCTTTCCCCGGTCACGCCTTTTGGGTTATAAAAAGGGCAAAATTCCCGTAGACACAGCGAAATAAAATATATTCATACGATGTTATGGACTTTTTTTCCATTTTCGAACACTTTTTACCTTGGGAAATCCTTCTTTTTGTTCAGGGATACGGGTGCAAAATAGTTGTAACGATTGTGGCGTATCGTGGGTAATAATAGGCATATGAGTGTGATATATGCCCAGAGTCCCAGACGTTAAAATAATTTTGATAAGATTACGAATAAATTGATTAACGAGGTCCAACCAAAATCACTGGATTCAGAGAAGTGAAAAGTAATTTTCAAACACAGAATTTACATTTACTACTGAAACTGATATGAAGTTCCTAGAGAACATCATTGAGCTTTGAGTTCACACCTCGATCGCTAAAAGCTTCTTCGATAGAAAATAAATACAAAGTTGTGTTCAAAATCAAATTTTTGAACCTTATTTTGAGCCTTATTGCGTCAATAATTCACAGAGAGTAAAAACTTTTGAAAATAATTTAACATCTTTTCTTTCTTTATTTTCAATTTTGATTTTTCATTGATAAAAATATACGAAATCGTGCGCACTACAAATTTTAATCCTGAGCCGCCACGGTGTCTCCCTGTCCGCTTCGACTGTTTGACAGACTGCGTTGAGCGCTCGAGTGGGGGAGTTGTGTCGTTCGTTGTCTTAGTTCGCCGCTATTCATTTTTCACGTGAAAAAGAATTTGAAATTAAAAAAATATTAGGCTTTGCACAAATTGTCTACTCCGACCAAATCGTCTTATTTCTGCATACATACGTTAAGTCAAAAACGTAATTGAAAACTTATTGCCTTATAAAAAAAACTTTCTTAGTCTATTTAATTTCCAAACGAGCGTTTCCGAGCGAACGCCCGCGACTTTGTTGTCTCAGTTTCGGATATCAAAACAAAGTTTTACCCCCACATCATTGCACTACTAGAACTTTTTTTCTCATCACCAAAACGTGCTCGTTATGCTGATTAACTAAGGCGTCATATTTATACCCATTACGGCTTAGCTGGTACGCTTGGGACTACGGCTTAGCTGGTACGCTTGGGACCGTTCACATCAGGAACTCCAGATCTTCTTTTCTGTAGAAAGTGCTTGTTAGGCTGAACAACTTTTCTTATTGCCTTTTTAGGGTTCCGTACCTCAAAAGAAAAAACGGAACCCTTATGAGATCACTTTGTTGTCCGTCCGTCCGTACGTCTGTCAAGACCGTTTTTCTCAGGAACGCGTGGAGGTATCAAACTGAAATTTCTATATGATACTTAGGTCTACTGTCCCTGGAAGCTGTAGAAAAATCAACCTTCTAAGCCGGACGTAAATTTAAAGGACGTAATTTATCTGACATAAAAGATTTTTTTTATTTTAAGCCAACGCAATCAAAAGATACAGACAGCCATTTAGGCCGCAAATTTTCGAAACTCCCACGGGAATCAAAACCTACAGAGTACTTCCCGTAAACTTAGAATCTTGAAATTTAGTACGAAGTCACGTCTTATACTACAGATATAGGAATATTTTTTTACGAAAACCGTAAATTTTCAGTTTCATCGTATTAAAAAAAAAAATTGTCAATTTTAAAAATTTCAAAGTTACTACTCCTTATCTCATGAACGCGTTGAGATTTTAAATTAAAATTTATATTAAATACTTAAGTCTATAATACCCGAGATGGGTGAACTTTTACTTATATACCTACAGGTTTGTACGGAACCCTTGGTGCGCGAGTCCAACTCGCACTAGACCGGTTTTTTTCATAACTGTTACAGTTTAGCTGGATTGCTAGGGTTCAACATTAGATACTACGATCTTCAATTTCCTACGGCGCCGTTTTCACCAGTTTTATTAATTTATGACAATAGTCTTCAGTGGAACCGACGAACTGCCTCGTAAATGCAGTATCTACATAAAACAGTATGAATGTACTGACAAAAGATCAAACCTATTCGATCAAATTGGGCAATTTTGGAAGTAACCATTACATCGCACACATTTATGACTTGGTAAAAAAAACTGTAAATCTGAGCTGTCATCGAAACGATGCCCGTCCTTAAGTAGGTAATTGCAACTTAAAGCGGGCTACTCACACAACTGCAGCAGGGGCAATCTAGGGTGTAGAAGTGGGGAGGACCCTGAATTGCCACCTTAAGCGGGCTACTCACACAACTGCAGCAGGGGCAATCTAGGGTGTAGAAGTGGGGAGGACCCTGAATTGCCTCCTTAATTGAGATGTGTGTAGGCAAGCAGGGGCAATTTCCTAGATCGCCCCTGCAGCAGGGCGGCAGGGGCGCGAGACCATCCTTGCTTCCTAAATCGCCCCTGCCGCCCTGCTACGTTGCCTCGTGTGTAGCGCGATCGGGGCAATTTCTTGTTCAGTTGGTTGGCGACCGACAAGGAAGCTACGATCTTTTGATTTTTTGATAATACTGGTGCCATTATCAACACGTGCGCTCGCTCAAACTTACTTTCGAACACTGTACTGCAGGCAAGTGTGTAGAGATACTCCCGATATCGCTACGACCGCCATGCACCCTAGATTGCCCCTGCGGCAGTTGTGTGAGTAGCCCGCTTTAATTGTGATGTGTGTAGGCAAGCAGGGGCAATTTCCTAGATCGCCCCTGCAGCAGGGCGGCAGGGGCGCGAGACCATCCTTGCTTCCTAAATCGCCCCTGCCGCCCTGCTACGTTGCCGCGTGTGTAGCGCGATCGGGGCAATTTCTTGTTCAGTTGGTTGGTAACCGTCACACGGCGTACATGCATATCAATCAATATGGCGACCGACAAGGAAGCTACACCGATTTTTTGATAATACTGGTGCCATTATCAACACGTGCGCTCGCTCAAACTTACTTTCGAACACTGTACTGCAGGCAAGTGTGTAGAGATACTCCCGATATCGCTTCGACCGCCATGCACCCTAGATGGCCCCTGCGGCAGTTGTGTGAGTAGCCCTACACACTTGCCTGCAGTACAGTGTTCGAAAGTAAGTTTGAGCGAGCGCACGTGTTGATAATGGCACCAGTATTATCAAAAAATCAAAAGATCGGTTTAGCTTCCTTGTCGGTCGCCAACCAACTGAGCAAGAAATTGCCCCGATCGCGCTACACACGAGGCAACGCAGCAGGGCGGCAGGGGCGATTTAGGAAGCAAGGATGGTCTCGCGCCCCTGCCGCCCTGCTGCAGGGGCGATCTAGGAAATTGCCCCTGCTTGCCTACACACATCTCAATTAAGGTGGCAATTCAGGGTCCTCCCCACTTCTACACCCTAGATTGCCCCTGCTGCAGTTGTGTGAGTAGCCCGCTTAATCGTTATACAGGCCTTACAATTAAAATAAAATGAAACCCGTTTTCCTTGGTCACGGCATCACGCGTGAATGGCTGGACCGATTTCACTAATTCTTATTTTGTTGTATTTGTTCTTATTAGGAGAAGGTTCTTACGGAAAAAAATATTAAGAAAATCTCTCAGAAATATTGAAAAATATACATTTAATTTTGCATATTTTAAAAAACGCGCGTAACTAATGTCAATGTCATTCGATGACATTGTTCAATCATTGCAACGCTAAGGCGGTACGAAGTTCGCCGGGTCAGCTACTGTGTAAACAAAGATTGCTGATCTATCTAGCATTCAGCAAGCCAGCTGAATCCAGCACATTTGCGCTGGATTTCCACAATTACTACAAATCTCCAGCTCTAAGGAGCCGCGGCGGATACTCGCAAATCCAGCAAAGAGTGAAAATGCTGCTTGCAATCCCTGCGCGTAACGCCATTAAAGCCATTTCTTAGCCTCAAGCTTCCCACAGGCTTATTGTCACATTATGTTTTGTACTGTGAGAATCCAGATAATATCGCGTCGTATCGGCTCATGTTTGTCATCGGTTCTAGTTCAAAAGTCTAACCTGAATTCGAATTATTGGTATAGATAGGTTAAATGGGTTCACAACTCCATTTCGAAATACATTTCGTCGAATTACAATTCATCGATGACAACAAGTCGATTATTTGTTTGAATGATGTGTTAAATGAAAGATGATGTTAAAGGAAAAATTATATTTTTTTTTAGAATATGGACGCACATGCAAAGACATAGGATGCCTGAACAGCGAAGTGTGCGTGCTTGCGGAGGACCCGTGCTCCTTCGGCCACAGCTCCAACTGCGGAACGTATCCCACTTGCAAGAAGAAGTCACAAGTTGAGGGTAAATGTTGCACTTCACTACATAGTATTAATCAAAGTAGATTCCCGCATCAGTCCAAATGTCTGTAATATGCTTAGCTGCTCTTTAAAACTACTCAATGGATTTTGATGCAGTTTTTTTAAATCATAGAGTGAGTCAAGGAGAAAGTTTATTTATATGCATAATAATATTGAAGAACCTTATTACACGCGTGCGAAGCCGACGGCGGGAAGCTAGCTTTATTTATATAATAAAAACTAAAGCCGTGGAAAAGAGAATGCTATGAGAACAAAGGTGCTACTATAACTGTAGAAGTTTCTTAGTGATTAGATCAAAAAGTTGGTAACCACTTTCGCACTTTATGCTGATGTTAGTGCGCACTAGTTATGCATTCTAGTAGAAAAAAGCCCTTATACAGCCCCTATTGAAACACTTGACCAGTCACTCAAACGATAGCATGGTTGGTTGCCATTTCCATCACAGCTAAAAATAAAAAATAAAAATACTCGAATTCGTTTCATCATTCTGTCAGTAAAGTCAAACATTTCATGATAACATTGTGCTATTGTGCAAATTGACATACCGTACTGTATATTGATTCGAGCGTAGCAAATAGAACCGTTTAACACGCCTACGATAAAACAGGTGATAATTGTTCGTGTTTGTCATTTCAGGAACACACTCAGAACCAGTGAAACCGTCTGTGATACAGCCTAAACCCCAGACCCCCACACATAACTTTGACTCCGTCCCTAACTACCCCGCCCCTGCGCCGCCGACGGGAGGAAACTCCCCTTACGGCAACAATTCCCCCTACGGGAGCAACACCAACACTGGTGGTAGTTCCCCCTATGGCGGTAGTTCCCCCTATGGCGGTAGCTCCCCCTATGGCGGTAGCTCCCCCTACGGAGGTAGCTCCCCGTATGGAAGTAACTCCAACGGAGGTAATTCCCCCTACGGAGGAAGCTCCCCTTACGGTGGCAGCTCGCCTACCGGAGGCAACTCCCCATACGGCGGAAACTCGCCCTATGGAGGCAGTTCGCCTTACGGATCCAACGGAGGCCATAGCCCATACGGAGGTAATTCCCACGGTGGCTCTAATCCTACTCCTTTCGGAGGGTCAGGCGGTAGTGGCAGTCCCTTGGATAGCATTCTCAACTCGCTAAACAAATACCGAGGCGGTGGCAGTACCGGTTCCACTGGGTCCGCGGGTGGTAGCAACCCCCTGGACAGCATCTTGGGCACCATAAACAAATACCGCGGCGGTAGCAGCACCGGCGGAACTGCCAGCCCCGGCGCCGCCGGCTCCTCGGGCGGCCTATCCAATATCTTCGGAAATATCCTCAACGACATTACCAAGAACGGAGGTTTGAATAACTTATTCAACACGCGGCCGATCATGGAAAATCCTAATTACTCGTCTCACAGCTCCAATTCGAGGAGTTCTAACTCTCAGTATTATCCGTCAGGTCAGCCAAGCTATCAGACCCCCACTCAGAACAAGAATTATGGGCAAAGTTACGCACAACATAACGGGGTGACCACACACAAACCAGTGTCGTACGGATGGAATGTCGGGTAATTAAAGTAGAACAACGTAGTCATTGGTGTGGCATCGCTCGATGTAATATTCTTCCAGCTTTGCATGCCGCAAGCACATTTTTTTTTCTTTTTTAATAATTACTGTACTGTACATACTAATCGATATCACAAATTAATATTAAAAATTGTTGAATATCCTTTTATTATTATAAAAAAGCTAACACACTTTT
Source organism: Pyrausta despicata (assembly GCA_963921415.1). Taxonomy (NCBI): domain Eukaryota; kingdom Metazoa; phylum Arthropoda; class Insecta; order Lepidoptera; family Crambidae; genus Pyrausta; species Pyrausta despicata. The sequence continues at coordinate 7,174,369 of OY992853.1, forward strand.
TTAAAATAACTAAGTAATGTATCAGGTTTTAATTTTATGGGCATCACAGTATGTTATTGTTTTTGTTCATGTAAAACTAAATTTTTAATAAGGAAAGTTGAGGCATTATTGTATCAAGTTTTGGAGGCAAACAAATGGTATGTTAATACATTTAGTGAAATTAATGATAAATCTCAGCGATGAAATGCAATGTTTAACAGTAGCCCTACATTGGTCTCACAATATTCACCTATTTTGGTTCCTTATGTTATGTTTAATTTAATCATGTTTTTATTTTGCCCTGGCTTATTTGGTTGTGCTTCAAGTTGCACTAAAACCTAAAATATTCATATTCTTGCTTTTGTAATTTCTGACGGAACTATGTTGGTGTAACGAAGCTTTATCACATTTTAGTCTGACAAGGCTTATGTGAGAGCCGAGTCCGCTTTCTTAGCCACTCTAATACTTATCTTACTAATGTTTTGTAGATTCACTGTATTCCAGGTGGCATTTTTAATATTTTATACTAGATACAGCTACAAATCTTTCAGTTACATTATAAAATACTAAGGTCTTGGGAGGCTAACCTAATTCATATTCTCATTGAAATCCTTAATTAATAATTAAGCACACTTTAGCAATTGTAATATAATCATATCTTTAAGAATACTCATAAAACAACGAATGTGCCATTTTTTTACATTCCTCTTATGTATTTTCCTTTCAGTATCACAATGATTGTGACATACCTGATTCAGCAATACTTCCGGAAGTCACTCAATTAGTTGAATAAGTCTTCATATATTTAAGGTGTATCAAAATATTTAAGCTTTAATTATGAAAAAAAGCTTGTCAGCTTATCGAAAACAAATGGGATTACTAAATGAGATTAAAATAAAAATCGGAATTTTAAACTCTCAATTATAATTTAATACAGACTAGAAGTTCTGAGCAACTGGTTAAATATCTTAAAGTTACGTTACCTCATAATATATAAAAACATAATATATAAAACAAAAGTGTAAAGTGTTATGTTTCTTGTTCCATTTTTGATAGGAATGTAAAGTTTACAATAAAGTTTTGAAACCCGAACGTTTGGTTTTATAACTAAAAACTTTAAACCCCATATTCATATATTATACCCCTATTCCTACCTATTAAACTGGTTCTAGTTCATATGTTATTGCAAAAAGTTATGTTAGATAGACTCTACATATCATTTAAATTCAAAACTTTACTTAATTAGACTCATCCTGGCACACGTAGTAAGTATTTTCGAAAGTAAATTACACTGGTCATACCAAAATTCGACTCATATGTTATCGGTAAATTGCTCTTATGCATTAAATAGGACGAACATTTTTGTAAACACGAGTTTTAAAAGCTGTAGAGGGCCTTTTTTTCGGAATGACCAGTAGTTATATTTGTACGTCCAAAAGAAATGCCATTAGATTTCCAGCTAGAATTAAATTAATTCTGATAACTATAAACATGTTTACATAGTGTAAGTAGTATAATAACTGCGTTTATTGCAAAGGTCAATGATTCTCACTTATTGATTTTAATTAACTAAACTTTATGTTAAATCTGCTCTCAATAAAATTTGACAAGTCACTCCACTTTTTCTTACTACAAAATATTAATTAATGTCGTGTCTTTCTAATATAAATATAAAAGTATGTCACTAACATCACTAATGACCTAATGTAAGTAATGTAACTTAGTTTGTTTTACTTTTTTCTGTGGTAGAACTATCACCTGTACTTCTCCTAGGGCGATTTGCTTTATGCACTTGGTTGAGAAGCAAACCAATTAGCAGTAGTACAAACCACACTCCATACCAGTAGTGGTAAACAGAGGAATAGTATATCCAAATGCGATCCAACGTGAGAAGGAGGAATGCAGCCGCTTGGTACGACTCGGAATGTGTCCTTAGGAACCACATAACAAACCCGATAATCTTCTTTTTCTGAAAAAAATAAGCATTTTCTTGTTTTATATACAGAAAAACGTTACACGTTTTGCAATATTTAAAACATAAGGTTAAGTTTTAAATTATTGCCACACTCTGATTGACGTGATATCCTTCGTTTAGATCAGCGTTTCTCTAAGTGTGCTCCGCGGAGCCCTGGGGCTTACGGCAAAGCCTTTGTAGGGGCTCCGCGAGAATACTATTATTAATCTCTAATAAAAATAATTAAAGAGGTTATATTTTTATTTTATTCGAAAAGACTTAAAAAGAACCCCCGACCTTTGGAAGTCCGGTCCAATGCTCTAACCAACTGAGTTACCGAGAACCTAAATGGAGTCGTTGAATTTTGTGTTTTTTAACGCTTTGAGCCAGCGTGTGTTTTATCAATGATTGTGAATGAAAGGTCAGGGGTCCGAATCCTCCCCCGATGACCGGAGCCGAAAATATTTTTTTAAGTGTTATGTCGTTCCGAAGTAAAGAAAATAGCGTTGTGAACGAATTTTTTTTTCTTTTATGTTGGCTTTGGGGTTCCATCAAAAATTTATCTTTTCAAAAGGGTTCCACAAACAAAAAAGTTTTAGCAACGCTGGTTTAGATAAATACATAACTTCATAGTGCACACCACAGAAAGCATAATTCGGTCCAATCAGGTTTTAGAAATAATGTTGCTCAATTTAGGCAGTCTAAGCGCTAAGAGCGATGTCTTCCAGATAACCCGACATCGAACCGTCGTATCACGATGCAAATGACATCATTGACTAAAATAAACTGAAAATTATATTGCCCATTATGTAGGGCTCTCTTAACAAAGCATTTTTCTTACCATCCCTGTAGCTTCTTTGTAATACAGTTTGTAATAGATATCCTCAGCCATTAAGTAGAAAGGACAGAAATAAATGCAGAAGAAGTATCCAGCATGGATCCCGTGCCAAATCACTGATACGAACAACGCGACGTGGACCCTGGAGAAAAATAACGACATAGTTTTAATATATAATAATACAGGTTTTAATATCTTCTCTATCTCTATATATATAAAATTCTCGTGTCACAATGTTTGTTCCCATACTCCTCCGAAATGGCTTGACCGATTCTAATGAAATTTTGTGTGCATATTCAGTAGGTCTGAGAATCGGCTAACATCTATTTTTCATACCCCTTAGTGATAAGGGTAGTCCACAATAATTTATAAGGCAAAACAACGTTTGCCGGGACAGCTAGTCTCTATATATATAAAATTCTCGTGTCACAATGTTTGTTCCCATACTCCTCCGAAACGGCTTGACCGATTCTAATGAAATTTTGTGAGCATATTCAGTAGGTCTGAGAATCGGCTAACATCTATTTTTCATACCCCTTAGTGATAAGGGTTGTCCACAATAATTTATATGGCAAAACAACGTTTGCCGGGTCAGCTAGTCTTATATATAAAATTCTCGTGTGACAATGTTCGTTCCCGTACTCCTCCGAAACGGCTTGACCGATTCTCATGAAATTTTGTGAGCATATTGAGTAGGTCTCAGAATCGGCCAACATCTATTTTTCATACCCTTTAGTGATAAGGGTTGTCCACCCTTAACATTTATATGACAAAACAATGTTTGCCGGGACAGCTAGTATAAATGTAAACATCCAGTGATTTTTTTTCTGGTTTCCTTTCATCGAATGAACGATCATGAACGATAGCTACTTAAAATAAAAAAAATATTTAAACTTACTTTAAAGCTTTGATAGGGAATCGCTTATACACAACCACAGCAACCCAGTACTGAACAGCCTTGTTCCACACCTTCATAGAATCGCGCAGGGTGACTACTGTTTCACAATTCCATACTTCCATTGATTCTACTGTGTTGAAATCGTAATGAGCGCGCTTAGCTTCTTCTTCAGTCCTGTGAATGATATTATGTGCTAGCTGTGTCTTACTCAGTTTATGGCTTTGAGGACGACATACAACATGACATCACATACATTCTTCGCTCAAGAGAGTAGCTAAAGCAATTGACGACATGTTAGAAAAGCACAAACAACTAAAGGTATGGAGGAAATAGATTCTAGTTAGGAATAAATAAAGAGTTTAAGATTTTAAGTTTGTGATTTGAGGAAGTCTTAATTATCGACTATGATTATTATAATTAAACCTTTTGCATGTTAGCACCTTTTTTCATAATAAAAATGTAATATTTACATATAGATTAATTGAAATAAACATACATTTGCTTCAATTTCAAATAGCCAACAGTAGGTCCATGACCTGTTCTGTTCCGGCCTTCAACAGGGTACGCTCCAAGACCAGCCGAAGTGCAAACACTCTCAGCAAGTGTCATACCAGAATAAATGCGTTGACGGAACGCTGCAAACAACGCCCATGGGTAGAACATTCTGTATACGAAGCTCCTATTGTTATGACCCTCTGTTAAAATATACTGTAAATAATAAAAAAAAAACTTATTAGTCTGCTGGTATCTTTTGGTAAAGAAGGTTGCTAAGTTATAGCACAAACTAGATATTTCCTTCGATACAGTCTCGCAACTGTACAGTGTAGTGTAGTATATGTCGGCGGTAAATTTGGCGGGCTATAGCATAAAAACTATCGGGTTTTGCGTTATGTGTTTTTGCAAATTCTGTGACACATTGTCTGTAGAATATAAGTAAATATTAAAAAATGGATCTAATAGGGCATTTTTTGTTAAAAAGTGCTATTTTCTAAAAAAAAAAAGTGATTTTTTTCTGAAACCTACTCATATTTTTTAATAATTAATTGTTTAAAAATAAGACTACAGCTGAAATTTTCAGTATTTCGTACTTTCAATAATTTATTTTATTTTAATTTGAAGCTACTAATCGATAGATAATTTAATAAGCTTGAAATTGATGAAAACAGAATGTAAATTGGGTGCATATCAACTGAGATATGACGCAATTAATGTTAACTGTATCTTTCAACTGGACAAAAAAAAATGACTGGCGATAAAAAATACAAAAGGGGATAGACCCCCTTCATAGGTCGATAAAATTAAGCATATATACACATTTAAATATGTAAAGATTATGAAGACTCACACTGTCATAGGCCTTTTTGTTGAAACATGCACCTATGAGTCAATTGCCCATGTGCATAATATGCCAAATGCTCAAAAAGACATATTATGTCTTTTTGATCATTTGGCCTCAGTGTCCTTACTGTGTACATATTATGCCTACTGTGGTTATACTCTATCAAACTAAAAAAAATATGAGAATCAACTCTCATCTTGACATACTCATGCATATTGGGGCTGAATATTGATGCATTATAAATAAGCCACCTGGAAGAGGTATAGGAAAATAACTGAAAAAATATATTACCTCCAGGGGCCACAAGTTTGAAAGTCCCAAATATAAAGAGACATACAATGGAACTGTTTTTAATGTGTTTATTGTAAAACCTGTGCAGTCTGCATACTTGCTGTATGGTAAATGGAAATAGTCATCAAAAGTTCTATATCTATAGTATGGACCTGAAATAAACATGACATAAATATAATAAAATGTTAAAACTATACTTTTTAACATTAGTACTAAATATTAATTATGTTTATGTAGGTATAGTTTGCAAAGGAAGAAAAACCTACCTGTCAACAAGCCTACATAATTAAATGAGTAATGAAAGAGATCAGCAAAACTTGGATTAATTAATTCAACAAAGTCATCATCCTTCTCTTTCACAACTGCTGAGTCTTGAGCATCTTTCTCATCCTTTTTTTTCTTTGCCATGGCTAACCAGGAACCGTTGATTTCAAATGCGACACCCACAACTCTCAATACAATTATCATCTGTATGAGGTTTGTTTGGCCAGAAGAGAGTGGCAGACCAAACTTATCTGCCAGACGGAAGAAAAATAAGTAGCCAAACATAAGAAAGAATGTGATGACATGGCAAAATCTGAAAAAAAATAAGTAATTTAAAAAAGGAGAAGTTGCAGCAGTAAGGGAACTTCACTATGTAGTACAAAGCAAAGTTGCTTCCCACATCTGTCCCTATGTATGTATGCTTAGATCATTAAAACTACTCAACAAATTTTTATGCAGTATTTTTTTTAAATAGATAGATTGAGCATCTAGTTAGTTTGAATAAATGTACTCTCATCCATCATATCACGTCCAGACAGTGTTTACCAGTTGACATCCTGCATAATTTATACTTCAAACACTTTTGTACTTTTATTCTACTTAATCACCTTTAACATGAGAGATAAAAAGGAAATTTAATTAAATAACTATGCAAACAATAGAGCAATAGGATGTTGTTTTGTATCAGCTACAGTGTATTACAAAGTCAAACCGACAGGGATTATAGTCAGTTAATACACGGAAAATACTTATATGCTCATGATATGCATTGATGATATTGATGTAAGATGATTCTTCAGGTTACAAATTCTTTACTTACCTGACTGTTGCTACTTTTATTGCAACTAAACCCAATATGGCTGATAAAATTGGATGAATTGCACTATACCCTGACACAATTATGATCAGCAACAAGCCAAGAAGAGTTCCACTCCATTTCTTAGCCTGTATTGTGCCCAATGACCTATAAAATGGACCTATTGCAACACTAAACAATAACAGTGATAAATAAATGATATCATTCTTGTTCTTCGCCAGGAACGCCCACATTTTAAAAATACGAAAAATGTGGTTCAATTAAGCCTAAAAATGCAAACTTTTCTAAATAAAAATTGTTTTTGTGGAAAAAATAAATACAACAACCACGAAATAAATACCTAGGTTGGTAACATGGCTTACATGGTGGTGGTTGCGACTTGGTGCGATTTTCAGACCCCCATGAATTTAGATCTTAACAGGGCCATCTACAGATTGGCCTCTGAACTAAATTTTAGTGTTGCCGTTTCAATAGCTTAATGGCAGAAATAAATACGATTTATTATTATCAAAAACACACAGTTAAGTTAAGATATGATCTCAAGCTTTTTTCACTTTGCAAAGACATGAAAGACATGGCCATTATCCATCACCTTAAAGTTTACCAGTCCATCATTTCACACATTCTGAAGATATGAAGCTAGAATTTTGTAAAAGGACTTAGACTGTAATAGAAGAATAACTAACTTTTTGACTTCAATGTTTCAATTTTGACTAAAGATATCAATATTATACTTTTATGATAATTTTACATTGAAATCGGTTTTTGTCTTCGTGTATAAAAACTGTTTTTTCTTAAAACAGTCTCACAAAAAAAAATCGTATCTACTCTACTACTATTCGTACTACTCACTGTTTTCCTAGGGTCGGGTAGAGTAGGGTTAATTTATATGTTGGGACGTGTAAAAGTGCAAGTTGTTAGCCTACTTACAGAAATAAATGGATTTTATTGGATTTTATTTTATTTATAAGGAATGAAAGAAGTATGATATTTAAAACTTTGTGTAGATTCTTGTCCTAAAAAATAGTTTCCACATTTTCTTTATTTCTAAGTAGTCTCCTCTCAGTTGGAGGATAGTTCAACGCTCATAGTATCTAGGAGTGCTGTTGTGGATTCAACGAGATTAAAAATGGTCTTCATTCAAATCATAATATATATCAGTCACAATACATACATATCTATCACAATACTTATCGGTGATTATTTTATGTTAAAACTCGCGCTGGTTGAACCCATGCGTTTCTACAATTATATTCCAACCGAAAAATAGTATTAGAGGGTCTGTAAAATAGCTGCCACAATAGCTGGACAAGTTGGCAATATAAAGGCCCGAAGACAATAATAATTATGACTTTTGCTTGAAGCCTCAATACTGCTCCCAGTGTAGCATTTACGCATTTTTTCAATGATTGTGCTAGGTCGCTTCTGCTAAAACATTGTAAGTAACGAAGCAGAATGACAAATTGTGATATATTTTCATTCTTATTTTGTTGTTGTTCTTACAAAATGTTAGTCTTTAAAGACAAGCGTTGTTCTTATCATGATGCTTACCAATACGTACTCACTCATGTATCTTTTTAGTGTACTTATGAAAGTAATCTTAATATTTGTCACGAATGGCCTGTGAATTTACGTGTCATCCAGTGATAACCTATTCTTTTTAATTATTTTAAAAATGAGAAATGAACACGTTCAAATTAATAACTTGCGTAACAAATTACTTCAGTTTTGAGTAGGATAGTTATGTATGTATGTAGCTATGTATGTGTGTAGGTGTCTAAACGTTAAAGTTTCGAAGACTACTGGATAGATGGCGCTACGTGTCTGGTCGTCGTTAAAGGCCAGTTTCCTGTCTACACTTGTATATTAAAGTAGTCTTTGGTAGGTAATAAATGTAGTTTTTTGACAGCCGTGTATGAATTTATGCCACTAATGACAGTGACACTAGCTTTCTTTTTACATCATGGCGGTACAAGATACGAGAGTTGTGCCAAAATTAACGTTACCATTTCAACAGCATATCAGGCCCTGATTTCACATAATGCAATGTTAACCGCAATAGCAGAGCTGTCCTACTGTTGGCTTGAAGCTAGCACGCCGTTGGCTGACAGACTGCAGCAGTCCTTTCGCTCACTCGAGAGTAGGGATTTGTACATACGGGCGGTCTATACCAGACCCAAAAGTTAACAATTTTTAGCACCAAGCACTATTTTAGGAAACAAAAAGTCAAACTGATATGATAATGTCAAAAGTCAGCTGTGATGGCGATTCTAATTTTCTAACACGGCTGGCAAATTTAAATTTATCAATATGAATGAAGAATTAAAGAAAATTATTATTCAAGACATTAATATAAAAATAGGAGGTGATATTAACGATCTTAGTAACGCATATGAGCTGGAGAATGATTTGATTGGTAAAAGGGACAAACTACAGAACAGCGTAAGTTTACACATTTTATTTTCTTCAAAAAGGTTTTCCAGCTACATTACTGAAAATACTTGTTAAATTTCAGTTAAAAGTGGTTAACAATGAGGTGCCAACCAAGCTTTCTCTCGCTGTCACAAAGGCAGAAGCTAATTCAACACAAATTGCAAATCTTAAAAACAGAAGTGAAACCTTGAAGATGAAAGTAGAGGATTTTCTTCAAAGAACTGAACCGTTGCGCTCTGAACTGGAAAAAAGATTTTCTGCAATAAATAAACTGGAACATGTGCTAGTATATTTGAAATCATTTGAAAAAATTGATGAAATCAGGCAAGCATAATTTTTATTTAAGTATTTGCCTCAATTGATTTTATAATCATCTACTGAAATGTTTTATCAAAGAACTCAATTTCTACCTATTTTCTCTTTAATTTTCTTAGTTGAGAAAATATTTTATGTCAACTTTTTCAGTCTATAAAACAATAAAGTACTTTGAATTTCAATTAAATTCAACTTAACTAAAAAAAAATATTTTTGATTCATATTACATTGTTCAATATTGTCAAATTATTTTGTCTAAAGTAGTCTATGATATCTTACTAATCTATGTTGCAAACAAGATGAAATCAACTAACAACAGCATTTGTCCTCTTCACATCAAGTTTATCAACTATTCGCTGCACATTAGTCTTCACAAAGTTCTAGAGCTGTTGCTTGACCTATAACACAGGGTTGACCCTAACTTAAGAAGTGAATTTGTTTGTTAATAGTCTATAAAATACTTTAACTTTAATGTTACTTACTTTACTGTTACTGGGTATTTTTGTTATATACCAAAGAAATAAATAATTTTTTTCCAGCCGCCAAATGAAACAATGCAATGATGACGAACAGCTAGTATTATACTATGGAGAGTTAAAAGAAATGTGCAATGTGTACCAATTAGGACATAGAGCAGCCTATGTGAGAGAATTCACCCATTACTGGCACAACAATCTGAAGGATAGAATGACAAAGTAAGTGTGTTATTTATATTTTATTGTTAAGAGTGACAAACAACAGATCAGCATAAGTTTTTACCTTACATACCCTTCTTATGGTAACTACTACCCTTTTTTTACATTCAACATACTTTGGTATTAGCAGTTTGTTGTTTCTTAATTTGATATTTTCTTCTGTAAATATGTGACACCTCACTATTACTAGGGAATAAAAAGCTTGTATTCATTACAAGCTCTTAAAAAAGTTACTCCATGTTCCAACTCTGGAAACCAGACATTAGATGGAATAACTCCTGAAAGTAAACATCCTATTATTGTTCTAAAATTCATTCATTATCTTGCCTTGTATCCAAAAAGTGTAATGACACTTGTTTTCACTCTTTATTTTTGGAAGGAAGCTGAAACTAATCTTGACTTTATTATTCTGTTCTAGGAGTTATGAGGACACCCTTAAATTGATAAAGTGGCCATTTACAGCAGGGGCTGAAAACTCACCACCACCAAAGGAAATATTGATTAGGTTTAACAATCTTACTAGATATTTGTTTCTGATTGAAGAGCCTGAAAATTTTACTACTGTGTCAGACAACTTGTCTGACGATTTTGGACAAGGTAAAAATATAAATGATCAGGAACACTGTTTATTGTACATGTTGATATATTTTTCATATTTTATGTTGTATAAGTGTATGTTGTAATATGTATTATTTTCTTTTTCAGAACAAGACCCGTGTCTTCCTGTTAAAATTCTTTTGCGCCCTCTAAAGAAAAGGTTTGCGTTCCATTTTACGGGCTCCCGTCAAACAGCGCGCATCGATCGTCCCGAATGGTTTCTGACACAAACCCTAAATTGGATTAAAGATCATCAGAACTTTGTGAAGACTAATGTGCAGCCAGTAGCTGATAAACTTGATTTGAAGAAGACAAAAGCTGTTGTAAGATAATTTTATCATATTTGCAACATAGACCAAAGATATCATAGACTATTTTTAACGCCTGACGAAAAAGAATAGTGTTATAAGTTTGACCCCTATGTCTTTGTGTGTATATGTGTTTGTGTTTTTGTGTGTTTAGCATCGTAGCTCCCGAATCGTAAAATGATTTCAAAGCGTTTTTTTTTATTTAAAGATAATTTAAGCAGGTGGTTCTTAGCTACAGTTAGTCAAAACCTGTCCAGCTGTAGAACCTCTTCAGCTGTTTTCCTAGCTCATTCGCCTTTTTTTTATTGAAAAGATAGTTTAAAACAAAATAATTCGTATTAATTAGTTCACAGTTTTGCCGTCAGAGCGCAGTACTAGCGCAAAGCGCAAAAAAGTTTTCTCATAGACCTTTGCTTTTGTTGGTAAAACATTCTTTTCATTTCTTTCATTGAAAGAATAGATATTTTGATCTCATCATACATAAATCTCACATTAGATAAGATATCTAAAGTGAAATTTATTCTCGTAAGGGTCATGCACTATGTTTATGTTTTTTTTACGGTTTTTACTTTGTATGGTTAAGTAACCATTCCATATATCTTTTGTAAACAGGACGAGTTTAATGCCGGCCTCATAGCACTATCCGCCGAACGTCTCCACACAGTACTAGGGTTGTACCACGCGCAAGGATCCAAGGGTGAACTTGTTGACGTCGATGCAGCGTTCGCTCACGCGGTCGACGAAACTTTAGGCTTCCATAGAGAGCTGGTGGCTATTACTGGGAGTGAGACTAACAGTGTGCTGTCGGTTTTGACGAAGGCGGAGATCTTTGTGAGGTGGCTGGCTGTGGAAAAGAAGTGTAAGTTTGATCATGAGATGAGATAATATTTTTGCAGTAGAAAAAAAATCAACTGTCTAGGTCGGGGAACGGACTCGCGTCCATGGGAATCCGGCCCGTGTATGTACTACTCGGCCACCCAGGCTTTGCCAATTCCTGTTAAAATTTCGCTTCTGCTTTCCTAACGCGTTGGCCTATTTGCCGAACGTCTCCACACAGTACTAGGCCTGTACCACGCTCAAGGATCCAAGGGTGAACTAGTTGATGTCAATGAAAGAGAGATAGTCATTTGGTCATTTGGCCGTAGTTACATGATTGATGGATTGGATCCTTCCAATCCACATCAAGTCGCTTTCGAGATATTGACATTTGAAGTTGATGACTTATTTCTTCATAGGTGTTAATTATAAAATAAGTTGTCAGTATGTTGTAAGCGTGTATTATTATAATTATTTTCATTGACTACACAATAAAACACAATATTGTATTTTAGGACGTATTTGTAAAATTATGCATTTGGATCCTTTTTCGCTAAAAAACAGTTTATATTGTGCACACTCAAGACTTAATTCACTAAAAAGGTACATGTACAAAATCTTTATTCAAATCATGCAAAAAGGATCCATTCTATTTGTTTCGTTTTACTGATTTATTTTCTAACACGGGGTACGAAAAATGTGTTGGATTTTTTAAAGTGAAATAATATACATAAGTGGTTTTGGTTTCGATATTCAAATTCAATGGAAAACAGCTGTTTTGACGTGGGTCTTCTTTACTGACCGATAATATCGATTTAGCAAGAATTTGGTGTATTTACATCATTTTTGACAGTGTCGTGGATTGGATCCTTTTCGTGTAACTACGTCCATTTTAGAAAGGGCCTCTGGATCTTATGTTAAATTGCAGCACTGACCTTTTTTTTTTCATTCTACCACTAGATGCGTTATCAAAAATGGACGAGACACTAGGCAGTTCGCAGTGGAGCGAGGCAGTGGCGGCGAACGTGGGCGCGGCGGTGGGCGCGATGGTGTGGGTGCCGCGCGGCGCCGACTGGTTCATCTCTTTACTGAAGACGATTGAGGACAGATACGCCGCGTTACCGCAGCCGGGACATCGGTAATTTGTAGTATATGTCGTATACAAACTAGTGTTGTAAGAGACTCGAGTCATCTCTATGACTCGACTTACAACACTTACACTCATTTAATAGAACTTGAGCTCTCTTTGAAACTAGAGTCTTCAAAAAGAGCTCAAGATATAGATAAATAAAACTAAGAACTCAAGTTTTTTTGAATTCGGAGTATTTTGTAAAAAGAATCTATTCCTGTCAAAAATACCTCATAGACGGAGTCTTTAAGGAACTCTTGAGTGGTCCTTTAAATCCAGGTTTGCATAGTTTAACGGTATTATGTGTGTTTATTATTTTATTGAGACGTTTAAAGGCAAGCGTCCACAGGTCAGTATCGTAAACAACGCACGTAACGGATTAATTTTACACTGCATACACTGAATCAGCAGCGATCGGATTGCCGACGCAAGTCTGATGACCCTTTCCTTCTGATTTTTGTAGATCGGCATTCCGTACGGTTCCGTATGATCGGTGTTTAGTGTTACCAAACTAAATGAATGTCTTTCTCGCTCTAGCTCTCTTCCGTCTCGGTTTCGAACCAAGCGTCATACCGCTCTCACATTAATTTCTGTTATAATAGTTTCAAGGCATCTATCTAGACTCATAGTGTAACAAAACAGTGTTAATGTGTTGGTGAAACGAATAAACATTTAAGTGCAGTCGGTGTTTCATTATATCCCGAACATCAAGTGGTCCTTCGTCGTCACAGCCCCAGCAAAACGCCACTTACGACGCCATTTTTTCGTCGGACTCGTCAGTTGTCGGGTGATTTCGCGCGTTCTCGTGTGGCGGGGTGGAAGATACCAGCGAATCAAACGCATCAATCGACTGCTTTATCGACGCGGCGGAAGTTGCAGCGAATTCCAAGCGCTACTACTAGCGACATCTAACAACGCAACTAAATACAATACGGCGTACAGCCAATCAAAGGCTGCTCAGCACAGAGCGCTAACTTCAAACAGACAATACAAACGAATGAACGTGAACGGTGTGAACCAACTCACTCATTCTTCCTCTACAAAAACTCCATACCGGCACACCGGACATTTTTTTTCTCTACTCGTACATACGACATTTATTTCTACTATGCGAACACGCAAATTCTCTTTTCAATAAGTAAAATACCAGTTAAAGACTACGTAAAAACGTTCTGCAGTTCTTATCTCAGTTTTTCAGCAACATACAACCACAACAATGGATATTGACAACTTAAAAGCGCAACGAGGCGTCATCAAAGGAAAGCTAACGAGACTTGCTAATTTTATTAACAATCTTTATGTGGAACAAAGCTACAACGTACACGATATCACGGTAAGGAAAGCCGAGATTGGCCAAATCATGGAAAAATATGAAGAGGTGCAGCTGAAAATTGAAATGGTGGACAACGCCCCGGAAAGACACGAGGCTCACGAACAGGAGCGTGAAACATTTGAAGGAAAGTACTACAATTGCAAAGCAAAGATCGAAGAGCTTATCAGCGATTCGGAGCAGAGGACGGCTCCAGCCAACTTATCGGTTGACAACCACACGACCACGTTTTGCGGCGGCACGCGGAAACCATGCGTTCGACTTCCAAAATTGGAACTGCCGCGATTTGATGGCGATATCAAGCAATGGCCTGCCTTTAAAAACATATTTTTCGCTTCTGTCGACTCCGCAGATTTACCGCTCGTCAACAAAATGCAGTATTTGAAAGCGGCTCTCACTGGGGAAGCTGCCGGACTTGTTTCATCACTACTCGTAACGGACGATAACTATCGTAAGGCTTAGGAGTGGGTGATACAAATCGTATATAGTTATTGAAACCTATATTAGATCAATATCGTAATATCCGATATCGATGCGCGTAAAAACTATATATTTTTTAGAACACGATATTGCTAGATCGTCGCGATACGCTCGATTCAATATCTGACTGGATATTCAAGATTTGTAGATATCCAATATCAAACCGTATCGCCTCGCAATAAGGGATACGAACGAGCAGAATCGATGCAGGCAGGTCGATGTGTGAGCGAAATGGCAATAGTTGATTTCATATCTGATTCCTAACATTAATCGTATAGGAATAAGGGTGACCTATTTCAGTACTTTCTTCCTGTATCTTGGCATTATCAATAGACTTTAGATTTTAAATAATAGAAAGCATTTTCGTTTGCAATTTTACTAACTGTCACTGACCTTTGTTCTTGAACTCTAGCTAACTCTAGTGATCCATTTCTTTCTATTACTTATATTATTCTATTTATAGATTAAACAACCAACCAACCTAAGGTTGACCCTAGCCAAAAAAGACTATAAAATAATAATCACAAACAACACTGGTATCATGTTAAGATATGCAATACAGTTTCTGGTAACATATTTTTATAGATTCAGTATCATCAAATATTCACCGATTCACAAATATATAGTTTCAAAAATATATAGTTTCAATATCCGATATTAAATATCGATATATAGTTTCGATTTGATATCATAAAAACCTGATATTACCCACTCCTAGTAAGGCTCTAGATATCCTGTCCAAAAGGTATGAAAATAAAACTATAGTTGTCAACTACCATTTAAAAGCTATAACTAATTTCAATGTCATTTCCAAATCTAACCTCAAAGATTTTCTTGTTGCTTTGCAACAAAGCTTAGACTCCTTGAAAGCTATTAATTTGCCTGTGGATAGCTGGGACGTTCTTTTAGTGTTTCTAATTTGTCAAAAGCTTGATAATTCACTGCGTGCAGCTTGGGAATTAAACAGGAAGGAGAACTCAATTGCTAGCTTGCCTGAACTGCTTGAGTTTTTGAATTTACGAAGAAATGCTTTTGAAATGTTGAATGATAAACCATTGTGTGATAAACAATATGTGAAAGCTACGCATTTCAGTTCTGCACAGCCCAGTATATCATGCACATTATGTCAAAACAAGCACGCATTGCACAAATGTCCCAATTATCTCGAATTGTCAATACCTGACCGCATACAGCTTATTAAAACTAAATCTTTGTGTTTTAACTGCTTACAGCCTTATCAAACCAAACATAAATGTTCCAAATACAATTGTCTAGCATGCCGTGGGAGACATCACACAAGTATACATATGGACAAACAAGTAAATAATCCTCAACAGGTTAGTTTTACATTATCTAAATCAAGTGATAATTCTCAAGCGCTACAAACCTCTACTACGAGTAACTCTCTTATGTCAAATTCTACATTGGCTCAACTTGACTGCTCACAGTCTTCTAATATTAACTCCAACAATAATGTCCCTTCAACAGTACTAGTGTCTAACAATAATGCAAATCAAATATTGCTTTCCACAGCCATTGTGAAAATTCAAGATTCATCGGGAAAGTGGGTAAGTGCACGTGCTCTTCTGGATGCTGGAAGTGAAGTTAATATTGTTACCCACAGACTCGCTACCTCGCTTAAGCTTAAGCTAACAGAGAATGCAATGCTAATACAAGGTGTAGGAAACAGCACAAAACCAATAAAAGTGAGTACTAAAACCTCTATTTCATCTCGCTACACTGATTACTCTGCTACACTCTCATTTATTGTGATGGAGAATATTACAGTGCCCTTACCACATACTTACATACCAACACAAACATGGCCTATACCAGCTAAACAAGCTAAATCACTTGCTGATCCCACATTTTACATTCCCAGCTCTATTGATTTGCTCATTGGTGCAGAGCTATTCTTTTCTATTTTGCAAACAGATCGCATGGAGCTAGGACCCCATTTACCACATCTTATCAATACAACATTAGGTTGGGTTATTTCAGGCCCAGTCCACGTAGACAAACTCTCTAGTGACACTGCGCAGTCAGTTAGCATGTTTGTTACATCACCCTCATCAGATCAATTACTTCAATCCTTCTGGGAACAAGAGGAACCAACTCTTAAATCTAAAATTCACTCCCCTGAGGATGAATATTGTGAGAATCTGTTCGAGTCCACCACCACAATTAACAAATCAGGCAATTACATTGTCAAGTTACCCATTCAGCCTGACCAAATTAAAGAATTAGGTAATTCATTTAATATGGCTTATAAATGCCTACTTCAACTTGAGTCTAAAATGCAAAATAATCCTTCACTACATTCTCAGTACAAGGACTTCATACAAGAATTTGTTGATCTTGGTCACGCTCATTACATAGATCAGTTTTCACCTTCAGACCAAGCTGCATATTACATGCCGCATTTTGCTGTTTTACGACCCCATAGTGTATCAACTAAGCTTCGCACTGTTTTCAATGCAAGTGCTAAAACCTCCTCTGGTATATCATTGAATGACTTACTATTTGAAGGTCCCAATATTTATAATGATCTATTTGACATTATTCTTAGATTCAGATTGTATAAATATGCCTTTTCATGTGACATAGTTAAAATGTTTCGAGGAATCTTTATCAATCCTCAACAAACTTCATTACAAAGAGTTTTATGGAGGAATTCTAAATCTGAACCACTCAAATGTTTAGAATTAGACACGGTTACTTATGGCACTAAATGTGCACCCTATTTAGCATGTCGAGTGATGATGGATTTAGCTGACAGATACAAAGATACACACAAATTAGCCGCTGATTGTGTACTTAAGAACTCTTATATGGACGATTATTTGTGTGGCCAACAATCTAAAGACCAATGCATACAGCTGTGTTCAGAACTAATTGATTTATTAAATAAAGCAGGATTTAAGTTGCATAAATGGGCATCTAACCTCCCTGATCTTTGTGATCATGTGTCAAATTCAAATGACCATGAACCGACACAAAACACTTCAAATAATGAAGACAATTCATACAACTTCACACCACCTTCTGCAGTGAAAACTTTAGGTCTAAAGTGGTTACCCACTGCTGACACACTTCAAGTGTCTATTCCCAGCCCTAACGATTTACCTTGTACAAAGAGAAACATCTTATCACAAATAGCTCAAATCTTTGACCCCATAGGCATATTGGCTCCCACTACTATTTTACCTAAACTTTTGATGCAAGAAATATGGAAATTAAATATTCATTGGGATACCCTAGTTTCAGATGAAATCAAAGATGTGTGGCTGAGGTTTGTCATTGAATTAAGAAACTTAGATAAAATCCAAATACCTAGATATTGTTTCTCTGATATACCAAATAATATAATCCTAATAGGTTTTTGTGATGCCTCCATCAAAGCCTATGGTGCTTGTTTATACCTAAGAGCTACTTACGCTAATAGAAAACCAAGTTTTCAGTTAGTTGCTGCCAAATCTAAAGTTGCCCCCATTAAAAAACAACAGTCAATCCCACGATTGGAACTAAATGGCGCACTTGTTTTATCAAAACTTACAGATAGATTCATTGCTTCAACCAATGACATTATTACTATTAATCAAATCTATCTTTTAACAGATTCATCTATAGTCCTAAGTTGGATCAAAACTCCATACAAAAACAGGCTTCATGCTTATGTATCTCATCGACTCATGCAAATCATTGATATCTCTAACGGTGACAACTGGTACTATATAGATACCAGTCAAAATCCGGCTGACGTCATCACTCGAGGACTCATGCCTGCCTCCCTACAGTCATGCACATTGTGGTGGCAAGGCCCCCATTGGATGTATGAAGACCCATTTTCATGGCCCATAACTACATCATTTCAGCCAGTGGAGCTTACTCAGAAACCCTCGGTAGGTCAAATTGATCCTACTCATAATAAGACTAGTTTAACTACAAATGTCACAGACATACCTATTAATTATGAATTTTTTTATGACCATTTTTGTAAGTTTTCAAACTTTACCAGCTTAATAAGATCAGTCGCTTATTTTTTTAGATTTTTGCACAATTTAAAAAATAAAGACAGACATACATCATTCATATCTGTCCCTGAGTTAAAAAATGCTCATGATTTTATAATAAAAACATGTCAACATAGTTTTTATCAAAAAGAAATTAGTGAATTACAATCCACTCAATCCGAAACACTTGAAAATGATTTCATTGACCATTCAAAAAAGCCACACTTATTCAAATCTAGTCCTCTTAAAAAGTTAAATCCCTTTCTAGACGAATCAAATCTTCTAAGAGTAGGAGGTCGTATTCGCCACTCTGACATTCCGTTTAGTCAAGCGCACCCTGTGATATTACCCTCTAAATGTCACATAACTAGCATTATAATACAACATTATCACTTAAAACTTCTACATTCAGGCATACAGAACACCCTGTACAATGTCAGACTCAAATACTGGCCTATCAATGGTAGAGGTGAGGTAAAGAAATGTATTCACTGTTGTGTCAGGTGTACTAGGTATCAGGGTCGAGTCTGTGGACAACAAATGGCAGATCTTCCAGCAGCTAGAGTCACATTGACTCGTGCATTCACTCATGTAGGAGTTGATTTTAGTGGTGCTGTAGCTGTTAGGAATTCTATGACTAGAAATTGTAGATACAATAAAGGTTACATATGTCTATTTGTGTGTTTGTCTACACATGCAATACATCTCGAGTTAGTTATGGATATGTCATCTCAGTCATTCATTTGTGCCTTGAAACGACTCATCTCTAGGAGAGGAATACCTACTTGTTTGTATACAGACAATGCTACTAATTTTAAAGGTTCAAAATCTGATTTACATGACCTGTATGGGATGTTTAGGGATGAAACTTGTTACAGTGAAATAATAAACTATATATCTTCTAATTATATTGAATATAAGTTTACTGTTCCATTAGCTAGCCACATGGGTGGAATCTATGAAGCAGGGATAAAAAGTGTAAAATCTTTGTTAAAGAGGCACTTGTTTAGTACTAAGCTAACATATGAATATTTGTACACTGTATTAACACAAATTGAAGGTATACTTAACTCTAGACCTCTCTATCCATTGACAGATTTACCCTATGATTTAACTTGCTTAACTCCAGCTCATTTCATTGTAGGTACAGCTTTAACTGACTTACCTGAACCTAATGTTTTAGATTTGAATGAGTCTAGACTTAATGTGTATCAAAAAATTATGCAAATTAAACAAAAGTTTTGGAAACAGTTTTATTCAAGCTATTTGTCAGAATTACAGACTAGAAATAAGTGGTTACAAGTACAGAAAAATGTAAACATAGGAGATCTTGTAATTATTAAGGATGAGAATACTCCTCCCACCTGTTGGCCCCTAGGCAGAATATCTTCTACTAATGTTAACAAGACTGACAATTTAGTTAGGTCAGCTGTTGTACGCACTTCCAAAGGAGAGTATACTAGACCTATTCATAAACTAATTTTGCTACCAATAAAAAGTAATTAACTATAACACTTACTTTGTAAATCTTATACTTACATTATGTTTCATGGGTATTACCTATATTATCTGCTATGTTGGTGACTTGTGTCTAACATAATCCTTAAAATATTGTAAAAGCTCAAAACTTACCTAACCTTTCAATTACTTATTTAAATAGCTACAACTCAAATTGACTATTTTTTGAAGTTATCATGTATCTTAGCTACTAGTTACTATTTATTTACCTCTGTGTAACTTACATTGAATTTTAATTATGTGAACCCTTACATACTTAGATGCTACTATATAGAATTACTTACCTGTTTCATTTGAATTTGTATACTTACTACCATAGCTTTCACTTTTCACTTTAAAATAAGGTGCGAGAATGTTTAGTGTTACCAAACTAAATGAATGTCTTTCTCGCTCTAGCTCTCTTCCGTCTCGGTTTCGAACCAAGCGTCATACCGCTCTCACATTAATTTCTGTTATAATAGTTTCAAGGCATCTATCTAGACTCATAGTGTAACAAAACAGTGTTAATGTGTTGGTGAAACGAATAAACATTTAAGTGCAGTCGGTGTTTCATTATATCCTGAACAATCGGTACGCATTACATTGCAGATTTTTACCTCGTACTAGTTATTTCTAACACTTGTAATAACTAGTGCAATAGTACTAGACGCATCGTGTCGTAATATCCAGCTTCTCTTCCAGGCTCCAGTTCCTCGAGCTCCAATTAGAACTGGTCGAAGAATGGCGCGTGCGATTAACGCAGCTTTTAAACGCTGCGGTCGGAACGCTGAGTCCTGAGACATTCCTAACAGCCGATGCTTCGCCACACCCACTGACTGCAGTTATAAATGCAGCTCATCATACAAGAACGATACTGTTGCAGTGGGCACACTCATTGGTAAGTTTTGTTTGATGTTTCGTGAAAAATTGATGTATGCTTCTGACAATGTTTAAATGCGGAGGTTTGAAGACTGCGAGTACTGTCTTGCGAAGACTTTCCTAATAGCCGATGCTACGCCACATCCGCTGATTGCCAAAGGTTTTGTCTGATGTTATACAAAGCACATTTAGCACAGTTGATGAAGCATGAAGTTCAAATTAAAAAAAAATATTTGCTATTAAATAGGGTGGGTACAAATGAATGTTGATAGTAATAAATGACAAAGTGCTCCAATTAAGCCATATATAATAGCATGCAAATGTGAAAGCATCAAATAAAGTTAAGTCATCATCATCATCATCAGCCTATATACGTCCCACTGCTGGGCACAGGCCTCACCTCAACTATGAGGTGGTGCGAGCCATACTCCACCACGCGGGCTCAGTGCGGATTGGTGGAGGGGTGTGTGTAAGGTAAGTGACCAACCTTACTGTCAGATGTTATTAAGCCGCCCGAGGGCCTCCGACCAGGCTTAACGACTAATATCTATCGATATTAACCGGGACCAACAGCTTAACGTGCCTTCCGAAGCACGGAGATGCTTGTAAATAGACGTCACTTTTGTGGTCAGAATGGTAATGGAAATAAAGTTAAGTACATATCATTAAATAGACAACCTCAAAAAACATTTCAATTATGTATCGATTTATCATTCTTCACTTTGCACCCTGAATTTCTGAAACTGAACTAAACTGTGGTAACAGCTCTTTGTATTAAAACGATATTAAAGGCATACTCTATGGTAAGTTATTGCTGACCTCAGTTCATTGACAACAAATGTCGCAGAGTGTGTCTGAAAAAATAAAGCAGTGGTGAACACGCTGCACCCTGCAATATGCCCTCAACTTGTCACCGTACATCTCGCTCGGTTGTGTAGGCTCCTTTTCTACTTCATACCACCAAATAGACCCATGTGTAGTGCGCCGGTGACCGTATATACCGCGCTCATCAACGCAGCTCATTATACGACAGAACAAGAAATCTTCTAATGCGTAAGAATAGAAGGCGTAAGTGGACAGAGCGTGAGTATAACTAACTGCGCTATCGAAGACGCACTTGATGACCGTGTGTATGTTTGGAGTGACAGCAAAAGATAAAAATATGGACAGTTTGTGACGGCAACCGGAGTGTCATTTTTACACCTTAGTCTACCTGTGACCACGGACGCTGAAAAGAGTCCGAAACGTCAGGTTCAAACAAAATGTAAATAAATCGCGAAATAATCCGTAAAAGTGTATCATTTCAATCAATGTTATTCCTTTTTCTGTGCATAATACAATACATAAAATATCCAGTGATAGCTTTCGGCAAGAAGATCAGAGCATTAAAGTTGTTTTTCTTTACAGCATTATCTCCAACTACATTACTACAGGCGGCAGTTCCAGCACTTCACACAGCAGCAGCACCACGACGACGAGAGCGATTCGTCGACCAGTTCCGAGGAGTTTAGCGTAGAATCTAATAAAACAGGTATTTTTGTCTGCTTTTAAATCCTTGAATTTAACAAAAAAAAAAGTAAATATCATCCAAACTTTTTCCACTAGGTGAACTAGAAGACACGCCTACGCTCAAAGATTTGGAAGTACGTTCTAAGAAATTAGCTCTCAAAGAAGTAATCAGGAGGGACTCTATGGTGAATGAAATACCACAGTTTGATATTGTAAGTAGCCAAATATTGTTGTTATAATATAACAAAGTGGTGTACCGACCAATAGATTGGTAGATTGGTATAAATATATATACAAGAGCTACTGCTCAAAATCTAGGTGATGACCGTTTTCCTGATCTTCGCAGTACCTATACGAAGATATTTCGAAAATTCCTTAAGAGTCTACATTATAAAGTAGAGTGCATCAGACAGGGCAATCCAGCAATGGCTTTCCTCCTCGTAAGCGTAGAGAGCTGGAACTTGGCGTATTGATGCAAGTGCTCAATTGAATTTTCCTGGAATCGAAGTTGTTTTTATTTTATTTTTGGAACTTTTTTTTAATTTTCAGACTTCGCCGATAGCAAATTTAGCAGTGACGGACCCGTTACCAGGCGACACGGATTCTGAGGAAGCGGGAGTGTTCGCCGAAGCACCCGCATTATTAGCACATTTGAGAGATGCCGGCCTAGCAGCTTTAGCTGAACACATATTGCTAGAGTTTAAAGCTGGGCTGAGGGATTATAAGAAGCAGAAGTGAGTTCCTGAGTTGTTACTCGCATCGAATGTGATCCTCTCACAGAAATGCCTTAACAATATGAAAAGACCTGCCATGTCTGTATTTATAGTGGTGGAAGGTTGTACGTTCTATTGTAGATAAAGATTTAATGTCAAATTTTAGTTTGGTGGAAATATGTGCTTTTGATGAACGCTGCACTCGAATCGCATTAGTACCGAGTTTACTCATTTGATCTATTTATTGCTTCATCTATGTTTGACTGTAAATTAAGACCCAAAAAGTATCGAAATGTAGAAAGTAAGTGATTATGCACGGCTACGTCTCAGTGCCGCAAAGGCTGAAAAGTTGTCGCAGTTTTATTAAGTGTATCGCCCCACTTTCTACCGAACCAGCACAGGCCAGACGTGACCTTTGGCGCGAAAACGCTTCTCTGCCTACTCCCTTTGTCCCACTTGCCGAGAATCTCCCTCCTGGACATGATTTACTATGGCCGATCTGGAAGTCCTTAAATAGGCTACGGACTCAGGTTGGTCGAAGTAAGGAGAACATGGCCAGGTGGGGATTTTCGGCTCCGAAGTGGACTGTGTTTGCGGTGCAGTGCAAACTGTGGCACACTTATCATCGTGCCCGGCGTGCCCCAACACCTGCACGCCAGCGGATTTAATGAACTGCAGTCGATCCGCAATAAAAGTGGCTGAATTCTGTGCTGCCACGATATAATTTCTCGTGTTTCATCGACACGCTAAGAAGAAGAAGTGATTAACTTTATTTGTTAGGTGGCACGCGTGGCTAATGGTCGAGGAGATGGCGCTGAGCGTGTCGGCGCCGCTGTGCCGGCCGCTGGCCGCTGTGTGCGCGCGGCTGTCCGCGTGCGCCGCGCGCCTCGCGCCCGCGCTCTCCGCCCGCCTGCGCGCGCACCTCGCCCACATGGCGGACCAGTACATATTCGAGGCGAGTACTCAGAACTAGAGATGTAAAAATACCGTATTATACCAAATGGTACTGAATAATACCGGTATTTTACAATAGAATTCAGTATTTTTCGTATTATTCGTATTATATTATTTCTTATCATAAAGCAATTGACTTGAGTTTTTCACGTATCAATGGAGAATGAATTTGATATATTCTGAAATATCTATACATATTATAGACATAAACATTGAAAACAATGCTTTCGTAGTATTTTTTAGACTGAATTCATGCATATAAAATATTGCTCGCACCATCACACGTTGCACGAAGTGGCAACGTCGGATTTGTTTGCTGACAAGTCTTACGTTCGCACGCTTATGTGTGTGTACATGTTTTTGTCACATAGCCAAACGAGTGAGTGAAATAGAATGACTTCCTCTCTGTCCCCCCGTCTACGCACACGCACGCACGCCGCGCTGGCGCTGGTCATTTTGTTATCGCCCGCCGCTAGTTTCGTCCGGAATGTTGTTGCGAGTAGTCGTCACAATATTTTCTTAAAATGCCTCGACGGACTTCGGACGTGTGGCAGTACTATCAAATTCTTAGTGACGAAAACAATAAAAAACGTGTGGTTTGCATTTATTGTAACACAGAATACAAAAATGCGTTAGCTACAAGATTAAGGCTTCATATAATCAAGTGTCCAAAGTGCCCAGGAGATGTGAAACTCAAATTCAATACCAATGAAAAACCACCCAATATTCCTCAGCCTGTACCGTCACCTTCGAGAAGGGAAGAAGATTTGCCTATTGTCGAGTCACCGCGACCAGGTACTTCGTCATCAAGTGACATAAATCTTACACTGCTAAGTTCAGATAATACGAACTGTTCAGATTCGGCGCCTGAAAGAATTGATGCTGCTTTGGCACGAGCTGTATACGCATCTGGTGTTCCGTTATCAATATTTGAATCACACTATTGGAAAGAAGCTTTTCACTTACTCAACTCAAATTATGAAGTGCCATCTCGCTATCTCATGAGTAATACTTTATTAGATGCAGAATACGGCCGCGTCAAAATAGACATGAACAAAAAAATAAACGACTCTGTAGCACTTGCATTGGTTGTTGATGGTTGGAGTAACATACTCGGAAAAGGCGTGCTAAATTTTATCATAACCACTCCGCTGCCTATATTTTACAAGGCTGTTTATCCAGAAGAGAGAGAGACAGCTGAATATCTGAGTGCGCAAATGATTGATGTGATTTCAGAAATCGGTGAACAAAAGTTTGTAGTTGTAATTACCGACAACGCGAGTAATATGAAAGCCGCCTGGCGTTTAGTAAAAGAACGCTACCCACACATTTCTTGTGTCGGCTGTGTTGCACATTCATTGAACCTAATTTTTAATGACATATTGAAAATTCCGATATTTACAGACATAATCCAAAAAGTATCAAATGTAATTAAATACGTTAAAAAAAACCATTTGGCCCAAATACATTTTGAAAAGTTTCAACAAGAAAAGTACGGGCGCATCAAATGCACTTTAAAATTACCTAGTAAAACGAGATGGAGCGGCGCCGTGATAATGCTAAATTCTTTTATTCAAAACAGAGAGGCTCTAGAAGCTTTAGCTATATCTAGAGAATTTACTACAAAAAGGGACGTTAAAGATGTGATTCTGGATGAAAACACATGGATACAACTTGATGAAAATCTCAAGCTTTTAAAGCCAATTGCCGATAGTATAATGAAATCTGAGTCTGACAAATGTTGTTTATCGGAAATACCACCGTTGTTCAAATCACTTAAAAATCATATGGCATCAGAACTGGAGACAAACACCTCCATCAGTACGAATGACAAAAGTCACATTTTAGCTGCAATCTCCAAAAGGCGAGACTTTTGCTTGCAACCAATACATTTAGCAGCCAATTTATTAGACCCCAGATATCGTGGAACTGATTTAAGTGACGAAGAAGTGGTTATTGCGTCAGACTTTATAACTGAATCAGCAACTAACTTAAAGAAAGACGTCAGTTCTGTGCTGAAAAATATGTGCGAGTTCAAAAATAAAATGGGTCATTTTGGACGCTCTAATTCAATCTGGGTAGCAGCAAATACAGTCGAACCAAGAATTTGGTGGGAGACTTTTGCTCGTGGACAGATAATCCACCCGATAGCGACCAGGATGCTTAGTGTGCCTTCGTCGTCTGCAGCTAGCGAGAGAAACTGGAGCACCTTCGGAAAGATTCATAATAAATCTCGAAATCGCCTGAATGCAGCACGTGTCACTAAATTAGTCACAATTTATTCAAATTTACGTCTTTGTGACGAAAGTATTGCAACACACGAAGAAAGTGATGATGCTTCTGACACATCTGAAAGTGCGCAGTTAAGTAACACCATTAATATCGGAAGAACCTGTTCAGATTCTGTCGATAATGTTTCTTGGGAGCAAGAAACATTGAATGTGCATATTTTAGACATGGAAGTGGAAGAAGAAGATCCTCTTCATGAACATTAAACTATTCAGCACTATATTATACCTATATGATTATGTTCAAATTATTTTAATAAATCATAATATCTGCATAACAATTTTCATTTATTAATTTACTAGCTATGCTCCCCTATTAAATCACCTTACAGACTAATTTTTGCCATAAAAGCAACCTTTACCGTCGCTAACGCCGACTAGTGTGGGGCTGATGAGCAGTTTTTTAGATACATATTAGTATTTTTTGTAAAATAAGAATCAAATTTGTAATCACTTTTCCAAGGAACCTCAAACATGAAACCAATATCGATTTTCTGAAATTTTGATGTCTGCCATCTTGGATTTATAAATGGGTGCCATTTTCGGAATCAGTAACCCTGTAAACCTGATTAACAATACCCATATCGTTTTTACTCTATATATCTATTACCTGTAATTTCCACGTCTTAGTATAATTTTAAACACAAAGCGTAATATACACATATTTTAAAGTGTCTATCTACAAAAGTAACGAATTGCACACGTTTTTTCAACCCATATTTTTCCCCATCAGGGATGACTTTAAAAAAAATACACTTTTGTAAACACATACAATGCAAAACATAAAATACCAAAAATACCAAAAATACCGTATGAAATAGTATAATACGGTATTATTGGTATTTTACCTTCGAGCACATTTGGTATAATACCGGGCTTACATCTCTACTCAGAACTACCCGCCAGGACAAATATTCAATAAAAATAAAAATATTTATTTCAGACTATGTAGCGTTCATATAATTGTTAGTAAGAAAGAAAAAAAACTTATAAAACTAAGTTAGTAAGAATGAGACAGTTACAATTAATTTAAATATTTACCTGCACTGCTCGACACTCTGCCTACATGTGTGTGTGTGTGTGTACACCCAATGGCGTAGTATCGGACACTCAGGCTTATCACTAATTGTTCTCAGTATGCTGTTGGCGCTCCCACGCAATATGCGCAGAAGGGATGCGGTTCGCTTACGCAGTACGGTATTAAAATCATCCGTGTATGCGAACATCAGAACGAACATCCCCGATGCGCTGCAATAGCGCGAAAGCTCCAACAACATCCTAAGTATTGGACTCTGAGAGCGTCGATAGCCCCCCACGTATACTTGACCCACAGATTGCACGTGTTAAGTGTTTGGCAGTGCGCCTTAAATAACGTTATTTTTATATCGTGACTGCTACGTGCGAATCTGCGAGCCAACACATTGCAGCGGACTGCCAGCGCTTTTCTTTCCCTCTCAATATCTTTATCATCCTTCAAATTATAGGTTGGTGTGCGTGTGAGCTAGTAGGGTAAGAAACCGCGCGAAGAATATGCTTTCCTTCCCCGCTCATCCCGCCTCCCGGTAACATCTAGCTAGGACTTATTAGTCTGGGAAGGCTGATCCTAGATTTTCGATGACTTATCCCCTCCAACCGAGTGCAATCTGCTTCCTGCAGAAGAACTTGCATGAATTCGTAGGATAAAATGTTAGATACTCCGATCGACTTGACCATGCCTTTATGCAGGCTTTTGTTTACTATGTGCGCTCATCGAACTAACGACGCGGATGAGCTACGACGCTACAGTTCAAGGATTCGAATTTTAAAAGTTTGGAATTTTAAAAGTTTGATGCAACTTTTACATTGCTTATTTTCACTGTTTCGAAAAGACAACTCTTAAAAAATTCTTTTCGGCTACGGTCATCGGGGAGGAATCGAACCCCCGACCTTTGGAAGTCCGGTCCAATGCTCTGACCACTGAGCTACCAAGAACCTTAATGGAGTCGTTGAATTTTTCAAGTGCATTTTAACGCTTTGAGCCAGCGTATGTTTCATCAATGATTGTGGGAGACCTCAAATCACCCGAGAGAAATATTTTTTTTACAAATATTTAACAATCGGTTAAGATGAAACAGGCTATAATTTGTATAATTGTTATTTTAATTTACAGGAAGTGGTGCTTGAAAGTTGGTTCAATACAGGAGGCACGATGCAGTTCACTCACGACGTGAAGCGAAACCTCGTGCCCGCGTTCGCACCGCCGAGCAAAGTGGCTTCCCAGTGTAACCAGCTGCCGAAGTAAGCTAAATTATTTAATAATTTTATTCACTTGCTATACCACACCCTCTCTCTACCTATTGACACTTCAAATTAAAATCTATTAAAAATTTGTTATACACACATAAAAGGCGCGTCGCGAATCTTCGTTTGCAATTATCTTTGCTACAGTTAGAATCAATTAAAAAATTCGATAATTTTCCTAACAGTCATCAACAGATGGCGCTGTCAGTCGGTTAACTGCCGCAAGTTATTATTTTTTTCGGATCAAGTAGTCTTTCCCCTGTCTCATACCGAGTATTCGTTTAATCGAAAAGAAACAAGATTTATCTTGAAAGGGCGTTATCTTTATATTA
The DNA here is from genome assembly GCA_963921415.1 of Pyrausta despicata. Lineage (NCBI taxonomy): Eukaryota > Metazoa > Arthropoda > Insecta > Lepidoptera > Crambidae > Pyrausta > Pyrausta despicata. The sequence continues at coordinate 7,203,317 of OY992853.1, forward strand.
AGATAATGCCTATATTACACTCATATCAATAAACTTGCTGCGTGTGCTCATCTCATTGTGCAGACAGCACATCATCCCCACTCTGACCTGCATACCTCCTTTGTTCCCTTCACAATAAAACTATTTTCGTAGCTGACGTGGGTAACCTGACGTGGAGTCGACCGTATGTACGTACAGTTACTAAAAGGCATGATTACTCCTATAATTGTAAACAATTTCAAGTTCATGGCGTTTTCAAAACAATATTTCTGCAATTTACTGTTCTCTACAGTTTCACTGTGAATAGGCGTGTCCGCGAGTTTGAAGAGCAGCGTAAAGCTGACCTCGACGCTAAGCGCGATGAGTTGAAAGCCCGTCCAGTCGCCGCAATTGACTATAATTATGTGAGTGGCGCGCCTTAAAATCGGCTACATCAGCCACTTACGAGCGCATCAACGCCAAACCGACTAGGAGTGGAAGTGGTCGCCATGACCGAAAACGGTCGGATAGATCATATTTCCAAAAAGCTGTAATCAATCATTAATTACACAAAATTAAATAAATTCAGTCAATTTATCCGATTATTGATACTCTGTCAAATCAGATTTGAATTTTGAAAATAGGCAATGACAATAGTGACTGAGTTTCTTGCGCCGCTTCTTCTCAGCACTGGCCCAAATTGTCCCGAAGCGGTGGTAGGGTTAATTTATATGTTGGGACGTGTAAAAGTGCTAGTTGTTAGCCTACTTACAGAAATAAATGGATTTTATTGGATTTTTCAGATCAATACAAAATCGAGGTTCTCCTTTTATTAGACCTTCGCTGTCCGCTATTTGCTGTATATACTATGTATAAAAAAAACACGGGTTGCACTCCGGGAGTGCCGGCAGAAGTGAAAACTTAACAACCGTCTTACGGTTTTTCGATCAGCATCACGTGACCTGACGCGAGTTTCACAGTTTCTACCCATGCCGCAAAAGTGCTCAACGCCGCTAAAGAAGTTTTCACTTCAAAAATATAGCTCATTTTCTCTCAAATCCATACTCTTTTTCAGGTTACTCGAAGCATGCAAGCTCCTTAACATGGATTATGACGACGCCCGTCGGCTTAGAGCCTCTTTAGCCAAGCAGAGTCAAATCGGCGCAGACAACTTGGCGAACCAGGGCATACGCCACGTGCAACCCAACGAAGCTCTGCAGATACTCAACCAAAGAACTGATCTAAGCGATTCCACCTCACCGTCGTCCGTCATGGAGCTATTCTGAAGTTTCGAAGGGGGAGGCTTCTGAAATGGTCTGTAAGGCAAACACTTTGATGGAGCACTGGGCGAGGTAAGCGATGTTAGTGCGGGGTAGTGTGTCACTAATAGTTGGCATTTTGTTTTTTTAAACCGTAAAACGAAATTCATACAGATTGTGAAAATAGTAGGTAATTAACAAAGTACGTTCATACTTTTTTTTGATTGACCTAATTTTTGCAACTATTTTATGTAATCGATGAATTAAACACTTAAATTGGGGTTATATAGTTTCAGAAGAAGTTTTATCGATTTAATTTATCAATTAAATGATAAGTGGCAACTACCGTATCCATGGGTATGTATGTAAAAGTAGTTAGACATTTCAAACTTTCAAAATGGTTGCCACCATATGACAGCTAGAGATGGCGTAAGAATGCATAAAAAGCGAATGGCTCGAAAATATGAGCATTTGCAATGCAAACAAAACTAGAAAATAATACCTACATACATGAATTGCTACAATTTCATGTTTAAGCCGTGATTTTTATTCGCTAAGAGAGTTCAAAAATCTCTAAAAGCGAAAGTTATTAACATTCCATTAACGTTTTATCCAAAGTTTTTATAAAAAAATAGGTTTGATAAAGCAGTGCTCCTAATGTAAGTTTTTGGTAAAGATGAGCTTTTAGAAGAGTCTATAATGGTTTAGGCCTCCTCCTTCGTAATTATAATGCTAATGTCTAAAATATTAATATTTGTTCGATGTGTTAGGTATAAGTAATCAATTTATTTATGGAATTAAATATGTATTTTACGTTTTGTTTAAATATTTTTTACAGATTTTTATCTTTTTTTCTATGAATTAAAAACGGTTATTGTTACGAAAGTTTTTATTTAACAAATTACGCTTTAGTATAAAAAGTTTGTAACTCATTGAACTACACATAAATATACATAAATACAACATTCATAGCCGTGTAATCATCATATTCGTTTTTGATGTCTATCTATAAACCTAAGGAGTAGGAAAATCTATGTTCCACGTTCAATTTTCAATTCAGTGTAATCCGTATTCGTTCTAAAGACAGGGAGCCTATTCCAAGACTCTAAATCCGTCAAAATAATGACGTATAGAGATGACAGCCCATCAAGACACGAATTTATCGCCCTTATTACATGAGCTTAAGATGACAGTTTTTAACTTGACGTGTTATCGTGTGTACTGGTGTTAAAAAACGAGAACACGATTATCGTTTTGACAGATGTAGTTTTTCTGAATAAATCTTCTGATCATTCGAAGTGCACTTTTAAATTCCAAATACTTACAATAAACTTGTTCACAGCCTTTCTTGTTTTATTTTACGTCAAAAACAACGTGAACAAAAGTTTTTAACTCATGCATATTTATATTCAATCAACAAAAGTTTTAAACAAGGAAAAATTGTACTATTCGTCTTGTTTGGGAACAATTTTTTATGTAATTCAGAAACACAAACTATAATACTTTTAAGATTAGATCTATTTTAACTAAATCTAAAATATACAATCTAGTTGGCAATATTATAATGTATAATATCAACATAACGCATAAAAAGCAATAAAAAAATTGCAAACTGTACAAAACCCCTTGATTTGAAAATATAAATTACACCCCAAATAAATATACAATCATAAAAACTCGAACAGTTTCGAGGAATCTCAATATTATTACTATCACAAAGCACTGGCTGTGGATTCATGGAACCGCCAATGTTAATATCTAATCGTTCAATGCAACAAATACTTCAGTTTTTGTACTACATTACGCGACCTCTACGACTGACGACCGCCTTTATCTCGTTTCGTCTTTATGTCTCCGACGTACTCATTCATATTGTACCCCGTCGATGCTTTGTCTCTGTCTACACTTTGATTTCGGCGTTGACGGATCTGTTGGTGGCTGCTTCTGCTTCTTGCTTCTTCTTGGGGTCCTCGGTGGTGCTGTTCCACCATTGCTCGTCCCCTGACGCCCATGCGACGAAGACCAGGTTGGTTAAGATGAACACGGCGAGTGCTATCCAGAAGACCAGTCGCCATTGGACCAGTGTGCTCTGTAATTAATATGATCGGTTAATAAAAGGAAAAATCTGCGTTTCGGGAATCCAAGTTTTTTTTTTGTATAATGATTCAGTAAATTGACACCAAAAAGTTGCTACGCTAAAAATCTCTTTTGGAAGAAACTAATCTCAGCATGAAGAATCTCTTTAAAAAGTAAAACCTATCACACATTGACTGCTTAGCTACATATTGAAGTAGAATACAAAAGCTAATAACAGGAACAACAAAATAAGAAATACAGTTGGGCTGGAAGCTCATCACTATTCAGTATTGTTACAAAAAATTGAGAACTTACATCTGGCGTCAACAGTCCGACCAAATACGGCGCAATGATCCCAGTGATCGCACCGATTCCATTCACGATAGCCATGATGGTGCCAGCGAAGTTCCCGCTCAGGTCCAAAGCGTTGACCTTCATGCCAGGGTAGAAGGCGCCCATGAGACCCATGGCCGCTGTGAAAAGGATCACGACGGCTTCGGTATTGCAGCCGGAGTAAGATGCTAGGATCATGCAGATTCCTGGGCCTACTGACGCTGAAAGATAAAGATATTGGTTACCTTATTTACATGACTCATAATGCTATATTGGTATTCTATTTAACTTGTCTCAACGCTAATTTGGAAAGTGGAATCTAGGTTTACATTTTGGCTGGCACAAAACTTATGACTTATGCTGACCAACGTGGTTTGGGACCACTTTAATGAGACTTAGTTTTATCTCCGTTCAGTTACAGTAACTTCTCCCTATGAGGATTTAACGTCTGAGACCTTTGGAAAAGTATTATTTGTTTTCCCGGCTCTACATAATGGCGCAAACATTGGCCCGAACAGTATAATTATTGGTGGATCGTTCGGATCTAGAAAACTGCATAAATCAAGCTAGAGACTAAGGCTTTTTCTCGAGCTACTCATAGGATAACAAAATATTGGGCCAACGTTGGTACTAATAATGTGTGTACCGTCTTAATATTATAACACTAAACTTACCAATAGTAGTGAACGTCTTTCTAGCATTAGTGACAGTGAGCCAATTTCTCTTCACTATCTTGTCGCAGAGCCAGCCGAATATTATGGAACTAATCCACATGACAGCATACGGTAAGGCAGCTAAGGTACCAGTGCGGTGGATGTCGAACTTCAGGACACCTGTCATGTACTTGGGCAAGTCGGTCACCATCGTGAAGTAGCCGTAATCGTGGCCGATCTGAAAAAAAGATAGCCTGTTAGCTTTCGTAAGAGAGAGAGAGAGAGAGATCTAATATCGTCATTCCTCTTAATGTAGGTAAGCAATAATAACTTGTCCAAAGCTGTATTTGTTTTACAGCGGTTAATGCTGCTTTCTTTTTAAGTCGTTTAGGCAGTTGGTACAATCGTGGATTGTACCTACGATTGATTTGTGGAAGGGGTAGTAGAAAGAGGAGAATACTATGATAATCCCACTGTTAAGTTTGCGCGTATTGGAGGCTATATGCTACTGCGACGATAAATTAGTCTTTTTTCATATACTACTTCAGTTACCTAGCATACCGTACATACTTTGAACTCTTACCTGTGCACAAACTAGAGCCCAAAGTGGAACCGACATAAAGATAGCCTTCCACGGGATGGAAGAGGGCTGACTGCTGCGATGTCTTCCGAGAGCCTCTTCTAGATATTTCTTTTCTTTATCCGATATGAACGGGTGAGATTCAGGATAGTTGTAACAGAGTATCGCCTTTAAAAGAACATAATTGCTTTTAGTACTGAATGACTTTATATTTTCAAAGGGTGGATGGTGGTGGTTTATATTTCTCAAAGGCAAGAGCGAGAGGTTCGCGAACATAGTTAATACATGGCTAAACATTTCAGGCTTCCGGGTGTCTAAAATAGGTACGTTTAAAGAAAATCTTGCTTTGTATATGAAGACATGTCGTGCTGTTATTACATATATAGCTTATGGCAATATGCGTGGCAGCTTACCCATAAAATGAACCACAAAATGCCGATAGCACCAAAGAGGTAGAACACCGACTCCCACTCGCCAGTCTCTTTCATCACCAATCCGGACAGGTACGTTCCAGCGATGTTGCCTATTTGGGCCCCGCCAAAGACTAGGGATCCCATCCGTCCTCTTTCGGAAACTGGGGCCCATCGCGCTAGCAAAGCGTTTAATGCTGGGAATGTGGTGCCCTGAAAAAAAAGATCTGTTAATCTTGCTGTAAAGTAACATGGCCCGTATCATCCAATTTAACCTAAAAATTGAGGTGTAATCTAGATTTAACTGGATCATGGTTCAGATTTTAGGCACAATACTTCTATTCTTATTGAAAGCATTGATTCTCTCTTTACTTAAAACATGACGTCGTCTTTTCATGGATGTTCAGCCTCGTTGACCAAATTGATATCCGGCGCTCTTTGTATGAATGCAAAAATGCATCCATTTTTGTCTTTACTTGGAGGTAGATTTGGAACTAATTGTAACCTGATTTTTTTATAAAACTACCAACAATACTAACCGGCAGAAGTCTAAGGTTACCTATCATCTGTGCGTGTATCCAATCAACTCAGAAAATGTGTGTTTGAACTGTTCGTTTTTTCGAAAAGTACCATCTTTCACCGTGTTTGTATGTGTAGAAATTGACTGATATTTACCTCTCCAAGACCTTCGAGCACCCTCAAAACAATCAGCCCAGTCGCACCTCCCATGTTGACTGTCCAAGGCGTCAATAACGTGAACACTGCGGTACTGAGCACTCCAAAGCCGAGAGAGTACTTCCCTCCGAACCTTTCTGCTAGCATCCCTCCAGGTAAGTGCGTGACGATGTACCCGTAGTAGAAGGAACTAAGGATGATGCCTTGCGTCTCCTCGCTCCAGTCGAAGCCGCTAATTTCCTGAAATAATAAACTACGCTATCAGGATGACGAAACAAAAGAAGTAAGAGGTGGCATGACAAGTTTGGTCTTAGTTTCTCAGGTAGCCACCACAAAATGTCTCTTGGAAGGTATAAATAAGTTCGCAGCCCTTCCTCTGTTGAATTTTGCTATCATCTGTGGTGAGGGGTTACGCGAGCTTAAAGCAACGGTCGTGGCGCTTGGGCGATTGATGAGACTTTGCTTGGTGAGACTTTCGAATTCTTGCATATTGAAAATGTGGCTTGTTACAAAAAGTTTACTGTTTTCCTCATCTCTCGACCTCGCCAATGTCTGCAGGACAAGCGCCGTCGTCCACGCCCACTGCATGCGCTCGCCGTCGAACCATTTGAGTGTTGGCTATGTTTAGGCACAATAACATCGACGTTGCGTCCTCTGATCTACAGCCATTAAGAAGTTAATATTTAGTGATAGCTACTTACGGTAGCGTCCTCAGCTATGACGTCGCCAATTTCTGCCGGGCAAGCGCCGTCGTCCACGCCCACTGCATGAACTCGCCGTCGAACCATTTGATTGATGGCTATGTTTAGGCGCATTAACATCGAACTTGCGTCCTCTGATCTACAGCCAGTGGGAAGTTGACATTTAGTGATAGCTACTTACGGTAGCGTCCTCAGCTATGACCTCGCCAATTTCTGCCGGGCAAGCGCCGTCGTCCACGCCCACTGCATGGGCTCGCCGTCGAACCATTTGAGTGATGGCTATGTTTAAACACACTCGCATGGTATACGCATTCGCCACGGCCAGGAAACCCATGATGGCCATCACCCATCGTTGTGGTATTATGAACACTAAAACAAAAGAAATACTAGATTTATTCGTCTGTATTTTATATTCCGATCGGGTTGCCTATTTACCTATTCTAATCTAAATTCAATTTTTGTCGCGGTTTGTTACATTTTTTTTGAGGGATTATTACTGACTTTGGGCTGTATCGGACTAACTGAAATAGCTGGAGAGTAAGATCACAGATTGTAAATTGCCTAGATAGGTTCGTCATAGTTTTTTATTTCATTTTACAATTTTTCTTCGTTGATGCTTCCACTTGGTGTATAGCAGGAGGTGCACAATTGATGTTGCAAGTTATTCCAGGTTTTTTTTTAAATAACTGAAGTTCTCTAACCGATCGAAGTTAAAACAATTTATTCAAATTTGCAACCTTATTCATACTTGTATATTGTTCATAGCCTTCCATGTCCGTCTTCCTGTCGTTAGTAGGTACACGTATTGAGTCAGCAGCGAGCGATCAGCGATAAATTATGAACTGATTGTTATTCTTCCTATATTATTTAAATTAAATTACAAAAATCTCCCATGAAAATGTTTTCTCCATATAATCTTATAATCATCCTAAACAAAAAAAACTACACAAGTAATTAGGTCAAGAATGGGTAAATACAAATCTCATTCTGAATTATTTTTATATTAAACCAAAATCGCGATCGGCACGCGTTGATGTCTAATTCAGGCCTAAAAACACTGGGCGTCTATTATGTAAATAAACGTGATTCAACACGTGTGCTCAGTCACCCACTACTTCACGAAGATGTAATTAATTCAACTGTGTAAAAATCGCATCACTGTTTACTCGTCAATTGAAGTACATCAGCCAAACTACATCAGTGAAACGAACATTATCGTAACGTAGGTATTTGTATCGTCAAAACGTCAGAAACTGATAGGACCCTTAAACACAGAATAACGAATAGTAAACGCTACGAATACGTTACGATAGTTGTTCGTGCTCACCCCACAAACAGACTTTTAAGTCAGTAGAAACAATATGCAACTAAAAAGGAAACCGTCCACGACTCCAGTAGATATAATTACTTACATAGCTTTTTATATGCTACGTCGCCAGAGGACAAAGATAAGAGATTTTATTAAAGCCAAATAACAAACTGGGTCCTACCTTTTTGTGATAAATAATTTATTGCTCTAACGTTTAAGAAGCTGCTAGCAGCTAAACCTCGAATCTTAAAAGCGTAAGGTTATCGGAACTTAAAGCGAATGCCTTCAGAAGTTGGCCTTTTCCTGCATGAACACAAAACATTTAATTTTTAGATCTTAGTAATTCATAATTCTTTCTTTGCATTTAGTATTTAGTCTATTCCTTAGATCGTATGTCGGAACAAGATTACCTACCTACATTCACACTATGGTTAACTCTATATTTTTACGACTAGAATAAAATTATCGTGAATAAACATGATAAAGTGAATAAACTAAAATTTTTGAAAAGCAACTAATCTACTTAGGTAATTAACTTTTTGTCTCCCACGCAAATTAGGACGTGTTTTTTCAATGCACACGCACAAAATGCACAATTTGTAAATGCATGTTAACGTTCATTCATAAACACTTTTTTTCTTATTAACAGTTGTTTTCGTGCTACTGATTGCCTACCACATTTGTAAACTTTAACACGAAAGTAAGTTTTATCAATGAAAATCTCATGAATGAGACCCGTTATAAGAAAAATATTGTCTAAAATTTACTATGTATTTAGCACAGTGTCACGTTTTGTGTCATGATCATGCCATTATACTCGTACTATGCTTAATAGAACTATTCAAAGTAGATCAATCAGTTTATGTACCTACCTGTATTTATAATCGGCAATCAATTACCGTTAGTTGATCTTAGACATGTTAGCAAAAAAATATTGAACCGTTAAAAATACGATAGACTTCGCAGATAAATTTGTTTTAACTGTTATGAACTGACTAAGTAGTTGGTATTTGATTTATAATTTGTTGCGTCGCTGATCTATCTTTCTATTATTATTAGTAGATTTAAAACTGAGGTTCTTCTTACGCATATAAGATGTAGGTAAGATCTTAGCACTAAAGTATCTACTTGTGGAATAATTAGTTCCAATATTTTCAAACATGTCACTTAAACGATTAGGTAAGGGTAGAAATCACACTGATAACTTTTGACAATGATTTATTTTGACGTGACAACATAATAGTAAGTGCGATAAGACCGGAATTTTGTGATTCTTAGACATAGCAAGAAGATGATTACGGCAAACACGTAATATAATGGTTACCGTATGACGCGACCAACAATCAAAACTGCACGAAACGCTTAGATGAGGACAGTAATTGTGCTAATCCGTTTCATTCATATTATACGGACGTGCGGTGACTCAAAAGGACAAACTCGTGTCTATCAGTTAGGTAATGGGTGTTATTCTTTTTGAATGCCGGCTTCGGCTCAGCCAGGCGTAACGGCAGTGGGAGTGTAGGAATACCATACGGGTGACGCGCGTCGGTGGCAAATTATTTAGTTATTGTAGCGTATCAGAAGTATTTCCATGGGAACCTGTGCAGTTCATGTTAAAAATAAAAGTGCAGTCAGTAGTCTGTTGATTTGGTGAAAAGGTGGCGCCCATACATTTAACGTGATCTTGACGTGATTCATATAACATCATGTGATACCTACTTACGTTTAGATACTTTCCTCAACAATACTTTAAAGCTTTTTTACCATCGAAATATTTGAGGTCCACATAATCATTGTAAGTTGTTTACGTATCGTTAAAAATTTCCTCGAGTACCTAAGATAAATCCAGTAAGTCGCGTTATCACTTCGCCTTAACGGATACTTAAGCCGGAGTATTTATCGCGCACTGTTAATGTGGTGTTTCTATTGACACACTAATTGTAAATTGCTTCGGAGCGACGCGTTAACATACACCTGACTGGAATTGACTTTGACGTAACTCTTGAAATGCACTTTCCAAAGACTTCGTTTGTTAAAGACAGCTCGTCTTCTTAATTGTTCAATTAACATTTCTTATACTTGCAATAGTTTATTACAAACCGAAAGCTGTAACACACTTTATGTGTTTTTGTTTCAATTTATTAAACGACAAAAATTCTCCCTGACCATCAATGAACATAGCGTTAGCTGTGCTCTATCTTCAAGAGCTGCAAAATTGCAATCAGGAAACCTGATGGCTCTTTAGCAAGCAAGCATTTAATTAGCATTTATTATTTAGCAATTATTAAGCATTTAGTAGAGGCTATCAGGATTCTTAATGGTATTTTTCGACCATAATATTATTGACGTCCAAATGTTACAGAATAATACAACATTATGGGTCATAGAGTCCATCGAAATGGTTTATGACTTCCGTTTCGACGGTGTTGCCTGAATTTTAAATAGTTTTTAACCGCGGTAGTCCGTTACCGTTCCCGTTTGTGTGTCAAAAGCCTAAACGCGCTCGTACGTCACATACCTACATATTTATTTATGGCGCAAAATAAATATATGATCACATATTATTGAAATAGCGGCTTTTCTTTGTACCAGACTGCGAATGAAAGATTGTCCCGAAGCAGTAGTACCCTACCATTTGGTGGAAATCCCTTTTAGCCTTGAACCCGACATCAGCTTATGTCAGAAACTGCAAACGACTTATTTAGGTACCTACCTATTAAACCAGAGACCTCTACACTTTTTATCTATAGATCGAAATTGTTGCTAATACAGCTGTCGTCTGGTATCCTTACAAACTCTACATAAAAAATAGTCTTCCCAAAGAGCAAAACAGCGATTCTTTTAATTATCTTTATCCTTCCGCTGCGTCAGTGAATGTGTCATTATTACATGTAAGAATATATACTGGGTAGCATTTTATCTAGACCGTTTTCCGATTCCAAGCATAACAGCAAAAACTCGTCCAATATTAATATGGTGAAAAGATTTCTAGTGGTTCGCTAGATGTTGTTTGACAGAGTTCGTTGGCCAGTGGGATTACTGGAATACTGGACCAGTCTCGGTGTAGAGTTCGCCTAGACAGCCTGGCAGCGATTAACTTATGTGTCTCGTAACTTGATACTCGGAATGTTTACTAGAAGCATGCCAATGCTGAATTATCGGCTAAAATAATTGTATAAATCATACGCTGATTTAGTCATCGTAGGTCCCTTTTTATGTAGTTTGACCTAGAAACAGTTTCGTTAATATATTATTTTTATAGTCTTGAGGCGTCAAATAGAGATCAAATTTTTGATTGCTTATTAACATTGGTTAGCAATTACTTTCCCTTAATGAAATTTTAGAAATAACATTCTATGCCTCACACTGTGCATTCACAGCAGCTATTGATGGTGCGAATGTCACATTATGTAATGAAAATCATTTAAAGTAATTACTCGAGTTATGTGTAAAAAAAATTGTGTTGTTACAAAATATACGCGGGCCGCAACTGATAGATAATCAATGAAAATACTTTTAGTCGAGTTATGTGTAAAAACATTTTATGTTGTTACAAAATATACGCGGGCGGCAAAAAATAGACTGTCGGGCCGAAAGCTATCTATAGTTCTATCTATCTATCTATAGTCTAAAACATTGCCAATTGACATCGCTAAACCGAAATTTCTTACAAGAACGAAGCATAATAATAAGTACTTAATCGAAAAAGGCTAGATGCATGTTATTTTCACATTGTGACAAAAGCTCATCAACCAATCAGACTTAACAGGAGTCGATGTAATCGAACACGAGTTAGTTAATTGCGATGGTGGGAGAGCGGCCACAGGCGAGGCTCCTTTCACCGTTATGCTGTAAATCAACAGAGTTGCTTAGGGTTGTCACATTAATTTTTTATTCTTTAAATCCCAGACCCGACACCTGATAACCTGGAATAAGGATAGTTGACTCTTTAAATCCAAGCTTCATCAAGTAGGATTAAATAAAAGATTACAACTACCTACGGCAGATTATTTTATAACTAATCCTCGTTGACCTTTTAAAGTCTTACTGTTTGATTGTTTGTAATTATATATATATAAACTCATTTTTTACTTAAAGTGCTAACCAAATGAATGAAGAACTAAAGTCTAAAGTAGGTAATTTTATTAATTTAAAGCATATAAGTTTTCTTCGTTTTTCCCTTTCTGCCAACCCTGCTTACACGGAACGGAATACATTTATCACAAAGTGTCCCTAGTTTCACAAAATAATACTTTATCTAAACCCTTTTATCTAACGATGAGTTGTTCTGAAGATTAGATGTTTGATTGAATTAATAGTCCTCCTAGCCGATTTCGACGACGGTGGCTAATCCCTTCAGAGTTCAACCAACTGCGCAGGAGATATTATAGTGCACAAGTGTGAGTGCAATACACAGGTAAACACCTGTTCCATCACTCTCAAAGTTCGGTAAGACGGCAATCCGACATGACCGGCGAGAGATCAGGCGCAGGACCAACGGCTTAACGTGCTTTTCGATACACAGGGGTGTAACACCGCCAACTTCCCAACTCCGAGCTGTTTCTGAGAAATTCATGACAGAAAATCTTATAAACAATTTTTGACTCGACCTGGGATTCGTACCCAGGACCTCTAGGATGTAAGGCAGAAACATTGCCACTATACCTACGAGGCAGTTAACTTATGCCGGGAATGAATAACAATTATTAGTGGTAGAACGTGTAATGTTATGATAGCGTTGTTTGTTAGTGTAATGTCAGTATTTCCAGGTGCATTTTCTGTGTCACGTTGTGAGTTGTATTGTAAGTCCTGCGACTAACAGCTCTAGTTTTTTCAAGTGGTTACTGTTGGAGTTATTTGGGTTCATGCGCTGGCGTCGTTTAGTGGAAATTTCAAGCTATATATTTCTCTTTTTCAGCTTTAATAACAATTTGTTTTCAGTATTAGAAGTGATGAAACAATACACAATACCTACTGGCTATAAACGCTTTTGTTTTAGTATCTCTATAATACACTCACAATATATTGTAATGTTAAATTACAGTTAAATGCTTCATTAGAATTTGTGTCCTGTTACATTTGAATACTCGTATCTATAACAATTACTATTATAAATATGGTTTTGTAGCAGAATCGATCGATCGATTTATTGAAAATGAATTTATTTTATTTATTTTGCAGGTTGCACGTAATTAATTATCGAAACTTTTCATTAACCTCCTAAGGCCCTGCGTACATTATACGAGTAATGTACCTACATATTGGGCTTCTGGCCCAGCAAAATATAGCGTGAGAAAAATTAAACGCCCAGTGTACATGCTAACGTACAAAATTATTTATGTGCTTCAGGCCCAGGCAATCGAACAATTTTGAATGCAATCCTAACAAAATCTAAAAATCGGGCAATTCAATAACGTTGTTACGGTATCGACAAAAAGTCAAATCAAAATTACGGTTATGTTATGATTGGTTAGCGGAATTAGAACCCTGATAATATGCGATAAATAAATATAGTCTAAAGATATCTCGAAACATAATTTAGGTTTTTTTTTGTATTGAACTGAGTTGTCGTGTCGCTTGACTTCGTTCGACATTCGCCCATATCTTCTCTTGAACTCCTAAAATGCGCTTTTCGGTCATGGCAGGCAACGTCCGTAACGTCGCGTGAGTTCTCACGACTTTATTGTTGCCTGATATGCAACTACGAGAACGAGTGTCTCTGTGTTTACTCTCTGAATACATCTGAGTTCATCTGACACTAATGTGATAGTAACCCGCAGTCAGTCAGTCAGTCACGTGGTCAAATTCTCAGGCCTCAACGTGGAAGCAATTAACGTCTCACTGAGATGTAATGAATCGCCGCCGATTTGCAATTTATAATATCTATTGTCATGCGGTGCAAAGAACGTGCATTAGGTACAGTCCTCCTCAAAAATTTTGGAAATATACGGATTAAATGAGGTGCAAGAAAAATGTTTTAAAGGTTTAAAGTTACCTATAGGATTCGCTGGTTTGAAAATAGTTACATATTAAAATCATACCAATATGCTAAAATATATTTGATTAAACTTAGTTTCAAATGAGTCCTGTAAGCCTTAAAAATTAGACACTAAAAGCCTTATACCAAAAATGTGTTTAGCTCTAAAATTACATATTTTTACTACCTACCATGGGTGGGTGGTACCGATGATATTCAAGTGAAGAGTAACAAAAAAGGGTAAACCCGCATTTTTGATGACACTTGCTACTTCAGATACTTACTTAACATGCATTTCGGTTGATAAAATATTTTTGAGGCTAGCAAACTTTGTCTATTTTTGGTAGGTAAGAATGTAAATGTTTACAAGAACTTTAGTTTTGCGTTTTACTTAGCCGTCTTTATATACTTAATTAAGCCTTATTTTATTTCTCTTTGTGAAATTTATTGACAGGCTCGATACTTAAATTATAAAAGACGCAGACATTCGTGCCATTGCAAAGTAAACAATTGGTGACGGCAATAAGAATTGTATTCTTACTACACACCTTTATGTCTCTATTCGTATGTTTTCCTTAGTTTAATTTATAACTGTTTGTAATTCAATTATTGCAATGCCTTAAGACAGTTTAGGGATAATTTTTTCACAAACTAGTTAGCGTTAATAGTCTGATATAAGTTAATGAACTCGTTATTTTACCTTTTTGTTAGACATGAATGTGTTCAAAAGTATAAAAACACTTTAGTTTAAAAACAAGTAAAACAAAATGTTAGTACAAGGAAATACATATATTCCTTTCTAAGAACAGGCGGCAGCGAACTGGAACGTATTGCTGCTTGAAGGACGATTTAAATCCACAATTAATGATTGCAAATGAATAAATTCTCATATCAAAATATAATCAAACTTGCAGGTCTGGCCCTTTAGTTAAAGGCATCTCGTTTATAACTCAAAAGAACTCTTCTTCCCTAAAGGCTGACTGACAGTCGGTTACTAACAAATAGAGCAACCGCGACATGAGACCGCAACTCGTGACGTCACGCGTCCCAGTTTTCAAAAGTGACACACTTCAAAAGAACCGACTGCCACCTTTATCCTTCCAGAGTGAGAGATCAGATAAAGATTGAACCTGCAAGATTTGCAGGAGTCGCCGTCACCGGATACGGTGAGGACGACATGATGATAATGATGATCAGGGCAGCAGGACCAAAAGTAAAATTTATATAATCTGACGCAAAGATAATGCCTTTCCATTATCTATGAATGATCTGATGGACTGTAGAAACGTTAACTAATTTTTTGAAGCTTTAGTCTTTATATTAGTTATTTTTATGGTTCCTAGGTAACGTGTTCTTTGCCGAATAAACACCCTGACCCTGTGCGACACATGAAAATTTACCTAAAACTCTGTAGGTAGCTATTTCAGTTAATAAAATATCATATTTCAGTTAATCATATAATAGTTTGAAATCGAATATTATGATGAATGCGGGTAATTTGAAAACGCGAAATGTTATTTTTCCAATACGCTAATATTAGTCAGTGCCTATTTTACGTTAGGTAAGGTAGGCAATGTCAATAAACGTAATATATTCGTACCAAAACTCAATTAAAGATCCACTTGAATAAACCAAATTAGTACGTAAAAGCATGTTTTTATATATTGATAGTTGTACCACATGTAATTAAACAATATTGTTGTAAATCGACTTTAACTTTTGAAACAAGTCTTGAATATAAAATAAATAATACTGGCTGAAAGATATATTTTTATTTTCGGTATCTTTCTTGAGTTTCAAGAAGAACGAATTAAATATTTAATGCATTTGATTCTGAAAAAATCATAAGTCTTGTTTCTACTTCACTCCAGACGTCGATCTGTCTCTATTCTGTGTTATGTGTGTAATATTTTGACGACTACAAGTACTACGGTACGTTAACAATCTTATAAAACTTTTAAGAAAGAAAGAAAAGCATTAAAATGAGACATTTTTTACGGATTATTTCGCGATTACTTTTGCTTTAACCTGACGTTTTGGACCCTTTTCAGCGTCCATGGTCACAGGTAGACTCAGCGTCTACGAGTACCTAATCGAAAAAAACCGGTCAAGTGCGAGTTGGACTCGCGCACCGAGGGTTCCGTACAAACCTGTAGGTATATAAGTAAAAGTTCACCCATCACGGGTATTATAGACTTAAGTATTTAATATAAATTTTAATTTAATATCTCAACGCGTTCATGAGATAAGGAGTAGTAACTTTGAAATTTTCAAAATTGTCAAAAATACTTTTCAAAAATGTTTTTTTTATATGATAAAACTGAAAATTTACGGTTTTCGTAATTTTCCCTATATCTGTACTTTAAGACGTGACTTCGTACTAAATTTCAAGATTCTAAGTTTACGGGAAGTACCCTGTAGGTTTTGAATCCCGTGCGAGTTTCGAAAATTTGCGGAAATTTGCGGCCTAAATGGCTGTATCTTTTGATTGCGTTGGCTTAGAAGGTTGATTTTTCTACAGCTTCCAGGGACAGTAGACCTAAGTATCATATAGAAATTTCAGTTTGATACCTCCACGCGTTTCTGAGAAAAACGGTCTTGACAGACGGACGGACGGACGGACAACAAAGTGATCTTCTAAGGGTTCCGTTTTTTTCTTTTGAGGTACGGAACCCTAATTATCCGTAAAAAGTGTCTCATTTCAAAGTCTTCTGTTCGCGTAAACCAAAGAAACAAATAGAAAAAAAAGCGTTCATTAATTGGGATGATGACATCTATCTTAAATATTGTCAAGAACATGGTGTTTAAAAAACATAGCCCCTATGAAGTTAATACAACCAATATATTTCAAAAAAGCTGTAGAAACCAATTTTTAAACACACAAAACGCAATAAATATTCGGTCAATTGACTCCGATTTCTGACACATGACCGTGACGTCACAATCATTTATTACCATACGAAATCTATACAGGCAGACCGTTTTGACAGATAATAAAAAGTATGTCAACGATTGGTGGTGTCGTCTAGCCAATTTTTTGGGACATTACATACACAGAGTTTACAAACACAGAGTGAGGCCTCTAGCACACCGACGCGTTCGCAAGCGAAGCCGAAACAACGAAGAAACTGTTGCTGCGTTTCGCAGATGCTTTTTCTCACTTTAATATTAGCGAGATGAAATGGTTGCAGCCTTGTCGGTAAGGTTTCGCAGATAACTGAAAAATGGCCACTATACAGACGCATACATTTCGCTGCTGCTATTTCCAATCATGATTCAATAGTAGGAACTGGGTTATACTGTTGTTGAAGTATCTTCTAAATTTTTAGTAGATCCACCCAAACAACATGTGATTTCTTTGCGAAAAAACTGAAAAAATGTAGAAACTACGTTCCGCAGTATTTTCGCAGAGATTCGCTTCCGCATGCAAACCCGTGAGTGTGCTGGAGGCGAGGGTCGATAAAAAGATTTAACTGTAAAGTTGCTTGTCGATCTTTGAAACATCGTATGTAAGTAAGTACCTATATTAGTTCGCTTTTCTTGCTATAAAATACATTTTAGTTATAGCACACAGAAAGCATTTCAAGACCTTACCGGCTCGGTCAAAATAACTAACGATCTTAAATTCTTACCAAAATAAATACTTAGGATTATATTTTTTTTAAATTGAAGTAATCTCTATATATTATTTGAGTAAGAGCATTCATTTCCCACCAGCCTGTGTCGCGGTGCTAGGGCCTAAAATATGATTGAGGTACCGGTGAGTAGACTGGGCCAAAACTCTAAAATTTGTTCGAACTTAAACGCGGACGAAGTCGCAAGCGATCGCTAGTTGAGAATAATGTTGCGACAGTTTCACGTTGAAGTTAGAAAATAAACGCATAAAGAACATCTCAAGTTGAGTAAAATTAATACGGAACGAATAAGTTGAAATGCAAATTAACCCAAATTGCAAGTTCATGATCGATCGTCGGACTGAATCGATTTTCGATAGATCCGACCATGCGGAACTGCAATTAATAGTGGTCGAGTATTCAGAGGTTTGGACACGGTAGCGAATCTGGGCTTGACCAGTTGCTCGACTGCCTATTTATTTTTAATTTGTAACAAAAAACATTTTTTTAAATGTTATTTAATGATAGTTATCTCGTCATATTTCTTCAGGGGGTAAGTAAAATCATCCCTGTACCTTGTTTTTGTGACCTGATGCATACTGGATGAGTCAACGCTCTCCAGGATCTATGAAAGGAGATGGAGTATTTTTGCCCGACTACAATATTATTACACGTAATCGTATATTATATAGAAGTAAGGGATGAACATGTTTAATAAAAATAAACTTACGTTTTGAAAGAATTAACTGCCAACCGGTCAACATGTTGTCTGTGTATGTTTTTTTTAAAACACCATAAACTCAACACTTTGTCTTTTCAGGAACTCCTCACAGCGTTAAATAATCGATTCAAACTTTCAAAACGAGTCAGTTCAGTCACGGAATATTTAAAAGTTACGAATTGTAAGTACGTTGCACTTGAATTGTCGCTACGAATGCAAGCGCAAGAGTTGCGTCTCTTGCGCACTGTCATCTGTCTTGCGCGCGCACAGGCTGTAACTAAATTAGGCGCCCGCGCCTGAGCTTCGCGCCTATATACTTACCAGCCGCGCTTACGCCGCGGAGACCACACCACTATAGGTAAAAAGTAACATTAAAACATAAAAAAATAAGCACTAATCGCCAACCTATCGCTTCCGACCAAATAACCATACCGTTCAGTTATTAATAAACCAGTCTGCGTTTATGTAATACCAAAACGGTCAAGTTCAGCGCCGGCCGAATTATGCCATGCCAACTCATGCGAACTTAACCAGTGATACTTTGACTTACAGACTATTTTATCGTGCAAGTTTTTGACAAAATATTAATTGCAACGTATCGTGGGTTCGATTCTCACTTCTGACAGCCGGATCTAGTCTGGAGCGCATTCTACTTTCGATGCTAGTATTTAGATAGGTGGCTAGATTTAGTGACGGTTATGCCAACCTGCACAACTACTTATTAATAACAAGGAAAAAAGAGTCAATAGCAAGAAAGTCACCCAAATAGTATCATCATTTTCATCAGATGACCTTATACAATATCCATAATCCTTATATGACAACAAGTTGGTGACAATATAATACTTATTATAAAAAAATTGTTTTAATAATATTTTTACAAAAAATATGTTAACTGACGTCAATCCAAGATCAAAAGAAAGTTTTTCAAAAAAGCGGATTGACCTGTCGAAATGATGTTTTAAAACGGGTGTAATTACAAATGAGGGTTTTAATTAGTTTTCTAGTTGTTGCCTAGCGAAGTTATTTGTTATGCGCGCACGTGTTTTCTTTGAATAAACATTTTAAGGCGCAGATGGCGGGTAGAGAGAAACCCGCAAGTAGGGTGGCCATGTGTGTCAGGAAAACTAAGCACGCTATGCACAAAGTAACACAAGACGTTGCTACTACGATAAGATACGTTGCAAGTAGTCTTGACTCTAAACTTTGACAAAGAACGGAGCCTCAACCTTCCTAATGCAATGGCAACAAAATCTTAATTAATTGCCTGATTTTGATAAATCCGGCAATTCACGTTACGATATCATAAGCGGAATAGGCCAGATGACCTACAGGCGACGTAGCAGACATATCATGACAACAAATACACCATACCCAGGTAGAGCTGACAAACATAAAAATTACAAGAATCCTACTAATATCATAAACGGGAAAGTTAGTAAGTATGTAAGGACTAGCTGTGCCCGCGACTTCGTCCGCGTGGAATTTTAACTGTTACCGCCTTCACCGCGTGGAGGTACTCCCAGCCTATTCTACTGTTTAACATGACCCAAATGCAGGCATACCTGCGACTCTATAACAGGTACACACAATGAGTTCCCTTAGTTAGGTAGGGTGATTAATTCATCCCAAGTTTAGGCCAGTTAACACTTAGTCACTTGGCGTGAGTTATTATATATTTCACTGTCTAGGTAAAACTCAATCAAATGAAAAAATCCCATCAAATTCAGTCCTGTAGTTTCTGATATTCAATTTCCTGCCTACACTCTTAGTCTATTGGCGTGATTATTGCAAGTGATGCTGAGTCAAATAAAAAAAGTCCCATTAAAATCGGCCCAGTAGTTTCCGAGATTCAATTTTCTGCCTACCCCCTTAGTCTATTGGCGTGATTATTTCTATCCTTCTTTACCTTCCAAGTAATGTTGAGTCAAATAAAAAAAGTCCCATTAAAATCGGTTTAGTAGATTCTGAGATTCAATTTCCTGCCTGCCCCCTAAGTTCATCGGCGTGATTATTTATATCCCAGTTGACTCTCCAGGTGATACTGAGTCAAATAAAAAAAAGTCCCGTCAAAATCGGTCCAGTAGATTCTGAGATTAGCCCGGACAAACAGACAGACAGACAGACAGACAAAATTTTTAAAAATTGTTGTTTTGGCTTCTATTACGGTAATTAAGACCCCCTATAACAATTTTTCATAAAAATCTTCAATGTACAGAAATCGATCTTTTACAGTCTTATTATATGTATAGATGAACGTTACTCTTTCACGCCAAAATTACTGGACCGATTTGGCTGAAATTTGGACCACAAGATGGTACAAGATGGTGACCCCAGCCACGACGGCTTCACCGGTAGCTCGTGGAATCTTCCACTAGCTCACTAGACACAGGTAATTGCGACGACATAACTTGGCCTACACCGCCATTGCAATGCATTGGCTCTACCCGTAGAAATCGATTTCGCATTCTGCAATGTCAATCCCATAAATATTTAACTTTGATTTATCGATCGTGATCCATCTAGCCTGAAGGGTTGTTTTGTGTCTAAGGAAAAGTTGATATTTTACACAAATTCATAGGATGAAGATAGTAATAATTTCTCTTTTTGAAAGATTGACCTCACCCCTCCACCAATCCGCACTGAGCCTGCGTGGTGGAGTATGGTTCGGACCACCTCATAGTTGAGGTGAGGCCTGTGCCCAGCAGTGGGACGTATATAGGCTGATGATGATGATGATTTGAAAGATTGTCGCATACTGGAAATAAATTAAACTTACGCTGCTGTACTGTACTGTAAAATATATAATAAATATATATATAATAGGTTTTAAATTTTTATTTAAATCTTATTTGCATTGAAATTTTTAGGCACGTAGTTGTTGGTATAAAAACGTTTTTGTTCGTTTCTCGGAAAAATAACTCATGTCGTAAAATATTCGCTAAAACGTGAGGTGTTTGTAGAGTTGCGGTTACAGGCTTCAAAGATATTAGAGATCAGAATAAATAATTGTTTGCTAGTCAGTAATGTAAACTTTGTAATAAACTCACATCAAAAGTTAGTATTAATAGATTCAAAGGTAATTTTAAAAAAATACTTATCGTAAAAATATTCTTTAAAATGTAAGATTCAAAATACTTGCTTTGTGTAGAGTATCATACATTACCACTTCCACCGTATTTAAGCCAGCTATCATCTTCCATAATACGCATTCCATATCTTGCGGAAACCGTCGATTTTGCATACCATTTCTAAAACGTCAATCCTCTGATGAGTCAACTAAACGTATTGCAGCCAGGGTCATAGCAACCTTGTGTCGACTGCAGAAAGGAAATCGGTAGACAATCAGCAGGTAGGTACCTTCTACCCGACATTGTGAAACTCGTTGCAAAATTTTGTATAATCGTCACAAATCAATTTACGCCCCACAAAAACTTATTTAAACTGTCTGTATTGTCTGAGTATCATGATCTCAAGAATCTTATTGTATTGTATACCAAAATATTTCAGCGTCTAAGCCGGTCATGTCTTATATGAATAGGCTTGTTTCCACTATGAAAGAAATATTCAAAAACTGATTTTCTCTAAAATAATTCATAATTTCAGATGCCTTTACACTAATATTTTTCTGCAGTTCGTATTATTTGATTTTTAATTGGAATTCAAATGATAATTAGTCACTCAGTCGGCATTGCACGCGATGACGTCAAAGTGTGTTATTCCCATACAAGCTCTATGAAGAAAAGCGTTTTGACAGTTGATAAAAAGTACGTCAACGATTGCTGGTGTCAACTACCGTATTGCCATGGTACGTGTCTCGAATGTAGCAGCTTGAGTTGTCAAATTAGAATCAATATCAATATATGGATGGAGCAAAAGACATACGAAGAGATTGAGGCACTACTAAATTGCAAATAGGCGCACAACACACACACATGTACTCACTCTCAGGCACATTATATTTATTTTTGAATTCAATTCGAGTAATAACATGTTACTTAGATAGTTCTATCTCTTTAAGAAAGAGCAGAACTCCTGGCACAGGCTTTATCAAGCTTAAAAGGAGATGGATACTGGCCACATCTTGTTTAAGCTTGTTTTTGTAAAAGAAAAATAAATATTTTGTATTTTGTAATATGACAACAACCCATAACAATCTTAGGATTAATGGGATAAATAATGGTACTTAGAAGACACTTAGTGTAAAGAATGAAGCGGTAAATGAATACCAAAGATATGCCTTTCTAAAGTATAACAATACAGTTTGCAAGGACTTGGCGGCCGTGCGTGTTTCTTAATATCTTCACTTGACTATACTATGTTTTCCGTTAGACCCTCTCTCGCGAGAAAGCTTGTGGCGAAACAATTTGCTAATGGTCTGTTCAATAATACAGCCATACGTGTTATTAATAGTGAAATAGCGTAATTGGCATAACACTAACGGCTGCTAATCGTTCGACAGGCAGGCACGCAGCTAACCCGGTCTAAATCACCTCTTTCGAAATAACGAACTTGAGGTTTTTAATACGCGTGTTCGTAATGGCCTACTTTCTAATAATAATATTAGATTTTTTTGTCCACAACTATTGTAACTGTTCCAATTCTACTGTATTTGTTTGTCAATTTGAGCTATAACCGATAAAGAGAGATTTACCTCTACACTAAATTGGGCTTTACGTTACTCTACATACATCAACAGAAGAAACATACTGAATGAATGTCGAAAAATATACGTATTTGTAATTTGGAGAGGCCCTAAGTAGATAACGCCTAAATCTGCCTGACCTATCTTTAAACTAAGATGTCGTTAAACTCATTAAAAAACCGCAATATTTATACGAAAACAGCTTTAAACACAAGCTACCTGCTGTAATGGTGAATTATCATAAGTAAATAGCATTGTTTGGTCAGTGTGTAAAACATATTCAATCGTGCAATTATTTGTTTAGCTATTTCCACTAAAGAGCTCTGATAAATCGTGCTGTTTACATCCTTGTATTTATGTATTACATATTTAGTGTTTTGGAAGTAACATATTTACCAAGTTAAGTCTGTTTTGTTTGTATGGTCTTTCCATGGTCTTTCCCCACTTTTTATTAGGCACTTCAGTGTCATCAAATTATACATTACAATGGATCGAAGTTAAGGTTTTTCTCAAGGCACCTTCTTCCTAGGTTATTTTTATGATGGATCACATAATCATGTACACACGGCTCCACGTCAAGCTACTCATTTTCCTTGCAAAATCACCCTTATTACGTAGGCATAAGATACCGCAGTGATTAACTTGATGTGTAGCCTCATTATTCAAGGAACCTAAGTAAGGTAACATAATAAGTTAAAATGTTGTAACTACATCTTATTTTAATTTGAATTCTGCTGGAATTATTTATTTACAAGTCGCAAAATAGGAAGAACGATAAAGTGACAATATTTATGACCGTAATATTTTGTTTTGATTTATTAACTATCTGTTTATATAGTTTAAAATAATTATGTATGAGTTTCTTCTTGTAGCTTTTGATGGAAACTACCCACTTAAATTCTAAGAACTGAGAGGTTTTAAAACAATTTTAACTGGAGTAAGAGATCCGTAGGCAATAAGTGGTGTAAACCTCGTGGCGTACACATGAAGCAAGCAAATTTTATTAGTGAAGTTTGTGTGAATATTAACATTATAGTATAAGTCATTTTGGAATGTCCGCTGACCATGCTAGGGGCGACAGCAAATGAATTATATAAGTTAACTAAACAAACATCAAAGATTAATTACACCAGTGATTTACAACACCTGCCCATGTCTAATTGGGACACGATTAAGAACAAATTGCAAAATATTTGCGACTAACTCTAGTTTGATAGCTCACTCATCTAATTCAAGAGCTTTTTCACTGTTTACCACCTTGCCTTGACATATTTTACATAAGTAAAATATGTGGCAGGGAATGTGTTTTATAGCCTTGTATTTTTTAAATTAGTAATTAGTTACCTACGTTATTTTGGAGCGACTATCATTTAATAATTTGTCAAATTTGAATATTTTTGCATTTACCTATTAGGTTATAGGCTAACGATCAGTTTTATTAGTAATTGTTATATAGTGGAGTCAGAAATTTTTTCGACCCTCCTAGAGATAGATACGGTAGTACCTACTACCATAAGTAGTTGTTGTTCCTTAAACATACGCCTAAGTCTCCGCTCAATTTAGACTGGGTTAGACCCTGAAAAAAACTTTTAGTTGTTATACCTACATTTTTAATAATCAGTTTGTGTCGTAATCGTTCTATAAAATTAATAAAATAAAACGCATTGCGCGTGCGCAAACCAGGATATTTTAAATAACGAACGCTGGTAGACAGCTTGGCTGCGCTCTCTATATTTTCAATCAACTCGGATTAAAATCATTTCATAAATGATTAGGGATGTGGACTATTTTTGGGAAAGTGTTTAAAACCATCTATAAGTACCAAATATAGCACTAAATATTTTTATTTATTTTTTTAATACAACAAATACCTTTAAAATAAATTATTTAAAATTGTATTACAAATTTCGCGCCAGAACGAACGAACCTGTCAAAATATACCGCTGTGACGTCACCTGTTCCAAAACGTTGTCGAAGTTGTATGTAAAAGAAAGCTATTTCATAGTTTTGTGCTACTAAGATGGATTCTAAATTTTATAAATATTGTGCGGTGCCGCAGTGTAAAAGTACTACTATTAAAACACCTAAAAAACTATTTATTCACGTTCCACGTACAAAAACGATGCGGAAAATGTGGCTTCAACTAGCCCGTCGGGATCCAGCACTTGAGATATGTATCCTGGCAGATAGGGGTTTCAAGCATATAGAGCAGATGGTACTCCATGCAGGTCTTCACTTAGTTCGACCTCCAAGTGTTAGTACTGGATCAAAATTATCCAAGCAAGAAGCTCGCCAGACTAAGCAAATTGCCAGTTTGCGAATACATATTGAGAGGGTGATACGCCGCTTAAGAGAATTTGCCATGTTAAAACCTCATGCTTGCATTAATAACTATTTAATAAAGGTATTAGATGAAGTAATTATAATAGCTTGTGCTTTGATAAATTTACAGGACTCTGTCATTAAATAAAGACCATGTTTAGTTTTATTACAATCATCACACCTAATAAGGTGCTTGTGGCGCAGTGGTTCCAGTGCTTTGGTAGTGATACCAAAAGTTAAGCAACCTAAGGCGCGGTCATGTCTGGGATGGGTGACCATTCTGACCATTTAAGTGACATCTATTTACAAGTATTTCCGTGCTTCGGAAGGCACGTTAAGCGGTTGGTCCCAGTTAATATCGATAGGTATTAGCCGTTAGCCTAGTCAGAGGCCCTCGCGCGGCTTAATAACATCTGACAGTAAGGTTGGTCACTTACCTTACACACACCCACCCCTGCACCAATCCGCACTGAGCCCGCGGGGTGGAGTATGGCTCGGACCACCTCATAGTTGAGGTGAGGCCTGTGCCCAGCAGTGGGACTTATACTATAGGCTGATGAAAATCATATCTAATAAGTTTAGACTTAAGTTTTACTATGTAATGTTTTAACCCTCTACAAAAAGGAGAGTATTAAAAGTGTGACATACAAACAAGACGTTTGTATGTCTACCTTTGGCACCATAGTTCCCATATAGCTGGACCAATTTTAATGCAGTTTTCTTTATTTTTAAGCCAATTTAATCGAGATGGTTCTGAGCTTTGTTTCATTCAAATCGGTTCAGTAGTCTAGATAAAATTTAAGTGTAACTGTTGAATATTTCACAATTTCCATGAAACAGTAACTATCATTTTAAATATTAGAAAGGCTGTTTGAAAATAAAACATGGTTAACGGAAAGTATTGTTTAATTTTTTATTGTACACTTTTATTCAACAGACATGCTCTTTCCAAAATGCTGAAAGTTGAACTAGTAAATTATTAACATAGTCAACTTCCAAGTGAACACAAATGATATTCACATTTTCATTGGTTTCAAAGTTACTATCTGCTACACAAAAATAACTCTTTTTCTTGTCAGACAAAAACATTTGTAACTGCACTTGTGCATAATATAATTTTGTAGGTTGTTCTTCCTGAACATAGTTCTTGTAATTATTGGCACTAGTTGGGCACTTAATTTCGATGACAAATTCATCACTTATACCATCTGGTGAACCAGCGATCATCATATACTCTTGAGAAATCATTAATCCACATTTTCCTATTTTTGCTCCAAGTTTAATCTCTACTTTTCGATTTTGCGAACAGCATCTTCTAATTTTCGCCCACGGCTCATTGCAGGTGTATCAGGAATTTTGCCACCCATAATTTGGGCAATTAAACTTCCATCAGGGGTTTTGCATTTACTAACCGAATAAGCTTTCGATGCAGTTATGCGTCCATATCGCAACTCAAACCATAATTTGTTTTGGGATTGATCTCTTGTGAGTTTTTCAATTTCCATTATGGTATGCTTAGTAATTAAGGAGCTGGCATTTACCAAAAAATTCTCATAGTCAGCATCCTTGTATTTCAAGCACAGTTGGTGCATTGAACACATTATAATTTCATCTTTGCGGTAATCCGGCTGGTGTTTCAACAACTGAATATTTTTAATTTTTCTTTCCTTACCCTCTTTTAAAAATTCAGATAAAACACTAGGATCTGGCAGGTAACTTCGTGGATTCCCTTTAGAGAGCTCCTTTGATGTTACAAATTTTAAAGTTGTGCCTACTTTTGCTAGACGTGACTTTTTCCAGTAGCATTCTACAGAAGTGCATGAAGGTTCCTCACTTCGGCGATGCACCCACATGATGAATGCCACAGCATGTTTGCAACCTCCTTGAGAAGCAGCACAATCATGACACTCGGCACTTACTATTTCACCGTTTTCTTCATCCACAACCATAGTGGCTGAATATGGTTTGCTACGAACTTTATGCTCAGGGCAAATTTTGCACTTAACTGTGCACAACTTTGAATCTCGACGAAGTTGGACATATCCCACAGCATCGTCTCCATATGACCGCCTCGAGGAGCTAAAAAGAAATGAAACAATTTGTTATAAAAATAAAACATAACCTCAAAATCATACATCAATCATTTAATTTGATAAATGTAACTTTTCCAATTTAAATACCTACGATTGCTATTATAATGTATCCTGAATATATTACTTACATGGAGGTCTTCACATTTCTAAATTCAGCAGAGCAGAAGTTACTATTTGTTGCGAAGAAATTAGCCACCGTAAAGCAATCGATTCTTGGCAAATTTGAACTATCTGCCTTTATATATCCACTTTCCATTATGGGAAAGCCTTTAAAAATCGATTTAATAAGAAAATTGAACGAATTTCGAAGAAATTTCACAGGAATCACAACAATAATATTATCCAAATATTAACAAACACCATAGTAATTGACAGTGAAAATTCTTGTTTGGCAACAGGTGACGTCACGAATTTTGATTGGTGTTCATTGTCACGTGACTTGAGAGTGAAATATTTAATTACATTTTATTAAATAAATAAATATTCCCTTGTTTGTTGAAGAAAATTTTGTGTTTTTTATTATTTGTATTATAGAAACTACCCTTTCGTGGTAAAATTATATACTTATTTGAGTACAGTCCACATCCCTATTGTATCGATTTTGACGTAAATATTGTTTTTACTACGAGTATGTTCACGCTCAGGAGCTCATAATGACGGAAACGAACAAGGAGAAAATAATATTCCAATACCCAATTGCATTTGAGGAAAATAGTTGATCTAAAAAGCCCTTGTCATAGTTGGTACATCTGAATTATTATATCAGGGTGTACAAATATACCTACATATTGCAAGATAAAGGTAGACATAGATTCTATTTATAAACTTCATTGCTGTCGTGACTCTTTGATTTCCACACAATTAAGAGCATTGTTGTTGTAGAACGTCTCTCCATGGTTGACAAAATGTGTCTGTGCAATGGCTATGTGTGTTAATAAACCATGGTCAAATATTTTAGTTTTTTTTTATTAAAAAATACTGAAACATGTTGATTCAAGTTGGCACTTAAGTACAAATCAGCACTGTAAAAGATTATTCTGTTATTCAAAATTGATATCGAACAACGAACACTCTAGGAGTAACTACCAACCAGCTGTTGAGTTTGATAATGCTTAATTTTTCTACAAGTATTAAACAAGTGTTAAAGATACCTACTTCCTTATTTTATGTAAAAGTAAATATTGATGCCGTCATCTCTATCAGCCTTTGCTAAAAAAGTTTATTTCCTCATTCTAAATCTAGAATTAAAACGTCTTCGTCCCTCGTTGTTTTTCTATAAGCTCTCAAGCGATATCCATTGTTGCGGATAATTGAATAAATAATATTACGTTGAAAAAAAATATTTTAAAATATAGCTTAATTAAGTGTTTCAGTAACTTTTGTTAGATAATAATCTACGTTTTTTCTGACGTTCTCGCATGTTCTTTTGGGTTACCCTAATCTACTGTTCTGAGGTGACCTGACTTTGTAAGGAAAGTGCACCGTCCTTTTATCTTCTTCGAGTAGTTAAGGTGAATCTCTTGTATAGCTTTACAGCTAATTTTTTTT
Organism: Pyrausta despicata; assembly: GCA_963921415.1. Lineage (NCBI taxonomy): Eukaryota > Metazoa > Arthropoda > Insecta > Lepidoptera > Crambidae > Pyrausta > Pyrausta despicata. The sequence continues at coordinate 7,232,191 of OY992853.1, forward strand.
AAAGTTAATAAATATAATGGAAAACTCTTAACAAATCATTGCATTGTCATCGGAATTTGATACGCAAAGTTTCAAATTAATCCGATTTCTGGAAGTTGGTGAAAATTGAGCTCAAAGATTCTGTTACATACGTTAGTGATGAATAAAAGTAAGTGTGGCAATGTAAGGCCATGATATGACTAGATAGGTATGTTCACTTTCTTACTCAAGTCAAAGATAATGGAATCTTTGCTCAAGTGAACGAATGATACAAACACGTCTCAAATCAAATGTTCCTTACTAAATTGAAATTATCTTAGTAACGTAGGACAACAATGAAAACTTGATTTACACAGTTAAGTTTTTTTAAAGTATACTTAGATGAGAAATTGAGTTTAAATGTATTTTATTTATTAAAAGTTTAATTTAAAAAAAAACGCAAGTGGAAACCTCAATATATATAAGCTTCTCAGTTTAACTTAACTGGAACACACCGCCTTAAGGTAAATGCATTCATCTGCAGTGGAACTTTTTGCGTGGCACACATCTTCTGTAATAAGTAAGCATACTTAATGTCACCGCGTTATCGTAAACAGTTTACATATTTTACTTAGTCACTACTACTTAGGTTCGTTTTAAAGTATGTAATCTAAGGTAAATGACTCATTTAAGAATCATAGAAAGTGCTAACACTTCTAGTATTTTTTTGACTTTTTTTCTAGTATCTTATGTTTATTTTGACACAATAAATACGGAAATACCTGGTCAATAAGCAACAATAAATCCTGTTGTAGCATCGTTTTAAAACATTTTGATGACATAACTTTCCTTTCTGTGTGATAGTCACACCCACGCTGGTTCTTAACCGGTCATTCAAATACTGAAGTTGTTTTTTTTGACCCTTCAAATACCATCTGAAAAACTGTCCCTGGACATTATTTATCTAAATTTTAACGCATACCGCGTGCCACTTCATTATCGATCATATGTTAATACATTTATTTATCATCTTCATCATTCCTAGAAATACGCATGGTTACATGTTTTTTTTTTACTTTAGTTCTATTGATTTGTACCTTAATTGATGGGAATTTTTCTGCAAATAAGTTTCCTAACAAATTTTTAGCTCCGTAGCATTTCGAACATGAATTTTTGCGTAAGTGAAAAAGGTTTAAAAAAAACTATTTTTTTTTTATAAAGTAACTTACCTCTTCTTAGTATATTCCCATCATTCCTTAATAATGGAGTCCATTCATCCGCTGAATTTCGCTCTGTCTTCTTCACAACACCAAGCAATCCTTTCCCTGTGAGAACTTTCGCCAACGCATTCATTTTGGTATTTTTATATAATACACTTTTAGTTTTATTTCCGGCCTATATTTAATTTTAATGTTTTTGATTGCAGACATTCCACGAACGATAAACGTATCGCCAACCGCACACACAACTGACCGAGATGTTATATTAAAACTTATGAAATTAATTGTGCACTTGTTATTTTACAGATAAACCACGCGTATCTAATTGAGTTATTCTCAAACTAGTGATATTATCTTTAAAACTAATTATGGTTAGTTTTTTTCCATCGATCCTTTTAGATTTGTTTGACAACTTTAAAGTTCAGTCAATTTTTCCATTGCACTAATTTATTAATCAATTAATGTTGATTTCATTAAAAATGTTTACTTAATATTTGCATGCACGTCAAACTAAGGAGGTATTTTATTAATAAAAATCAAGAAGTATTTAAAATTTACAGTTTGAGGTTACCAGCATACGCCGCTTTTCAGTGACCAATTACTGAAAAAAATAACAGAATATCCAAACATCCGTAACGGCCGTAATTCATTAAAGATTGTTTACTAGCGGAAAAGTACTTAACACTGAACGTTATCACACACAAACAATAGCGATAGCACTAAGCACATGTTATTGCTTCACGACACACTTCAATTGATTCCTATCTATGAGGCACATTGGAAGAAAACGACGAATCCTTACAAATGTAATTGGCTCAAAACACTTTGTTACTGTAGGTCATCGATTTTCAATAACGAAAACAGAATCACCCAAATCATCTTAGTAATGTGTGTTAACTAATTCAGAAAATAAACATGTACATTGTGAACTCTACATGATTGATGATTAATAAACTTATCATTCGATTAAAAAAAAACTGGTTCTGGTTGGAAAGGTCCCTATTTTTAGAACCTCGGCAATTCGTTTGTGCCTTAAAAAATTCAAATAACCCATTTTACTGCACTGACCCAAATTGACTGAAATTGCTCTACGTCAATTTTCAGAGCAAACAGTTTAAAGTTTGCAATCGCGCTTTTTACTATTCGCATCAAACTAGTGCCATTCTGGATACAATGAAGACCTCCATTATTTTGATTTCGATTAACTTTTTCATCATCTGTAATGCAAAATCGGACTCGAATTTGCTTGTCGTTGCTGACATCATTCGCGCTATGGAAAAGCCTTCGACCGTAGTGGCTACGCTTTGTTGGCAAACCGGTAAGAAAAAATATCTAAAATTAGAAATTGAAGGAACAATTACTTTGTCAAATTAATTCCAGAATACAATGAAGTTCGGAATCACAAGGCTACTTGTTGATAATTTGTTGCATTTTTGCAGCTGAAAAGGTGAATTTTTATAATGTAGTCATTTCAAATGACCGATCTAGGGCTACCACGGCTACTCTTGTTGATATCCATGACGTAAAGAGAGATCACGGTCAAGATCAACATATAGTGTTTGTGGCGGATCTTGGCTGTCCCAACATTTGTGAATATTTCGATGAGGTTTGATATTTGATTCCCTTAGTTGACTCCATACAAATGCTGTTTTGAAATACTTAAGAACTTTTTTTTACTTTTTTTTTTCAAAGACCTAACAAATCACGGATTTTATAGTGTTGACTCACTTTTTCACTGCTTCAATATCGTTCTAACTTGCAGAAAGTAAAAGATCAATATTTTCGGTCGCCGTTCCGTTGGATTCTTATCAATAATAATGAAAATGCAGGCATAGTACCAAACGAAATAGCCCATGTTGATCTCCTGCCCGATTCAGAATTGGTTGTGGTCAGAAAAGTTGGCAATGACACCTATGATCTGCATTTTAGTAAGTATTTACAACAACGAGCTACCTACTTAGTTTTGAGGCTTAGTTTTATTTCGTCATCAAGCTTGTATTTATATGGTGCGATTTGTTTATGTCTCATGTCTTGTAGTTTACAAAATAAGTCCGAAAAGTGACTGGCAAACTCAATTCTATGGAAGTTGGAATCGAGAGCAGCGGTTAGTAAGAACCAGTCTGCAGTTAGTGGAGTCTACGGCCTTACAACGATTAGACCTGCAGGGCTATGAGATGAGCATCTGCTACGTTCTTACTGATACGGACAGCATCAACCACCTCACTGATGAAGTGTAAGTTGAGATGAAGTGTAGTAATGCAATACATAAAACTAGGTAAAACACTTATTTTGAACCAGACCATCGGGGCTGTCAAGGATCCTAGACAAAGTTACATTGAGCGCACGAAATGAAATAACAAAAAATGTAGAGGTATAAAAATGACATTACCCATTGTTTTAACTTTTCTATGACTCATGAAAATGTAATTAAAGCTAAATTTCCACTAAATGACGCCAGCGCAGGAACCCAAATACATCATACTGTAACCACTTGAAAAAACTAGAACTGGAAGTCGCAGGACTTCCAATACAACTCACAATGTGACACAGAAGATGCACCTGGAAACACAACACTGAAACCAACAAAACACTCAACTTGCTGGTGGTGGTCTAGTTTTTTCAAGTGGTTACAGTTGGATGTGTTTGGGTCCCTGCGCTGGCGTTGTTTAGTGGAAATTTAAAGCAAAACAACTCTCTTTTTCAGCTATTGTCATGGATTTCCGCAAAGTAACGTTTACATCAAAATTTTATTATATTATGGAAATTTCACTCGTTAACTGTGTCACTTTGTTTAGAGTCCCAGTCTTGAAAGGAGGTTCCAAATCTTCTTATTATCTCTAATATTATCTACTTCACTTCTTTCTAGTAACGACCACATAGACACAATCACAAAAGTGAACTTCCCAACCACGAATCACTTGCTTGACTTTTTAAACGCGTCGAGGAAATACATATTCGCGGATACATGGGGCTATCGAGTCAATGGATCGTGGAATGGGATGACGGGATACCTCTTGAGGGAAGAGGTGGAGATTGGAGGTAGGTACAAAATTGAGGGTTATTTATAGGATTTTACTTATTATTGAACGCCTGCCATAAGATACATGATTAAAAACTAACCTTCCAGTTAAAAAAAAAACTGCAACTTATAGTTACAACACCCCTCTTTTTCTCCGGGGGTTGAAAAGATATAAGCCAACCATTGTTAAGTTTTGGTTGGGGAGTAGTAACCCCCCCTTCAGCTGACAACAATCAATGGTGGCAGTAGTGAATGTGTTTCGGAATTTAGTGTCAATAACACCATCGCATAATTTGTCCCAAAAAAAAAACAAAGAAGATATGAATGATAATTCGTAGTGACTATAATAATTAAGTGCTCAAACGGGTGTAGTTTGTATGAACATAAAGATCTTCAATCGTCTTCCTATTAATCGACCCGCAAAGAGGCCTACAGACGTAAAAAAATTTCAGGCTCACCAATGTTCTTTACGTCGGAACGTATATCAGTAGTGGACTACATAGCCAGCCCTACACCGACTAGGTCGAAGTTCGTTTTCCAACAGCCGAAGTTGTCTTATGAGAACAATTTGTTCCTTCTATCGTTCCGCACCTCTGTGTGGTACAGCAGCGCTGGTCTGATCTTCCTTTTGTTGCTGGCTCTGTTTGCCGTAGCTGCGTGGGAGTGGAAGAAGAATTCACACGATGTTTACGTGAGTAGTCTTATTTTTATCCGTACGATCTCTGTAGCTGTTGGTCCAAACATTCCGACCGAAGACCTTTGCAAAAGCGCAAGCGCTTTGAGTTGCCTTAAGCCTTAACTGTGATAGTCAAAAATGATTTTTTTTTCTTGAAATACAGTATGAGCGGATATTGATGGAGAGGTTTGAGTATTATATGTTTCGGTTGGTTAATAGCTCAGTGCCACAGAAAATGTGCTATTGACCTAAGAGGGCGTTCACATATAACTGACGTTATCCTGTAAAACTGACGTTATATTACATATGTGTACGCGCCCTTACCTATTTGAGGCTGGATGGCAGACACCTCATTACACAACAAAAGAGCGACTTGAGATTACTTAAAATAAAAGTACCTTACTGGCTTATTTCGTTTTTTCAGAGAAAACAAGATTCCGGTACTCTGAGGGCTAGGTTTGACGATGTCATCATTTTGATTTTCGGCGCGATCTGCCAACAAGGAAGCCCAGTTGAACTAAAAGGTAGGTACGAAACTCTTCTTCTTATGGTAATATTCAAGTATTTTTTCAGGAAATTTAAGGAAAACTTGTAAAAAAACATCCTTTTTGTATCCGAGTCACATAGATAAGTGATAACGTTGGATGATTAAATTTATGTCTTTGGACAGGAAATCTTGCTTTGATGTCCCATTAATACCTAGTCGTCCTTCTTAATGATAATTTATAGACTTACTGATTACGTTGCAAAATAAACTTTAATATTTATTTTAAACCCAACCTGTAACATTTCGAAAATGAAATAAAGGTATAATTAATAGTATCAGGCGTTACTTTGCGGAAATCCATAATTAGTATTAACATTAAAAAAATTACTTAGCTTTAGATTTCCGCTCAGTTTCAACTGAGCCGAAATCTAAAGCTAAGTAATTTTTTCAATGTTAATACTGAAATAAAGGTTCCTTTACGGATACAATAACGTTAAAACGTATAACATGGAGTAGGTACTTTATTGTATTTAAACTGTAAAGTGACGTGAAAATTATTACCGAAAATCTTAATTTCAGGGTCGTTAGGTCGAGTTGTGATGCTGATTCTCTTCCTAGCTCTCATGTTTCTCTACACCTCGTACTCTGCAAACATAGTGGCTCTGCTACAGTCCAGCTCATCTCAAATCAGGACGTTGGATGACCTGCTGCATTCCAGATTGAAATTTGGCGTTCATGACACCGTTTTCAATAGATATTATTTCTCGGTATGTTTTGTATTTATACACTGAAAATAAAATTGCAAACTCATTTAAATCATAATTGAACCGCCATTAGCTGAGAAGTGCCTATACGGCTAATCAAGTCTCATTCAATCGTTTTTAACTTTGCAACTCGGCCCTAAAGTTTTTTTTTAACGACAGGCACAATGAAATGAATTTACTAATCATTTCTTCGATTCCTCACCTAACAACTGCTTCTAACTACCTACTACACTACACTTGATGTTTCAGTTATTTAACTCAGCATAAATTCTGCAATTTTCGCTTACTCATTAATATCAATAATCTTAATAGTAACGTAGAACAAGTTACACTACAAATTTCAATAGATATTCTTATTAATTAGTAGTAACTACCAATGATTAATCTTCATCTAATCTACCATTTGCTCAGACCGCCACAGAGCCTGTCAGAAAAGCTATATACGAGAGGAAAGTTGCACCGGCCGGCACCACCCCCAGATTTATGTCTATGGAAGAAGGCGTGAAGAAAATGAGAAAGGTAATTGTGAAAAGTAAAAGCGTATTCATGACGACTATTTCAAACAAATATCAACTCAACTTGACGACCGCTTTGGTGTAATGGTTAAGAAGTTGACTATTAACTAAGAGGTCGCGGGTTCGATCCCCGCATTGTACAAACATCTGTGCGCATGAACATGTCTGTTTGTACTGGTCTGGGTGTTATGTGTATTTATTTAAGTATATTTGTAATACCACTGTTGATTCTGATTTCTGTAACACAAGTGCTTAAGCTACTTACCACGGAGTCAGATCAATGTATGTGATGTTGTTGTATATTATTATTTCTATTATTATTTATTTATTTATAACTGTTACTTTTCTCCATTCCATCCTTTCTTATGAATGAGTATGACCCATTTTACCTAAAGATTGTCTGGACGAGATTACTCTAATACCTAAGACATACCCGTTGTCCAAGTTAGAGTGAGTGACAAAAACGACAAGTGCGACGTGATGCGACAATATCAAATGTATGTACTATGATCGTGTCACATATGTGACTAAGCGCGATTGACATTTACCTAACTATTGGTCGCATTGCGTCGCGTCGCACTCGTCGCGTTGCATCGCTCACGTATTACAACGCCTTGGACACTTATACTTACGACAAAAGAACTCGGCAGTGTAAAACGCTTGTTTAAATAAGACGGCCATTGAAAGTTGACACACGTTTCAAGTTTGTTCGATATTATTTAAAACAGCGATCAACACTGCTGAGGTCTTTTCTAGTAAGCCTATTAGAGTTTAAGTAAAGATTTTCGTTTTCTCTAAACCTTTTAATGATCTGCAGGGATTATTTGCATTTCACATGGAAACAGGAGTCGGGTACAAGTTTGTCGGAAAGTATTTCAACGAAGGCGAAAAATGTGGACTACGCGAGATACAGTATCTCCAAGTGATTGACCCATGGCTTGCTGTGAGGAAAAATACACCTTATCGGGAGATGTTTAAGATCGGGTACGCGTTATAAAAATGGTGCTTAGTATAATATTTCATCGCGGTACAGTACTATCCTTTAAGGTACAATTCCAAGACGAGCCGCAGGCCGCAAACTACAACCGCAAACTGCAAGCGATAATACATGTTTCTATCATATTCAACATTGATTCCAAGCGCGGCTACACAGTTTACACGTAATAATGTCGACTTTTTACAACATCTAGGTTAGGTAAAAGACACATTAGTACACTATCGGTAGCGTTATCCAAAATTCTGTCTCGCACGACGGTATTGGAATAACTGAGGCACGGTTCAGTGCATAGTGGAACCACGGCATGCCGCCGCAGTTGGAATTGCGACCGCAGGCAGCACTGCGGTAACCGCAACCGGTAGCCACAGTTGCGCCTGCGGTTGCAGTTTGCGGCCCGTCTCGGAATTGTACCTTTAGTTCGGAAATTGTGATCAGTAATTTTTTTGTTGCAGATTGAAGCGAATTCAGGAACACGGTCTTCAAGCCAGGGAAAACCGTTTGCTATACGAAAAACGACCTAAGTGCTCCGGCCGCGAGTCCAACTTCGTTTCTGTCAGCATGGTCGATTGCTACCCAGCACTATTAATTTTGTCATACGGATGTCTAGTGTCAACTATTTTCTTGATTATTGAGGTCCTTCTTCATAAGAAGCAGACTATCATTCATAAGATGAATTGCGATAAGTTTTCAAAACGGTTCTGCAGAAAATCTTGAATTAAATATTTGCAATCATATTTTTTAATAGATAAAAACCAATGTTTTATCGTATTTAAGCACACAATTAAGAAGCACTTTTACATATCTTTACATATTAATTAACCCTACCACCGCTTCGGGACAATTTGGGCTAGTTCTGAGAAGAAGCGGCGCAAGTAACTTTGTCACTAATGTAATTTCCTCTTTTCAAATTTGCTTTACAATTATTGTTTACATACAAACATTTCTATATATCTTTTTTATTTATATAATCATCAATTTTATAGTATCCTTTCGACATTAATACAAATTTTACAAGTGTTTTAAATGTATCTGAAGGCAATGAAATGAAATTTTCAGGTAATTTATTAAAAACTGATACCCATAAATGAGTGACCAATTATGAAGCCTAAAACGTGAAACGGCAAGCCTATTTTTTTGTCTAGTGTTGAAGTTATGCAAATCGTTTTTTTTATGAAATAGGTATATTGTAAGTTTTTTTCGACTCGTATTAAGTTTTGCGAGTAAACAGTCCCTACCAGGCCACTCAGAAAAAAAAAAAAGTTTTTCTTTGTGACAGACTGGCTGGTTATAATCTATTTTTAAAAAATGTGATCCTTTTTAAGGTAAAAAAAGATAGATTTAAATTTTTAAACTTCCCTCCACTTTTACGAGCCATTTCAAGTTATCGTGTCTGACTGAAATATGCATCTACGCCAGGAACATTTCGTGCATGATTTCAAATGTCGCCTGAAACAAGACAATTAGCGGGTGACGTATCAGGAGGTTCAGCACTGAGTGCCGCACAACCTCACGGAGGCACAAAAAGAGGCCCAGGTGCCGTGAGATGATTGATGAATTTAATGCAGGCTTGTCTCGGTGTGTTTATGACATCGTTACAGGTCCTGGATTTATCAGTACGATCCAGAAACTAAGCGCCAATCAACGGTATGGGTGTTTCAAAACGAAGTGAAGCAAACTAGAAGTGATGGGAAGATTGTGATCGCAAGTTTTTTTTTGAAGTGAAAACTTCTTTAGCGGCGTTGAGCACTTTCGTGGCATGGGTAGAAACTGTGAAACTCGCGTCAGGTCACGTGATCACAGGTTTTCACTTCTGCCGGCACTCCCGGAGTGCAACCCGTGTTAGTTTCTTTATTTAACTGGCTACTTGGTATCAATTTTCAGTTGAGAACAGAAGTTTTCTCTGTAGTGAGCAACAAACGGCTAAACAAGGCTCCGCGGGTTACAGCTTCACCACGACATAGCGCCCGCGCACACTGCGTTCAAAACAATGGATTTCCTGAACAGCACGCCGATTCAACTTTTGGGTCACCGCCCTTAAAGCCCTGATTTGGTACCGTGTGACTAATGAAAAATCAGCTCAAATGAATACAATTTTCGTCGCCGGAAGATGCGCTATCAGCGTTTGAGCAGAGTGTAAATGAAGTGTCTCCAACGGACAGGAAAACGTGTTACGAAAATTGTTTTAGCTCTTGCGGCTAAAACTTAGGATTAAGGCTAAGGGAGAGTAGTTTGAAAATATTTTATAAAAATATATCTATGGATCTATAATATACTTTCGCAAAACTTTCTAAGTGTCCCACATTAGTATTTTAACTTCTTTAAACAGTCTCCTAAGTGTCTTATCTGATTTAAGCTTATAAATAGACCGTATATCTTAGGTATCACAAGTTGTTGCACTTAAAGCATTGCATAGCCGTATTATTTAAAAATGTATAACGTTTCACCGTGTGGTGTAATTAGCAGACACAGCCCATATGATTAGCTAGAAAACTCGGTGCCACTTAAAGCATATGTATTGTGGTATTATGCACAGGCTTCGCTGTAAGGTAGTGATTACAAGTGCTACCTAGTTAGCAAATAAACACATGACAACAATTAAGCCTGAATATAAATGTCGAGCTTTCTTTTCCTTGACCACACACTGTTTTGTGGCTTAACAAATAAAGTATTGAGATGAATTCGTGTCGTATAATTTTCACTATACTATTGGTGTGTTCAGCCGTCGGCAGATTCCAATGCAGCCATGAGATCAGTTTGATCAAAGATGTGATCGACTCTTCGGACAAATTGACTTCAGTTGTTGCCCATGTATGTTGGAAACCATGTAAGTATCCATCCATCCATTCAGACATCAAACATAATCATCATACGTCAATCATACGCCATCCACCATAATGAGCTGGTTACTCTAGAATGTGATACCTTCTTCTTAACCGTATAATTTCAGCCAAACAAATTCGTATGATGTCTACATTAGCCAACAAGATCAGAATAATGACAGTTCGGTTTGTAAATGAAAATTGGGCGAGGGTGGTCGAACCACGCCACAGAGAGCGTATGATGATAGTAGCGGATTTGAACTGCCCTTCTACACAGCAATTTCTCCAAAAGGTATGTATCCTGCTGTTAAGCTGATGCGGCTACCAGCAGTAAGTATGCAGCGTTTCTGTTAGACGTCCGTGAGCTCAATAGTACATTTTTCTTTGTCCCAACCGCGTACAGCAGCCGCGTACTATAAAATGTAATCGTCACAGGACAATTGGCGGCATTTTGATAAGAATTTAAGCTTACCACCCCCGAAAAGACATGAAATAAGATCAGATATCTAAATAAGTTCTACACAACGTTTTTTCTCTTGCTCCACCTGCTAGTTTTAAACGTGAAACGAAATACTGGTTAGTTACTTATCAAAAGAGACGCTAAATAGATATTTTCATCGTTTTGTTCAACTTTTTTGTAGGCGAATGCAGCAAAAAAGTTTAGTTTCCCCTACCGCTGGATAGTCATCGGCAAGGCTTTGAGTGAGAGCGCAGCAGTGACTTCAGACTTTCAGGGCTTGCTGTTATTGCCGGACGCAGATGTTATCATTGCCCAGAAGAATGATACCAACTCTTATATTTTGTCCATGAGTGAGTATGAAGTAAACAAACATGAGCCAACAAGCCAGTATCCAAAAAAATACAGGATGTCTTTTAAAGTTGCCTTGAATGTGATTGAGTTGCTGCTTTAAATATGTTTTCTTTGCTGTACCTACTTACAATTGTATTCTTGTAATGAACTTGCATTGCACATATGCATGGTGGCTATTTAATAACAAAAAACATGGTATCTATTTTTAAATTAAAGCATTGTGATAATTTGTTTAAGACGAGCTCTTGTACTAACCAATACTTTAAAGCTTGCTTGACACTTCCTTTTTAGACATCCTGTACATTCATTCTAATCTCTCTGTTGAATCCTCCAGTTTACAAAATACATGCAAAAGGCGAATGGAGAGTTGAACAATACGGAACATGGACGTCTGCAAATGGACTGAAAAAATTCGAGGCAGTAAAGTCATCAATATCAACAAGAAGAAAGAATTTTAAGGGATATGCCATAAAAATAGCAATGGTTATACTGGATAATAAAACGATATCCAATCTTTACGATTTGAGGTACCTACAAATTATTTTACGTGAAGAACCTCAGGCTGTAAAAGAAATTGCGTCTAGATTGTTTCTCGTTGCAAGCTTAAATCAAGAACTACACAAAAATGTGTGGTCTTATCCACTAGTACCAACTTAGTACTAGGGAGTAGGACGGGACCGACCTTATTATTTTTCGTACTGTATTTCCTGATAATTACATCCATGTTTTTTTTACAGTGACATACTAGCTGATACTGTAACTAAAAGTAGCTACCGTCAAACAGATCCCATATTTGGATACCTGAACGCATCTAGGAAGCATATCTACAGCCCTACCTGGGGTTACTATAGAAACGGTTCTTATGGTGGGATGATTGCTGAAATGACTATTGGGGAAGCTGAACTTGCAGGTTTATTTGAACTATCTAATCCAGTATAAAGGCACTGGGTAAAAGTTCTCAGAATGTAATTCTGTACCATTCCTTATTTAATTACCGTCATAACAGGACACAGCGTCTTTGTTCAATTAGATAAGATAAGATAAGATAAGATAAATCTTTATTTGCATAAAACATGGTAGTACAGATAAAGTTGTTACATTTAGAGAGATGAGCATTCATGTTTAATCGATCTATCGATAAGCAAATATTATATTTTCTGTCGTCATGCAAATTTACAAATTACAAAATGAAAGCAAATAATAATGTCACTATAAGATAATATAAAATACTATAAGTCATACAATGCTGGTCAATTCACATCAAAATATAATAAGTCATACAGTGCTGGCCAATTCATAATAATAAAAATGTCAAAAATTTATAACGGGGACTTAACATAAGCCCAAACTCAGGTGCAAGATACAACAGTGGAGCATTTGAGTACAAAAAAGAAATAGTAATATTAAAGATTAATCTTTTTAACAATATATATATATTTTTTTAGATGACCGTCTCGGCAAAATTTTGTGAATTCATTAATGTCATAAAAACAATTTTCAACAAGAATTTGGAACATGGTTTTCTTAAAAATAGTAAAAGGAAGACATTGGATCCAATTAGGAAGCAAATTAAACAATTGACAATTTACAAATATATTGTTTAAAGCTATATTTATATTAAGATCAATCAGTCCATACTTAGGCAGGTATTAGTAGCCCAGCCATGTCGCATTTTATTAATTTTATGACGCTGTACGACGTGCACCATGAGTGAACGTCGTACAGCCTCCGCCCGCCTGTATTCAATTCTTTTGAGTCCTGTACCAAATTTTTTTTTATAAACTTTGTGTGCTTACATTAATTTCCAAACACGATGCTGACTTGCTTATATGTTTCATTACCGTCACAACGAACTTTGAGAGTGATGGAACAGTGAGTGCACCTGTGTATTGCGCTCACACCTGTGCACTATTATATCTCCTGTGTAGTTGGCTGATCGCTGTTGAGATTGGCCGCCGCCATTTAAATCGGCCAGGACGACTATTATTATTATTATATGTTTCATAATAATATTTATATTTTTAACAGGAACTGTGCTTATAGCAACCCAGGACCGTATGGAAGTTGTGGATTTCCTATCCTGTCCTACTCCTATATCCATAAAGTTCGTATTTCGGGAACCACCGCTGTCGTACCAAGATAATTTGTTCCTTTTGCCATTTAAAACCACAGTGTGGTATTGTATCGGAGTATTCATTCTCGTGTTATCGTTTATCCTTTATATCAACGCTCTGTGGGAGAGTAAGAAGCTGGAATCAAGTAAAAAGGTAAAATATATCCGCTTCAAATAGCACAAATACGGTTTTGGGCCATTTTACATGAATGCAAGTCTTACCTTAGCGCCTCATGTCATGTAGCATGTAGTTGTATTTTGCTGTAAGAGTACCTACTTTTTGATGACTCTTTGAGTAGTAGAGTAATTTATCAGAAAATATTTTAAAACTCTGATAATATAAACGTACCTCAATTGCTTGATATTCCATAGAACTCCACGGACCCCACTGCTTTGAAACCGAACTTTGGTGAAATAGCAATATTGATGATGGGTGCTATATCTCAACAAGGAAGCTTTACAGAACTTAAAGGTAGGTCATATTATTTCTGAGTATAAGCTTTTTATCAAAATAGTTTTGAAAAAAATACTTAAAATAAGAATTGAGCTTCCTTGTAAGTCTCTTATGAGAGTCTCATTAATGTGCTTGCATCTGCATGCAACAACAGCTGCTTGTTGCCTTAATGATAGACTACCTGCTGTGTTTCAGGTACTCTTGGACGCATCGTCATGTTCATTCTATTTCTTGCTTTCCTTCTTCTCTACTCTTCTTACTCCGCCAGCATAGTAGCACTGCTGCAGTCCAGCTCGAACCAAATTCGGACACTATCCGATTTGCTGAACTCGAAACTAGAATTAGGAGTGGAAGATACGCCATATAACCGATACTTTTTTCCAGTGAGTCATTATTTGTTTGCCCTGTAGATGATTCCTCTTCTTCAAGTCGCGAAAAGTAAAGTTTTAGATGCGCAGTACATCTCCAATGATAATTAATTACTAACACGTTTAACGCGTCTCTATCATGATGAGTAGAGTTGTTAAAAGTTAAAAGCTCAACATTGTTCGGTTGGAGTGATGGTTGAAAGCAAAATATGCGTATGCCTACGCTTTCTGTTTCATTACAGATTGCCACTGAACCCGTTAGAAAAGCAATATACCAAACAAAAATTGCTCCCAAAGGAACGAAACCAAAGTTCATGAGTCTCGAAGAGGGTGTCAAGAAATTGCAAAAGGTAATAATCAATATCAGACCAACCAACAATGTTATTTTAAAGTTATCTTTGGCTGTATTGCGATGTTACATATTGTTCAGTAAAAACTCTGTTACGAATTTGAAGAAAATAACAAGAAAGTACAAGTATGTACGAAAAAAACTGAAAGTAAGTATGATTTCCGTAGCAGAAAATCATTAACTTTGCATGATCCTTTTCAGGAACCATTCGCCTTCAACATGAACAAGGGAATAGGCTATAGGCTAGTCGAAAGATATTTCCACGAACACGAGAAATGCGGTCTCCAAGAAATTGCATATTTGTACGCGACGAAAACTTACAGCACTTGCAGAAAGAATTCTCCGTATAAGGAAATATTTAAAATTGGGTAAGACGCTGATAAAACATTAGTAGCTACTTCTTTGTGATTTCAAATCGCAGATATTTATCTGCACTACTTCTTTTCCTAAGGTAACTGACTGCTATTTATTGGTATCTTTAATAAGCTAGGGTATAATTGGTATTCTTGGAAAACATACCTATTAGTTAACTTCTCAATGAAATCAATAAATAAGATCTCGGACGGGCATTTCCCAAACCTATTTTTTTGCTTCAATCGTCATTGCTTCGTTAGCGTGTTAGCTGCGGTACTCACTAGCGTAAATAGCTTTACGTACTCCATTATCTTTGGTACTCCAAAGCAATGTAAGTACTTGAAGAGGAAAAAACATGACTTTTTCCAAGAACTCAACAAATGAGATTCTAAAAGGTATCAAACATTGACATAAGGCTTCTTTTAGATGTTAGTACAGATACCTACCCAGATTTTATGAGACGGGCACGCCAAAGAAGTAGGTATTTTATTGCTACGCATGTTTTTTGCATTAACCTAAATAAAAAATAAATAATAATAAAGAAATGATGTAAGCAACAATAGTAGTAGAAAACTTTAGTACCAAACCACATTACCTAAGAAAACCCTTGAATTAGGTACTAAATTATTCATCTACTTAAGTTAGTAAGTGCCGCACCTACAATCTCCTTGAATCTTCTGTGCAAATCTATTTCAGATTATTCAGGATCCAAGAGCATGGCTTGAGTGATCGCGAGAACCGCCTCATCTACGCCAGGAAACCAGCTTGCCAGGCGAGGGGAGGCAGTTTCGGTTCAGTGAACATGGTTGATTTCCACCCAGTACTCCTGATGTACCTCTACGGAATCATCTTGGCGTTTCTGCTACTCTTTGTCGAAATACTGACGCATAAAAAATTGCATTCTCGTAGAGGAGTCGGTGTCATAACTTTGTAGTTCTGCATCAGCAAGTCATAGTCACTTTATTTTTTTAGTTTTTGATGTATGATAAGCAGAAGCCACTCATAATGTGTGTTTAACTTTGTTTCATTATGTCGTTATGTATCAAATCACTCAGATAATAAAGGAACGCACGTTCTGATTTTTAAAGTTTGTTAAATCGTTGGTACGTTAGTAAATAAATAACACTATGAGTAGATTAACTAGTAGAGTGCTGCTTACCTTATTTAGCGTTTTTTTACGACATTCACTAAATAACTTACCCAATTAATAATCAGACGAGTTGATTTCAAATGCAGCTATTCGAACATAGATAAAAACTCTTCGAAGGATCAAACCTCGTATCCATCAACGTCTCACAGCACGCTTACGTTGAAACCAAATAAAGAAATTCACTTCCATGTATGTAGCTTGATTAGCCCGTTGGAGCGTATTAGGCGGTCGGTATAACCGGTCCTGTAGGATCAATCGTAGCCATGCAGTCTGCACCCACACCCACTTTGAGCAGTAATCACGTGAGAATCGATTACTTGCTGATAGGGGTGCCAACAAGCTAGTGCTTGTCGGGAAAAAGAATAACAGATGAAAACCGCGGAATAAAAGTTCGGAATTAAAAGAATATATTGAGAACGTATACTTATAGGACCTTCTACTGCTACTATCGTCGCATCGCACCTTAGAAGAGACCTGGAATAATATTATAATATAATAGGTGCATTTGAAGCATTTTATGATTTGCAATTTGAAGTATCATAAAAGAAAACAAATTTAAGTACTTACCTACATATACGTTGCATTACAAGGAAAGATGTTTAGGCGCTACAAAAGAAGGCCGAAGCCGAATTTGCTTTAAAAGTTTAATTTATTTTATTCGATATGAGGACTTATTTACATCGATATCATAATTGAATAAAAGAAAAAAGAAAAAATGCATTTGCAATAATCTCCGCAATAATGCACAGTATTGCGGAGATTACTACGGCCACTGATTTTTTAACCTAACGAAATGTTCCTGCGGCCAGTGAGCCTGTGGAATAGGTGAGTGAGTATAGGGAGTCTCATCGTCAGTGGTTCCAAGAATCCTTTAAGTAGTATCCATCAGGTAGCAGCCCTAAACACTCCCAACCTGTTCGATCTCGACTTGTGATGTCGCAGAGAAATGCCAATTAACTTAAACACCGACCACCGCTCTTGCTCTAGCCATTCGTGTTAGACCCGATCGTTTCCTGCACCAGTAATTAACAGCTGCGAGATAAGCCAACTTAATAAGCTACTGGAAAATTTGTTGTAACTTCTTGTGTGGTAGCCATTATTTTGTTAAAGGAATAAGGCGCTGGTAGATGCTGCGGTTTGTTTACGAGATAACCTACAGAACGAGGTACTAGGTACCTACATGCAAAGATGTTTGAAAGAAATGATGAACCAACTGATTAGACTCAATGTTATGATAATCCTTCATTAAATAGAAAATTATTTAAAGACTAATTGGCCAGTTGACCGAGCTGCTGACTGAAGCTGTTTTTTCCTTTAACTAGGCTGTCGAACCTTATTACCACAAATAAATAGGACAGTTTGAAAGCTTGTCTAAAAGATATTCTACCAATATGAAGTGTAGCAACACGACTGTGGAACTCACTCTCTCAAAAGATGAGGTTTCAGGTTCGTAAATTTCTAAATGAATTAATGGCATTTTTATCGTCCTTGTTAATTAGGTAATTGATTTATATACACTCTTTTGCAAAAAAAACGGGCACCTAAGGAAATTTACGTTCTAAGGTCGATTTGAGTTAATTAAATGAAATTTATTTCTTTGACGTAGTCTGTATACTTATAATCATGTAAATTAATGCGCGTGAAGTGAGTTCGGGCAACTAAAAGAAAAAAAAAACGATGGATTCTTTAAAACCGATGTACACGCCCAAACAATAGGAAGTGGTCGGCAATAAAGATAAGATTTTTTTTTACTTTTTTAAATTAAATAAAGTTACAAATGTAAAAACCTAATACCGAATGTGACCTCCTCTTGCCAAAATCACAGCTTGAATCCTTCTGGGCATGCTTTCCACGATGTTTTTAATAACGTTTTGAGGAATTCGTTCCCACTCTTCTGCAATGACTCTTTTTAGCTCCCTGATGTTTTGTGGAGCAGGTTGCACTGATCTTACACGTCTCTTTAGAACATCCCAGACATGCTCAATTGGATTGAGGTCAGGACTTCGAGCTGGCCAATCTAAACGACGGATCCCAACTTCTTGCATGTACGCTTCCACGTCGCCAGAACGGTGCGAGCGAGCATTGTCGTCCATAAAAATGGAATCTTCCCCAAGTGCAGTCAATGTGGGTTGTGCATATGGAATTAGGACTTCCATTATGTACCGATGTGCATTTAATGTTCCATTTTCTATGAAACCTAACTCCGTACGCTCCGTCGAATTAATTGCTGCCCAAAACATAACGGAGCCTCCGCCATAAGGAGTGATTTCTTCGAAACACACTTCCGCATAGCGTTCCCGTGGTCTTCGCAGCACTCGCCGGCGTCGGTCCTCTCCACACAAAGAGATTCTAGCTTCATCAGAAAACAATACTTTATTCCAGTCCTCCAGAGTCCATGAAGCACAGTTCCGAGCAAACTGAAGTCGAGCAACACGGTGCTCACGGAGTAATTTAGGGCCCCGAGCTGGGCGGTAACTCCTGATATTGGCAGCCAAAAGCCTCCTCCTGACCGTCCACAAGCTAACTTCTACTCCTCTTACTTCTTCAAGGCTCTTCTTCAGGTCCACACTTGACGCCTTACGATTCCGCAACGCCTGACTCACCAAAAAGCGGTCATCTCTTGGTTCTGTGCATCGTTTTCTTCCCGAACCGGGTCTTCTTTTGACCGAACCGGTCTCTTGATACCGTTGCCAAGTCCTCTGGACAGTTGAACGACTCACATTTAGCCGCTGAGACACGTAAGTTTGCGAACAACCTTCTTCAAGTAGGGCTATAATTTTACCGGCCCTTATCGCTTTATCACTCATATCAAAAAAGTGGTATTTAATGTAAAAATAAAGATTAAATTGTTTAATATGCAGAAAATGTCCAAAAAGTTTTAAAATATCGTAATCAGTTAAAAATCGTTTCAGCAATTCGCGCCATTAGTAAAGCAATTTTGGAATAATCCACAATAATCATTATTTTTCTTTTATTAATTTCAAATTTTAAATTTGGAACGTAAAGAATCATGCCAGGATGCTTCAAATAACATGCCAATACATCGTCAAATTAATAAAACCTATTTCTTGTTCTTCTTCATTAAAGTAGAGGAAAAAATCTAAAGTGCCCGTTTTTTTTGCAAAAGAGTTTATTTTTTATATTATAATATAATTTAATATTTACTATTATTTATTGATATTATGACATTATATCTTTATATTATAATGATTTATTGTTTGCGTTATTAACTACTATTTACCTTTCTCATTTCATTTTCACAGCACCCATTGCCTTTTTTCTGCATGACCTTAACTAAGTGGCAGAAAATGCATTTAGCATTGAGTCAGGGTGGACTCAATGCTAAATGCATTTCTTGTACATTTCTTGTGTAATAAAGTTTTAAATAAATAAAAAAGTTTAGGTAGGTATTAAGAAGGCAGCTGGTAGTGACTGGATGCAAAGGGCGGGAGATAATAATAATAATAAATAATAAATTGTATTTATTTTCTTTCACAAAAAGCCTTACAGTTAAGGAACATATGCATTGTAATATTACTAGATTGTGAAAGACTGGTGCCTGAAATAGGTTCAAACAAACCTGTTCTACAGGTCACCAGGCCACCCTCGCAGGTAATACAACTAAACAATATAACAGAATATTTTATATTTGTGGAGAGCATGTAACATCATGTGTTAGTGTTGTGGTGATGATGATGATGATGATGATGATGTGTGTGTGTGTCTGTGTGTCTGTGTGTGTTTGTGTGTGCGTGTGTGCGTGTGTGTCTGTGTGTGTGTGTGCGTGTGTGCGTGTGTGTGTGTGTGTGTGTGTGTGTGTGGGTGTGTGTGTGTTTGAGCTGTGTATAAGCATGAGTATGTGTAAAAGCGTGAGTAACATTGGGGAAATTATGTGATGTGAAGCTGTGTGTAAACAAATAAAATTAAATGTATCTTTTAATAAAATTAAATCAATAGGCATAACAACCTTTCCGTCTCATTATAATTTAGGGACTTTAAATATTCTGTGACAATTTTTTTACATTTAGATTTAAGGAGAGGATAGATATTGAGTTTTGGGCAATATCAAAAATTTTTGTACATTTGGTTGTCCACGCAAAATTCTGTTTTGTATCAAAAAATTGGTTTAGATTTTTTACTTGATTTTTGTAAATATATTTAGTTTAGGGCCTCTTTAATATTATATATTTTCTTCATGAACCTGGAAAAGTTATTCTACGTTTATTAATACGTTAAATTTTAAGATACTTAGTTTTTCCATACAAAATAAATTGTCCTCGAGTGGTCGCTGCGTAACAAAAAGATCGTCACTTTTTAATGGAATTGTCTTTCCTTTAAATTCATAAGAAACATTTAATTTATGATTGTTTTGCCATTTAATTTTTCATTAATAAAAAATATATATATTATTAAAAGAAAAAAACAAAGGTTTGAAAATACGTCTCTAATTTTGTTCATTTTCGTTATTCGTTTTTGTGATGGTCTAAAATAGTAGGTTTTATGAGATGTAACTGGCAACACAGCTTTTGCTGCGTACAGCCAATCATAGAGCATAAAAGGTAACAGTCGGCCATTTTGTTTGAGGAGTGAAATGTGTGTGCAGCGTTCTACTGTTTGTAAAGTTAATTTTCAACTTTAAAATTGTTCTTTTTGGTGTGTTATTATAATTTAAAACGGTAAGTGATTTTAAAATATTTTTTCCACGTAGATATAGTATTATGGTTGACAGATTGAAATGAATTAACCGATTTCCAAAACAAGGCATCAGCCTCATCTCACAATTTTTTTAGGTTATGTTAACCTTAAAAATTTCTTCCTTTTCGTTACGATTTGTTATGTTTTTTTGTGACGTAACAAAAATGAGATAACAAAAAAGAAGTAAAGGTGATTTCATATTGTTGAAGAACTCTTGACTTTTTTTTAGAACAAAATTATTTATAATTTTTTTAATCTCAAAAACTGTAAGGGGTTAGAAGGGGGTGCTGAAATAAATATTATTACGGAAAACGAGAAATTATTAAAGATGTTTTTGTTTTATAAATAAGTATGTTTTTTAGTTTTGTTTGATTTAGTTTTGTCGTCCATTGTAAGTATTTGAATTATTTCATAAAAAAATTTAGATATGTAAGAAAAAGTTTTGTTTTATAATAAATAATTTTATAACAATGTTTCAAATAAAAGAAAAAGTATTGTTTCAATAACAGTTTCTATTGTTTTTTGAATTTTTTTCACATAATTTTCATAAATATTTTTAAGAAGAATACTAAAAAGTTTAGTGTCGAAAACGTTTTCAATTTTAATAAAATATGTCACTCAATCACTAGTCTTTTTTTGTAGTTGTGAACAAGCTCTTACAATTCCTTTTTGTTTCCTTTTTGTGATATTTGTCTTTTTTGTTATGCAGTTCATTTTTGTTTCCTTTTGGTGATTGTACAAAAATTTTCGATATTGCCCTTTTTCATTAATTTTGTTGTAGAGAAATGGACCAAGAAAACAGAAAAAATTGTTAGAAAACGCAGTTTGAAAGAAAGTTTAGGACACACAGGGCCAGTTCGTCTTTTACCTTTTAACAGCTCGGGGTCGTAACCCAACTGGGAGTGTTTTTTTAAGATTGCTTTTAATATGAAGGATTTTCTAACGGAGAGAATTCCCCAATCTTCATAAAGATCATCGGTACGATGGCGCAAGGGAAGTCCTGTCGCCACTTTGAGTAGAGCACGCTGGGACCGCTCCACATTCATGAAATGCGTTTGTCACGATGTCAGAACCTCCCCAGGCCAAGATACAGTACTCCAGAAGGGAATGACTCCAAGGCATAGTAGACTGATTTAATAATCTGGCGATTTGCCACGTTCTTAAGCGCTTTGAAAATA
Source organism: Pyrausta despicata (assembly GCA_963921415.1). NCBI lineage: Eukaryota > Metazoa > Arthropoda > Insecta > Lepidoptera > Crambidae > Pyrausta > Pyrausta despicata. Next base: position 7,254,118 of record OY992853.1, read on the forward strand.
TAGATAAGCTTGCTAAGTCTTGCAGAGAGCAAATTAATATGCGACTTAAAACGAAGGGTTTGATCAATTAGGACTCCCAGATACTTAATACAGTCAGTGCGTTGTACCGCGGGACATAGGCAGCGGTCAGATAGTACTTGAGTACCACAGCCATGGGCAATGATGCTAAGTGTCGGAGGCGGTAAGTAATTCGTTCTCATAGCGATTGGGACATATTTGGTTTTGGCAACGTTTAGAGTCAAGACGTTACGCTTAAGCCAATTGTTGACCTTGTTAAAATCGTTCTGGGCGTTAGGAAAAACTTCGTCCCATGAGTCTCCATTGAACAGAAGGGCCGTGTCATCAGCAAACGTAAACACCGAACCTTTATGTAGCTGTAGCTGGCAGAGGTCATTAATATATACCAGATTTGGGAGAGACCTATGTCTAGCAGTGGACTGCAACAGGCTGATATGATGATGATGATGCGGTATTCTTCACAAACCACTAGGTTAGGTATGTAAATAGTGTTGTCATGAACTTTTAGTTGACTGTCCTATATTTGTGGTAAGCCTGTTATATCGTAAAAACACATAATATAAATCTGGAGAGGTAAAACACACCTATAACGTGAATCCATAGCAATTAACATTTCACACTGATTTCATTGAAGAACTTTTAATTTCGCCGTAATGATAAGATAAGATGGGTTACCCTGATTAGTTGTCTGCCATGATTACCAATAAATTGCTCTATTGTTTAGTGATAACGGGCAATTATGCTTTAGTGACAAAGAAAAATTACTGAAATAAGGATGTATTTCAAATTGATATTGTTAGTGTTCTGTGCTTTATTTGGAACTGCATGTAAGCATCATTTTAATTTTTATTTGTGTGCATTTTTTATCACTCTTAAAAGCACACACTAAGGTAGGTAGGTCAAACACGTTCGTCACAATAAGAACATTTACTTACATTTGATTAATTTAGTGCCAGTTAGAAATTAAGATATAGTAGTATGTCAGTAAGATAGGTATGTACCTACTTGCACCTATTATGCATCTAGGTTGCACTTCTAATGAGTATTTATTAGCTGTCGTTACTGCCCTAATTGTCTTAGTTCTTTGATTTGTTATGTTGAACTCGTATGATCGACACAAATGCTGGTATTGATAGTCTAGCCAGAAAGTAAATAGGTAAAATACTTACGTGAGAGACTGCTGAGCGCCTGATGTAATTTAAGAGCAAAACAAAAACAGAAACACTGCATTCCATCCAGATAGTACCTGCCACTGAAATGAAATTTAAGTTATAAAAAAGAACCTTACAATTTTTACTAACTCAGATTTTCGCTCCTCAATAAGATGTCAATGATCATCATAATTTGTACTTGACCTGACCACTTCCACACTGTTCTGTACTTCATATGTTTTCTGTTTTTTTTTTTCTAATTCTGTGGTTTGTAAATAAATTAACTGTAATTCACCTTTCTGTGACTCGTTATCTGACAGTGGAAGTGTGGATGAAATAATGAGTTCTGTGATTCAAATGATAGGTACCGAACGACTGTTGAGTGGGTTCCATGCAATCTTTCTACAGTTAAATGCTTAAAAAGTTGCTCTCTTTCAGTCAGTTTCAGATGCTATGCATGCTCGTTCTCATCTGTGGACACTGATCAGTCCTGCCTTCATATCACCAATGACACGCACACAGTGGAATGTCCCTATACATATTGCATAATACAACGTCAAGAGTGGTTGGTAAGGAATCCATTTACTACCAAAAATGCGTAGAAGGAAAAAACAGTATGTTAATACTGCCTAATCACCAATAAATGGCATGCATTTTGACCTCATAACTTTGTAGTCTCATTTTTTGCCAGTGTGAATAAATTAGTGTCGATACAGCATGCATAATTTTTACTTCATGTGAGAGGACCGCGGCAGTGGTATTCAAATTATTGAAGAAAATGCGGGTACATAAGAACAAATTAACGAATTTTATTCTGCAGGACCCTGCAGGGGTGATCGCCAGCTTCATCAGAGGCTGCGAAGAGCGACCGACGTATTTAAACCACGAAGTAGAAGACTTCCATTTTCGCACATACTTCCGGGCTTGTACTAGTAACCTGTGTAACATAGGTAAGCAGACGAGCAGAAATAAATACTTACCATATCTTATTATCAGTATTTGCTCCTTGATTTTTCCCTTTCACCTATTTGACACTTTGCGACTTGATTTGTTGCTTGGTCTACTTACTCCATCTCCTGAGAAATATTTTAGGCTGAGGTAGTTGATCGTTACTTTTAAGAGTGCATTTTTTCTATTTAGTTGTTTCTTAGGTCTAATCGCGGTGGTTTAAATCTCCTTAGGGAATGGCATCCAATCAATAGCTGGGGGAGCTCTATCACCGCAGCCTATTTACGAGGGGGAGAATCTTCTCGTGCCTGGAACTGGAAACCACGCAGGGAATCTACGGATTACTTCCACAATCCTACTACTGAGTGTACTTCTGGTATATTTATTTTAAATAAATAAGTAAACTTAATAACAATTGGTTTTAACTTTTAAATATTTTGTTCTGTGTAAAAAGTGAGGTGGGATTGTGCAAGGAGCAATGTTTCTTAACATAACCTCCGTTTATGTTAAGTAAGTAATTTTATTAAATTACTTATTTAATATAGTTGATGGAATCAGGCGTTACTTTGCGGAAATCCATGACTAAAGCTGAAAAAGATGATTATTTTGCTTTAAATTTCCATTAGACGACGCCAGCGCAGGACAGGACCCAAAATCCATCCAACTGTAATCACCTGAAAAAAGTAGAGCTGGAAGTCGCAGGACTTACAATACCTATAAATCACAACGTGACACAGAAGATGCACTCGGAATCACAACACTGACACCAACAACCAACAAAACACTACGCGTTTCGCCACTACACGTGGCATCCTCAGGAGATGTTGTCGCTTCGACAGACTACGAGCGACTCACTCTCTCATTCACACTGACTGAGTCTCACTCGACTTTTTTCAGGTGATTACAGTTGGATGGATTTTGGGTCCTGCGCTGGCGTCGTCTAGTGGAAATTTAAAGCAAAATAATCATCTTTTTCAGCTTTACTTATTTAACTCAAAGAAAATCGTGTTTTTTCTAGTGTCTAAGCACAAGTCAGGAATCCCGAAATTATTCTTTTAATTATAGTAACGCACGCAGGGCTAAAGCGCTTCGATTTTTACTCGACGCTTGTTGCTTGTTGGACTTATTATGAATCGCCAATCGCCGTAGTCGTCATAGAAACGCCACTAAAACTAAATACTAAACACGCGATATTTCAAATTTTGGTTAAATATGTTCAAGTGATATTGGTTGGCCAAATGATAAGGATCTCAGTGTTATCATATCATAGTCCTATCATTAAAAAACAATGATAAAGATTTGACAGTTCTCGTAAGGTAAAACGTCACATCAAAGACGTAATAGGTTATGTTGTCTATATTTAGTAAAAATGTAATTTAGTAACTTAAATTAGTCGTTTTTGTGACTTTAAATCAGTCATGACAACCTCACCAACAAAAGCTAAACAAAAGTTGTCCCTGCGGAAGCGGCTGTTTGTGAAAAAATCACCGAAAGTTGGATGCTATGTAGACACTGATTCCAACGATGAATTCAACCAATGTTCTTCAAGACCTATCTCTCCCGCGGATCCGTTCATAGCGCAAAGTGCTCAGAACGCTGATTCGAGTGTTGATTTGTACGACAACCGAAGAAGTTCAGGGTCAGAACCCCACAGCCATAACTCGAGCCAAAAGATTGACCATATCCACCATAACGACGATGAAAGTAACCCTAAATGCTGTAAAACGTTCTTCAGAAGGTCCCGTCCAAAGAGCCTTGTTGAGGGACACCCGTCCAAAGATGAAGCTGTGTCTAAACCGTGTAGTCCAATAAATAACTCTAGCAACAGTATTAGCGACCACACACTATCCTGTACCAAGTCTGAAGAAATACCAAAAGCTACTATAAAGTTTCCTAAAGATGATACCAGAAAGTATTTTGAGCACTCTGGATCATTTGAAGGTATTAAGCCTAAGAATAAGTTATTTGTTAAGAGACTGTCTGCTGACCATCTGATTTCTACTGAAAACAAACCACTGTATTGTTCATCGTCACCAGAGAGTGACAGAAGTAGTTCTCTGGACAGGAAAAGAAGGTAAGATGTTAATTTTTTTTTCAATGTGGTGAAGGTGTAAAGGTGAATGCATAGCTTGGGACTATGACTCTGATTTCCTTCAGAAAAAGTTAACTGTTCATCATACTAAAGATTTGTTATCATGTTTTATATCAGGAGCAAATCAACAATAGCAAGGTCGGCTTCTCGTGCTGGAAGCACTGATAGCTTGGCTCGTAACTCTTTGCTTGCTGCTCAAGTCCTCCGCCTCATACCTACGCAGGAGGCTAGAGAGAGGTTTGTTATGCTTTTCATTAAATTACATTGTACATTGTCTTTATTTTATGTGTTCATTCAATTAAAATATGGAAGCATCTCAATTGCATGTCTGTCAGTCACAATGGTAACTGATGTCTTATTTATTATTTGTTTGTTGTGAACTAATGTTGTGTATGTCTTGCAATAAATATCATTGTTATGTTAGTAAATAAGGAAACTTAACATAAATTACTCATGTATATGATTTTAAATGAATTATTCTGGTAAGTAGTTTCTGTGGACATTATTTCTGAACCCTTTAATAAATAAATAAATATTTCACAACAATCACACCAATTCTCTAGTCCCAAAGTAAGCTACGAGGCTTGTGTTATGGGTACTAGATAATGGATATACATACTTAAATACTTTTTTTTGGAAATAAATACATATTATAAATAGAAAACACCCAGACCAGTACAAACACACATGTTCATACACACTTATGCTTGTACTGTGCGTGAATCGAACCCGCGACCCTTGGTTTAGAAGTCCGACATGCGGACCACTGCACCAAGCGGTCGTCATGGTCAGGACATGTCAAAAATTACATTATTTCTTGACCTCATGTCTAGGCGTTAAAGTTAAAAAGTTTTATGTGGGAACATTATTCCCTCTTCCTTAAAAAGCTTAAAGTCAACGATAATTTTTCGATAATGTGTGTAAAACTCTTATCAAGAAAGATTATTGGTAGAAAATACTCTCATGAAAGTCCTGATTATTACAGAAACTATCTTTATGGAAGACTTGCCTCTCACTCTTTGCTGGGTGCTGCTGAGCTGGAGCATGTGTTCCCTGACAGGGAGGTGAAAATATTTGTTGGAACATGGAACATGAATGGACAGCCACCTCCAAGGTAAAAATGCATCCCATTGTTTTAAAGTTTTATACATTGTGGTACAGTGTACATTGTTGCTGTACTTAGTAAAAAAATATACATCTCAAGAAGTATCCATATTAAAGCCTGAATTAAATGATTGATGCTGTCTGTGTATTTCTTTTGTTTACTTTAAATTCACATAAGTTTTTGCATGAATGTTAAGAACTCTAGGGGCAGTTTTGTTTTGAATCTGCTTCTGGGATGATGATGTCACACCTTTATCACCTCTGAAGTGGACAAGTTACATGTGTGTACAAATTGATCTAAGCATGTAGTGAGCACTGTTAAATCGTGTTTTAATTGCAAACAGGGAACTAGCAGACTTTATATTTCCACACCAAGTCAAACATGTGCCAGACATATTTGCCATTGGCACTCAGGAGTCTTTTTCTGAGCGCACAGAGTGGGAAATCACTATTCAAGAGGTTTTGGGACCATCTCACCTACTATTACACTCATATTATTTAGGTGAGCACTACCTACTGTCCTTATTTCTAGCAGAGATTAAGTTCTCTTTATTTATCATAACTTTGCACTTGATTTTGTTGATGATGCATTCTCACTTTTATCAATCAAAAGATCAATCTAACATACGATCTTGCACTGTTTTACCAAGTTTTAGGGTGCCAACCGGCACGGAGCGGAGACACAGAGAAATATTAACCAATAGAATTGTCCACTGAGATGGAGCGGAGTTTTTTTGCAATCCTTTTGGTTAATATTTCTACGATTCTCCGCTCCGCGGCCTCACTCCGTGCCTGTGGTCAGGCATTCTTACACACATAAAATGATTAGTATGTTTGTAAAAGTAGCTGTGTCCCTTGGTCAATATTTTTAGTTATTGTTTCAATCAGGCACACTATTTCTTTTTACTTAAATCATAAAAGCGATAGGTAAATACATGGAAAAGCCTCCTACTTGAAACTAATCAGCATTAGATAAAGTTTTTAACCTGTCTACTTTTTCAGGGACTATTCATCTAACCGTATTCGTACGTAGAGATCTTATATGGTACTGCTCTTTGCCTGAAGATGCAAGTTTGTCAGTCCGACCAGGCACAGCTTTTAGAACGAAAGGGGCTGTGGCGATATCGTTTTCCTTGTTTGGGTCGACCTTTCTGTTCGTCACGGCCCATCTGACAGCCCACCAAGAGAAAGTTAAAGAGAGAGTATCAGATATCAAGAGGATAATACGGTCTATAGACCTGCCAAAGAATTTACCTTGTAGACATAGAAGTAAAGGTAAGAACCTACTAGGTCTGATAAGTGAAAATGATATATTCCATATCCTCTGGCCCTTAAATATTGAACTTGAAAGGCATTAGCTAGTCCATCACCTTCCTGTACAATACGCCTGAGGTGCAAACGTACAGAAAGAAAGCGTGTTATGTTTAAGTGACATTCTTCATATTTAGGGCCTTTTCTGGGCTAGATAAGCTGCCTGATTTATAAACATTTGCAGAAATACTACCAATATGATATGGATGACCCACAATACATAGATAAGTAACTTAAAAAAATAGAATTTGTATTTAGTTTTTTTTTTTAAATAAATACGAAACTGAGATTTTTTTTTCAGATGTTACTAGTAATTTTGACTACGTGTTTTGGTGTGGTGACCTAAACTTTAGGTTGGGTGAGCCTAGAGCGGCTGTTTTGCGATGGATCGAACAAACTCAGGTAAGTAGCTTATCTAATCTTAGTTTCCTATCTCTGGGCATTAAAACGATTACGAGGAGATGTGATCTCATTTTCAGGGATGATTTATACTTAATCTTAATACGAAAAAATATTGAAGATATGTGTTACATTTTAGCATGGGCACAAATCAAGCTGTACCAATACTTTTATTTATTGATTTTCTTGATCATCGTTTGATAATTGCTTAATATTTTAACACTAATTAATTATTAATAAATTTGAAAACGATAACAGCTGATTTGAAGGGTGAAATTAGTACCCCTTATTTGAACTTTTCCTTTCAAAATATCTCCAGTATTTAATTTATATTTCATTAACTAACCGTTCCATTTACTGTGCAGTTTCCTTTACCCCACAATCTGCCCCACGGGCTGCTCCACGCGGATCAACTGACGGCAGTGCTAGAAGACGGCGCGGCCTTCAGAGACTTTCGGGAAGCACCGATCACGTTTCCGCCTACTTATAAGGTACTCACAAAGCTTACAAAGAACGTTATTTTGATTTTCAACGTGTGTGATATTATAGGCGGGCCGGATGGTCTTGACTTTTGGTCGTCATGCTCTATATGCCTGTGCATAAGAAGCTAGATGACACCACCAACCGTTGACATACTTTTTATTATCTGTCAAAACGGTAAATGGTGTTAACGTAGATAGTAACTTAGGAGCGAGCTACCGCCCGCATCCGCGCATTCCTTCGTGAACAAGCACTAGGGAGCTAGTGGAATTCCTTCATTGTTACATAATGTTCCCTAAATAAGTCTGAATGACAATTTCAAATACATAAAATGTTCTTCTTCTTCTTCTTTTTTTCTCTTGGCAATCCATGCCTATCTTCAGCCTTCGTGACCAAGGATGACTTCTGCCATTTTCATGTTGGGGTAGGATGGGGTACATAAAATGTTGCATAAAGTGTTGTTCAATTCCTACCTTAGGCGTATTTCGCGTGAAGTTAATGGGGTATGTGACGTATAAATTTTTCAAGTTCAATTGGGACAAGAAAAATCTATTTGATATACACATTTTCTTGGTCTATGGCGTTAAGTGCACCTTTCGTACAAAGTTTTGTTGTGCATTAAAGTGTCATAAAACGTCACACTGTTTGTGACGTTGAGCCCCACACGCCCCACACGCTGAACTTGTTGCTATGGTTCAATTAGTATGTGCGCCACTTTCCTGCGGAGCAACAGATCCAAGCGGGGATGGAGTAATCCTAAATATCAGGGTGTCTGTCTACCGGAGCGGAGCGAGGCCGCGTAGCGGAGAAACGAAAAAAATATATTAAACAATAGAATTGCACAAAATCTCCGCTCCTCTTCTGTGGACAGGGATTTGCGTGCTAGTTTAAAAAATCATAGAAAACCGGCAAGCGGAGCAGGGAAGCTGAGCGGGGTACCGGAGCTCAAAATGACGCGTCGCGTAGCCTACCTACACACTAGGCCTAGCTACACACACTGAATAATACAGCCAGGAACTCCGCTCGCTCCGCTCCGCTGCCTCGCTCCGCTTTTGGTGGACAGACACAGTACGCAACTACGCTCCACCAAACCACGGTTTGGTGGAGCGTAGCCTTGCATCCTCGCTCTGCGCTGTTGGACAGTCACCCTAAACGGGGGGTATGTATTTTCTTCTACTGCCTCGTTGGTGTAGTGGCAACGTTTCTGCCTTACATCCGAGAGGTCCTGGGTTCGAATCCCAGATGGAGCCAAATTGTTTCTGAGATTTTCTGTCATGGATTGTCTCAAAAACAGCTCGGAGTCGGGAAGTTGGCGGTGTTACACCCCCGTGCCTCGGAAAGCACGTAAAGCCGTTGGTCCTGCGCCTGTTCTCTCTCCGGCCGTGTCAGTGAAGGAACAGTGAGTGCACTTGTGTATTGCGCTCACGCTTGTGCACTATAATATCTCCTGTGGTTGGCTGATCTCTATTGAGATCGACCGCCGTGGTCGAAATCGGCCAGGAGGACTTATTATTTTCTTCCGGAAAGACTTCGGTCGCTCATGAACTTTTTAGTTTTAAAGATAGAAAGGTGGAGATTTAGTCACAGGGTGCAACTAACCCGTGTTTTGATAATTTGTTCTAACGTTCCAGTACGACCCAGGCAGCCAGCAGTTCGACACGTCGAGCAAACAGCGCGCGCCAGCCTACACCGACCGGATACTCTACAAAGCGAAAAGTCTAACGGCAAACTCCTCTTCTGCTTTCGCAGGTTAGCACTATATTCTACTAAACTACTATGTACATTTATTAAAGTTAAAATTTGTAGGCCCTGCAAATCTTCTGTTAAAATATAGATATACCTAAAATATTTCCACAGAACAAAGAACAAAAATGACCATATTCCATGATAGCAATCCTGTTTATCCCTAGTCCATAAGTTATACATAACCTGTTGATACAAATCTTTGTAAACTAATAAGGTAATGTGACCCTGGTGGCGAATGGACAGATGTTGTCACTCCTATTATATTGATCTTTGTACTATGTAGTCGTGATTTTAAGGCCTGCATCCGTTTGAGCAAACTGGCCTGGAGAAACTACTAGGCTTCAAAATTGTTGGTTCTTCAAAGTTAATGCTTCCAACAATTTTTTATACATTAATTACATCATGAATATAAACAAAAGCGAGAATTTTTATATGTCTATTGAAATAGATATCATTTATATTCACTCTAATACCTATCTCTATAGATATTATGTATTAAAATTCACTGAACCATACGACTTACTAGAGAGTAAGTATAGCAGTTTCATAGGATTTTAATTACGTTCGCTACAAGCGATAAGACCGCCTAAATTGTACATCTTTCTTTGTTAAACTTGTCTGTAATTTAAGTTTTGTGTTGTACAATAAAGTGTTAATTTATCTATCTACGTTACAGGTCTCCGTCGCATAAGCAGCGTGCCAATATCATCCGGGCTGAAGTGCATGGCATACAACTCAGTCCAGTCTATTTGTACGAGCGACCACAAGCCGGTGTGGGGTCTCTTTTCCGCAGCGCTGAGGCCTGGGACTGATGTGTAAGTATTATTTATTTATAGTTTTTGTCTTTTAAATGTTTCTTGAAAATTATTTGGTATATTACTATTTGTTGAGCCAAAAAAGTGTAGTCAGTCGCTAAGTCTGCCAAGTCTGTGCAGACCTGATGACAGACATGCGCTGGACCAGACGAATTGGAGAAGATATGCCGCCGTGGCAGGCAGATGCAAGAAGGTCGCAATCAGAAAACAAAAAAACATCTTAGAAGAAGATAGAAGGCGTAAGTGGGCGGGGCGCGAGTTTGACTAACTGCGTTCTCGAAGACGCACTTGATGAACGTGTGTGCGTTTGGAGCGTGATAGCAAAGTACAGAAATATTGACAGTTTGTGACGGCAACCGGGAGTGACAATTGTCAAGAGGATGATAAAAAATATTGTTTAGGTTCTTAACGTACTAGTAATAAAATTTAATTTGCATTACTGGGTTTAATCTACAATCTGTCCGGACATGACATACCGATATTTGAAGGGGCTATTCTCCAGGTATTTTTATCGACAATTCAACCCCTCTACAGTCCCCTACCTCACCCCCCTCAAAATGGCCGCCATTTTAATCTTTACTTAACAATTCTGATAGTGAATTTATGAAAATTGCAATAACTTCGAAATTGAGTGTCATAAAATACTAAATTTGGTTTTATTTGAACAATAACAAGTTGTTCTAGGGACCACTAAACAAATTTAATTGATAAGAGTGATGAAACATACTTTAAAAAATTCGAAAACCGCAAAAAAACATAAAAAATTCCGAAAAAAAATTACATTTCTGCACATAATTAAAAAACTAGCCCCTTATGATGGTATTTTTTTATTTTATTTCAATGGTTAGTTATGTTAGCTACAAAATGACACCAAATTTGTAAGTAATAAGTAATCCGCTTTAAGAAAAAAAAAACATTATTAAAACTCTGACATAGGTCGAAATGAAAGTAATATGGCATTATTTTTAAATTTTGATTTAAAATTAACAATCATTTATTAAAAATCATTCATAAACAAATTATGTATCTAAACTAACTAAAAATTAAATTGAAAACTGTTCAAAATGGCCGCCGTTACATAATAAGCACTTAACAGTTCTTATGATAATGTCTTTCGTGGAACGGCGCCGAATTTTTTTTCTTAAAGCGGATTACTTATTACTTACAAATTTGGTGTCATTTTGTAGCTAACATAACTAACCATTGAAATAAAACAAAAAAATACCATCATAAGGGGCTAGTTTTTTAATTATGTGCAGAAATGTAATTTTTTTTCGGAATTTTTTATGTTTTTTTGCGGTTTTCGAATTTTTTAAAGTATGTTTCATCACTCTTATCAATTAAATTTGTTTAGTGGTCCCTAGAACAACTTGTTATTGTTCAAATAAAACCAAATTTAGTATTTTATGACACTCACTTTCGAAGTTATTGCAATTTTCATAAATTCACTATCAGAATTGTTAAGTAAAGATTAAAATGGCGGCCATTTTGAGGGGGGTGAGGTAGGGGACTGTAGAGGGGTTGAATTGTCGATAAAAATACCTGGAGAACAGCCCCTTCAAATATCGGTATGTCATGTCCGGACATACTGTATAAGCCCTTTTTTAACCGCTACGATTAAAGAATCAAAACTCAAGGTTTCTTAGTTAAATTAGTTCTTTAATTCTTAGTTGTTAACTTTACGTACATGTATGAGTTTGGTTACACTGGTTCTCGTACAAATCAGGGGTCCTGCTAATTCCAGGACATTCCTTGTTCTGTGGTCGCGATCATCTTCCCAGTTACATCACATGTATAATCTAGAATACATCGTTACTAGCAACATGTATAGCAACAAAAGGCTTATTCCCGACCTTTGAACTGACCTGATTATTATGGCGTTTAGGTTGAGAAATATTAAAGTAGTTCAAAAGAAGCTTTGCCTTTAGGATCCGAATAGACTAGTTGTGTTTTAGTTTTTTTTTCCTATGTCTGATAGAAGTCAAAACATTTCTATGTTATGCTCTACAGAGTGCCACTGGCAGCCGGTCTCTTCAACCGGGAGGTGTATTTAGAGGGAATCAAACGGAGGCGAGCACTCCTAGACCACGCGCCCGGCGGGTCGGCGGTATGCAACGTTCAATAACATTGGCTTAAACCTTAATTCATTGTATTTATGTTTCTTACCCATATTTAGACACTACACATTTTCGAATATTATTCAGTTTCGATTGCTTCAACAGTTTTAGCGCATAAATTGTTTGAAATTGCATTGATCCAAAATCGATTGTTTCGTGTTTTGTTAATAAATAAAAATCCAATATTGATTTCAGAGGCTTATTGAACTAATAAGCTTCTGAAATCAATTTTGGATTTTTTTTATTCAAATTATTCATTCGACATTTGCTTATGTACTTTTGTATCATATAATGGAAAAATTAAGTTCATATTGTGCTGTGATTAGAACGTGTTGCTTTTCAATATTTTATTTATCGCCAGTACAAAATAATAATTCAGAAATTTAATCAATTGACAAAAAGGACTGTAATATGTGCTAATTATTTGGTTTTCGCTAGCCGATATTGTTTTGTTGTATATTATTTTTTTTATTTACAATTTTGATTGAATATTTATTTTACAATAATTTATTAAGTTAAGAACAGCTGTAGCTGTGCAATAAAAAGAAGACATTCTAGTATTTTACGCTTTAAATTCTTAAAGAAACGTTATTGTGTGTACTTAGCTTTTTAAAGTACAAAGCAATTAAAACCAAAAAGACAATTGTTACATCTAGTCAGTGGTATGGAATACTATAATTATATTTACAAGTATTATAACATTGATTTAACTTATTTAATCCGTTCATTATTAATTTATGGGAATCATAATTATTGTTGTGCATAATTCAGTATTAGTAGTTTCATAATGTGTTGTGTTATTTTAATTTATATTTTGCTGGTTTAGAGGTATTTTAGCCCGTTAAAGAATTGTAAAAAAGACATATATTTTATTCACCAGCCTTTTGCTGGTTAAATTATTGAATATCTTCCATAAAGTGTGGTAGGTTGAGTTGTGTGTATTTGAATGGGCGATTATTGGTTATCATCACTGTAGTATTTTTTGGTTGTGAATTATCAATAGTATCATGCGTGTTATAATATCTTAATACCCCCGATCCACACGTTGGATGAACAGTTGGCCTCAACGCTACTCGCCCAACGTGTGGATGGGGATTTTGGGCAATTCCAACGCTCGAGCCATCATTTGCCCGAGCTGTTCGCCCTCCCGTATCGGTGTCTTTTTCAAAGGATTCCGCGTTGGCCGTTCGCGTGCCGTCCGCACGTTAGCCATGTGCACAATCTTTTTTACAGCACCCGCCGAATGTTTATGGAGGGCAATAAAGTAGTTTCTAATTAACATTTGGATGAAATTAAGTTTCTTAACTTAGAAGCATGCCGCATCATTAAACAAATAAATTTTAATTTCCGCGCGGAGTGTATCGCACATCTTTACGTTGGCACTGCCGACATTGATCTGGTATGTGAGCCAACGTGTGGACGCTACACGATCAAAACGGTCCATCGTTGGGACGAGTTGGTCGGCCAACGTATGGCGCCGGCCTTCGTGTTGCTATAAATTAATTATATAGTCAAACAAACATTATTTGATAAGTTGGTTTAGTAATCCCTTCACCAACGGATGTTGGATTTCGTGTAAAATTTTGATATTGACGTTAAATACAGATTCGTAAAATATTAAAACGATTATCAAAAAACTATGAATTATAAACTCTTCCTAATGGTCCCGGGATCTTATCGAGTTATACGAGTAGGATAATATCTTCTCTAACTCGTTTGATGTGGTAAAGGAATGAAGCTGCGTTCTTTCTAAAACTATTTCTTCATGTAAAAAACTTTTTGTATTCGACTTGGTACAGTCAGAAGCAAAAATATTCTTGCTGTCGGCTGATTTAATTCACGTGAACGCAGCATGATATTGATATTTGTAAAATGTATATGAATTACTAAAAGTATAGGTAATATCAAATTCTAAATAATTATGAAAGTGACAATCACGGATAAATTAATTCCCAATTTAAAGGGTAAAGCCCTCATACGAGCTTTTCTGATACCTACCTATTGTAGATTTGTATAATTGTGAAGTTTTAAATACAAAACTTGATGTTTCCTGCCTTAACACTGTGTTAACTACTGTCATAAGAAATGTTATGAACATTTCGTATTGATTAGGTGCTGTGATTTATATACTGGTTCTAGTCTCGAAAACCATTCCAGATATCACAAAAGACAGTAGTCATATTGTTTTTATTGATTATAATATATAGCTATTTGTAGAATGAGGGATATCATCTAAAGCTTCTGCACAAATACATTTGTAACGAGCAGAGCATAATGAAAAATTTTAATTGATTTAAAACCATTGACAGCGGTGCTGGGTTTATTAGACGGGCAATATTTTAGACGTCGTCCATTGTAGGGTGTGCAAAATGTTACATCTAATGTAAAAAGGAAACGAATCACTTTTCAGGCTAATAATCATCTACTCCATAAGTAGATAGAAATATCTACTTATGGAGTAAGTAAAAAGATAATTGCCCGTATGGACCCGTAAAAAGATGTCTTAATGAAAGTTACAAAAAACATATATAACTGTATGTATTACCTATAAAATATGTAATTATTATTAGTTGTTGATTGAATAAGGTTGAAACTAATTGGGAACACAGGTTATAATAACGATAAAGGCGTTCAATGCTGATGGGCAGATTGCCGGATAAAGAAAAATCAATAGTTGGTTAAGGAACCAACATAGATGATAATAAGTAAATATGTACCAATACCACGCTTTAATTATTTGTACATTTGGAACCCTTTTCTTAAGCAAAAAGACTTGCAAATTACAATTTCCAAAAAAGTTTCCATGTTGAATTCATTCATTAATGAATTAATCCACTTACCTTGGCTGTCAAAGTCTTTGTAACCCTTTTAAAATCATTAATCATAAGATTAATGATAACTTATAATAATGATTGTTTTTTTTGGATGTTCCTAAAAACCTACTGACGTTATTATGAACTATTGAATAAAATGTAATTTATATTCCTGTGAGTGTTGTGTTGTGTCTTGCAAATTTATTACCTACACTCTTTAGTGGTATTGATTAGCGAAAAAGTTTTAAATCTAGAGTTGAATTACTAGTAACTTTTTGATTGGTCAATCGACTGTCAATTAATGACCACTCCAAAAAGTGTTTCCAAAACAAGAATTTTGTGATCGTGTATTCGTAGTTTTGGATAGTTACTTTAAAAAAAGAAAGAGCCGAGAAAACAGCTGTTATTTTCTTTCATTTTGATGATCTCCATTTATTTGGCCTAATTTGTAAACTTTGGTTACAGTCCGAATTTGAAAATATTTATTAATGTTGCTAATGTACTCTTTTCGTCTATTCGTTTAGAGTTTCATACTATTCATAATAGAATTTGCTGAAAGACAATATATTATATGTTATGTCTTCCATTCATAAACGCATAAATAACATTTTATATTTATTCACAACTCGGAAAATGTATTCTAGTCAACAAGTATTATATTTCACAGTCAGTCATCTTACTTAATATTGTAAAACAATTCAGTGCAGTCAACACAATGTATTCAATGAACGCACAGCTATAGCACAATATGATAACGCGGAGCTGTTATACAATTATCTTTGCGAATTTTGAGTCGATGCGTCATTTAAAGGTAATAATTAATAATGCATGCATTTCATTATTTTATAGCTTATTGTCAAAGTAATATAATATATTGATTTATCAAAACAACACGTTTTCGATGTGGTATATTGTGCTGACTGTACTCAAATAGGTTTTGTATTTTTGTGCTATAGCCATTTAGTATTTATAAATAAGATTCTAGTTACTTACATAAATATGCAATATTTTGTCTAAATCGCCTAGAAGATATTTTTAATGGTTTTCTATGTGTATAATGGTCACAAAATGAATTACTAAAGTAATAGAGGTTAAAGGATAAAAGACGTAAATGAAAATAATTATTACTTACAATATAATATAATAACTTAAATTTACATTTTAATAAATAGTAAGTACATGATAGTTTTGCTTTTTATGCACATTTTAGTCTGCTATTTACACACTATTAAAATGAATTGATGAGACTTCAATTTGTTACCGGGTGGCAGTGGCATTCAAAAAGACCTAACAACTTAGTTCTACAAGATCCTACAAGAAAAAATCGTCGCCCGTAGATTCCTATTCGTGAAACTTGATGTTATACAGTGTAAATAGATAGTCATAAAAGTGACTGTCAAAGACTGTACGGAACCAGAATGTATGCTAATAAAGCTCTGCGGCCCTATTTCGTAATTGCTCCTCAACAGAAGCTCTGCGATGGCGCTGTTAATCTGAATATTGTTCTATTTTTTTTTAAATTAGAACGCCGCCAGTAAGTGGAAAGGAAAGCAAAATCGTATACAGCCTCTGTTCTTGTTATCAACATAGAGACTTGTTATCCTTATAAATAATAGACCAAGCAGACACTTGCTGAACTAGTGTTTTTTGATTGCGTGATAATTTCAATTTATGACGTAAAAAATAAAAATTGTTGTTTATGAATTGTATTCGATGCGTATACAATATACTGATAGCATATTTATTGCAGTGTGTTCTTATACTTTCCTGACCTTAATATGAAATATTATTTCACGAATAAGTAAGCATAAGTTTTGACTTAGTTATTGAAATGTTACGCTAAATATAGTTATCTTTCTCGCTAAATTGACTTTTATTTAACTGGTTTATTTATGTACTATGTTATTTTCATGTTTTTGTAACTTAGAAGCTTACGATTTATTTTACAATCTTTATTGTATTCCACTAGGCATCCTCCGCCAAATGAAATGAGCTAAGGACGAAGATTTGTCCTAAATTTGAATATACAAAACGCAGGTATAGCTCAACGGTTTTATCTACCGTTAAACAAGTTGGACTTACTTGAAAACATCGGTTAATACAACAAATTAATGACTTTTTGCCAGTAGCGTTGTAAACGAAAGTAGGTAAGTTTATGTTATAATACAAACTTTTTACGATTTTATCACATTGTTATACTGCCATTCGACGCATGCGCAGCCTTTGATCCCGTCGACTTCTACGTCACACCAACGTTCGTAAAACTTCGCAACTCTGTCTTTGCCGATGTAAAAGTAAGCTTCATCCTTTACTTGCACTTTCATCGTGTGTATCTTGCCATCTGAAGAAATGAACAATGATTGTAGAATGACAAAAAAAATAGTTTAAAAGAACAAAAAAAAATCGTTTTTATTGCTTGAAAATAATTTCTGAGTACAAAGAATTTATATTTTTAATTCTAATCTGGAAATTGGTGAAAAATTGAGCTCAAAGATTCCGTTACGTATATATTCCGTTTGTATATACATATACATACAAACTGCCCGAACTTACAAAAGCGTGTTAATAAATAGTGGGGAGACGCTCGAAGGGTGAAGTACCTATCAAGAGATAGTTAAATTCATGACGTTTGTTGTGACTGACGTAAAAAAGTGGGCAAAAACCTCAGAACAATAACTAACATAGAACCCGTACTAAAATAGCAACAAATTTACATCAGTTGTTACTGTTTTTACTTATGACATGGACAAGGTGTTAGAAAGAGATGCATATGCATTAAGATTTTCCCAATTTCGAAGGTTGTCACTAGTTTTTATAATGTTAGTGATGTAACCGTGTCGATTGTGGTATCGATAGATGACAAAATAAATTATTAACTTGTCAAATTTATTGATAGTTTTTATTTGTCAAATTTTTAATTGTTTCAATTCGACAAGCCTATTTTTAGTTCTGATACGTCAAGTCACCAAATTCAACAGACATACTAGACATACTAAATACTTACAGGATCTGTACCTAATAGGGTAATTAAGAAAACGTTCGTTGTACAAATCAACTTTAATTTTAAAATCTAGTCTAGAATTATACAATTGCAATATTCATGTAACCATTTCTAATTATTATTACTGCAAAAAAGAGAAACATAAATATCCTAAGAGACAATGATATTTTAATTTTCTTATCACATGCAAACACCAAATAATTAAACATTTTAAATTAAACATATTTTCTTAATTCTTTTTTATTTTTTTTATTTTTTTTTAATTTAGTATTACATAAATCAACACTATTGCCCTTTAAATAAAATAGTTTTGGTTAGATAAGATCTTATTTTTTCATCATTATCATTTACTTTTTTTGTTTCGTGGTGAATTCTTATATTCAGATATGTCTGACATATTGATTTAATTAAAAGAATTCTGTGATTTTGTTCAAAATCTTGTTGTGATTTCATTCTACGATGATCCTTAGTGATGGAAGTCTGAAAAACAACATTTTATTAAAACAGTATAACATATCTATAGAAAAAACAAATAGGACACTAGGTAGGTATCTTTAAATATATATTTTAGTAGATCTTTCTTGTTTAAGAAACAAACAAATAAGATTATTTTGAATAACACTTTTGTAAACAATATTTTGTAAAAATATGAAGTATCATACCAATTCATCTGTTTGATCTATAATGTTTACAGTGGGAATAGCGTCGTCTCGGAGACGTCTCCATTTATTATTTGTAGAACAAATAAATGAATTTACAGTAATGCTTAGAGCAAATATGGCTGTGTTTCTTTGGGGTTCAATTACGTCTACCGATGCGATTAACCCATTCCTTTTTTATCTGGAAATCTAAAAATAAAAGTATCGATACTATTAGAACATCAACTCGTATGAACAACATAACTTACATAACCTTAAAGCAATTTCATTTTAATCAACAAAACTTATTTTTTAACCGATAACTCAACTGTTTTAGGCTCCAAAGCTGATAAACAAAACAAAATACGGAATAGTTTTGCCTCTGCAGGTCACTTTTTACTGTAAAATTGCAGAAACTTACCGATGAAATGACAACAGCTCTTTACTATTTTCTTTCCTAGATGAATGTGATTTTCAGCCCCAAACCACGCAAGACATTATGTATAAGGCTAACGGCACTAATAATTTGTAGATTGTTATGAGTTTTATGCGATATAATCACGGAAATATTGTCAAAATAACACAATAACGGTAGGAGCACCAGACACTCGAAAAACAACAAACACACTTCTACGTCAAATAGTTCATTGAAAGAAGCGTCAGTCTTCAAAGTTGTGTTCTCCCGAATTTAGCCGAGTAAATTAGAACCAATATAACCAAATGACATCTTTACTTGTGACAGACGGCATGAAAGTGATATAAAGAGCAACTAGTTTTCCTTTTCTCACTCGTACTTTTTATCGTATGCTAGAGCAGTACAAATGTTAGATTCTGAAGTCTTATTTTAGGCTTCTTTCTATGTTAGTTATTGTTCTGAGGCAAAAACTTCTTCGCGGCAATCTTGGTCCTCTTTAATATAATAAGGGAACCTTGTTTCTGCCAACGTCTTTTGTCCCGCGGGTTATGCACGATCGGACTTATAGATTTTGACTAATGTGTAGCGACACATTGTAATTACATTGTAACTTAATGACGCAAGTGACACGGCAGGAAACGCCTCACGTTTCCCAGCCCCGCCAGTCTTCTCTCCCCATTCGCACTGATTGTACGCGTGTGTAATTATTGTAATTCTTTTATACCAATAAAAGGCAGTTAATCTTAATCCGCATATTATTTATTGACTATACCAGACAATAAGTAAAGATAGGTAAAAATAGGTAAAGTGCTATAATCGGTAAAGTGGTGACCCGAACTGAAAAGTGAACATTTACTACCGTGAATCGTGAACATTAATTGCGCATCAATAACTCGTAGCGCAACGTCAGCAGTGTGACAACGTGGTTTTACGGCACGTGTTTGCGGGTGAGAAGATTCCCCTGGCACATCCGACAGGGTTACTTACCGGATTACAATACTGGTAGGATGGCTCAACCAGGACCGAGCGCCCTTCCTCAGCAAGAGCCGATAAGCGAGATGGCACAAATTTCAGTCACGTCTAGAATACCTAACTTCTGGACCGACCAACCTAAGGTTTGGTTTACCCAAACGGAGGCTATACTAGCTACACAGAAGCTAGGCGATGAGCAACGTTATAACTTAGTTATTACAAAGCTGGATAAGGAAGTCATAGCTCAAGTTACCGACATATTAATAAGTCCACCAGTTACGGACAAATACAAAGCTCTTAAACTTCGCCTTCTCGAGATATACGAGGAATCGGAGAACAGAAAAATACAAAAACTGATAGGTGAGATGGAACTGGGCGAGCAAAAACCTACGCAACTTTTGCGCCGGATGCGCGACTTGGCACGCGACAAAGTTCCGGATACGACCTTAAGGATACTATGGCAAAGGCATCTTCCCATACCAGTGCAAACCGTTCTAGCTGTTACGGAAGTCACGGAGCTAAACAAATTAGCCACGGTAGCCGACAAAATTATGGAATCGACGAGCAACACGATATCCGAAGTACATACTGTGAAAAAAGAGTCAGAAACAAATAAACTCTTAGCTGAGATTGCGAAGGTCAACGCACGACTATCACGCATAGAAAGTTCGCGTTTTCAAAACAAGAACACAACAAATGCAAGAAGCCGCACCCCTTCGCGGGGCAGGTCAGCGAAACGAGCAGGCTGGAAATGTTTTTACCATTACCGTTTCGGCGAAAAGGCTAAGAAGTGCGTGCAGCCATGCAGTTGGGAGGAAAAGCGCACTACATCGGAAAACTAGAACGCGTGCAGGCGGCGGCGGACTCCTGCACCCACCTGGTAAACAACCGCCTCATAATCAAGGACGCGGACACAGGACTACGGTTTCTCATCGACACAGGTGCGAACGTATCAGTGTTACCAGTCAGGTTAGTGCCCAAAAGTGATCTTAGTGCTTGTTCTTACTCGTTATATGCCGCTAACGGGACAGAAATAAAAACTTATGGTGTAAAAAATTTAACGTTAAACCTAGGTTTACGTCGACAATTTAAAGGGACATTTATAATAGCAGATGTGAAACAAGCTATAATTGGCGCAGACTTTTTAATTAAACATAAATTGTTAGTTGATTTAGGTAACAGGAAATTGTTAGATCAAACTACTAATTTGAGTGTTATAGCCGATATTACTAGCTGGAATGAATCATCGTTGGGAACTATAGACAGCAACCACCCTTATTTCGATTTACTTTCTCGCTATCCGGATATATTAAAACCGTCATGTTTTAAAGACAATCCGCCCCACTCGGTGTTTCATCATATTGAAACGCAAGGCCCGCCCGTGCACGCACGCGCGCGACCCTTACCACCCGAGCGTTACAAAAAAGTTTACGAAGAATTCAAAACTATGCAAGAACTTGGCATATGTAGGCCGTCAAAGGGAGCTTGGGCTAGTCCGTTGCATGTTGTACCTAAAAAGGACGGTAACCTGCGACCGTGTGGCGACTATCGCGCGTTGAACAAAGTAACTAAGCCCGATAGGTACCCAATTCCACGTATGCACGATTTTGTAAACATTTTGCATGATAAGAAAGTATTTTCAAAAATAGACCTTAATAGAGCGTACTTTAACATCAAAGTCAGTCCTGAGGATATCGAAAAGACGGCAATAATTACGCCATTCGGACTTTTCGAATTTCCCAGGATGCCGTTTGGTTTATGTAACGCCGCTCAAACGTTTCAAAGATTCATGAATCATTCCGTATTACAAGGTTTAGAAGTAAGAAACAGTGATGGTACAGTCGACCACATAAATGACTTTCTGTTTTGCTATCTCGACGATATTTTAGTTGCCAGTAGGGATACCCTAAGCCATAAAAAGCATCTAAACGCTATATTTAGCAGGCTAAATAAATTTGGTATTACTATTAATTTATCTAAATGCCAGTTCGGTCAATCAAAACTAGAATTTTTAAGTTTCGATATTACACCCGACGGTATTAGACCGCCTGATCAGAAAATACAGGACATAGTAAATTTTAATAAGCCGCAAACAGTAGAGCAACTTAGACGTTTTCTCGGAATGCTTAACTTTTATAGAGCACACATACCTAAGGCAGCTCATATTCAAGCGAAACTAAACGATCTTATCCACAGCCCAAAGAGAAAAGATAAGACACCTATAACATGGACGCCAGACACAGACTCAGCGTTTTTGCAGTGCAAAACATCTTTGCTACAAGCTGCAACGCTGAATCACCCAATACCGAATTTGCCGTTAGCATTAATGACGGACGCGTCGGACGATGGGGTAGGCGCAGTGTTACAAGTTAAAGTCAATGGGAACTATAAACCGTTAGGCTACTTTTCTAGGAAACTATCGACAGGACAGAAAAAGTACAGTACATACGATAGGGAATTGTTAGCGATGTACTTAGCTGTACAACATTTTAGTCCAAAGATCGAAGGCCACCCTGTTACTATTTTTACAGATCACAAACCGTTAGTCTATTGTTTTACAAAGAAACCTAACGAAAAAGATCTACCGCGACGTATTAGGCAACTCATGTACATAAGTGAATATACTACCGACATTCAATACGTCTCAGGAGGCGACAACATTGTCGCAGACGCCTTATCGCGGTTAGAAGAAATAACATGCCCGACTACAATTAATTTCACAGAACTTGCCTTAGCACAGGAAGCTGACGAAGAATTAAAGGGATTGTTATTGACGAACAATAGTAGCAGTGTTCGAATTATTAAGTTACTAGTACCAGGTAGTGACACACAGATTTATTGCGAAATATCAACGGAAATAGCTAGGCCGTATTTACCTAGAGAATATCGTAGAAATATTTTTAATCTTGTGCACAATCTTAGTCACCCAGGTATACGAGCTACCAGACGCTTAATGGCAAATAGATACTTTTGGCCGAAAATGCGTGCAGACGTAGGGAAATGGACCAAAACCTGTATTAATTGTCAAAAGGTCAAAGTCAATCGACATACAATTTCACGCTTAGGTACCTTTGAAAAATGCGGTCGATTGGAGCACTTACACATTGACATTATAGGACCGCTGCCGACAACAGCAGACGGTTATAGGTATTGCGTCACAATAGTAGATAGATTCACAGGCTGGCCAGAAGCTTTTCCAATTAAGGAAATTACTGCAGAAATCATTGCAAAAACTATATATGAAGGATGGATTATTAGATTCGGTTGTCCGATTAAAATAACAACTGATCAGGGCAGGCAATTCGAAAGTAACATTTTCGCACAACTTATGAAGTTTCTAGGTGTGAATAAGTTACGAACTACACCCTACCATCCACAAAGTAATGGTACAGTAGAGAGATGGCATCGTAGTCTGAAATCAGCCCTTATGGCAAGGTTAATAGAGTCTACTTCATGGATGCAAGAATTACCTACAGTTTTATATGGTTTACGAGTAGTACCACGGGACGAAACTAGTGTTAGTGCCGCCGAATTTTTATACGGACAAACCATTAGGTTACCCGGTGATTTTTACATAAAGCCTAAAGTAACAGATAGTAGCGCTCAAGATTACGTACAGAATATTCGTAACATTATAGAGAAATATAGGCCCAAGTCATCAGAGCATAGAGACTCGCGTACTTTATTTGTGCATCGCGATTTAGCAACTTGTAGTCATGTATTCATTAGGAATGACGCAGTTAGGAAATCTTTACAGCCACCGTATCAAGGCCCATTTAAGGTTATTAAAAGAGATAAAAAATATTTTAAGATACAACTGGCAGATAGGATTGTTAATATTTCTATAGATAGACTTAAGCCCGCCTATATTCTCAACGATGAATGTTTTCCAACGAGTATTCCTGTACCAGAATATTGTAACAGTAATAGTGATAATAATTGTACGACCGACAAACCTCCTTTAGCTTGTACCACACGTAGTGGAAGAAATGTAAAAAAGCCAGTAAGATTTTTGTTGTAAGCATTAACCTTAAATGTAATCAAATAACTTACCTCAAACTAACGCTACTGTAATATCAGTCTATTGTGTAGTAGCTATATCCGTTACTGTAATTTAACTTTTCGCTATGTGACATACTTACGAATCATACTTACGTCTTTATAAACAGCAACCGGACGCCCTGCGTGTCGTCATTTTGCTAAATCAGTAAATTCTCGTCGACATGGTCTTGTCGAGAACACGATTGTAAACATATTTCTTTGTCATATTATTTTAATTTTATTTTTGTATGGCGTTTTTCTAAAGTTTACTGTCGAGACTATATGTCTGCGTATTTTTTTATTGCAGAGTAGGACTTTAGAAAAACTACCCTTAAGTATATGTATTTTTATATATGTCATTCAGAGACTTTAAGCATTACCCACATTGGGGTAACATGAGTATTAACAATGTATGTATTATTTTAATATAAGTTCCTTTGTTAATGTAAGCTCGTATGACTGAACCAATTTTATCAGACGCAACAATGTAACGTAACTATATTACTGTTGTTATTAAAACTAAGTACGGCGCATAAGGGTTCAGCGCAGCTAACTTGTGGTTCAGTATGATTTTGTTTGTACAATCATCTTTTAATTTTAATTATTTTTTTTATTTTTATTAGGGGGGAAGTACTGTAGCGACACATTGTAATTACATTGTAACTTAATGACGCAAGTGACACGGCAGGAAACGCCTCACGTTTCCCAGCCCCGCCAGTCTTCTCTCCCCATTCGCACTGATTGTACGCGTGTGTAATTATTGTAATTCTTTTATACCAATAAAAGGCAGTTAATCTTAATCCGCATATTATTTATTGACTATACCAGACAATAAGTAAAGATAGGTAAAAATAGGTAAAGTGCTATAATTGGTAAAAATGTCTGAAGAGCATTGATGTAAAAAATACTAATAAGATAGGAAACTTATTTACCAGCTTTAAACGAAAATCCGTAATCTTTAGGAGGCACTTGCCCCTCTCCGTGTTGATAAAGGTGGAAATCGCTTGACTGGATTGGGAATACAGTCCCATCCGAATGACGGCAAACGTACCCGATTGTAAGACTGAAAGGAAATTGGAATTAGCAGCATAACAAGAAATTGGTTGTTTGACTCATCTATTTCATTTTAGATAACTTCAAAGCACATTCACATTCCGGGCCCCTGGATCTGTGTATAGCGCGTTATCGCGTACGAAGTTTACCAACTTCTTTTACAAAGATAGTTAAGCTAATGTAGAAGCTTTAGACATTTATGACGACCACTTTGGTGTAATGGTTAAGAAGTTGACTACTAACCAAGAGGTCGGGGGTTCGATCCCCGCACTGTACAAACATTTGTGTGCATGAACATGTCTGTTTGTACTGGTCTGGGTGTTATATGAATTTATAAAAGTTTATTTGTAATACCACTGTTGATTCTGATGTTTGTAATACAAGTGCTTAAGCTACTTACCACGAAGTCAGATCAATGTATGTGAGGTTATTGTATATTATTTATTACTAGCTGACCCGGCAAACGTTGTTATGCCATATAAATTATTATTTTTTATTTGTATGAAAAATAGATGTTGGCCGATTCTCAGACCTACTCAATATGCTCACAAAATTTCATGAGAATCGGTCAAGCCGTTTCGGAGGAGTATGGCAACGAAAACTGTGACACGAGAATTTTATATATTAGATTTACTTAGACATACTTACTGCGATAAAATAGCGGGCTGCGAAACGCTTCCTATAGCCATGCAATCACCATTTTCGAGAAAAACAAAATGGTATACATAGCGATGGAACGTCTTCCAATCACGGAACGGTCCTATAAATATGACCACGTTAGAGTTAATTGACCAAAATTTTAATGGAAAAATGCCAAAACCTTGAAGAATATTGGCTTACCGAAACTATGGTCTCTTACGCATGGAATGTTCAATGTGTGTTGTTTCCCATCGATGGAAACTGTACCAATAAGAGAACCCATTTGTTCATAATGCGTTTGATGAAATCTGGAAAAACACATTATTATGATCTCTTCTAGGTACTCGGACACGTTACTGCGCTTTTATAGCAATCATTGACCGGCCACAGGCGGGACACGAGCCCACACTTCTCGCAAGCCGGGCGATTGCTCTCTGAGTTGAGCTACCGTGACACTAACTAATCGGTCCGAATATCTTTAAGCGCTCTTTAGGCTGCAGCCAGCCATGATTCATCAATGTTGTGGTAAGAACATACCTATAAAAAAGAGACGCTAAAGAAATTCAGACCGATGAGTAGGTAAGTGTCAAGTAGTGTAGAGCTCCATTGGGAGAGCAATTGCCCGACTTGGCAAAAGTGCCTGTGGCAGTCCATTTATCTTTAAGTGTGTTTTAATTTCACATTGTAAGAATAATAATTTTTAGCACAATAAATTACAACATTCACATAAAAACAATAATCACTGTTAGTGCCAGGTCCTCGCTAAGTATACGGCGCGGCAGCAGGTGGATATCATACCACGACACTGATTTCAGCGATTTGATATTGTTGCGTCGCGTCGCACTTTTCGGGTTTGTTGTTTACATAGAACGCAGAGTTAACACTATGAGCGTATTCGCTCAGATCTGACTGCCTTGTTGGTGTAGTGGCAAAGTTTCTGCCTTAAATCCGAGAGGTCGGGTTCGAATCCCAGATCGAGCCAAATTTGTTTCTGAGATTTTCTGTCATGAATTTCTCAAAAACAGCTCGGAGTCGGGAAGTTGGCGATGTTACACCCCCGTGCCTCGGAAAGCACGTCAAGACGTTGGTCCTGCGCGTAATCTCTCTCCGGTCATGTCGGATTGCCGTCTCACCGCACTTTGAGAGTGATGAAAAAGTGAGTGCACCTGTGTATTGTGCTCGCACTTGTGCACTTTAATATCTCCTGCGCTAGCTGATCTCTGTTGAGATTGGCCGCCGTGGAAGTCGGCCAGGAGGACTATTATTGGCTCAAGACTTGCTACCATTACCTTTTCAGGGTCTTGAAGTAGTCCCTCGACCACTTCTCTCTCGCGATATCCTTCGCCATGCAGAGCGCGGACATCTGATTATCGTAGTTGAAGGGCGACCAGCGAGCACTCCAAGTCGCTTGCAACTCTACATTGACAAGTTTGCTTGGGTCGCTACGAAGCCTATAGTGAGATGGACATGATTTAAAGAATTTTCATTTCAGGTTAGGTGACAAAGAGACTTTTGAGGAGGAGCTATCAGTCGAGAGCCCTATAAATTGACTAAGAACGTTAACCCAAGTGCATGTATACATGCATGCCCTGCCATCAATCTTTATGGTACGGCAATTGTCTGAGGCGATTAAAAACAACTGATGATAATAACATAGTCTAGTGGTTGAGTAAGTTGAAGTAGTCGTCGTGGGCAGGTCATATAGCGCCGTGTGACCGTTGGTGGCAGAAAACTATAAGTTCAAGTGTACTTTCGTAACAAAAACAGTAGATTACACTTACTTCATCTCGCCTTTGTAAGAAATGTTCCACGCCCGCATGGGGATATAGCTGATAATTTCAAGACCCTGAACTTTGTACTCTCCAGCTTCATGGACAGTTTGCATCTGGTATGTGTCAGGGAGGCATGGTGATAGCATGATGTCTTCGCCTTCAACCTATGGTAAAATAACCGCATAATTAAACATAGTGGCAGTACGTGTCTTTAAACGTCTTAAAAACATCTTAGAGATTGCTAGTAGCGATTGTTTTCCGTATGGTACAAGTATCAATTTTGTGGTGTGTTTGTTTCCTTAGATATTACGAAAATAATGCTTTGACACCTTTCTTTCCACTCAAAAATTAGGTATCAGATTACTTAGAAGTATCACAAACTTTTGGTTGCTTTGTGAATGAACGTATAGTTTTATGAATTGTCGTGATAAGCATTCACGTTGCAATGTATTTGAGGCGGAGATCGAACCCGCGAATAAACTTTTTTTTTTAAATATAATCATTATTAATTTATTCGTGATATGATTTTGACCTACCCTCAAAAATAAGAACGCGTCGCACGTATGGCCAGACCTACGTGCGATTCCGCAAATG
This sequence comes from Pyrausta despicata, assembly GCA_963921415.1. Classification (NCBI taxonomy): domain Eukaryota; kingdom Metazoa; phylum Arthropoda; class Insecta; order Lepidoptera; family Crambidae; genus Pyrausta; species Pyrausta despicata. The sequence goes on from OY992853.1 coordinate 7,282,237, forward strand.
ACAGCCGTGCCTTTTGGACTCAACGCGTTGAAGTAAACAGCATCTATCGCCTGGAAATTAAAACAAACGTTTTTTTATGACTACGCATAGTAGGTATCTATACCTTGTTAAATACTTATTAAAAAAATAAGATATTGCAATAGAAACATGCATTTGAACCCGCGCCCTTACCTAGACTTTTAATTTTAAATAAATGCTTCATTAAATCAATCTTGAGATGCTTCCATATATCAATGGTTAAGTATAGTTAATGATTTAAGAAGCAAACAGATATTCTCCTTCATAGCGACATCTTCTAGTGCTTGTTTACTTATAGTACGAGAGCCCACGACCAAAACCATGTCTCATAGCAATACGGCAAAAACCCTATAAAATCGTTAGATTGTATGATTCTGAACCCGACTAGGTGTGTAGTAACGGTCGAAAGTGTAGCAACTGCGTGGGAGGCCATTTCTGCTGTGTCAAAAAAAAATGACAGTCGGTATTATAGCAATACGTCTGATAGTGAAAATGTACATAGATTTTATAATTGTATTACGAAAAAGTTTGTTTTCAGACATTTTGCGCGTAGCATATAGCCTGAGCGCATTTTTGAAAATGTCAACTAATTTAGCCGACCTGTATCATAGCAATACGGATAAAAATTTTTTCAACTTTTCGTATTGCTGCCATGATTACCAATAACCTGTTTTCAGACACTTTAAGTGTAGCATATACTCCCAAAAACGAGAAATAACGTTTCGGAGTCGCCTGGCCGACGCCTCTGTTAAATGTTTTTTTAAATTTACAGCCTTCATAGATATTCAAGAATCTCCCTTGTCTATTATATGTACTTTGACAGATGACAAATGTCATTACTTATTTCTTTTGTAAAAGTTACTCAAGTGTGCTTTAAATAAAACCAAAACTCAAATCAATCAGTATTTAATTTCAACAGCCTCAGCGCTTGTTACGCTCCTGCCCCTTCCCTTCCCTTCATCCCAGTTTCCTTTTGTGCGATTTATTTCAGTCCTTCAACGTCAATGTTAAGGTTTCGGGTAAATTCTTTGTTAATTATCATCTAATAAATACAGGGTCACAACGTATTCATTGGTTTGTAACAGAAAATTCAAGATGCCTCAATACGATTTTTAAATGATATCTGAGTATCGAAAAGTTGTCTGATAGAGAAGGTGCTACACTTAATTTGTCTGATATAAATTTTTTGCACATGTGGACAACTTATTTTATCATGTACAACAATTTTCAGACATATTGCTATGATACCGATCGGTAAAATTTGTTAACATTTTCAAAACGGTCTCCAAATTTAATGCGTTCACATTTCCGTCTGAAAATTGTTTAGTTCGCATCAAATAACCAAAATTTACTAATAAAAAAGATTTTCAGACGTATTGCTATGAGACATTTTTTTTGTCTCATTTTTAATTTTTTTAAGTGATTTTACGGGTTTGCGCTACACCACTAACGTCTGAAAAATATGTTTTCGGTATCTCCGAAATATCATTCAACTACAGTCTGCAAATCAGACATATTGCTATGATGCAGTTCGGTAAAATTCTTTGACAATTTTGAAAATTCGGTCAGATCAAACGCTACGCGGAAAATGTCTGATATTGGTATTTTCGAGTTCAGGATAATCGTATCTATCGATTTGATGCAGTTTTGGCCGTATTGCTATGAGACAAAAATTTTGGTCGTGGGCTCTCGTACTATTAGACTCGCAGGCGCGATGGTGGACGCTGTCACGAAATATCAAACATGATATATGAAGTGACATCCAAGTGTTCGAAACCCAGGTGCGGTTTTAGTAGCGAGCTCGCGCCCACGCGTTCCTACGTGAACAAGCACTCTGAGGAGAGCATTTCAGATCAGCGATGTAAATATTTCACCTTAGGATTGTCTCCAAGAAAATATTTTTGTTCCATGTCGTATTCTTCATTGTGAATATGAATAGTTCCATCGGAACTGTTGCCAAATTCAATAGCCATTAAATGCTTGATATGAGCTACCAACTAAAAAATTAAAAGAAAACAAAGGTTAGTACTTTGGAACCGAAACCTAATGAAGTAGGTATGTGACGTCAGTCAGTGTGTCAGAGGTGCGCGTTTTTCATACAGACTTAAAGACTTAATGTACTTTTCATAAAGACATATCAAAAAAACTGTCGCTCCGCGAACCATAACGGCACGGATTAGTATGAAAATCGCCTTACTCTCGTTATTCATGAATAAAATAGTAGACGATACGGATTAGTTACTATCTAGTGAACTCCATGCATGTCCTTGATTGTTCAATCATTTTATCATTAATATTATTTCGTAATTTCACCTTGCTCAGCAACAAATCGTTTGACTGAAAGAACAGCTCAAAACCTCACTCATTACTTGTCTAAAGTAAGTTTTGTGCGAAGTTTTTTTTTAATATAGTTCACGATTGATTGATGAAATTATTTTACTGAGGTTGCACAAAACAAATTGCCTAAAAACAACACATAAGGTAAATAGGTAAATAAATAGGCACTCACCTGTCTTAGTTTCAAAACCAAAAACATAAAAACTAACTTAAACCAATAATTTTTATTTTTCACTTGATAAACTCCAAATATTGGCTGCTCCTGTTTGGCATTTAAATACCTGAATATAAAAACTAAAAAAACCGGAACGAACAGCGTTGATAGTAATTGTAACATTTTTGTAAGTAAATATGTAATTTTTATAATTTTAAGTCGAGGCAGGCCTTATAGTCACCGTAATACGTTAAGTGCGGTGTTATCAAACTTTAATAACTAATCTTTATTTAGATTAGCACCTGCCGAATTATGGTATCAGTGCATTTATCAATTACATGACGGTACACTATTTCGAAACGGTGACACGAATATTACTACAATTTTCTATGCAAGTAAGAAGCAATGACTAATGAATTCTAAGAATAACATCAACTTTGCGGTTATATTTTTATGACACAAAAAACAGATAACAAAAGAAACAATAATGTTTTAGTTTGTTTATTTAAAATTTTACCTAAAGTGAATTTACAAAGCCAGTTTGGAATTTCACTTCAAGCTATGTTATGCTATTGACATTCATACAAGTTAAATACATTGACTTGTTTTTGTGGTGTAGAACGGACATTCAAGTTACAGAAAGACAAATTAAAACAGATGTATGAAATAACAAAATACATTTTCAGACTCGATATTTTACGCTAGATTATGTTTACTCGGCGGTAGCCAGGAGGTGTTTGTGTACGCATTCTTCCTTGTTTATCAGATGCGTCGTTTTGTTGACGAGTTGCATGAGACTGTTCAGGTTGTTCGACCACTCGTTCAGACGGTCTGACGCGTCCATGTTAAGGCTGGAACAAGACAATATTGTTCTAATTAAAGTAGAAAAGTCATACGAGTATTATGTCAGACCTCTTAAACATCAAAACGGCTTAATACATGGCGTGGTGGTTAACCGTTCGAGTTTGAAATCAAAAAGGCTATACAAACACGCATCGCGAATCGTAAAAAATAATGGAAACGTCTGAAATCAAGTTTCATCTTATAAAAATAACGTTGGGTAAAAAAAAAAAACAAATCGTGAATGTTTTGTGACCTCAGACGGTTGCTCCCAATGATGACTTAATATAAACCCACTTATGAAACATCTATGTACATTTAATTCGTACATTTCGCGAATGGTGAAATAATACGTAGAGTTTTGACGAATCGTGAATAACGGCTGTTATGGGAATATGTAGATAAGAAGGTAACTTTTTCGACGCACAAGCTATATAAAAAACGTCCTTACCTAAAGTGCACCACACCAGCCGGACGGTCGATCTTGGCTCGCACGACGGTACTGACGACGAGCTGGCTCAGCGCGTCTTCGGTCTCCGACTCAGTCAGCCCTAGAAGTTGGCTCATACGCTTCACGCTGATCCGTGTGTAGTACATCGACATTATGCGGATGTTCTGAAGCAAATAGCGACCATTAGTGTTTGTTTACATAGGACGCGCAGGCGCGAAATATAAATAAATAAAAATAAAAAAATATTTCACAACATCACACCAATTCTCTAGTCCTAAATTAAGCTACGAGGCTTTTGTTATGGGTACTAGACAACGGATAAACATACTTAAATACTTTTTTTTGTAAATAAATACATATTATACATAGAAAACACCCAGACCAGTACAAACACACATGTTAATGCACACAAATGCTTGTACTGTGCGGGGATCGAACCCGCGACCCTTGGTTTTAGAAGTCCGACATGCAGACCACTGCACCAAACGGTCGTCAAACAAACATTATGAAGTGATATCAAAGTGTTCACATAGGAAAAGCGCGCGCGGTCTTAGTAGAGAGCTCGCGCCCGCGCTATTTTAAATCGTGAACAAAACATTTAATGAGAATCCGCAGTATCGCGCCATATAAAACGATTAGTCGCTATCTCGCTCGCTCGCAGCGGAGCGGCACGCGAAATGCAAGGTCTCCCATTCGTACCACCAATTAGACCCATGAATCGTCTAGTACGCAGGTTTTAGCTCTTGACCCCGTAGGGGTCGTGGGCGAACCCTTCGAGGCAACGGTGGTATCTTCCGCTGTCCGGTGAGATGGACAGTTCGTTGGGTTGGATGAAGATAATATATTTCACTCCTGTGGTGGTGGTGGTGGCAAGCTCTGTAGCTGTGAGCCAACGTCATAGTGTAGTGATAGCGTTTGGTTGGTAGGTGTCGTGTCCGGTAATAGAGGACTTACACGCATCGTTAGCGAGCTGAACCGTGATTTAGGGGTCGCGAATGGTACGGGGCAAGGCTTCTCAGGAGCGGGTGCCGGGATCCGCCCGCTTTTCGGAGCATGCGCTTCGCATGGTGTCGGAAAAAGTCCTCTACGGTCTCAATCTTAAAAATGGCGACATTTAAGAGACATGCATTGTAGTTGTATTTTCACTTTGTCAAACAGCAAGAGTGGGGACAATCAACAAATCAGCTTGACATGTTTTGGCATTCCTAAAGAAAACCTCACCTCATTCCTCACATCCCACGCACAACAGCACGGCTTCATCGGGGGAAAATCCACAGTCAGCAATCTCCTTGAGTATAATGACTTTATTGGAAATGTCCTGAACGGCCGGGGCCAAGTCGACGCTATTTACACGGATTTCCAAAAGGCATTTGACAGAGTCAGCCATAGGGTTTTATTTCAAAAGTTGGAGTTTATGGGCATACATGATTGTTTTCTTCGTTGGTTGCAATCTTATCTGTCCAACCGCAGTCAACTTGTCGCTGTGAAAGGTTACCAGTCACAACCTGTCCCTGTTACATCTGGAGTCCCACAGGGTTCCCATTTGGGTCCTTTATTTTTTATTCTATACATCAACAATCTGGTTCTGAAACTTAATAACCTAAAGCTACTATATGCCGATGATCTGAAGATATATGCACAGGTAAGCTGCGTTCAAGACTGCGAGAACTTACAATCGGACATAGACACATTGCAGGAGTGGTGCATAGAGAACAGCATGTCTCTTAGTATCGGGAAATGCTCAGTCAGTGATGACTTTCACGCGCTCAAAAAGCCCCCTGATCTTTCAATATTGTGTCGAGGGAGTACCTCTCGAGCGTAAACAATGTGTGAGAGACCTGTTATCTTTGACTCTGAGCTGAGTTTCAGGGACCACTACGACGCAATAAGCAGAAAATGCATTAGGTTTTCAAATCACATAAAAGCGCGATCCTCTTGTTTCGCTCGCTATTGCTGAGTCGTCTTGAGTTTGCTTCCATTATTTGGTCACCGCAGTACTTAACGCATATATATAGGTTGGAAGCGATACAGAGACGTTTCCTCAGAGCGCTTGCATACAGATATGGGCATAAAAGTAAGCTTCCAACTTATGACGATCGACTTGAGTTTTTCAAGCTGGATAGTCTCCAGAAACGTCGCAAAGCACATGGAATATTTTACTTGTACAAAATTCTCAATGGTTTAGTATCTACATCAGCCTTATCCAAGATCCTTATTAAAATACCGAAACGTTCTCTCCGAATTCCTCGTACCTTTGAAATATCACTTTGTACGAGTAACGCGTCGTCTCACAGCGCCATGCATAGAATATGTAGAGATTTTGATAGGCTTACCACTGATGTATACAAAGTACCTGACATTTACAACTTTACTCTAGGAAAGTTCAAAACAGCTGTTAACAAACTCTTAAATAACGACTTATATACTTGATCATTTACTTATATTGTTACTCTTGAAATTGTTATTACTAGTACCTTATTATTAATTCATCTGTTATTATTAATTTATTATTCCGTATTCCAAATTAGTGAATTTTTTTTTAATGGTTTTTATTGGTAATTTAATTTCAATTAATAATATTCTGAATATAATATAATGTAATATTCTAATTTTATTCTAAATATGTTAACTCGGTTTGCATGCTGAGTACACTTGCCTTTGGAGCTGCAATCAAATCTGTGTGTAACTATTTTTATGTTAATTGTTACGATTGTGTCTCTGTTACGTGTACCTATCAAAACAAATAAAAAAAGGAAACACGCCAAGGAATCGCAGCACTTGCTTTATGATAACGCCTTGACGTGACTAAGTTGAAGGTATTGCAATGCAAATTATACTAAAAAAGGAAAACATTTTCTTACTATTATTCCGTGTCTACGTTGAAAGTAGGATATTTTTGGGATATTGCAAAAAATATGCGTAAAATTTGTTTTCTAAACCAACAACAGTAATGCAATCTCTTAGATGGCAATCCGATTGTTGCTGCTGCGCTAAGGCACATATCAGGACACTATAACAAAATAAAGTATGTATGTACTAAATATTGTATAGCAGAAATATACTTACATGTTCTACAACCCTATTCTTAAGATCATTCCAGCGCTCCTGCCCCTTCTCGTCACCAGAGTCGAAGTATGGCGTCGAGCGAAGTATCTTCTCATACGTTGAGCACAAGGTGTTCCATCTGATTATTTCTGGGTTAATGAAGAGACCCAATAGTTGCCTAGAAAGAGTTAAAAGGTTTACTACGGGCTACCACACTCCAAAGGGTGAGGTAGAATTTTATTAGAGTCAACCGGTGCAACAAAATATTAATAAAGTTATGATTGGATAAATTATATATTTTATTATCTGATGTTTAAACCTGTGGCAGGCATACTTGAAGCACCTATTCCAAAAAATAATTAATATTTTTGCATGTGTAAAGGACATAATTATGGCATGTTTAGGCACACATTGTTTTTTGACCATTCATACGTTTTAACAATACGCCATGTCGGATGAACACTTACATTGCCTACGTAATAGTGTTTCTTCATGATTCGTTAAAATTGCTGAATTGATGTTCACATTTTTCTCGCGAAAAGCAACAGCGTCATACGAGTAAAACCATCACGATTCAAGAGTTTAACCTATGGTGGTTTTTAAAAGACGACACGTGATTTCAGACTATTTTTTTTTCACGATTCGTGAAGACTGTCCACATGGGTATTAAAAAATTCAGAGTGATTATGTATGACGTAAGCTGTCTATGATAGAAAAGCAAAAAAGCAAGCGAAAAGCCAAAGCTTACGTCAAACAAATATACGAAACGTGAAAAAACACAATTCGTCTCCGCATAAATTCGCCCTTAATCTACGGGTGATGTAAATAAGAAAACTCACTTGTATTCAGGCAACTTGTCAAGTTCCTTATCTTCATTGACCCTATGCCTCAAGTCGGCTTGCTCGTTGTCATAAGGCGCGAGTATCAGAAACACCACGCTGCCAACCAGCGCGTCAGAGCCTGCCGCCTGGCCTAGCGCTCTGAAGTGTCTGCACACGGAGAGATACGCTCCGTTGTGCTGATCCACTGCTATCATTAGCCGGTAGAACTTTTCCTTTAATTCCTGTTCAAAAAGTTTTGGTGAGGAGGTTTTAAAAAAGGAGGTAAAAGCATTTTATGTATTTGTTAAGTTGATGTGATCATAACTTAATCTGTATAAATGTTACAACTAAAATTTGTAATGATTCTTCCTCTGCAGTCCTAATATCTTTATCATAAAATATTAGTTGTAAGGTTTTCTGCTGAGGTTTGTTTATTATATAGCATTACAATTAACTAAATTTCAAATTGATTTATCTTACCTGAGTGTCCTCTTCCTCAAAGAATTTTGTGTTGATTTTCTTAGATATAATCTGCGTGCGGATGTAGTCCTTTATAGCCAAGCACAGTCTCATTTGTTCTAGAATAAGCTCTACTTTCTCACGCTTGTCCATTGACCCATATGTTTCAACTTGAAGTTCCTGGATTATCTTGGCAGCTTCCGCTACATTATCTTCTTCTTCACGTATCTTAGCCAAGATATGAGTGAGTCTAGCTCGCTCCACTTCTACATAAATTTTACCTTCTGTGATAGTTCTTAGAGTCTCAATCAGTTTGATTTTAGTTTCTTTATCTGGTGTCTTGTCAACATAAGTGCAACATTCTTGCACCATTTTGACTACAGCTTGTTTGAGCTGTGACCTGAAAAAAGTTGTTACATGATTGTCACAGATTTTAGGACTTAGACGGTTTCTTTATTAGGCATGATGATTATCGAAAAAACCTTCAAGACCATGGCGTTTTAAAAATGTAACCTCTGAAGGTAATAAAACCAATTTATCTCCAAAATGCTGTTTTTAACCACAAAATTCAAGAAATTTTAACTCAACTGACTCTAATTTCTGATACTCTAAGCTTTGCAGATGCAGCAACTTCATGCAACCAGCAACTGACAATTCGCTGTGGATTATATTCCAATGGAATTGGGTACAGAAAATAGAAATGACAAGTTTGTTTCTAATTGCAGCAATGAGCAACTGAAGATTTGGTTAAATTGCCGGTTTTCTCAACTGGCAATTGCTACTTTCACCCTTCTGCCTGCCTGTCCTGTAATTTTAAATCACTTTCTAAATCTTTCAGTAAATCATTAAATAGGTTAACAGACATACTGTTCAAATTTATCATTATGTTTTTGAAACTTGAGGATTTGGTGTAGTTGTAGAAACCGGTAAATTAAATTACCTTGACTAAGTTGCCAGTTTTCTAGATTTAAGTTGTTATGTCTGCAAAGTGCCTAACATGATGTCTCATAAAGGCATTTTGAGATTATTAGGGAGGCAGATAATTTTGCCAGATGATAAGAAGTATGGCAAAAATTAATTGTGTCATCATCATCAATATTGTTTTATTTGTTAATTTAGTCATAAATAAGAAAGTTACCTTCTTTTGGAAAGGAGTACAATATGGTCATTGAGAGCAGACCAGTTTTTAGCCTCAAAGCAAATCTGCACTACAGTTACCAAAATTCTTGCAGTTGATGCCATGTCAGCCCCCTGTGTAGAAAAATCTTATTAGCTGTGTTTTACCTCATAAAATATGAAGGGGTCAGGGGAAAAACAACTTTTGTCACCTAATGAGCAAACTGAGATATTACTAATTAAAAGATAAGATCATAATAAAATAGTGTAATTTATACCCATATAAATAAGAAAAGCTCTTTTTATTGAAAGCATGTTTATTGGTAATGTAATTATTTATTTATTTTATTTTGACTTTACATCTGCTAAAAGTTATAATAAAAAATTGTGACTAAGTCAGAATAATCAGGTGAAAATCATCCTATGTCCACCAACATCAGGGGAAAAACAATTGATGTCACTGAGGCACTTTAATAGTAATAGGTATAATGGCATAGGGAGGAGGCATGTTAGGTAGGTATAGGGACTAATCAAATCTAATTATTGTATTTAAGGTTGGAAAAAAACTTTTTTGCTGTCAGTCCATAATATTTTAAAGACTGTATATCCAGGAATTTTGCTTTACTGATCGGTAAAATGTCCCTGTAAGCTTGTTCAGAGAGAGTAAATTCTCCTGAATTAGGGATGTCTTCACAGGATTTGGAACTCACTTAATTTGGAGCGCTCTTAGAAACGAAAGAAAATACTAAAAAATATAAGCTAAAAGTCTTATGTCACAGTCATAGTCGACCATGGACAACGGTTGTTTTTTTCCTGAACGATTCTGACATTGGATGTTTTTTCCCTGTACCCATATTTTAACAGCTTGAAATCGCAGAGACTATGGATGTTATTGCCCTGTTGTTTTTGACAGAGCATAGCGACAGATATAACCATTAAGACTGCATTGCCAGTTGAAAAAAATAAAAATTGTGACAAAAGTTGTTTTTCCCCTGACCCCTTCATATAACAACTCATTTTAAACAGTAAATAAGACTAGAAAATAATGTAAAGTTGTTCAAATTAAGATAACTACACAACAAAAAATAGACCGGTCAGAATAAAAAATAAACAAAGGTGGACTTGTGAATTATGAAAGTGATGGAATTACCGTCCTGGTCTGCTTCTCAAGAGCCAGTAGCTGATCGATGGCCTCTTGTACCTTCCCCTTAGCAGCCCATGACTTCCAAAGGGGTATTTTTTCATCACAAGTGGTGCTATAGTCCACCTGAAAGTACATTGTTAAAAACAAGAAATTGGTAAAGTAGGAAAAACAGAGTTAAGCAAGCCACATGCAAGGTAAAAATATTAAATTACATGTTATATTATGACAGTCTTGCAGTTTTTTGTAGGTTATCTTAGCTATATATTTACAAAAAATACATAACAAAAATACCTGGGGAAGCTGAACAAACTCAATTCAAGGATTTGCCGGTAGAAGTAAATTTTTAATAACAAAACCAAGTTAAATGTATATGAATTAGGCCATGGTATAATTAAAAATTAGGTGTACTTAAAACTAAACAAAGGGCCACAGGGCGAAATCATTTCTACTTACTTCCATTTTGATTATCTTTCCACTGGCATCTAGGCCTCCAATATCACCGTTTGTAGTCATTTTTGCTGCAAACTTGTAATAAAAACCAGGTGTAAATACTGTTCAAACAAAATTAAATGGTAAATAAACTTTGGTCGACTATAAAATATTTAATTACTAGATTAAGAATCTAACAATTGAGTTTATTTGAAGAGATTACCTTTATTCTTCTAGCAGATTTTACACAAAACGTTTTTTTATAATTACACAAAATAAATGCAAACTCATTTGACGTGACAAACGACAGCCAAATTGAGTGAATGGTGAATGAGTGAGAGTTTGACAGAATGCTGATAATGGCAACGTTGAATTATGGTAAGTAATTTTAGTAAATCTGTCAAAAACAATCTTTAAAGCCGGCTCCACACGTTTGGCGAAAAGTTGGCCCGAGCCCCGAAAACTAACGCTATTGGCCATTATTAGATAAAAAAAACTCTAACAAAGCACCAATCAACGGATACATAATATGGATAAAATGCAGGACAGTGTGCAGATTGACTTGGTATAGGAGAGTAGATTTTTAAGGTCAATGAACCGGATCGATTCTAGTGTTTACTATACTATAATGTGTTTACTGTACTATACTATAATATATAAAGTGATAAAATTTGCAATTTTTTAAGCCCCTGCATTCAGTTTGTCTATACTTTGTATAAGAGTGTTTAGGTTGGCAGCCATGTTGAAACAAACAACTCATTCGTTCAGTGTACGATGATTGACAGTGCTGTACATGTGTGCGTGAGTGAAGAGGGACGGAGGAGTAGCAAGCAATCGTGTCAAATCGTGTGATTGGTTACGTCTGTGTGTTGGTACCACGAAGTACATTATTATTATAACTTCATATATAGAATATGTTGTATGTTGGTCTTGGTTGGTCAATGTTGGTCAGTGTTGCCAACCGTACTATTTAAATCGTATTTGTACGACCTTTTTGGCTTTGATACGATGTACTATCGTTAATTCCTAATCGTACGCAAAATGTACGATTTTTCAAACATCCTTATTATTTTATTTGTCGATATAAAAATCAATAATAACTACAGAACGAGCTTTAAAATATATTAAGATATAGAGTTAATACATTAGTGATAGGTACAGTAAGTGGAACATTGTTGGCTGCACAACATGTTAGGGCATCATGTATCTATTTCCAGCCATCCAGCGACATGTTGAGCAAATTAAATTGAAGTATGTACGAAAGAATAAATTCTTTGACTCTTGCATCTGATGTTGCGTGTATCGTAGATATTTAGCGACTAGTATTTTAATTTATATCTGGACATGGCACTAGTGTGCCTATACCAAATATATAATAATTAGAAGTAATAAGTGATTTAATTATATTAGATTTTTTTTTTCTATCTAAAAAATTGTATTTCAATAACAAAATACACATGCATTTCTTTTTTTTTCAAAATGCTGTAATTTTGTTGAATATCTTAAAACGTACTATTTTTTTTCTAGAATTCTTGGTAAAATACGATTTTTCCTACTGTGTTGTACGATCCTCTAGAAAATAAAGTTGGCAACACTGATGTTGGTTAGTGGTTACGGGTTATGGCGTAGAAAGTGTTGATTGAGTTTTTACATTTTGTAATTTAATTGTTTTCTTTTATGACGCAAATCTTATCAGATTGAAGCATTTAATGTTAAGGATAACACCTCAAAGATAGTTTATGTACGTGTGATGTGTGTTTTGGCTACAAGTTGTTAGCCTATATTTTTCTTTGTTTTGCGGAGCATATGCTTATTATCTTGTAAATTAGTCGTAATTAGCGATAGTTAGTGTTAAAAACATGAGTTCCGACTTGGGTCAAGATGGTGCAGTAGCCTGTAGCAGTAAGGGAGCCAGAAGTCACTCAGCTCAAGGTCTAGCTAGTACTATTTCTAGTCCAGCTATGAAAATACCTTTACCACCTCGTTTATGGATAACAGGTAAATCATGTAACATTCATACTTTTGAATATATTAACATATAAGAACCTTTCTATCACATTCTATAGAATAACCAATACAAATAAAGCTTAAGTTATAGGTATTGTTTTTCTTCTAATTTTATCACATAATTACCAAAAATTATGACACGTGAATATATAGATTGTACTATCAGCTGTATTTACATAATTTTTTTAGTTTAATACTATTTTAGTTGTAAACTGAAGATACCTACTAAATTTTAGTAGGTATCTTAAGTTTTAAGGGCCAGTATAGTGTTTCAATGCAGGGGGTACAGGTGGACCTAGCATGTGGTTATTTCATAAAAAAAGGTCAGACCTACAAAGATTCCTCATAGGTCCATGTGTCCTTTATTGTTTTTAACACACTTTTATTAACTCTGGCTGTATGTATGCAACAGAATCTTTTAGCTCAATTTTCACGCAACTTTCAGAAATTGAATTAATTTGAAACTTTACACACATATCAAGTCGCTGTGTTTGATAGTCAACAAAACTTGATAAGAGTTTTCCATTATCCTTAACTAAAAATTAAAAATAAATAATAGTTTATAAACTTAAAAAAAAACACTTTAATTGCTGACTAAAAAAGAAAAAAATAATTTCTGAGTAATAAGGAATTTATATTACAGTAGAGTAAATAAAATACAATGCATCATAAAAATATATTTGAAAACCACATAATATTAATCCTTTGTACTCAGAAATTATTTTCCCTTCTTAGTTAGCAATAAAAGCATGTTTTTTAGTTTTCTAAAGTATTATTTATTTTGGTTTTATGAATGTCTAAATTACAGTTATACTAATTGTGAATTTGTGATTTATTTATGTAACCATTTGTTATGTATATGAGCCATAAAACACATGAAATGTCCTTATAACTTCATCAAAGTTACTTTAATTTTTAGCATACACTTAAAAGAAAACTAACTTGTCCCACCTGTCCATTTTTCTTTAAGTGTGTTTTGATTTCACATCCTAAAGTACTTATATTGCTTATACAGCCTGTTAGTTACTACATTTATAAACATTTACAGATGTGGAAGATGAAGATTCCTCAGATGAAATGGGTGGTGGATTCAGAGATGATTATGTGACGAGTGTTGAACGCCCCAGAGTGAGGTCTAGGTTCCGTCATTATAAACATAGAATGCAGAATAAAGTGCCAGTTGGAATATTTTGGGATATTGAGAACTGCCAGGTGCCCTTTTTTTCTTTCTTTAGCCATTATAAGTCACATTATGTATTTTTGTTTTTTTTCTCTTTGCTATTCTTTAAACCTTGTGTTTTTGTTTCAGATACCCCGTGGTTGTTCAGCAATAGATGTAGTTGTGGCAATTCGAGCTAAGTTCTTAGAAGGACGTCTTGAAGGAGAGTTTATTGTTGTTTGCGATGCACGAAAAGAAGCACAATTTAGACTTCAGGAACTTAATGACGCTCAAGTATGTGAAACATATTTTTTTATCTATGCATTATCTGTGTATGAGCATTTCTTTCCCACCAGCATGTGTTACAGTGCTGGGGATGAAACATTATGATTGAAGTACTGTATAAAAGATGTTGGCAAGTGGACTGGGCCAAAACTCTAACATTTGTTTGAACTTCAATGTGGACGAAGTCGTGGGCAGCCAATAGTTTTTACTTTATCACATTACTAAATTAATTTAATTTTTTCAACATTTCCATATGTTAATATTTAATGTTTCTTTTAACAGGTTAACTTATTTCATGTATGTGGCTCGCAAAAAAATGCAGCTGATGAAAAACTAAGGCAATGCATGAGGAAGTTTATAGAGCTGTATGGATCTCCAGCTGTTATTGTTTTGATCTCTGGGGACATTAACTTTGCGGCTGACTTAAGTGATTTTAGACATAGGTAAATAATTTCTTTAAACTACTTACATTATTATTTAACAAAGCTACACATTATGGTGTAATTTTCAGAGAAAGAGAAATTGGTAATTCATTTAGCTTCAATAGGAAGTTGCACCATATTCAAATTAGTTGCCATATATTTCTTGATTTCTTTGATTGTTAATTTGTTATGATACAAATATTATGTGTTTATCAGGAAAGGTATGGAGGTTATATTGGTGCACAAACAGAATACATCATCTGCCTTAATTGCGTGTGCCTCATCTCATTACTGTTTCAATGAACTGACTGACCATCTACCAAGGATGCCAAAGGTATACAATACACTAGCTGTTTATATTTAAACTGAACATTTTGTTATATCTTGTGTTAGGTCTTCTTTGGTTCCCGGAAAAGATGTGAAATAAAACACATTATTGTTGTAACAATTCAAACAACATAATAATATACAATGTAACATAAACAAACATAATTTGTAGCATACTAAGTTACTATTTCCAGTTTCCTTAGCCAGAAAATACATCATGTTATAGCTATAAAGTATACTACTTCTCTTATGAAGCTTCTACCTAAACATGGAGAACACACACATTTTGTTTATTCTATATATCACAGGAAACGTTTGATTGTTTTTTTGTTTGAATTGAATAGGCTCTGAAACTACTGGACCAATTTAAAAACTTTTTTTAACAATAGAATCCTAAACTATTCCTGAAGAATGTAGGCTATATTTTGTTTAATATATTAGAGAACCGTTTTCCAAGCGGGCGAAGCCGCTGACGGGAAGCTCATATAATAATAATAATAAAATATATCACGTAGTTCTGTGTACTGGTTATATTCTTATGACGACCACTTTGGTGTAATGGTCAAGAAGTTGACTATTAACCAAGAGGTCGCGGGTTCGATCCCCGCACTGTACACACATTTGTGTGCATGAACATGCCTGTTTGTACTAGTCTGGGTGTTATACGTATTTATTTAAGTTCATTTGTAATACCACGGTTGATTCTGATATCTGTAACATAAGTGTTTTAGGTACTTACCAAGGAGTTAGAACAATGTATGTGATGTTGTTGTATATTTATTTATTATTTAATCTTAAATCTGCTCCTTGTCTCATGTATTTCTTCAACTCTATTTAAATAACATTCATATTTCGAACAGATATCAGCAGCGGAAGACAAAGCTATAGCAGAGGCCAAATGCGAGATGGAAGTTGTGAACCTGCCGACGGATCACCCCCCGGAGCGCGTGTCGAGGCGCCTGCGCAGGTTGGCCGACAACTGTGGGGGGAAAGTGCTGAGGGTGTCCGCGTCCACTGCGATGCTGAGGTTCCCCACCCCTGATCATGCTTCGAGGTGAGTGTTAGAGACGTCCGACACGAAGTTAGAGACAAGTTTATACATAAACATATACACGCCAGAAGTGTCGCGACGACATGTCGTCTTATGTATGTATGTTGCCACTTCTGTTTTATAGGGACATAGTTATAACTTGTATTATATAGGGGCATCTTAGTAGTTTTTGCCGAAATCTTCTCAAAGGATAATTCGATAAGCGGAGGCCCTGCTACGAAGTAGGGATTACTTTGTAAATACATACATACTAAGTAATATATTGCATTAAAACATTGTCTATGTAATCTATTTGGTTAATCTATTTATTTTTAGGTAGTTAATTTAGTTTTAGTTAGTACTTAGTGTGTTTTTGGGTAAAGTGCTAAACGCAACTGATATTTTCAGTTACACTCCAAAATTTGAATAACAAATTCGCTGTGATCTTCAACATACGCTTTTCATAGTGTTCCTAATGCATATAGCGTTGCATTGTAAATCCATGGTCCAATGGCAGGTCTTAAGTTGTACACATCCATGAATTGTGTTGCGAAAATGTTGAAATGCCTCCCTTAGATTAGGTATAAGACGGTCTGTCTATACACGTCAACCTGTTTTTTACTGTAAATCGTTATTTTCATAGAGTAAATCTTACGTTTGTTAATCTGCCAGGCATTTTGTGTGCGTTAAAGTCTGTACTCATTTGTTTACTTGACAAGCTGATTATTTTTCGTCGCAAAATAAATATATATAGGTTTTGTTTCTTAAACAAAGATTACCATACACTACAAAACCTGCTCAATTCATTTTAACCTAGGTAACAAGCGTACGTAATGTTTTCCGAACAATAGTGCTGACATAGAAAATCGATTACTTATTTATTTATTTTTATTTTATTTATTGGATAACCAACCACATAATACATTACACTTATGCTACAGAGCTTATATAAATCGAAGTGTTTATAGGTTTTCACAACTTGTTTAAATTATGTAAACGAGCCGAAATACAAACAGCTACCTCTTAAGCGAGAAGATAAAAAAATAAAACAAATAACTGTAAGCTAAGCAAAGCAAACCATAATTGTATTCAAAAGCATTTCATTAATTCCCGAAAGAATGTGTTTACTCCCTATTTATATGGAATTTGGTCCTCTAATATATTAAGCATGTTATTATACTAAACCTACCTCTTACATTATTCCATCTATTCAAAAAAAAAAAACTGCTTCAAAATCCGTTGAGTAGTTTTAAAGATTTAAACATACTTAATACACTTGACGCTTGAAGCTACTTTGCTTTATACTATATTGTGTTTTTTTTATTTTATTTGTTGCTTAATATAACTGATTTAATAAACGAAGTGAATTTTTTTTTTAGAAGAAGCAAAGATATCAACCTCTCTAAACATCTTGTTGTAGTTAATCATAATACGAGTTAGGACGGAATTTTGACCATAGTTAGTAGAATGAAGGTTTGGGCTAAAGAGCGCAGTATTGCGAGTGCGTCGTCTTGGAGTGTTAAAATTTATATTTGAAAGTAAATCTGGCGAAAAAGTGCGTCCATTAAGTAAATCAAACAAAAAACCCATATCCAAAGCAAGGCGTCTCTCTTCAAGCGTTAGTAAGCCATGATTATGACAGAGGTCGCGGTAGTTCTCAGCGGGCCGAGAATAATGGTAGTTAAGATGTTTAAGAAATTTGTTTTGTATACTTTCAACCCTAGCTATATGTGTATCGTACCGGGGGCACCATATAGTGCAAGCATATTCAAGAATACTTCTTACATAGGCAAAATAAACCATTTTTAGACTGAAGGCATTGGTAAAGGGTTTACAGACCCTTAGAACAAATCCCAGGCATTTGTAAGCCTTGTTGGTGATAATATCAATGTGATTATTAAGTGTCATCTTACTATCAAAATAAACACCAAGGTCTCTGACCATAGTTACCCGGTCTATTTTCTCATACCCGAATTTATAATCAAACTTGATAGGTGAAATCTTTCTTGTGAAAGTTATACATTGACATTTTTTTATATTTACTTTAATTCTGTTTTGATTGTAATATTGCAAAAGCCTATTGAGATCATTTTGAAGTAACTGACAGTCAGAAATAGAATTTATTTTAAGGTACAATTTTGTGTCGTCTGCATACAAAAGACATTTCGAAAAATGTATGTACTCATTCATATCGGATATGTATGCATTGTAAAATAGGGGCCCTAAATGGGAGCCCTGGGGGACCCCTGAGGGAATATTTATGAAATTTGATTTAAATCCGCCTAGGACAACAGCCTGAGAGCGATTAGTAAGATAGGATTTGACCCATCGGAGTAAATCGCCATGTATGCCTAGGTTACAAAGCTTTCTTAGCAGGATCACGTGATCCACCCGATCGAAAGCTTTTTCGAAATCGGTGTAGATCACGTCAACCTGCCCACCACCCTCCATTTCACCGAGAACATAGTTGGTAAAAGTAGCCAGATTAGTTATAGTGGAACGATTTTTTAGAAACCCGTGCTGAGTGTTTGGTATACTTTTCGTGATAGTTGGGTAAATAGTTAAGTATACAATTTTTTCAAAAACTTTCCCTAATGTCGAAAGTATCGAAATAGGTCTATATTTATCGATACTGGATTTTGAGCCACTTTTATGTATGGGTACAACGTGGGCTTTTTTCCATTCAGACGGAAAAATCCCTTCCTGTAACGATCTTGTGTATATTAATGAGACAGGAAATGATAGGACTTCTGAGCAAATTTTTAAAAATTTAGGGGGGACACGGTCCGGACCAGGTCCCTTAGAGATGTCAAGGCCGTTCAATAATTTTTCTACTAGTTCTGGTGTGATTTCGACGTGACAGATATTATCACAACTATTTTGCAACACGGAAGCATTGGAACCATCGTGACAATCGTATGACGGAGCCGGGGCCATAAAAACACTCTCAAAGTATTTGTTAAAACCATCGCAAATACTTGGGCCATCAACGTATTTATCAACACCTAGAGTAAACTGCTTAGGATACCCTGACGTGCCGCGAGTAGATTTTACGTAACTCCAAAAATATTTTGGATTATTTTTTATAACATTTTCAGCGTGAGAGGTGTATTTATTATAGCACTCTTTTTGTAGTTGTCGGTGGCGCCGGCGCAACAGCTCGTACTCATCACGGTCTCGAGGGTTACCAAATCTCCTCCACTTGGAATGAAGCTTATTTTTTTTATTTGATAAACTAATTAGAGAACGGTTATACCATACTGGATATTTATGAACGGAATTAGATTTTTTAGGTATGAATCGGTCAAAACAATTATAGATAATTTCATAAAATTGTGATATTACTTCATCTAAAGTACCCTTCGAGAATAGCGATTCCCAATGAATATCTATAAAAAAAGCCTTGATCCCTTCATAATCCGCTTTGTTAAAGTTGTAGGTAACTTCAGGTGATATCCTAAGTGGCTCAAAGTACAAGTCTAATATTTCTATATTAAGTGAGGGATGAAGAGGATCCTCTCTAAGCAAGGGATCTTTGGATCTGGTAACAGATAGGGGCAAGTTACAAAAAGATAAGTCTAAATATCTACCCATGCTATTCGGTATGTAATTGAATTGCGACAAACCAAGGCACCCAAATGTCTCGAGTGTCTTCAGAGCCATGTTCTGAAGTTCAACAGACCCTAATTGTAAAATTTCAAAGTTGGGGTAGTCCCATTTGATACATTTCAAGTTGAAATCCCCGACAATAAGGAACGTATCATGCGTATGACGCTCAATTACGTTTGAGATGTTAGTTATCGCAGCATCAAGTCGACTAGGCAGGTCACGATCAGGTGGCAAGTAAGCTATAGCTATATGTAAGTGCTTGGTAGATATCGACGCTTGCGCCGGCACGGTGATCCACAGCAGCTCGGCAGTCTCGCAGCTCCACTCGTCGCGGGCGACCGCGCCGAGCTCCTGACGAACGCATGCCATGACTCCGCCCCCGCCCTTCTTACTTGTGTGTTGTAGATCACGATCGCTACGAAACACGTCGTACCTGCTATCGATCAGTTCTCGATCCATAATATCGGGTTGCAACCATGTTTCGGTGAAAAGGAGAATGTCGTATTCGTTCGCGAGAATACTCTTATTCAGCCCAGAACATTTCGTTCGCAAACCACGGACGTTCTGATAATATATATCAATATTTTTGTTATCGAATGTAAAAATGTATAGATAATACTCTTAATTGTTTTTTTAATAATAAGCGTATAGTTGACAAGTAATTGAATGACTTATATTTATATTTAGTACACACAACTAAAAACAGAACGCTGCCGAGGCCTACGAACAATCCGTTTTTGTGATAACGGAATGTAAATAAATACCATTCGCCTGCTATGTAGCCACTGTGAATAACATCTTTTGTATTTATCCGGATAGAAGTATGATGAACAGAGAATAGATAAGTGTGAAAATGTTTTATACCTAAACGGAGCTTAGCGTATTTGGAATTACAATTTGTTAGATTTTGTAGGATGCAATAAGAACATTCAAATGATGACGTAATAAAGAGATAAAGGTAAGATAATGAGTGGTTGGCTTTAGCGATACTAGTCAGTAGACTATGAGTAAATAGGTAATTACAATAATGGTTCACAAAATATAAGAAATGCTTTGTTGAATTGAATATGGTTGAATGCTCGTCCGAAGGAGAATATCTATAAAAATAGGTTTCTAAGCAACATTTCAGCTCGTTTTTACAATCGCTGCGTAGTGGAAACAATTGCAATGCGTATGACAATAAAGATAACAACACAAACCCAGTACCTAAACATGAAATCAGACAATTTTCATTAGATCTACCTCTGACCTGATGTGAATGAGTTTTGAGTTTTCTTCCTTTCTGGTGAAGATTTTTCCATCTCGAACCCACACAAAATTATACTGCTTGAGTTTCGCTGCCTCCCTGGTCTTTTTGTGCAGAAGCTTATTGGAGACAGTCAGGTGCTCATTTATGTAAATTCTCTTAGATTCTCCGGCCATTCCAATATCAGAGGTACTAAGACCACGATTACGTCGCATGCCTGATAGGAGGGAGTCCCTGACAAGAACAGACTTAAGATGAGCGATGATGGATTTCGGCCGACCGGAAACCTTAGTTTGGGGCTGTACTCTGGAGACATAATCGATGTCAGCCGCTGTGATGTTCACACCAATAACTTGTCCAATCTTGAGCAGTATACCGCGCAAATCTTCGGTCTTTGTTTCAGGTAAGCCAGCTATTTCGACGTTTAGTGCACGGTTACGTTGATGGATAGAATTAAGGTCCTGCTCAAGGCTGCGCACTCGCTGTTTGAGTGTTGCGTTGTCCAATTCCAGAGGACTTATTTTCTTGGTTGTCGTGCTAAGTTCATTGTATTTTTTTACTAAGTCTGAGTGCTCTTTAGACTGAAACGTTAAAGATTCCTGCATAGCTGCGACACTCTGGCTAATACACTCGTGCATGTTGTTGAGGGACGTCACCTCTGTTCGTAAACTGGAATATTCTTTGCGCATCGTTGCCAACTCGCTTTGAATTGATTTGGTTTGTTTATTCAATGCATCCAAATCAGTTTTAATTACAGTGTTGATGTTGAGGTTAACAGACGTGATTTTTTTTTCTAGATCTGTCTTTAGGTTACTCAGCTTGTTTGTAAGTTCCAGCGTGAGTGTCTCAAAATGATCAGCCAGGGTGTCATCACCAGTTTTTCTTTTCCGGCGAGTCACGTTGAGGTCGTTCAGGGATTCCGGTGACAAGTTGAGTTCATTTTCAGGGTTTTCTGGTGGGTTATGATCGATATCCTTTCCTAGAAATGGAGTATTAGAACTCATTGTAATCGAATTTTGTCGAACGCACACGTGATAAGAGGAGTAAGAGAGACAGATGTATTGTCCTCGTAGTCGCACTCGTTGACAATATGGGAATGCAACACTGACGATCACTTCACTGCACACCGCACAGAGTAGAGGAATTTGCACTTAGTGTACCGGATGATAAGCCGCTAAATGGATTGCCGAATGATAAATATTATTTTTGATTTTATTGCAACTGAAGACACGTCCGCATAGGAGCGCGACGAGACGCGAGACAAACAAAACCTATTCTCTGCGCGGTTACAAAGATTAAATAAAATCAAAACAATGGAATGAAAACTGACCGGCATGTAACCACCTCTATTTACCTATTTAAGTAGGTACTTAGTTTAAAAATTAGCTAAATATTTAGCTAAACCGTGGTATTTTATACTTTTAATTCTGACAAATCAAGCTTTTAATGGCCGCAAACTTGCAGCCAATTCGTAAATGGTTTGTTTTGATGAGTATTATAAGAGTACGGTTGTTAAATAATAAAAAGCTTTGCTGGATTATTCATTGTCGACCATGAGGAACAATAAATTCATCAAACAACATGAACACATAGACAGAAAAGGTGAATAAACTTTATGGTTCCAACACAATAAATGCACGATACGATAACTCCCTTGTTGTTTCCTTCAATTAATATTGCTTGTGTTCATTGCACTTTAAAATTAGATTGTGCCTATTTAAAGTGCTTGTGGCGCAGTGTTTGCAGCGCTTTTGCTAGTGATACCAAAAGTTAAGCAACCTAAGGCGCGGTCACGTTTGGGATGGGTGACCATTCTGACCATTTAAGTAACGTCTATTTACAATTTACAAGCATCTCCGTTCTTCGGAAGGCACGCTAAGCTGTTGGTTCCGGTTAATATCGATAGTTTTTAGCCGTTTAGCCTAGTCAGAGGCCGTCGGGCGGCTTAATAACATCTGACGGTAAGGTTTATCACTTACCTTACAAACACTCCTCCACCAATCTGCACTGGGCCTGCGTGGTGGAGTATGGCTCGGACCGCCTCATAGTTGGGTTTAGGCTTGTGCTCAGCAGTGGGATATATAGGACATATCAGCGTATATAGGCTGATGAGATGAGATGAGACCAGGGTTGTCACCTTTTTTTTGCAAATAAAGTACATCGGTTATTATCGGTACGAAAAAAAAGTACATAGTATCAAAATAAAGTACAATTTATTTTTGTTTATTATCATATTTAAAAACATATTCAACAAATAATTATACTTTCAAAGTACAATTATATTAAAACTTACGACTAAACTTCAACTTCAAATCACAATGAAACCAAATCATGCGAAATAAAGTATTTTCGTCTACTTTACAGGACAGGACAGGATTGATCGTAAGCATCATGACAAAAATCAGAAAAAAAATCTATCCCATGCAGTTTGAAAATTATGGGCATTTTAAGAAAAACCTAGAAATTTAGTCAAACTGTAACAATTTTTCGGTTATTATGGTTAATTTTTTTTATTTTTGTTCCGTTATACTTTGGACCCATAACCCTAAATAGCATTTCAGAATGACAGTCAAAAATGATGACACAGTTGCCCCAAGTTTCCTAGAAATAAGACTGATTTGTTAAACTATGAATTTAAAATTTTCACAATTTGTCGACTTTGGAAGGCCCTCCTTTAAAAAAAATGTACTAGAGTGCCTTGGCAAGTGCCATTAAAAGTTGGCGCATTTAATCAGGAATCTAAAATGGTAGAATACTTGTTAGTTTCATACTAAAAAAAAACGAGTAAAAAATAAAAACCTCATGTTACCCGATTTTTGCTAACCAATTTTACTCTGTTAAAATAATTTTTGATTCGCACAAACTCATGACAGGATCTTAATTTTACGGCAAAATGATGACAGAGATGGATACTGGACATGTTGGCCATGAGTGAGCGAGACAGATAGTGACGCCACTTTTACAAAAGTTAACAAAAGTAAGTAAAATTAATAAAATAATGAAAAATCTTGACCTAGTTTAGTTCAATTTTATTGGAATAAAAGTCAGATAGGGAAATAACATTGTTTATTACAATAAATGTTCAAATTGTTTTCCATCAGCCTCAATACAGGCCCTACATCTTCTTAAAAAAGATCTACTTATTAGCCGGGCAAATCCTCGAGAGTTGATTTCCTCAGCAGCTTGAGAAATTCGTTTACGCAGCTCGGCTTCGCTCTCAATGGGCTTTGAGTAAACTTTTTCTTTGAGAACGCCCCAATAAAAAAAATCCAGGGGATTTAAATCTGGTGCCGATCACCAGATTTAAATCCCCTGGCCACGAGATAGTGCCTGCACGTCCAATCCACCTTTCCGGATATTCCTGGTCAAGGAAATTTCTTACTTGCACTGCGAAATGCGCTGGGCAGCCATCTTGTTGATACCACATGTGGCGACGATCTGATAGTGGTACGTCCTCTAACAAAGTAGGTAAATTTTCCCGTAAAAATGTAGGTAATTCGTGGCATTCAAATTCTCAGGCAGCTCAAAAGGCCCAATAATTCTACCGTTTAAAATTCCAGTCCACAGGTTTACTTTAAAGCGATACTGGGATCTATCTTCTCGTATTAAATGTGGATTCTCCACATGCCACTCGTGACAATTGTGTAAGTTTATGTAACCATCTTTTTTAAATGTCGATTCATCTGACCAGAGAATTTTTTGGATGAATTGGGGATTTTCATTATGCCTCTGTAGCATTGTTCTACAAAATGAAATCCTTTCAGGATAATCTCGAGGAAGAAGACTTTGTACTCGTTGTACGTGAAACGGATGCATTTCGGCTCTTTGTAAAATACGATGTGCTGTACTTTTGGGTATTCCCGTTCTTTCTTCAATTCCACGAACAGAAATACTTGGGTCATCTGCAACCTCTTGCAACACTTCTTCCTCGTAAGAAGACAGGTCTACCTCCAGCCCGTATTTGATTCGGAAAATGGCCGCCCTCCGTAAGTGAACGGTGCACATTAACAAACACGCGGTGATCCGGATAGCGCTCCAAATTTGGATATCTTTCACGATAGAGTCTAGCGGCGGCACTTGCGTTGCATCTGCACTCCCCGTAAATGAGGTGCATGTTCGCATATTCTTGTGAAGTGTAGCGCGTAGGCATGGTAGATAACAAGGATGCCAACACAAAAGTCCAATCAAATTCCAAAAGAGAGAAGCCAAAGTTGCCGGTATGTAATCACCAAGTCCAATTCACAAAAATCCAAGTCCAAAAAGAGAAGCCAAAGTTGTCAGTACTAAATCAACACAAGCGAATACGGAAAGGTGCGCAGTAGACGAATGAGCGAAACGTACTAACTGTTGTCAGACTGGTGGCGTAGCCATTTGCTTGAAATGGCGTCTGTATCTGTTTCATTCGCACTCGTTTAAACGACGCATCTCCGTCTCACTACGTGGCGTCACTATCTGTCTCGCTCACTCATGGCCAACATGTCCAGTATCCATCTCTGTCATCATTTTGCCGTAAAATTAAGATCCTGTCATGAGTTTGTGCGAATCAAAAATTATTTTAACAGAGTAAAATTGGTTAGCATAAATCGGGTAACATGAGGTTTTTATTTTTTACTCGTTTTTTTTAGTATGAAACTAACAAGTATTGTACCATTTTAGATTCCTGATTAAATGCGCCAACTTTTAATGGCACTTGCCAAGGCACTCTAGTACATTTTTTTTAAAGGAGGGCCTTCCAAAGTCGACAAATTGTGAAAATTTTAAATTCATAGTTTAACAAATCAGTCTTATTTCTAGGAAACTTGGAGCAACTGTGTCATCATTTTTGACTGTCATTCTGAAATGCTATTAAGGGTTATGGGTCCAAAGTATAACGGAACAAAAATAAAAAAAATTAACCATAATAACCGAAAAATTGTTACAGTTTGACTAAATTTCTAGGTTTTTCTTAAAATCCCCATAATTTTCAAACTGCATGGGATAGATTTTTTTCTGATTTTTGTCATGATGCTTACGATCAATCCTGTCACCCCGTTTCGGTTTGACGTTGAGTTCTGGGACACCCTGTATATATAAAATACTCGTGTCACAATGTTCGTTCCCGTACTTCTCCGAAATGGCGGAACTTTTTTTTTATTTTAGGTCTGAGAATCGGCCAACATCTATTTTCAATACTAAGGAGTATTGAGAGAAATAATTTATATAATAAAACAACGTTTGCTGGGTCAGATAGTATTGATATATTATCAGATTTTTATTATTATTATGTTCTACTAATAAATCATAATTTCTAAACGAAAGAAAGTAAAAATTGGCGTTAACTTTTTCGCGGTATTCCGTTCACAAAATACGTTAGCACGAAAATATTTTACGAATACCCACAATATTCCTACTTTTTTAGTACCAATCACCTGATATATTTCAAACGGTCATTGCATCGCCAGGCACAAGCAAGGACACAGTGATTTAGCAATATTTTTTAAATAAAAAAGTAACGGCTTATATTTAATAGTTTGCACTGTGTAACTTTTTATACAATTAATGGTAGTAATTAGGCCAGTTCGTATAAAAGATTAAAATGCTTCTCACGGGGTAAGTCTACTTTTGATTACTTAATATCTTAAATTTTCTGTTATTTTAGGCCTTAAATGATCATCTTTTTGTCAATTATGATACATTCTGTAAATGTTAATCAAAAGGCAGCATTTTATTTATTTTATTAATATCGATATTATATTCATAAACGATACACGGTTTTTTTTATACGTAACTTTGGTCCAATACATTCAATATTGTTTTCATCCAGTAGAACAATTTATAATAGCTAAAGCTATATTATAGCTTAATAACGTGTATCGTTTAGGAATATAATGTTTATTTTAATAAAAAAAAAATGCTGTCTTTTCATTAACAAATAACAGAATTTCTATTTAATAAAACTAGTTTAAGTACTATATTTGACAAAAAGATGATCATTTTAAGCTAAAATAATAGAAAATTCAAGATACCTATCATTCATTAAAATCATAAATAATATTTCCGATTTTTCGACTACGTTAAAAATGTTTTCTCAAACTAATAAACCGTATTGAAATATGTGTTCTTTAGTGTGAGCTCTGTTTATAAACCTAGAAATAAGATTAGATAACGGAAATTTACGCTTACCGCGATGAAACAGCTGATACGGAGCGTGACTCATCGGCAGTTAAGATTTGAAAATGTTATGTTCCGTTACCCTAAGCCAGTACAGAAAACGTATTCAGTACCATTTCATGCCTTATTACCAGTTTCTCGACTGCATATTTAACAATATTCAACGTTTATTCAAATATGACTATGCTCACGTCTTTGCCCTTCAAGTTGATATTTCAGTTTTTTCCCATTTAGTATGATACGATGAGATCTCGAAATTTTATTTGCAACTAGTGGACCCGGCAGACGTTGTCCTGCCCGTTGCTTTGTTATTTTCTGATATTTTAAACCTTCCATGCAATTCCACTAATATTTCAAGACCAAAATTATTCAAATCGGTTCAACGTTTCTTGAGTTTTAGCGAGACTAACGAACAGCAATTCATTTGTATATGTAAGATTTAAATTAGCCTTAAATGTGTCTTATAATCGATTCATTTTTGACGCGGAATTAGCATTGACCGTTTACAAGACACGTCACCATCTAACTAGATTATAAGTGTTACAGTGGATTATCCGTAAATAATATATTTGTTTCTTCGGTTTACGCGAATAGTAGACATTGAAATGATACTTTTTTCACGGATTATTTCGCGATTTATTTACATTATATTTTATTAACCTGACGTTTCGGACCCTTACTTCGTATTGAAATAAGAAATAAAGAGATTTAATTGTATGCAGACGCAACAGTTGCATCACACAGTTAATTAACTCCCAGTATAGGAGTCTATATGAAGTAAATGTAACGCAGTTTTTATCTTGTTGTCGGTTGATTGATCGTAAAATTACTTCCTCGGTTACAAGATTGTCGTTTCCTTCCTGCTATAGGTATCTTCGACATTGAAGTTATTTTTATCCTCGCTGTGATTGATCTTATTGAATGTTATCCTACCGTATTTTCAGAAAATGTTTACTGGTTTTACCTCGTGCAGTTTCTGTGGTTAAGCGTTATGGTGAAAGTTGATGCCTACTGCGTCAGTTAGTCCTACTATCTTACTTTATATAATAATTCTAAAGTTTGTTATTATTATGTATGGATGTTTGTTATTCCTTCACGCCAAAACTACTAGACCGATTTGGCAAAGATTTTAAACATAGGTAGATTATAACCGGGAATAACGCATAGGGTAGTTTTATCCCGTAAAACTTCACGGTTCCTGTGGGATATTTAGAAAACGGGTTAAATGCGATTGAAACAGCAGCAAGCATAATATACAAACTTACAACGTTGCGTTGAATTTGGAGATAGGAAGGTACCTAGTTGTCAATTTTACTCGACGGTTGCTCAGCCTTTAAAACCGGTCGTGCATGTCGCACTTGGTTGCATGCGCTTTTTTTGCGTTTGTGAATAATATGTGTAATAAAAATATGTATGTGTGTATGTTCTATGGTCATTGTCAGTTAATTATTTATCCCTCACTGGTCCCCTATGAAACTGAAAACGTTAGGTGTTTTTCACGTTGAAGACATGAGTTTCTCAATTTCGCCTGATTTTCCCGTTCGCCTACGCCTCGTTGGTGTAGGTGGCAAAGTTTCTGCCTTACATCCGAGAGGTCCTGGGTTCGAATGCCAGGTCGAGCCAAAATTGTTTCTAAAATTTTCTGTCATGAATTTCTCAAAAACAGCGGGAAAGTGGCGGTGTTACGCCCCCGTGCCTAGGAAAGCACGTTAAGCCGTTGGTCCTGCCAGGTGCAGGACCAATAGCCAATCTCACTCGGATCATGTCGGATTGCCGTCTCACCCAACTTTGAGAGTGATGGAACAGTGAGTGAGAGTGGAGATATTATAGTGCACAAGTGTGAGCGCAATACCCTGTGTATTGCGCTCACACTTGTGCACTATAATATCTCCTTCGCAGTTGGCTGATCTCGGTTAAGATTGGCCGCCGTGGTCGAATTCGGCCAGGAGGACTATTAATGAAATCGTCTAAGAGGAACTTTACTTTTACATTCTTTTACTTTTTAAATTAAATTGACTGTTTTATTAACTCCCGTCAAAAAACAGGGGTGCTATAAGTTTGACCTCTATGTCTGTTTGTGTGTATAATATCTGTTTTTGTGTGTGTCTGTCTGTGGCATCGAGGCTCCCGAACGGATGGACCTATTTCAATGCGGTTTTTTTTATTCGAAAGCTAATTTAATCACAGTGGTCCTTAGCAATAGCTGGCCAAATTCCGTCCTGCTTTTCGGGAGGTTTTTAATTGGAAAGTTAGTTTTATTTACATAAGCCTTTTGCACTGCCCTTTTAATTATCAGGCTGTATACTTTCTAATGGCAATGATATGTCGAAACTTAAAAAAAAAAAACTTACTATACTTCTGTTCTCTTTGCCCACAGAGCTATGAAACGAATGGACGGGGAGGATGTGTTTGGGCGCAAGATAAGCACTCGTTACGTGCGGAGCGTGTACGACCAATCGCAGCCGACGTACTCGAGCGACGAGGGCTACGGCACGGCGACCACCGCGCCGGCGCCGTCGCGCGGCTTGTACGTGCCGCCGCCGCTGGTGAGTGTGTAGTTATACGAGTGTAGTACAAGTTAGCTCGCGACACGCTTCCTCGTCAGTACTTACTAAATGTGGAGCAGGGTACCCAATCGCAGTCGACGTACTCGAGCGACGAGGGCTACGGCACGGCGACCACCGCGCTTGTACGTGCCGCCGCCGCTGGTGAGTGTGTTTAGTTGTATGAGTGTAGTACAAGTTAACACGCGACAGGCTTTCTCGCTAGTACTTACTAAATGTGGAGTACCGCAGCTGATGAATTCGAGCGACAAGGGCTAAGCTCGGCAACCACCGCGCCGGCGCCGTTGCTCGGCTTGTACGTGCCGCCGCTGCTGGTAATAAGAACTATGGTCTGTCAAGTTCGTGGGTGATCCTGTTGTCTGCCGAATACCAGGGTACCGTATACCCCAATTCTATTAATGCCAGCGTAACCAAATTTTAGTTGAATTGTCTAATTTTAACATTACTCTGTCAAGTTCGTGGGTGATCCTGTTGTCTGCCGAATACCAGGGTACCGTATACCCCAATTCTGTTAATGCCACCGTAACCAAATTTTAGTTGAATTGTCTAATTTTAACATTACGATTTTTATACGATTGCATTAACGAAATTGGGAATCGTATGCTGAACATGTGCACTTGGTTAACTGGCTGGAGTGAACAAGCCTCTTCTAGGCGAGCTCCATCGTAGACCCAGTCTCTGCTTCGTTGGGCTTTGTTTTTATTTTATTCATTTTAAATTTGGGGTAGGTTTGCTATCGCAAATAAAAATGGGTAAAAATGAATAGAAAAAACTGAGAGTTTTTGCCATTATGCGTTATCTATCTTTAGTAAAAAATGCGTGTACAACAAAATACGGCATAGGCACCGTACATTACAAAATAAACAGGAGATTACTTTGGGCAACTATAGCCTGTCCCGTTTTCCTATATCGCTAAATTGTATAACACGCCGCTTACTAACTCCAAGATAACAAGTCAGTATTTATATTGTGCAATATTTTCAACAGGTTAAACCGCAACCGCGCGAAGTGCCGGTATTACCCGTCAACCCGGACGTGTCTTCTCTATCGAACGATTGGGCGTTGGCACTACAAGCGCTGCCAACCCCAACGCCACCACCGCTGGACTTCTGCCCACCGCCAGCACCTAAGCCTAGGAAGATTCGGGGCACGCATGGTAAGGGTTAACTAGCTTTGAAGGGCTTTGCTATGTTCCCGCTGTTTAATAGCAGTTAGGCTTGAATTCGTGTTACGTCCGTGCAATGACTGGGCGTTGGCGCTTAAAGCGCTGCCTCCGTACCGCCACCACCGCTGAACTTCTGCCATGATCACGTTAATATTTTGCTGTATACGAGTGCTGATGGTATACGGATGTTGAGATAATATTTAACAATGATAAGTCCGAAATGGTGTACTCTATCCAACGACTGGGCTTTAGCGCTTAAAGCGCTGCCGGCAACCACCCCGCCACTGTTGGATTTCTGTACCCGAGCCAAGAAAGATTAGAGGTACTAATTTATAGGTTTCTTCTTCATCAAATTGAAGAGCCTTGCTCTTGTCGGTGGAGCATTTGCCACTCAGTTCTGTTGTGCGCCTTCTCCTTGACGGCAATTTTGGTAAGGGTGTATTATCATCATAATTAGACAAAAAAAATACTACTGACTTGGATTTTAAACGTTTTTAAGTGGGCTGCGTCCAGGTTTGATCTTGCAACCTTTACAAGGCTGTACTTCATCTTGCCAGTGGACGCCCTAATTGCACTTTTGATCATCAGTTCTTTGCGCTTACTGCCCTGCCCACTGCCACTTAACTACCGCCTAGTTATATTGTCTCCTATTTTAATCACTGCGTTTTTGATAAAAATCGTTTCCTCATCGATGAGGCTGAACGAGTCGATATTCGATAAATAAGCTAAGATTTAAGTTACTAAAACTTACATCTGAGCTTATTTATCGAATATAATGTACTAGATACCTACTAACCTATTCATGTGCTATATCAAAATGTTAATTTTAATATATACTCCTTTATAAAGGTATTATGTTGCTGTCCCCTGCTGTGTGTATACTTTATACTTGTAGTGCTATCAATAGTCTGCTGTATGATATTTGCAATGAATATATGATAATGAATATGTTCTATGGGTGTGACGTCTGGCGCCGAGGTGTCTTGACGACTTGAATGACGACCACTTTGGTGTAATGGTCAAGAAGTTGACTATTAACCAAGAGGTCGCGGGTTCGATCGCCGCACTGTACAAACATTTGTGTGAATGAACATATCTGTTTGTACTGATCTGGGTGTTATATGTATTTATTAAGTTTATTTGTAATACCACTGTTGATTCTGATATCTGTAACACAAGTGCTTAAGCTACTTACCACGGAGTCAGATCAATGTATGTGATTTTGTTGTATATTATTATTATTGTTACATTATTATGTCTTGCATGTTTGTGCATCCGTGCTTTCATTTTACGACCCCGTGATATAACTTCCACTAGTGTACCGTCACGGCATATTTATTAACAAATGAATTATCCTAACGTTGTATTAAAATCGACCCTCTTTTTCCAGGCTCGGTGAACCTAGACCGGTCCGGTTGTTCGTCCAGCAACAGCGCTGAAGAGAGTCGTCAGCGCGACACGAGCCAAAGCCGGGCCATTTCGCCGTGGAACTCGTCAACTTTCAGCGAACAGAGCGAGGGGGACCTGGAGTCCACCGCCGAGCTGACCGTGGCCAACCTGCCGCCTTATGAGCCTCATGTGATACAGGTAGGCTTGGATGATTTGCGATCTTATTACATAAATCTTATTGTATCCTATCTTACTTCCTAATGATATTATTATCGCGATAGTGTGTACGGATGTTTGTTTCTCTATCAAGCCAAGCTGCTGGACCTGGAATAACACATAGGTTACTTTTTATCCCGGTTTTTATTCACGGTTTCGAACATAGATGGATTGTTACCTGGAGTCCTGGAATAATACATAAGGTACTTTTTATCCCGGTTTATATTTACGATTCCTGTGGGATACGTAGAAAACTGATTCTATGAGGGTAAAACCGCAGGGCACAGCTAATATTACATAAGTCGTTAAGTAAATAATTTACCAATTTAATGAAGTCAATTGTTTTTAAAATGGCTACCTTCAAATTACAACAAGTTAACGTTATTTCGTAACAGAGTTTCGTTTTGACGGTATTGAACTTGTGACTTAGCACACTGTCGTTTGTATAACACCGAATAGTGGTGAACACTACCTTATTGTGCATAGGAGACTGATACCCAATCTCTTTCCTAGGAAATGCTGACGCAACTGTTCAGCAAATACGTGCCCGTAATCCGCGTGTCAGTCTGGGCGGCCGGCGAGGGGCCTCTAGCAACCGTTGTACTACGTTCCGAGTGGGACGCTCGCTTGGCCATCGCTCGCGTGCACAAACGCCGCCTAGACAACCAATGGACGGGCAGAAGACTCGAACTGTCCCTCGGCAGGCCCTCCCCAGCACCCAATCTAGACGTGCTACGCGCCAGACTCCGCGCCATACTTCTAGACCAGAAAAACCATATGCTCCCGCTGCTAAGACTCCGTGATGCGTACGCAAGCAGACACTGCTGTGCGTTGACCACTTCAGACATCGCAAAGGTCAAAGACACTGTAGTCATACATGAAGGGTTCGGACGCATGGTCCAACTGATCGATTTAACCCCGGTTTCGAATTCGGAAGTGGAAGAAGCACCGTGGAAGTGCCATATTCACGCCACTCTGAACACGGGCCACGAAGATGGAAGCCGGATCTTGCAGCCGGTGTATATGGAGATCTCAATGTTAGCTAAGAATACTCAGATGCTGTTGGAGAAACATTGCGGCATTTTGCCGTTGCTGAGGTGAGTTTCAGCATTTTTTTTCTTTTTACGAATAGATTGTGTGATTTGCGCTAAAAATAAAGCAGTATACATACTGTGAAGCTTATCCATTTTATTTTTCAACAGCTTTGTAGAATGCTACGAAGCAATATTCCCGCCGCTAGTGCCGGACATTCACCGCGGGGTGGCGCTAGAGTTACTTTTACGCAGCGTGCCCGGGATCGAGGTGCGGGACAGCCCGTCCCGGCATCTGACGTGGAAGACCGAAGGCACTGAGACTCCGCCCATGCCAAGCAATCAAAGTGAGTGTTATACGCTAGACTACTTGACCTATTATTTCACTATAAGAGTGCAATATTTTCCCGGGGTAGCGCTAGAGTTACTTCTACGCAGCGTTCCCGGGATTGAGATGCGGGACAGCCCGTCCCGGCATCTCACGTGAAAGTCCGAAGGCACTGAGACTCCGCCTATGCCAAGCAATCAAAGTGAGTGTTATATGCTAGATTAGCTGACCTATTATTACACTATAAGAGTGCAATGTTCTCTCGGGGTAACGCTAGAGTTACTTCTACGCAGCGTTCCCGGGATTGCGATGCGGGACAGCCCGTCCCGGCATCTCACGTAAAAGTCCGAAGGCACTGAGACTCCGCCAATGCCAAGCAATCAAAGTGAGTATTATACTCTAGACTTCCTGCCATATTACTTCACTGTAAGAGCGGAATGTTCTCGCGGGGTAAAGTATCTTCTACGCAGCGTGCCCGGGATCGAGATGCGGGACAACCCGTCCCGCATCTCACGTGGAAGAGTAAGTGTTCTTTTAAGATTACTTTGTATACATAATTAAATTTTTATGTTTATCATCTTATTGTAATATTTATATGACTTTTGCACAAAACTCCCCCTTCCTGTAAATAAAAATATCCGTAACTCGAAGGTTGTCTGGAAGAGATCGCTCTTAGCGATAAGACTGCCTGTAATGTGCATATTTCTTTGTTGATTTTGTATTATTTTTTGAGATGTGCAATAATGTGTTCTCTATTCTATCACTGCAGTAAGTAAGTCTAATGGTGTAAGTCCATTAGATTACAATGTTCCCACGGGGCGACGCTTAAGTTTTTGCGCTTAGAAGAATTCGAATAAGTATTTTTATGAAGTTCTTTTATATACTCACCTTGTTAACTTTATGTGCTGTATGGCCTCATTTTCATATGCTGCAGCTTTGTTTCTCTAAATACACAAAATTGATATGATATTTTTCTGAACTTTAGCTATAACAACGAGTACAACGACCGTGTTTACAATAAATAACTTGAAAAATTGTTTATCACAGGTGAAAGTTCCCGTTCGTCCGGCGAGCGCGAGCGGCCTCGCACTGCGCCCGCGCTCGAACCCATGCTGGCTCTGTTCGAGAGGGAACTGATAGACTTGCTACGCACGGCGCCACGGTGCAGCATACCGTTTAGCAAGTAAGATTGACGTTTTGTCACGGTTCTTTGGCCCGGTGTGTATGTTTGAAGCCACGCCCACATTCGGAACATAATGAGCGACATCGTCTGCCTTGATGTAAAAACTCGCAGGCGTCTCCGGATATAATGATTTAGTAACTAACTTGTCATGAATATAACCGAAGACGCTCTGTGCAGATTCTGCCACACAGAGGAGGAAACGGCCATGCATATTCTCTGCTCATGCGGCCCGCTTATGAGCAAAAGAAGTATCCATCTCGGGCGGCACATCATGCGCCCGGATGAGATAACAGAAGTCACGCTCCAAAGAGTCTGGCAATTCATAGACTCAACGGAACTAAGCAGTGAACTGTAAATACAAAGGGCTGCCACAAT
Source organism: Pyrausta despicata (assembly GCA_963921415.1). Taxonomy (NCBI): domain Eukaryota; kingdom Metazoa; phylum Arthropoda; class Insecta; order Lepidoptera; family Crambidae; genus Pyrausta; species Pyrausta despicata. Next base: position 7,317,537 of record OY992853.1, read on the forward strand.
AGATCAAACTTGGTCGAGTTGGCGATAAGAAGGCCCATAAACCCAATAATAATAACTAACTTGTCTAGTACAAATAAAGTTCCAATTGGTCAAGCGTGTTTAAACAGCACATTTTGGTTCCAATTTGTCAATCGATGGAAAAGTAGGAATAAGTCAAATCTTAATTTTGTTTTAGTATGGCATACCTTATTTTTGTTCCAATTGATCATGTCATTGAAAAGTACTGATTCGTCATAATTATGCTGAAATGTAACGATTACAGCTGTTCTAATATAGTGGGGATTTGAACTAAAACATATTTTTGAGTCCCGTACATGTTTACGAAAGTCTAAATGAAATGACCGTTTAAATGATTACCTAAAAACTATTCACTTATTTACTGCTGGTCGAACAAACTTAATCCCGAAGAACGTTTGACCGAATCATCGGCTCTGTTGTTCGCCAAAAGTTTTCGACAGTTTAAAATATCAGCAGTTCGAAAAATCGTCGCGCGAAATGAGATTGGCAAAAACAAATAACTTTAGGATAAAAAGAATTAAACCAAAATGTGCGGTTAAAACATGTAAACGGAGATTTCGGTCAATCGTGGGTTATTTTAAATTTAGTGCGACTGTTATCCCCTCTGAATGTGCTCGTGGCTGTAATATTTGATGATTGGATGCCTCACAAAATTGCCATAGTATGATTTCCGATATATTTCAGTAGCTTATGACATTTTCAGGCCTAAAATAAAACTATGAACTATTTTGTTTTGAGTTGCGATTTAGAGCTTATATTAGGTCCTTACATATGAAATTGGCGTTTTGTCGTACTGGCCACTTTGATCACAAATTTTTCCTATTTGGTTAGGAATTCGAAATTCAAATTTATACAGCTATTTCCACATGTAGTTGTGTTTCGTAAACCGTCATTCATTTGTTTTTTTACTTATCTTTTTTCTGTTTGCATCGCTCAATTTACAAAATGGAAAATTTGAAATATCGCGTTATTTACGAGTACGAGTTCCACCGTGGCACCAGTGCTGCGGAAACGGCTCGAAGGGTTAATGATGTGTATGGCGGTTGTGTCGCAAAAGAAAACACAGTGCGTTTTTGGTTCCAACGTTTTCGTTCTGGAAATTTCGACCTGCAAAACAAGCCCCGTGGACGGCCGGAGACCCAAGTTGATAATGAAGAATTGAAGGCTATTGTGGAAGCGGATCCATCGCAAACCACGTCCGAGTTAGCTGCAGGCTTTGGCGTTAGTGATAAAACTGTTTTAATCCACTTGAAGCAAATTGGGAAGATTAAAAAACTTGAAAGGTGGGTTCCTCACGAATTGAGTGAAGCAAACCGGCAAACGCGCGTCAACTGCTGCGTTACATTACTTGACCGGCACAATAACGAAGGGATTTTAAATCGAATCATTACCTGTGATGAAAAGTGGATTCTCTACGATAATCGGAAGCGCTCATCGCAATGGCTGGACCCTGGCAAGCCAGCCAAAGCCTGCTCCAAGCGAAAATTGACCAATAAAAAGTTACTTGTAAGCGTTTGGTGGACTAGCGCCGGTGTCGTTCATTACAGTTTTCTCAAATCTGGCCAGACGATTACGGCAGATATCTATTGTCAGCAATTGCAAACCATGATGGAAAAGCTAGTTGCTAAACAACCAAGGCTGGTCAATCGCTCTACGCCACTGCTGCTTCACGACAACGCTAGACCACACACTGCACAACAGACGGCTAGCAAATTAGAAGAACTTCAATTGGAATCTCTAAGGCATCCACCGTACTCCCCGGACCTTGCTCCAACAGATTACCATTTTTTTCGAAATTTGGATAACTTCTTGCAAGGGAAAAAGTTCAACTCAGATGGGGCAGTCCAAGTCGCCTTCAAAGATTTTATTGATTCCCGTTCGAATGGTTTTTTTAGTAAAGGGATCAATGAACTACCTATGAGATGGCAAAAGTGCATAGATTACAATGGCTCATACTTTGATTAAATAAATATGCTATATAAAAAAATTTCGACTTTTTGTTCCTCCCATACAAAACGCCAATTTCATAGGTAAGGACCTAATATTATTGATATGGCAGGACATGATCTATAACTGTAGTTTTCCTTCAATACCTTTTGCGCTGAGTTGGATATGTAGTTATACGATAACTTAGAATCATTGGCTCAAGTTTTTTTTCATAGTGTAGCAGAGAGTAGATCTTGACATGAAAACATTTTAGATCAAACCTTGTTCAATGCGAATTCGTGGCATAATTAGCAGTTTTCAAATCAGCTAGCTATACATAGGTTTTATTGGTATCAAGAGATCTTTGCCCCAGCATGACATTAGTTTTAGACATTGCACTTAACAGAACATGTGTTTTTACGCTCACAACTTGGATGATAGGTATGGTATCGTTTCTTATAGGCTCATACCAGCTTTCCATCACCATTTCGGCCGCCAGTGCCGAGTGGCCGACTATGGATTCACGAAGCTTCCGGACTTGCTAGCCGCCCTGGGGAACACTATTGTGGTAAGTGTTTTCTCAGTAACTTATCAATAACACACGTAAGGCTGCATACTTAAACCGGACACCTGAAACCGATTTTAATCGTTACATATACTTTGCTTTTCAGGATGGCGACCATAATACGACAATTGAATTTTCGTCTGTTACGCTTCCACGTCTAAACTACTGAACAGAATGGATGAATTTTGGTGCACATACTAAGTCGTCACCATTCTGTATGTGTATTAATTTTCATCGAAAACGTAACAGATAGAAAGTCAATTGGCTAGACGACACCACCAATCGTTGACATACTTTTTATTATCTGTCAAGACGGTCTGCCTCCATAGATTTTGTATGGGAATAAATGAACGTGACGTCACGGTCATATATTAGAAATCGGAGTCAATTGACCAAATATTTATTGAGTTTTGTGTGTTTAAAAATTGGTTTCGACAGCTTTTTGGAAATAAACTGGTTATAATTACTTCATAGGGGCTATGTTTTTTAAACGCCATGGTCTTGAAAATATTTGAGATAGCTGTCATCATGCCAATTGTCTCATTGTGGTCGCCACCCTGTATAAAAAAATATTTTACTTCGAATTGATAACCTCCTACTTTTTTTAAGTTAACAAACAAGAAAAATTGATAAATGAACGCATCTACGCATGAAAAGAGAATTGGTGATTAATAAGTTCGTAGCAGTTTTAAAAACTATTCAAATACTTTTATGAAAAATATGTATAACAATAATGCTTTTTCATAATTTGAATAGAACTGCACAACCACTTTAATTTTCAAAGATAGAATTACAGTGTCACAGAATCACATTATAATTTGGTAACGTACAAGTTAAAATTGATAAGGCTTAAGCACAATTTTGTGTATTCTTTGTGTACCTGCATTCATATTGAAGTTGACTACCTCGTTGGTGTAGTGGCAAAGTTTCTGCCTTACATCCGAGAGGCTTCCTGGGTTCGAATCCTAGGTCGAACCAAAATTGTTTCTGAGATTTTCTGTCATGAATTTATCAAAAACAGCTCGGGAGTCGGGAAGTTGGCGGTGTTACACCCCCCTGCCTCGGAAAACACGTTAAGCCGTTGGTCCTGCGCCTGATCTTTCTCCGGTCATGTCGGATTGCCGTCTCACCGAACTTTGAGAGAGATGGAACAGTGAGTGCACCTGTGTATTGCGCTCACACTTGTGCAACATAATATCTCCTGCGTAGTTGGCTGAACTCTGTTGAAATTTGCCGCCGTGGTCGAAATCGGCCAGGAGGAATATTATTATTCATATTGAACCCCTACCACAGGTCCTAGGCTCGGGTTCATCCCGTGTCATCACGATCTCCGCTATCGCCCAAAGTCGTCGATGGACGTCCGATCTCGTCAAACTGCTCAAGGCCCAGCCCGGCCGCGCTATCCTGCCAATCGACATACCGCAGCTGTATCAAGGCACCTTCGGAAGGTAACTATTACACTTTATAAAAATAAGCATGCTGTTTGTCAATTCAAAAGGTCATTCACTCGTTCTGGTGTTTAAATTCACACAGTCACAGTATTAAACAGTTTACAAGCATACTCATTAATAAATGTATTTTAATTTTTAAAAAAAACCTAGTTATATATGAACAAAAAATAAAAACGATGAATAAACAATAACGTAAAAAGTACTGTATGGATTTAGATGATACGACAAGGAAGAAATACAAGAAATGGCTTAAAATCATTTGTGCAAATAAAGCGGTCTTATTTCTTAAAGCAATTACTTTCAGACAACCTTTAGGTTAAGGACAGATTCATTCAATATATACACTTTACATATTCATCATACATATACCAAAAAATAAACTTATATAAGGTCATTTCTTGGATCGTGAAGTTTTTTTGCGACCATGTATGAAAAAAAAGCAAAAAAATTTTTGTCAAATAATATTTTTCTCATAGACAACTAAATTAGATAAAGTTGACATCTATAAATTTACTTACTTTTCATTTAATGAGCATTTAGGTACGAGTAGGTGGGTTTTAAGTACTAGCTATTCATGATAGGTGAGTAGTAAAAAAACGATGTAACCGTATTTTCAAGCCCAGCGATCAGCTGAACTCGTCGGTCATAGACCCGCATCGCACAGTGCGCGCCGATCCCGCCTCGTCTCTCGTCCCTCCGCATTATGAATGAAATGTGTGAAAAGGAGTTAACAATAAGAATAAAAGAGAGAGGCTGCGTGTTTTTCATGCTAAGCTGTTGTATAGGGCTATCAAAAAATATAAACAATTTTGTTAGAAGATATGAAACGAAAACTAGTCAGTTTTGATAAAAAATACTTTTGGGCCTTATTTCTGTGGTGATTCTAGACAGCAATCTAGACTAGAATATTAGTAAACAGACCTAAACCCCGAAGAATGTTAAGTGGAAAAAGGGATATTTTTAAAAGTTCATCAAAATAACTTATCACCTATCAATTTATGTTCAACAATTAAACTCTTTTTCATCTAATAAATTATTGTACACCAAAAAAAATAACTGTTTATCAAAACAAGATGTATAAATAATTCGAAAACATAAATCAACAACCTTTTCAATATTATCCATAGTTATCCTGGTTTAGGTATCGGTGTTGTGCTGGCTTATGATGATATGATTCAGAATGTATTGCTCATCTTGTTTGTTTAATAAACAAATAAATAAATAATATTGCTACTCCATTGGATTCGCTAGATAGTAGATACAAATGTCTTTAACGTCTTCCAGGCTCTTCTCACCCGTCGACTACGGCGTATGCACTCTGAACGAACTAATGCTACGTGTCACCCCGCAAGCGGTGACCATCGCCGCTGACGGGACGATCTCGCTGCCGAGACGCTCGCCCACGCCCGAGGAAAAAGCCAGGACTGTGCAGTTTGCTGTTCAGGTATGGGCAAGATTGTACTTTAAACGTAGTAGCTTCACGCTTATACCACCGCTGTCCTTAATAAGGTGACCACGGCTGTAGCTTTAGTTAATTAATTTTTACTTATTGTAACCTTTTGTCGCATATCATTCCTACTTAGCTTAAATAATAGGTATGACTGTTAAAGAATGCCCTACAAAGGTGTTGTTGTGCAATAAAGCTTAAATAAATAAATCTTTATACAGTGGTAGTAGTGACAAAATGACTGCTTCCACTATTATTTGTGCTAAACCTAAACTTAAAGGCCATAAATCACCTTAGAATAGCATAGAATAACAAAAGTATGCGATAGTTTTAACAAATTATACAGTATGAAAATTTAAAAATTTCCGGCTCACCACTTTCAGAGATCAATTTCAACAAATAATAGATATAACTTTTTTTAAATTTAATTGAAAGCTAAGGCTAGCGCGCAATTTTTAAAGGTGATGAGAAGCCATGAAAAGTCTTCTTTTAAATTTATTTTTACAGTTGAAAATTCCACACTGTTCTGATCGTTCCCAATTTTTTCAATATCAATGCATTTTTGTATCTTTTTTCATTGTAAGGAAGAAGATTATTTCACTCATAAAATTACAATTGAAGACTCAATTGTATTCGAAAAAAATTACTGAAAAAATCTCAGCCAAAAAAGGATTGAAATTTTTAAAGCCGCCCTTAAATAAAATAGTTATGACTCGTAAACTAGAATCGCGGAACATACATGGGGGTTCAATCAATATGTATAGTACTTGGCTATCACCCCGCAGCGGCTTTACACCTTAAAAGAAACACCCTGTATAATGTATAATCCTCTCAGTGTAAGCTTACCCCTTATATAGCCAAACATTTATTTTTTACTAAAAATCTCCTATCTCTTACAGGCCGTTGAACTCCTCTGCTACACGCCAAACCTACGCATGGAGTTCTCCCGTTTCGTGCCGGCCTACCACGCCCACTTCGGCCGCCAACTGCGCGTGGCTCACTACGGATGCGTGAAATTAGTCGAACTGTTCGAACTCATACCCGAGTCTGTGTCTGTGACGATTGAAGTTAGCGGAGAACGCAGCGTGAAGATGGCTACCAAACCAGCAAAGGCGGTTATGGCGCAAAGACTGAGGGGCTTGGGACCGATCCCGTTGGCGTCGTTCCCTGGGCAGTACGTGTCGCAGTTCGGTGCTCCGCCTCAGGTAATCTTTTTGATTGAAAATTGAACTGAAATTGCTTTAACGCACCGCACCACTACTTGTTGCTGTTAATTTATGACGGATCAACATGACCAGCCAAATTGAGTATTACGGACCGCGCTGCCGCTATGAAGGTCATTACAGATAGTAACTAACACCAAGGAAATCTTCTATCCTCCCTCACTACGGATGCGTGAAAGTTGTCGAACTATTCGAATTCATACCCGAGTCCGTGTCTGTGAAGACTGTAGTTAGCGTCAAATCGGTTATGGCGCCAAGATTAAGGGGATTCGGACCGAACCTGCAATATGCGTCGCAGTTTGGTGCCGCCTCAGGTAATTTTTTCCATAATTTATATCTCTATTAGTGACAATATAAGGCTTTTTAAAAGTCGATTTTTCACATCGATTGCGTGAAACTCCTCAACTTATTCGAACTAATTCCTAAGTCCCGTATCTGCGATGATTGGAGTTATCCACGAAACCAGCGAAAAATGTAGCCTCAGGTAATTTTATTAAATTAAGTCCTAACACGACCGGCCTAGTCGGCCATGGCGGGGCAGCTGAGGGTTAATGAATAGACGTCAATACAAATCGTGATGGAAAATTGGTATGGCGATAATTTAGAATTCTTAAAAGACTAATCTTCTTCCCATATTGCATACTATTTAATTTGTCGACTTGCTCCTATACCCGACGCTCTTTTGTATCCCATCCGTTTTGTTTGTGCACTAAATTATTACTGCAAAAATACATGGAATTCATTCCTGACTCCTTTACAGCCGGACATCCTCGAAGTGTCCACCGTGGAGGCGCTAATCTACGCCGCTGGAGGCTGTGTCGAAGGGGGCATAGTGATGTCCCCTGGCGAGTCCCCCCGCTGGGCGTCCGCAGCCCTAGCCGCCTGTGCGGTCCTCTCGGCCGACCGCAGCGTCGCCCGCGGCTCGACCGACGATTACTTCGCGACCGCATTCCGTCGCTTGCGATCCATCGACCCCGATATAAGGAACTTAGCGGCGGCAGGAGTTATCCTAGTCACAGATCGATGCATCCGGCTGACTCTCGCTTGGAGGACAGTGTACCGTGTCGCTCAGATATTGGGCGAGACGGGCCCGATCACGACGATGAAGATTAATGGAGAGTACGCGAACAGATACGAGCCGGTCTTCCCCGCTGCCGAATTGGGTGAGTGTAGTGTGGATTGAGTTGTAATTAGAATAGTTTTATAAAATAATCGACCCTAAATCCTGATATAGGTATATGTTAGTTGGATTAAATAAACCTAACCTAACACCGAACACTGTGCTTAATGACTTGTTGCAGTAGACCATAGATTTTAAGTGTTCAGTTACAAGAGGATATTCAGTTTTTATTAAAATCTAGACTTTTCAGTCCCAACGGACGTCATTTAATCGCGTGTTATTTAAGCCAACTTATCCACCGGATAACATTTAGATTATTACTAACGGATTTTACAACTAAATACCTATTCCCACCGCCAATTTCATTTCTGCGTATTTGTACCGTCAAAACGTCAGAATCAAACAGTTTCTTATACAAATTGACAAGTTCAAGATAATTAAACGCTACAAATATGTTACGGTAGTTATTAGTGCTCACCCCACTGATAATCCCAAAGCTATGACTGGTAGAGGAAGCCTCATAGCGTTAAGTCTATTTATCTGTTGTATTGTGACGTTGTTATTCTAAGTAGCAGTGTTGTTTTCCCAAGTAAATGGAACAAAATTATGATTCTGAGCTGCTGTAAGCAGAAGGCAATTTCTTAATTCGTATTATATCTCGTAAAGACACTTAGAGTAACGCCCTCTACGTAGCTTAACCCTTTTAAAACATAGTTTTCAATTATTCCCAGGCATGGACGGCGTAGCGGACTTTCTTCGCCACTACCGCGAAATGTTCTCGGACGTGGGCGGCTCGCGCTGGTCGCTCGTGCCGGGCGTGGTAGTTCCCCGCTGGAGGGACCTCGCCCCGGCACAAGAGGATTACTCCGTGCACGACACGCCGCCAGGACAAAAGGTAAGTTCCCCCATATAATATATACACACACTTACACACGCGCGCTCGTATAAAAACAAGAACAGTGGTCAGCATATCAGGTTACCCATTTTTCTTGCAAAATTGCCTGTATCACAAGCGCATAAGTTACCGCAGTGGTGACCGTGACGTGCGTGACCACCGTTCATACACACACACACTTTCTCATAAGCCTATATAAGTCCCACTGCTGGGCACAGGCCTCAACTCAGGTCCCAGCATACTCCACCACGCGAGCTCAGTGCGGATTGGTGGAGGGGTGTGTGTAAGATAAGTGACCAACCTTACAGTCAAATGTTATCAAGCCGTCCGAGGGCCTCTGACTAGGCTTAACGACTAACATCTATCGATATTAACCGGAGCCAACCGCTTAACGTGCCTTCCGAAGCACTGAGATGCTTGTAAATAGACGTCACTTAAATGGTCAGAATGGTCACCCATCCCAAACATGACCGCGCCTTAAGTTGCTTAACTTTTGGTATCACTACCAAAGCGCTGCAACCACTGCGCCACAAGCACCTACAACACACACACACACACACACATACAAAAACTCACGCTGCCTTGCACTTGCGTAAGGATACATCAAGTCTTGGAAGTAATATTTTTAACAGCTTTTTGATATCATTATTGTCAATTTCAGGGTTCACGAGTGTTCGAATCGCCCAAGAATAACATTTGGTGCTCCCCACCGGCCAGCTCGCTTCCCACCCCGACGGCGCTGCTCTCTCACGAGAAACGTAAGTTATTGCAGGCACAGCTCGCTGCCAAACCATTCCTTGAACTATTAGGAAAACTGGTTTAAATATTTATAAAGCTAATTTATTCATTTACTACATTCGAACTACATACGCATTATTTACATTTACACTTACGGTATGGTTGTTTACATTGGGTCGTTAACCGCATGAAAAAAAATGGTATGTTTTTCAGTGTTCGGCTCATTCAGCGAACACTCTATTTTCTTACTATTTGGTAACTCAATATGATAATAATTCTATGCCACCATTTCACGACCGTCTTATCGGTCAGACTGAGTTTTGAGGTATTTATCTCGTTTTAGGTTTATTTGATCGGGTCGTTAACGACCCAGTGTAGCTCGCCCTGTCTTATTCTTCCCAAAAATGACTTCAGTGTCATTTAAACACATTTTCGCTTGACAGGTCGCACTCGTCTGGCCGCGCATTTCGCTGCACCATAATCGAATTTGCCATTCCCACCTAAGCTACTTAAGCGAAGATGCATTCCTATCTAAACATTTCACCTTATGAAGTGAAGATTGCATGTGTTCGTATGATGAATGGAGGTTTGTTCCCAGGGTTGAAACGAATTTTACTATCTAGACTAATAAAAGTGTCCTGAAAATTGTGATGTCTATAACAATAATGTTTTAGATCGCGTATATTTTTGTGTGTTTATTTAGGTTAAGGATTTAATGTTTAGAGCATTCGGAAAATGTTATGCAGTGTTGTCGATATGGGCGACTGAAAGCATGACGCGCGGAGAGTCACGTGAAACCTGTGTAGATCGAATAAGTAGCTTGACAACATGTATGATACCTATATATTTTAGTAGTACTTAATTAACTTTATGTTCTAGTCTTTCCCCTTCCGAGCAGTTTTAATCTAGTGTTAGGTTGATTGGGATTCATGGATTGTAAATAAAAATTAAATTTGATCAATCTTTATTTTATCTTTTGACATTTTTATTTAATTATTATTAAGGTTTAAAACGTGCAAAGAAGGACTGAAACATAAACACCTTCTAATATACAAATGATAGAATTCTTGAAATGATATGTATTGTCTAACAAATGATTTATATTCTATTTGGTATTGAATGATATCAAGTTAAGCTTGATATACATTTTTGCCAATGCCTTTTTGGGAAGATAAATATTATACATATCATCTTTAACGGATCGAGGCTCAAAGTTACTTTAGGATTTAGTATAAGTTTACAGATTAAACATATAGCTATCATATTTTCACTTGGAATAATATTTTTCGAATGCAATGTAAAGTACAATAAATCATAACGTTGATTTTTGTCGGAAATTTTATCCTTTGATGTGATCTCGATCTAAATGTGCATGCAATTTTGGCTTACCTTGTTTTATTTAAATAAAATATATTTAGTGGTTGTTATTGTATAGGAGTATTTTTTGTGTCCTAGAGTGTCTCTTTCGAATTTATGTACTTTTAGATAACATTTACATTATATAAATGTTTGAAAATGATGTTTCCAAGTAGAGAACACTGGGGTACCTTGCTACTATGAATCTTTCGAACTGGCCTTAAATAAACCATAATGTTGAGTCAATTAAAAGACGTTCAAACCTTTTATAAAAGACATAACTTACCTGTAGGGATAGGTTGTATCGCTTTGAACGATTTATGCTTGTGCCTAAAGTGCAATGAATTTAGTTTATTTGCGTAAAATTTCGAAGTTCCACATTGATAGACAAGTAATTACTGTACTCGTAGTCTGCGAATAGTTAAGACTTAACTTGAATTATATTTACTAGTTATTATTTTAGAAAAATCATTTTATATCTTAAAAATATTAAATAATCTACTATTTTAAGAATTCATCTCAAAAGTAAAATTTAAGAAAATCCTATACCTAATGCATTTGCTAATAGAAGGTGAATATGTTATGTTACACTTAACTATAAATATTTACTCGTAAAGGCGTATGGGCAGGGTTTGGCAACTATTCACTTTCCACTAGCAAAAGTTTCGCATAAACATCGGTCGGTCTAAAATTTGTTCAATATGACTGCCGGTTTATGCTCACTGAGGTATTAGTAGTTACCACACATTGATATTTCGAAATGAACGGTGTATTATGTACTATAAACAGTATTTTTTCGAAGATAACATTTTATCATTGTGTTGGCGAACGCAACACTATCATTCTATCTCTTTCGCAATGTATGTATGTCTCATTCGATACAAATGTATCATAAATAGAAAGAGATACACTTAACTACGCCAACAGCTTATACTAATGTTGTCTAACGAAGAAGGATTCTATTCAAACATGACGAAATATCTGTTGGAACGCTTATTTATTTTTAAGTATTTTTAAATTATACTGTATTGCCAAATTTTGTAAAATATTGCATCGAAATTCTTTTGTAAAGGGCGGATCATTCGAATCACTACAAAAAGAAATAAACATTAAAACATTTATTTTAGAAATGTAAGTATATTATCTTTATATTGATCACAATATTTAAATATAACAGAAACTTGCATCAAAATGCATTGTTACTGTGATAAATAAGTACCAATGAATGCCATCTTTAATTCTGTTAATTTTTACTTTTGAAATCGTAATTATGAAAAATCAAAAAGTACAGTTCGCGACGCTAAGCAATGTCTTATTTTATTTATGTATAAAGTGTACATAAAATAACTTTAGTAAGGAATTAGTACAAAATGTAACTAAACCAGCTGTTCTTTTGCAATACAACAATACTGAGCGTCATTAATGTGGAACGCCGATATTTTTAATGTTAATAATTAATTTAATATTAATTGTGTTTTTAGGCAGGGCCTTTTTATTATTGTTGGTTGTAGAATGTATTGTTTCAATGCAATTTAATTTATGGATTTTATTTTTATGATTGTTAACACTGCCAGAATGCATTTTGAATAAAATCTCATTCTGATTTGGCCAATACGTGATTGTAGTAACTAGTTGCTACTAGTGGAGATCCGTGCCCAGTTGCTGAAAGATAAATGCATTTACAATAAAAAGCGTTATTAGGCACAGGCGACGCGCGTTGTTATCATAGGCAGTACCTCGTGCGAACCCTCAACGATTCGATTTTAAACGCACATAGATCTTTCAGGAACGAGCTAACTAAATAAGTTTAAAAACCATTTTATTTATGTGACGGGTACTAAATATTCTAAACGTAAGTCCTTAAATGTAATTGACTAGAAGAAATCTGTCCATAAGAAATTGTTGTAAATTACTTAACAATTGAATTTCTTAAGACTGCAGCAGATACATTTAAGTACTCGTAAAGGAATGCTGTTTTTACTTTTATGTGACCAATTACAAAGTTTTAAATTTTAACATAAGATAGACTTAAGTATTCCAAGTACAGTAAGAGAAGATGTAAAAGTGTAGTATTATTTTTTTCTACATCTTCATTATTCTGTGATCATTAATTTCTTGTTGTAGTCCAACTATAGAATCGATGTACGTGCGAAAGTAGTATCTTGTCAGTATTGCATGAAAAATGAATGTAGTGTTGAAAAATAAATGTTATTTTTGAACTTTCTGTGTTTTCCTTACACTTTTTCCATACATACCTACCGACATGCATCCTTTACCTGCATGCATCCTTTACCTGCGGCATGAGCGGCTTTTGGTTGCCGGCGGCAGTTTGCTTGCGTTCTCAATACGAAGTTGCGTGTTAGCGTATTAATATAGGTTATAACTTCATTTTGTATAAATGACGACACGGCAGGGCGTTCCGTACGCGGGTGATATGTGTAGATGCGCCAATATAAGTATGTAGGACCAACACTTCTATTTTACCACTAAGTAAAAAAAATAAACAAATATGGCCGCTTACTTTTACTATCTTTGCTTTTACGTTTTAAGTGCAAAACTATTTAAAACATTTTGGACTTTCTGTTAAAAAATAGACTTTATATTTTTATTATGTGCTCAAAACTTTTTTTACGAAATGATAATATCGTTCAGGTATTTTAGCTGGTGACTGTACCAATAGTATTTGGGCAACATTTCGAGAAACAGTCTACCTTTTTAGTCAGACATATTAAAATACACACAAGAGCAATGGAGGGTTTTATCAAATCATGGGATTTCTACCATCAAAGACAATAAAATAAATAATATCCTGTAAAAAATGTTATAAAGCATTACTAAGTATGAATTTATAAAAATAAAAGGAGGCTTGAATTTATTTACTTTATTGCAAATGGCAACATCTACTTATACATAAGGTAGTGAATAGCTTGGAGGAGCACTGCATTATTTTTGTTTGATGTTAATGATTTCACTTAGTTTGTTCTGAAAGTGAGCCATGGCGCCTCTCCCAGATCATGCGGTGTTTCTGCTTCATGTATGCCTTACGGGCATCACCATAGGCTCCCAGGTCACCATCTGCAAATGTCACACAAAGTGCTTATTTATTAGTTGCAAAGATTTAATGAATATAGCCAGGTAACATTAAAAACACATAATAAAATAAGGACTGACATAGTATGTCAGTTACAGATGAAAAAGCCATAGGCTCAGTGGTTGAGGAGTCCCAGAGTAGTGTACTTTCACCTTTAGCCATACCAACACTTAGCATCAGTGGAATCAAGGCTAAGTAAGTACTACCCTTACACTCAAAAGTTATTATAAAATTAAGCTATTATTTTTACACAACAGTGTAAAAATGATTTCCTTTAGAACTGTTTTCTTATACCTGGTCTGAAATTGCTGGCAGCACAAGTTAAACCAAATCAGTCTGTGGCTATTCTTACATTAATTCAGAACTAATAAATATTATGAAGATTTCTTCCTGCATTCTGTTTGGATGGATTGGAATATGGCACCACTTCTTGGTATTAGGTTTCCCCTTTTTGGTAATTATGCTTAACCAAAAACAATAATTTGGCATTTGCAATAATTATGTTTTTATCACTCACATCATGGTTACTTACATTTGATAAACCAAGCTTCTTCAGCGTCCTTGTATTTTTCCCAAAGAGGCTTACAGACTGTTAGGTGGTCTGGGGCTTCAAACAGCATACAATCTTCATAGCGCTGACGGAGGATGCTTAAAATTTCAGAATCTACTGCCCTAAAATGAAATTTTAATTAATTCACTATAATTACCATATTGAAATGTATCAATGAATGAATTAATACACAGGTATGTTATTGATACACTCAGGTTATACAAGGTGATTTTGGTATAAAAAGAACTAAAATAATGGTCAAAAATATGTGGATAAGTTCATAGTAAATTCAGGTAGTTTCCATCACCCCACATATTGTCTAAATGTTGTAGGGTATGCCTTTCAGTGTGCACCAGCATCCCAATTTACGGGCGTTTGTGAATGTTTGATACACAGTATTTTATGTCAAAAATTCAAAAACTATAGGCTAACTAACCTATCACGTTTGAACTGTGCGTTGGCCTCGAAGTCGCATACTACATCGTCGGTGTAGCACTGGTCGATGGTCGGCACCCGACGGAACTGCTTGTGGTACCAGGGATACTTCTTTTGGTTCGGCTCCACTATCTTTTCTGCAGCAAAACAAACCCACACCAATAACACTGGCTTACATAACAACGACGACACCACACATCAACGAATACCCACCTCGGAACCATGTTACAGGCGAGTCGATGGTGTTGTAAACGGCGCTTGCAAATGCTCTAAATAGGTTATCATCTGGTTCATTTTCTTTGACCATTTTAAAATTCTAAAATAAATAAATCCACCAAAATTGCTCGTAAAGTGGTGGTGGTTTTTTGACTGATGAAAAATTTGACACGTTACGTCAACTTTGACAATTACAGTCAGTGACATAAGTTTTTTTTAAGTTGATCTCGGCTTATACGGAATAATTTCGGCATAAATGTCTGGAGGGTAGACTTAAAATAGCACATTACTTTGTAAATCTTCATGTCGCCAGATGAAGCATTTTTTCTGTGATGATTAAATAAACTGGTCTTGTGGGTTTTTATTGTGTTTCGTCGATGATGCGACACTAAGTGAGGTGAGTTCATTTTATAAATTATTGCTAACTAAAAAAGAGAAAATAATTTCTGAGTACACGGAATTTATATTACAGTAGAGTAAAAAGCGTGGGGTGCACTTTATGATGTTTTTATACTTTTATACGTGCCAATAATAGGATGATTTTCACATACTACTATACGAAGCACCCCACGCTTTTTACTCTACTGTAATATGAATTCCGTGTACTCAGAAATTATTTTCTCTTTTTTAGTTAGCAATAAAAGCGTGTTTATTTAGTTTTTTAAACTATTATTTTTTTTATTTTTTTTAGTTAAATCTCCAAATTTACAGATTACTAAATAGTTACTACACTAATTAATGTGTTACTTAATAGTGACATCTATTGGCAAAATACAGAGCTTCTAGTGCAAATCAATTGCATCAGTTAAAATTGCATAGCATTAGCAGCGACATCTAATGATTGCTATCGAAACTAACTAGCTAAGCGAACGCTACTAGATACTTTCGTAATATTTGTGAAAGAGATGGCGCCGTGCGGAAAATGTAAGAAGGCGATTTCAGCAATATTAAAATCAATTTTATTTCTTTAGTTAATAAGGATAATCGAAAACTCTTATCAAATTATTGTATTGTCATCGGTCCTTGACCCTGTGCAAATTTCCATGTTAATCAGACTCCTAGAAGTAGGTGAAAATGAAGTGCAAAGATTCCGTTACATACATACATAGTTACATACAGGTCAAGCTAATAAAAGCGTGTTAAAAATAAGCAGGTGTTCTGGTATCGCTTTAATATCGCGGTACAAATTTATAGTTCCTATTTATTATGTGGTGAAAGGTTGAAAAGTGTCCAAACATGAATAAGTTTCTTATAATTTACTCGTATCCGAGTACATACATAAATATATCAAAATTCGTATCCTGCGTAGGTAGTACCTCATTTATCGTAGATCAATCCAAAAAGAGGATGATATGTTACGAGCTAGCTGCGCCTGGGGTCCTACAAAACCGGGCCTAATAATCATATTTTTAGTTTTTCAACCTATTTGTAAGGACGTACCGTATCTTCCTCTGTTTGGTTTGATCTAAGTCATTTATACTCTATTAGGACACGTTAAAGAAGCAACTAGGGGCCATCGATTGTGTGGCGAGTGCCTGAATGCTAGCATTGTACCTACCGGGCGCGAATTCTATGTACACAACACCGTTGACTCAACACTTCCAAGTTAACCGTTTTGATGAATGCAGGTTCTGTACGCATTTACTTTCTTTTAAAGATTCATTGAATGCTGTGGATTTGGTATCGCCAACTTAAGTGCTACGTTGTTGTGGATGCGTTTGTTATTCACATCATCCTCACGCGTTTTGGTGCATCTTCATAGCATATCTGAAACGATTTTACGATCACGATTTATAGTTTAGCATCAGTGGAAACGGTCACACAATTTCTCAGCAGTATTCAGTGTGTACGTATATACAGTATAAATTGAATAGATACATGAAAATTTGATAGGCACACACTTTCGTTATTTATTTGCGTCTCACCGTGAAGCTTTAATTACAAATCAATACAAATAGTGTATAAAATCGAGGCGGTATTGTTGCTAAAAGCAATAGCTTTCAGGCAATTCTCGGCTCTCAATCTCAGATCAATTGGCGTTTTGTTTATTTTGCAAATTTAATTTTTAAGTTCGTGCTTAGGGTACTGTTTGATTTCTGTAACGCAAATTCGCTACTACCATAGAGTCAGATCATTGTATGTGAAGTTGTAAGTAAAAAATAAACCTGGCTTGGCTTATCCTCAATAATATGAATACGAAGGTTGTCTAGAAGAGATAACTCCTAGCGATAAGACAGCCATAATCAAAATTTGTTCGTTTGTTGACTTTTTAATTCTTTAACCTGTGCCATAAAGAGTTATCTATCAATCAAAGAGATTTCGAGTTCGATTTCCGATTTTACTCTGATATTGTTCCTACTCAGACACTGATATGAAATTGCATATGTTAATTGATGCCTTTTGATCATAATTCAGGTAAGTAAAACAGTAGTGTAAGCTTCAAGGACCATTGTCAAGTCCATTGACAAGTTAAACTGCAAATTCATTGGAAAGATTGGAAAGTTTTGTTAACGGACGAAAGGAAATCGAAATCTTCATTTTTCCTTTTCAGTTTCACAGTCCCCTCTATTGTGTTTGCGCCACTATGTGACGTTAGATCTCGTAACTTTAGTAGGTAAGTTTAGGGTACGTGGTCCTTGCCTTTGGCCACTCGGGCACCCTGGGGTACCGGGGTTGAATCTGCAGTTTAGTTGTTAGGGATACGAATACCAAGTCATTGAACGAAGGGCGGGCGGGCGGCGCGCATGCGTTTCAGAATTTCGAGTTGCCAGTCAATAGGCAATCCTTTTCATAGTGGAAATCGTAAAAACATTGAATATAATCCCTAGACGCTTTACGCGTTCAAAATTATTATTTAATCCTCAACTTTTGCGTAATACAAAATGTTATATTGTTAACTGACGTCTCAAAAGGCCAGATTAATTCGACAAGCTTATGCTATTTCATGTTTAAGTAGAAACGCATCGCGATAAATGTTTCCGTGTTAGTACTAGCACACGTGCATACCGTAGCGACATAAATGTGTACATTTGCTCGCAGAATTGATAAGGCGGTCGTATGAATGAAGCAGCGATGAACCAGTGCAGTGTAAATAAAGTTTGCCTTGAACTTGCAACCCAGTGTTTGAGTGGTTTCTGTACTGTCAGTCGTCTATTGCGCGTCATGTCAGTCGGAGATCTGTCGTGCGGTGAACAGAATTGAATCGGTGTAATGTGGAACGCGAGCGATATTATGGCGATGTGGGCCTGGTGACACAAATAGTATTTTTCTTTGGGTGACACGTTCAGTAAGTCGCGTGGTGTGGCCAGGGCCGCCGGTGTCGGTGCCGATGCGAACTCTGGTGTCGATCTCATGTTGTTTAGATCGTTGCATGTGTTAACTTTTAGCTGAATAAACCCAAGATCGGCTGGTGATACTTTGTTGGAGTGAGGTGCCCTCAGGATGAAGTGGCGGCCGCGCTCGGCGCCCTACCGCGCCAAAGAGCGCGCCAATATCAGCTTCTTCATCTTCATTATGTTCTTCGCTGTATTTGGCGCGATATTCCTCACCCAACTCCTGCTGCTGGAGCGGCCTAACACAACAGGCTCGACCAGGGCCCGCTACAACGAGGAACTCCAGGTCAGTAGGTACCAAAATAAGCTCACCGTTATGTGAAGGCGCGGTCGATCGCTAATGTTTACAATTTTATCTACTTCCCTTTGTTTGTGTACCTTCTTAGACGAGTAGATGAATGAAAGCAAATATTAGATAAAGAATTTAAAGCAGGTGTAGGAAGATATGCCTATTTCTGAAATTGGGATTTATTATATGAGCATTACCAAGAAAATTTTCAGTAACAAACACTAGATAATTATTTCAGCATTTTCATTATTTCGTAGCTCTTAACTGACATTGATATTTTTTAATTGTGTTGCACGTTTTTTGGAGTATTAAGTAATAAAATTCATTGTTGTTTTTTTGGAATATTTTGTAACAAGCAAATTATCATAATGAATGTACTTACTTATGATGCAGATGGACCAATTTTTTATAATACACTCGTATCGAGCTATAAGTTTGTGGAGATCACAACACGACAATAAATGAAAACATCGAAAATACTAGATCACACACGTATATTTCTACTATAAAAATCTCTTTACGTCAGCGTTACAAAAATTAATAACATAAAACTTCGAGTGAACTCCGGCACTTTAGACCTTATTCAGTACTTACCTACCGGACTAACTACAACATTGGGTAGATTTTTTTTGTGTCAAGACTAGGTTTATCGTTAGATATGTACGAGTATTTCAATTTTTTGTCGTACTGTAGTTCAAAAAGTTTATGACAAGTATCTATACACTCAATAATGATGTAGGCTTAATAAAAGCAAATGGATAAAGTGTGTAATAAGAAACCTTCACGGTATATTGTTATCATCTTACTTAGGGCAGTTTAAAAATAGACCGTGACTAATTGTGTATGTGTGAACAATGTTGAGAAGGCTATCATTTTAGTGAAATCGACATGTGGCGTCGTCCAGTTGCTTTTGCTATGTAGTTAGTCATGCAAAATACCTACCTAAGAGTTTGAAGCCGAAAACGCTTGATAGTCAAACTCTTTGGAACGACGCACATATTTTTAGGGTTCCGTACCTCAAAAGAAAAAACGGAACCCTTATAAGATCACTTTATTGTTCGTCCGTCCGTCCGTCTGTCAACAAGACCGTTTTTCTCAGGAACGCGTGGAGGTATCAAACTGAAATTTCTATATGATACTTAGGTCTACTGTCCCTGGAAGCTGTAGAAAAATTAACCTTC
This sequence comes from Pyrausta despicata, assembly GCA_963921415.1. Lineage (NCBI taxonomy): Eukaryota > Metazoa > Arthropoda > Insecta > Lepidoptera > Crambidae > Pyrausta > Pyrausta despicata. The sequence goes on from OY992853.1 coordinate 7,337,370, forward strand.
TAAGCCAACGCAATCAAAAGATACAACCATTTAAGCCGCAAATTTCCGCAAATTTTCAGGTTTGTACGGAACCCTCGGTGCGCGAGTCCAACTCGCACTTGACCGGTTTTTCTTACTTACCCTATTTACGACAGATTGCCAAGAGCACATCTAACTATTAAAACTTTCCAAAAATGTAGTTTCCTTGTACCTATTAAGTGTAATTAAATATAAAGTAAATTCATTGTTGAATTACAACACTTCATTCATACCTAACTGAATCGCTGGTGCAAACGTTAATTCAAACTTTATGACTTACCCAGTTATTTATAACATATGAAACGTTTACCTAGGTACCTATCAAAATGGAAAGCATATTTCTTACCCGACTGCACTGAAGCCCAATATTATAGGAGGGTTATGATTTTTAATAAAAGCACGATAGCGCAGACCCCTCGCGATTCGAACAAATTACTTATAGCCATTCCCTCAAGAACGGTTTACTGCGGACCTTCTGTATACAAAGAAATAAGGCACTGTCCCTCGTACCATGTTATTATGTATTATATCCAGGTTACATCTTATTGTAATAGATAACTAAACTTGTAACAAAACGTTAGTTAAACCTTAAAATGCCGTTAACTTAAACCAATATTCAGGTTTCGAGAGTAAATGCGCTCTATCGTCAAAGTAAATCGCTGAATTTATTTATTTATTTGCAAATATACAGCAGGATAACGACACGATTTGTACAACGGTAACATAAACCGTGATATAAAATAAAGTAACTAATGTTAATTAATGATTATTATAGTCTTCTATAATAGTATAGGTAGTTAGGTAACTACGTTAGCTTCTGTAAATATCTGCGGTTTGAGAGTAGGTAGGTATTATTTTCCTGTTGTATTGTGTTCGATGAATGTTAGTAACCTCTGTAAATACTAACCTGTAATAGCACAGATGGATGTAACTACTAACTTCTCAAATTTGCCTGATTTACACTATTATTTAAGTATGTATCGAAAATATTGATTTGGCATTTGTTTCACCTTTTAACGGTCTAGTCACTAATCCTGCTCATATAAAATCCATCGTATAAGCCACTTTACAAATAATTTTAGTAAGTATCCCTTTACTTTTAAGTTTAAACCGATAGAACCGCGCTTCTATTATTTTCGCGCGAATATTATTTTATGGCTTTAGTGGGAAGGTGTCAGCCGTTTCGAAGCTTACTTCGACCTTAGTTCACTGAATTAACCGTATCGAATCAAATACTTTCATATCGGTAAAGCCAGGTTAAAGCAATACAAGTCAAAACAACACAATTAAGTTGATGAACTTATTTGCAATTGGAACTTAGAATTGAAGAATAATATAACTTCGTGTTCCGTACTTAGTATAAATAACTTACATTGCTTCAAACTCATTTCTTGACGTTCTTTATCTTGCCTTTTTCCATCAGCAAATTCGGAAAGTAATTTTGCGTGGACGCATATTCTTAATTGCATTATCGCAGCGCGTGCTAAATCCCGCCTCGTCGATCGAGTAGGTATTGGTAATGTATGTAATCAAACACATAAAACTTCATGGTTACTCACTAGTACAACTGATTTTCTACTTAGATTTTTTGCTACTTCAGTGCTAACACAGTGGAGTAATAACTGTATTTGCGTCACTTGCGTCTGCGTTCCAATCATACCATTAAACAAATTTTAGTATGAGTCCAGGAATTTTTTTATTCCTTACTAGCTGATCCGCAGATGTTGTTCTGCCCGTTGTTTTTTTTTTTAAATTTTCTTACCTTTTAAACCTTCCCTGGACTGCCACGAATATTTTGAGACTAAAATGTTTCAAATCCGTTTAGCCGTTTCCGAGTTTTAGCGAGGCTAACGAACAGCAATTCATTTTTATATATAAGAAGATTTGACATTACCTTCATGAAAAGACATCAAGTCAAACAGAGACAACATGAAAATCTTATACAAATTAAATCAGTACTTTTATTAAGTTATGCGTTAACGAAAAGAAAGAGTAATAATTATGATTAATTTAGCTAATCGGGCAGTCGGTCGCGGCTGAGAAAATGTAGAGATATTATCTGTAGATCATAGAATATTAATAACAAACAACCAAAGACTTTGATGACCCCCAAATTCTTTCTGGGAAGTTTTTCATAAGATATCTGACACATTTTGTTTTGTGGTTACACGCAAAATGCAAATTCATTCGTGTAAATATTTAAAAGGTCAATTATTAAAATGTCGCTTTCCCGTGTCGCTCTCGCGTTCTTAAGTACCTATTTGGTAACTGTTGTAGTGCTAGAAAAATACGACTTGATACGTTAAATACAGTTTTTCCGGAGCAGAATGTTTCTAACTAGATACTCATTATCTAGGCTTAATTCGTGTTGACGAGTTCCAGGGTCCTACGTCTTTTCAGGCGATTAATTTAAGTATAGTCAGTGTAAGCAGAATAGTTAGCTGGCTGGTTTCCTAGTGTAGACTTATTTTTTTAGAGAGCCTGATGATATCATTCTAAACAGTGGGGTTGTTAAGCTTTTGAACCGCCAGTTGTGGAGTAAGTGTAAAAAAAAATGACAATAACATTGTCAGGGCAAGTTAAAGAAAAATAACCTGTATATATTCAGTTGCCGAGCATTTAAAGTCGGTTGGTGGAGACAATTATTATTGTTATAGGTGCTAAAACGTTATGCATTTACGCTTCATGACGTAATAAAACAGCTTTTACTGTTGTCATTTTTGCTATTAAATATTGAAAAAATGTTTGAGGTATACGCAGTGCCATAACAGTTCATACCATGATATTCCTTCAGCTTAATGAATTAAATATCAAGGAATCGTGTATTCTATCTTGTTAGTGCGGTTGGACGTCCTATCGGCCATTAATTTTATTAGATGTCGAGTCAGAAGCGTAGCAGAGCACTGGGGACTTTTTCAAAAACCCAAATTTTTACAAAATAAATTTTCATTATGATGCGTGGGATAAAGATTTTAGTATTATGATAAGCAAAACGGGGATTACAGCCGCTAAACATATTAAGAGACGGCACTGCCGTGCGTCAAAGCCGTGTTCCTTTTGATCTGTTGAAAGTTTGAAACAGAGAATATTATCGTAGTCTTGGAATAAACAAGAAAATTAAATAGTAATTATTTTATTTTTATATGAAGCAAAATAGGTCCTCACAGCGCAATTATGCATTCTCGTAAATGCATTTATTTAGAAACCTCGAGCTTCTGGGTACGCCCCTGAAAGTGCGATCGTCACCGGGCCTCGTAAACTATCTTTCCTTTCAGTCGTAACTTGCAATGTTTCAGAATTTCTCGAAAAGGTTCACGTATTAATGCCCATAAATGCGTTTTCCCAGAGAAATATTTTCGCCGAGGTAGTGGAAAGTTCTCTTAAAGGTTTCAAACTTCGTTGAGATTCATTGCAAAACATGCTTATCTTTTGGGTTACGGCTAAAACTTTCTTTTATATTACGTCTTAAAAGAGTTTTAGAATATTTCTTCGCAATACTGTGATATAGAAAACGTCGTTTGGAACTCTGAACTTGCGTATGAGAGTCAGAAATAAAATACCAGTTTATACTCGTACCTACCTATGTGTTTTGATTTTTTTCTCTTCTTATTCTATCAACAGCACAGTGCAAACGTTTACCTTATGTACGAGTATAACTAGCAGCCCGCCCGCGACTTCGTCCGCGCAAATGTTGGATTTTTCCTCCTTCCTGTTTTATCCCATCGGAGCCATCCATTTATATTTAATAGAAATATCGGGATAGAAAGTGTCCTATCATCCAAGTCAGCTCATACTCTGTTTTTATACGAAATTTGTATCTGTATAATATTCGTGTTATTATAAACAAACATTCATAACCAAATCGATCAAATGTAATATTATTATGAAAGAAAAAAAAACTGATTGCAACCTAAAATTTAAAAACGAGACAATACATAAATAGCACCTCCCCGGAGCATTTTAAAATACTTAACATTTTTGTCATTGGCCCCGGACAGAAAGGACTAATCTAGTCATATCACATGTTTTTCAAAAGTTTAGGCTGAAAAGCCATAAAACACTGAAGCGTCTGTATTTTATTTCAATTGAATTTTTCATATAATTTATTGAAGTACCCCGTCGGCTAAAATCATATGCACAGGTATACTAGATAATTCGGTCAGGTCAGGATTCAGGTAAGAACTAATTTCTGGTTTATAATGACTTTAGTTGTTATGCAATTTATCCCAAACTTGTAGTCGGTGAGATTTGATACGCCAGCCGGTGCTTAATTAATTCATCAACATAATGTTTATTAAGGCTGAGCTTATGGCACTTTCTTCAGATACTGGAAAGTAGGGAATTGCAGACTCCAAATCAGTTTTCTAGGATGGTAGGCCAGTTTCTCACACGAATTTCATTTTTGAGGAATATTATTGCGTTATTTTTTTCTAATGACCGTAAGAGTCATCGTCCCTCATAGTTGCATCGCTGTACATATTTCATCTTCAGAATCCATATATGTATGGATAAATCTGATTCGATTAAAAAAAAACGTAATTCAAACAACACAATATTGCGGAATATAGGAAGTTACCACTTGGCGTCGGCATGACACTATTTTTGACAGCCTGTATTTAATATTTTCTAAGCATCTGCTGGCTTATTATTCGATTTAAATAAAACTATAAGATAAGCAACGAATGCAAGTTGTTGAATGCCGAGATACTTTCAAGTTAGCAGAAACAAAACGGAAATAAAGTAGGTAATGCTTCCTTCGCTTTGTTTCTGGAAACAACGTATTTCCTTTGTAGCCGAGTTGCAATAAGTTTTACAGCAATATTTACACTGCTCTACAGGCTATCCTGCTAAAAGTATTTTGAATTTGTATAGAAAATCGTTATATTTAATTGCTTTGTCATGTCCAATTGTTTGTTTGTCTCATTGAATGTTAGTTTTGTAAGCTATAAAGATTTTTTATTATTATTATTATATTTAAATAGTTTTTTATTGTTTTTGTTTTAATCCAACAGGATGTTTTCTTCCAAGATGTGAACATGTCATGACATCACGACACGACGTGACGTCGTAAGATTTCCGACCATGAGTTGTGCAACTTTTGTCCCTTAATATGGACTTGACTTCAGCTTTCAAGTGATCCTTTGCTTAAGTGTTTTCAATAATACGCTTGTATGTCTACTCGAAAAATCTTTGACGTTAATAAAATAGGTAGTTATTAATTTAACCACTTGAATTATCAAGTCTTTTTAGTACTTACTTACGTACATAGTAAATTCTCTAAAGTTGCCAACGCGGGACGTATGTTTCATTTTTAGTACCTTACCTACAAATTCCAGCCATTCTTATGACACTATAGCTTCGACTTTAATGAAATTTTACAGTTAAAAAATAAGCAAGCACTACTTATAGCGGATAGCGGAATATTATGCTCAACTTTAAATATTCTCCTTTGAAAACTTTATTCGCAGATAAAAGGAATTTCCGAGTGCTATTAATATTTATAAAAGTGGAAAAAATGTTTCGTTCCTTTTAAAATGTCAGTGAAATGTGTAATGAGAATAAATTACTTTAACAATGGCTTCGCGGAGTTCTAAATCACAAATCAAAGCCTCCGGGCTTTTAGGGTCGCGCTTAATTGGTTTAATGTCGAATAATTTCAGATTTTACTTTTTAAGATTATCCCAATACTTCAAAGGAAATAATTGGTACTGAAGGTAAAAGTAACCGTAGACGTTATGGTATTACAAAATTGTTTTTGTAACTTAGCCCTGGTAATTGATGAAAACAAAGTACAAAATAAGTCTCACGTACCACGTAATTGTTGCAAATTGTTTTACCCGTGTGAGGCTTCCACAACATGTGACTGCCGAATAAAAATTCCAGCCGCTCGCGCTTTCCATCTAAAGGGATGAAACAAAGCGAAGTCTGCGAATAAGCGTTAAGGCGGGTGCACATGCTTGAATAAAATGCTGGAATTTATATAACAATATTTATTGAACTTATTTATAATTTCTAAAATCTATCGTTTCTTCGTTTCTTGTTTTCCTCTCATGTTTATGTATCTTCTTACTTAGTTTCTACCTTCTCTTCAATTCTGTATACACACGGCTCACATCAAGCTATTCATTTTCTTTGCAAAATCACCCCTAGAAAGTAATCATAAGATATACCACAGAGATTAACTTGACGTGTGGTCGCGTACCTATTGTGCTTCTCCTTGATATAAATAAATTTTGTGAATAACTTTTTTATTTCATATATACATGTAAGGTTCTCTATAGCTAGATACTCACCACTCTTTCACACTGTCATCTAGCAGTAGCCGCATCTACGGTAAGCTAAGGTACTTTCGCGGCTATCGCATCAACGCTGCTCATTCACGCGTTGCTTTCGGCCGTACGACTTATAGTTGCCGTACTGTTATCAGTAAGCATCAAATGGTGGGTGTATCACTAATCACACCGAATAGAATTACAACTATATGCAAAATAATGTACCTAGGATGTTCTATTTTACTTAGTACCTATTTAGTTTTTTAGTTCAAAAAGAGTCGTGGAATGGAGATCTCGTAACAACACGAGAGGAAAAGGATGACCGCCCTAGAGGTGGTCTGATGATATCTGACGACACGCAGCACATGGCTGGATGACACGGGCACAAGACCGCCAATCATGGCAAAAAATGGAGGAGGCCTACGTCCAAGACTGGACAAAATTGGGCTGATGATGATGATGATGACCTATTTAGTTTTATGATTTCTCGTGATAAGCACGATTACGTTGCAAACTAAAGATAATATTTTTGCAGTAGAAAAAAAAACAAATGTCAGAGGCGGGTATCGAACCCGCGTCCATGGGAATCGAGCCTCATACCTTAATATATTTTTTTCTACTGCAAAAATGTTATCCAAGTATTTATTTGGTAAAAAATATCTCTTTCACTACGAAATGATTTCGAATGGATAGATTCAGTAGAAGGAAGGTGGTACACTTTGAATGTAATTTCTAATCAGCTCTACAAGCCTATTGGGAATTAATATAGAGCGGTCTGACGGTTAGTGACCGCTTACCAGATGTCAGATTCCTCTTGGACGTCTTTGCTGGTTTTAACGAATTAACTAAACGATAAGAAGGGTTTCTTACGTGGTTACTAGAACTTTGCTTAATGTAAACAATACTTAAAGACAAGAGCCAATCAACAGTCACGAAACGAGTGCTACTCATTGCAAGGAACTTTTAAGTATTTCAATGACAACCCCACACATATCTGGTTCAAAATATGGAAACCAGTTAAGCAAATAGCTGCACAGTGGAAGCGGCTGTGAATTCCACAGCATTTCATTTTATGGCGCGATACTCGCGGGCACGCGGTGAAGCCTGCAAATGGCAAGTCTGAACGTCTCTATAGATATGGTTATAGTTGAAGATATAGACACCTCGCTACCTTGTTAGCTCACTATTAAATCCGATATTCATCACCTTTTCGACGGTTACTTTATTTTCAAAGAATTTAAAAATTCTTACAGTTAGCTGAAATACCTGGATGAATTGTACACTGCTCAACAAAGTCTAGGGAACAAGCCAACTATATGACTTTATTTGTAAAATCTTCTTTAAAAAAGTACTGATCTCTTTGAGGTAAACAGGTAGGCTGAATGTTTATCAAACGTTGTTCGAAATTAAAAAAAAAATTAGAAACAAAAGAATTTTCGTAAAAGGCGGGAATCTTTCACTTTGATTGCTGTGTAGTGATACTGTATGAGAATTTTAAAGATAAAAATTTGTTTTATTGTTTTATGATTTTATTGAAAAACAAAATTAACTGTTGTTATTCGTAACTTTTGCGACTACGGCCATTATGTCACGACGTCATTTAACGCGGGAAGAAATGATTCGAGCTGTAGGAATGTTGAAAGCTGGGCTACCCCAACGCGAAGTTGCAGCTGCTCTGAATTCTCACGCGAGCGTTATCTGCAGACTGTGGGCACGTTACAGACTTACTGGCGATGTAGCCGAAAGGCACAGAGGCAGGTATAGAGTTACTACGGAAAGGCAAGACCGTTTTTTGCAAAATGTCGCAAGGAGGCAACCCACCATTACGGCTCGTCAGTTGGTAGAAGACCTCCAGTCGCAGCACCAGGTTGCTATCAGTGACCAGACTGCTCGGAGGAGACTCCATGAAGCGAATCTTCGTGCTCGCAGACCACTAAGAGTGCCCGCGCTGCGTCATGGAAATCGAGGACGTCGATTATTGTGGGCACGTGAACATTTGCAGTGGACCGTAGATCAGTGGGCACATGTACTGTTCTCCGATGAATCTCGCTTCGGATTTCATCCAGATTCAAGAAGAGTGCGTGTTTGGCGGATTCCTGGTCGGCAGAGTCGGCTTCAAAACCCACAGGAGGTGCATCCCTACCAAGGTGGTACAATCATGGTGTGGGCTGGAATCCGCCTGGGTGGACGGACGGATCTCTTTTTGATCAGGGGAAATTTAAATGCAGAGCGATACTGCGAACAGGTAGTCCAATCCGTGGTTATCCCGCACCGACAAAATCTGGGCGCAGATTTTATTTTTATGCAAGATAATGCACGACCACATACTGCGAGTCAGGTGATGGATGTGTTCCGCGAGTACAACATCGAAGTGCTGGAGTGGCCTGCTCAGTCCGCGGACCTCAATCCCATTGAACACGCGTGGGATTTACTAAAGAGAAGGGCTTTTAGAAATCTCCCTCAAAATTTGAACACAGCAGATGAACTTTTTTCACATCTCTCCAGAGAATGGAGTCTTCTTCCACAAGAGACAATCGATAGTCTCATAATCAGTATGCCACGACGATGTCAAGCTGTTGTTAATGCCTTAGGGGGTCCAACTGATTATTAAAAAAGTCCCCGCATATTTGTTCTTAACTGTAATGTTTTAATTTTTAAGAAATTTTACTAAATTAAATTTCTTTGTTTAGTTCTGTAATACACTTTCTTTGTTTTTCATTAAAATTACCTCGTAATTCTAAAACTGAATCCTTTATTTATATACGCAACTAATTAAGCATTAAATTGCGCATCGATTGGTATATAAACTTTAAAACAAAAATATATAAAATTAAAAATATTCCCTAAAAACCTCCTGTTCCCTAGACTTTGTTGAGCAGTGTATTTACTTCCCCCGCAATTAGTCTCAAAAAATTATTGACCATCACACTGACTGCCTTGTGTCCAAAACAAATACGTACGAGTATATATCATTCGAACACTAGGTTTAAATATTTAATTAGTAATTGTGCATTGAACATTGTGTGTACAGTTGAATTTAACCGCAACCGGGCGAAACCTTAACTGCAGAAATGAATACGCGTGACTGAACACAACCACGACACAACGCTGTGTGTTTGTCCGCTGACATTTATAGATATTCCGTTCTACACTTAGACAATAAGTCATCATCCTTATTTTTATAATTAGCCGCAAAAGGTCCTTGGCTGAACAAAGCTCCTCCATTAATTGTTTTTTTTAATCATGTACAAACATGTGTTTAAGCATTTGGACTTGCCAAAAGCGTCGGAAGTCAACCGTTTGTTCAAACAGAAAAAAAATCCAAGCGGTGCACAAAAATTTGGTAATCAATTAAATTACTTACTTATTTATTTATTTAAGCTTTATTGCACGACAAAACTATGTACAAAAGGTGGACTAAACGCCGTAGAGAATTCTCTACCAGTCATACCTTTGGGCTAAGCAAAAATGATTCGTGGGCGGTGCGACAAAATAAATAGAAGTGAAAACACAAAAATAATAATACCAATAATATGACACATGAGATTAAATATACAATAAATTTATATAAAAATACATATTTATAAATACACATAATATATACTAATAAACACTAAATAAATAAATATGACGAACTGTTAAAGAAAGGTCTTACTAAATATAATTTGTGTCAAGTGATCACTTGCGGCTCGCATTCAGTTCAATCCAGCGTTCTTTACATGGTTCTTCAGACTCGTTGCTAGATCACCTACACCAATAAAACAATTAGTATTTTGTGGCGATTCTTATAAATCACACCGTGTGCACCGGCCCTAACAGACGCATGGAGAGGCTCTGTACCGTACGCCTAGCAGTTAGAAATAACGACAAAGTAAACCCAGCCATTTAGACAGAAGCGAATTCTTTGGAAAACTCGCCTTTTGTTTGTCCCAATTCTTGCCGAGTTTCCTATATGGTTGTTGTTCATGTAGAAATCTCTTATTGTTGCGAAGTTGGTATAACGAGTTTTGCTCAGAAAACGCTGTTTGATTGCTTACTACATATGCTACTCGCATATTCTTTTTTTTTATTGCAACTATTCTGTTATGGTTTATGATGGAAATAAGGGAATACCTGAATATTTAGATAATGATTTGGAAATAATGCCTTTTTTATATTCATAAAAGAAGAATTATTTCCAAATCCAAATTATTTATTGACCATCATACTGACTGCCTTGTATCGAAAACATATGTACGAGTATGTGTACTCGTATATCACATATTGTACTGCGACTATTCTTATATGGTTTATGGTGGAAAATAGGGAATTCCTGAATATTCAGATAATGATTTGGATTTGGAAATAATTCTTCTTCTATGAAGTTTCACTCAGTGCTATCAGTTTTCTACTAGATACTATAACTCTGTAAACAAATGAAAAAGTTACAGTAAACCGTTTACTAACATAATTAATACTAAATACGAATCTAAAAGGTTTGTTACACCTTTGCCCTGGTCACGCTATGTATTAATTGGTATTGATTGTTCAGGGAAATGTATTTCAAACTCAATCTGAAAGTTTCCAATAAAGTAACGTTACATTATAGTTCGGTAACTAAAGGTACTTTGTCACAACACAACACCGATGATATGACGTTATTTAGTCGGGCATAATTGCATTTCTAACCACAAAGAGGACCATTGATTTTATCATATGACCCTTGTTCGTCAGAAGCTATTAGACACGATAGAAATATGTGTACAGTATATTTTAGCAAGGACATTATATTAAAATTGATCAATCAACTAATTTTAACACAGTCTGCTTTAAATCAAGGACGTAATGAAGTCGCGTGAAAGAAAGGTTGAAGTGATTCTACTAAAATGACAAACTTTTATTTGTATATAAATAGTAGATTTTACAACGAGAGCATAAAGCAAGTCATTTTTATCCGAGATCGTTATATGCCCGAGCCCGCAGGGCGAGGGCAGATGATGAAGTCGAGGATAAAAATGATTTGTGCACGAGTTGTAAACTCTGCTTTTCACTTCGATTGCGAGAAAATAAAACAGTAACATAACGTATTAACATTTCTTTAATTAAAATTCACTACTAAGCCTCTTCAACAAAGCTGTAAGCTTCGTGTAGGACTGTACATTGACATTATGTTTCATTTGCAGTGTTGCTTTCAGCATGGAATATACACTCCACAGTGTTGAAGGCTGCAGTTTTTTCGATAACTTATCAAAGTAACTTAAAAGAACACTTTCAGCGAATGTATTCACTTGTTTTTCTTTCCGCCAGCTTAGAAATTTGTCATAAGTTTTCATATATATTTGCCGAGATTTTGGCGGCAATATTTCTTGCACCACTTTTTGTGCGTTTATTTCCATTAAAGTATTAGGAGTAAGTTCTAAATCTTCTTCTTCACTTGACATTTTTAAAACTTAGCCAATTCAACAATAATTTGAGAAAATTCAATACGAAAAGTTCACGGCTTCTTTCCCGCTACTTTACTTTTTTTAATTTTCCTGCATAATTTTCGGGCAAAGAAAAAAAATATACAGCCTATTCTTAAATTATTTTGGAATAATGTTTTTTTTTGTGGTAAACACGTTTTGATATTTAGTTTCTTTTTCGTATTATCTTATTATAAACAAAAATGCAAATAGGGAAGGAAATATTATAAATTAGCAAGTTTTATCCATGTACAATTAATTGTTTTTGGCTGTATGGGCTAAATGGTCACTGCCTTAGTGTAGACACATTTAAAAAGCTACTTTTATGCACAAGAGCATAAAATTCAACTTTATGTCGCCTAGATCCTGCTTAGAGTAGTACTTTTTCGATCATGAGAAGTGAATAGTAGATTTTACAACGAGTGCATAAAGCAAGTCATTTTTATCCGAGATCGTTATATGCCCGAGCCCGCAGGGCGAGGGCAGATGATGAAGTCGAGGATAAAAATGTTTTGTGCACGAGTTGTAAACTCTGCTTTTCACTTCGATTGCGAGAAAATAAAACAATAATTTGAGAAAATTCAATACGAAAAGTTCACGGCTTCTTTCCCGCTACTTTACTTTTTTTAATTTTCCTGCATAATTTTCAGGCAAAGAAAAAAAATATACAGCCTATTCTTAAATTATTTTGGAATAATGTTTTTTTTTTGTGGTAAACACGTTTTGATATTTAGTTTCTTTTTCGTATTATCTTATTATAAATCAAAAATGCAAATAGGGAAGGAAATATTATAAATTAGCAAGTTTTATCCATGTACAATTAATTGTTTTTGGCTGTATGGGCTAAATGGTCACTGCCTTAGTGTAGACACATTTAAAAAGCTACTTTTATGCACAAGTGCATAAAATTCAACTTTATGTCGCCTAGATCCTGCATAAAGTAGTACTTTTTCGAGCATGAGAAGTGAAAAAAATATTTTAACCGAAACATTGTGACATAAGCTTATCATGCACTTTCAAGCTTTTACGACCTCGTCCTGTAGAAATACAAATTGCAAGATCATAAAAAATAATGAAGGACATTGACCTTGCCGATCTTGCGATTTGGCATTTGGCACAGCTCATGCTACAACATTATCTCTTATTTGATGTCTGTTATGAAGAATGTTTTGGAAAATGAACCTTCAGAGAATTATTTAGGTAGACCAAATATAGCAAACAACCGTAGCTTTAGAAATAACAATTTGTATGGAAATCCAACTAATATGCTGAAATACAAACATCTGTTCTATTATTCTTATCATCTGGTAAAACGGCATTCTAAGACTAGGAAAGAGATCAGGCTCAGAAAAAACTCATCTTGGGTTAATTTTGGAGGAACCTTAATATAATGAACGTTAAATGTTTCACTAGCAGAGTCCGCCTTTTGTACAACTTTTTTGAATAAATAAATATGGCGCTTTAATTCCACGCTGTTTATGATCATTCAATTGACGACCACTTTGGTGTAATGGTCAAGATGTTGACTATAACCAAGGGGTCGCGGGTTCGATCCTCTCAATGTACAAATATGTGTGCATGAACATGTCTGTTTATACTGGTCTGGTGATTATATGTATTTATTTAAGTTTATTTGTAATACCACTGTTGATTCTGATATCTGTAACACAAGTGCTTGCTACTTACCACGGAGTCAGATCAATGTATGTGATGTTGTTGTATATTATATTCTATTATATTATATTATTAAAATAAAAACACTAGCACATCGTTGAAGTTTATTTTAAGACTCTGTACCCATTAATGGTGGTGTATCGCCTGTGGCATTGTGAAAATATGTCATTATCATTTTCATTTGTTGAATAATTTGTCTCCGTTGGTTTTGGTCCCATTTTTTGTTTTGATACAAATATTATTAGAATAATGCCTATAATTTTCCGTGATAGGAGTCTTCGATAAGGAACCTTTTTTGTAATTCCTACCTGCTGCCAATTATGGTTAATGGTGGATCGATACTGTGATGTGCCGTATCGTGCATGTAAAAACTTAATTTCACTTCATAGAAGCAAACCTTGGGGACTCAACTACACGTGGTTCTACATCTTTTGTATTTCGTTTTTTTTTTCGTAATAATACTGACTGAACGAAATACTTCACTATTTCGTCATCTCACTCTTTTCCCTGAGTTTGTACTTAGCAACTTAACTAAGGGAGTGGGGGACACTTTTGAACACATTCTGTCATATCTTCAGATTTTTTAGTTCCAGACCAATTTACTGTTTCCCAATGTTTAGTCCGATTATTCAGCTATAAAATCGCCATACATCAAATGCCGAAGAATTTAAAAATGTAAAGTTTAAAAATGGTATTGATAATGTAGTGCGTGATATATGAAACCGACACTCCATGTACTTTGAATTGGATGACCAAGATCCTTACGCTGTTATTTCAAAAAGCTTATCATTGCAATCGAAAATGAAAACTCCTCCTAACTCAAGGACGGGCTGTCAAACGTCAGTAGTGTCAAGTGACAGTTATGCAGGTCTAAAATAGCTCCGTAAACTCAAATGTACAAAGGTTCCCCTTCTCCCTTACAAGATGTAGCGTGGTATCTAAGCAACAACTACAAAACTACTTTTCATCATTCTAATTATAACTGTTTTTATAATTTAAGAGTGAATGTTAACCTCATTTCTTGTTGTTCAGATCTAAAAATAGACACAGCCTGACATCCTTTCTCCAAAGAGGACTCTGTTTTTGACACCGTTAAAGTACCTACTTTTCGAATAAGTATCCGCAGAACTTTAGATTTCACTCACTTATGCTGATAGATCTCTGTGAAGGATGGAATTAGGAAGAATCTGAAATAGGATTGTTTGAGATCGTATGATATCATCTGGATCGATCATAGAGGCGGTCTCGTGAATTAGTTCAATCTTTTTAAATATTTTTCTATATCTACTTATCTAATTGACGTCTATTTACAAGCATCTCCGTGCTTCCGAAGGCACGTTAAGCTGTTGGTCCCGGTTAATATCGATAGATATTAGTCGTTAAGTCTGGTCGAAGGCCCTCAGGCGGCTTAATAACATCTGACAGTAAGGTTGGTTACTTATCTTACACACACCCCTCCACCAATCCGCACTGAGCCCGCGTGGTGGAGTATAGCTCGCACCTCCTCATAGTTGACGTGAGGCTTGTGTAGTTGCCCAGCAGTGGGACGTATATAGGCTGATGATTCATGATTCATGATTCATCTACTTAAATGTGTTTGGGATTCATTGAAGTACCGTCAATTTGTAACAAGACGCTGGAAATTCTGCCAAAAAAAATGTAACGTTGACTTTTAATTTCATTGGAACATCTGTACAGTTTGTAGGTAATTTCTGGGCACTTGGCACGCGCACAATGCTAAATTATTTTTCACATCGAGTGTTGTGTAATTATTCTCAAGTTATTACTTTTCCACAGGCGTGGGAGGGGAGGACCGAAACCGGGAATGGGGAGGGGGACTCCTCTCCCCCCGCACACGCCCCGCGCGACGCTGTGTGGCAGCCTGTTGCGGGCACTAGGTAAGTCTAGACTGGATCTCGACACACTGTGCAATGATATATTAGACATCTGCTGGTTTGATACACTGCACCGGAAAATAGAGTAGAGACTTACTGCACTTGGTCTAGCATGACGGCAGGATAGAACTATGGAGGAAACGGATGGCCTAACTGAGACTAGTCGATCTTTCATCTTTCAGTTCGCTTAGGAATTTCTTGTCAATTTTTGTAATTGACGTTATACGACAGGTAGGAAATATAACCGTGCAGTCATTTGTAAAGGTGCGTACACAGACTATGAAACATATAACTTGTGTTACCTATTTAACACGTCCACATTATCTGACATTATTTTTTAACTTTGTAACATGTGGCAATATGTACTCTAATTAAAAGAATAATGTTCTTTATCAATGTTGTATGACATTTTCGTGAGTTGCTCCTGCAGTGATTCATTTCACTCTAGTCATATAACTTTATTTTAACATGTCGTTCAACTAGTGCTTTATAACATTCAGTCTCCGCATTACTGAAACATGTTATACTCGTATAACATTATATGAACATGTTATGTTATATAATCTGTACGAGCCTTAACAGTAAATCGGTGAAAGAAATCAGCATCGAGCATCAAAGGGTTAGCTACCTAATCGCTATTCATGTTTTAAGCGAAATTTTTAATGAGGAGCCTAATCAAATCCTAATCATATCTTGAATGAACGGTCGTTCGTATAGCTTTGGAGAATAGCTGTAAAACGCTAAATGTTCAAAAGATCCAACCGTGCGGCAGACCCCTTTATCTTGAATTGCATATAAGGTATTACGGGACGTGCTATAACGGCCCCGCGGAAAATGAAATGAGAATTATCTCCGCGGCTCCGAGAAATGAGGTAAACATGCATTGGAATAGCAATTTGCAGTTTCTCTGCGACAACAATGCGGTCGATCTTCGAAAAGGGAACACCAGCATACCCGTTACCTAAAGTGCTCATAATAAACGATAATAGCTTGTACTAACACCGTTCTCATTTGTGCTGGCGTTTGTTGAGAAAATTCGAGAGTCTATTTTCGACAAAACCGATGCCGCGATGAATCCAAAACGACGTAAAATGGACCTCGTGCAGCGTAATAAAATAAAAAAGTTTTCTCCACACGTCGGAAAAGTAAATTTTCAGGAAAAATATCCCCTATTTCTGGCTAAGTCGGGCGTTAGAAGTTTCGCAGTCTTTTTGCGGACATTATAATACAATTAGGGTGGCAAAGTTTTTAGGTCGCGTCATATATCGACTAATGAGAGAGACGATTTAGGCAAATATGGCTTGTTTTTCGTGTTTTATGGTCTTTCGAAAGCTTTACAAAATTTGATACCTAATGTAATATTAAAAATAAACACTTCTTTGTTTAGTCTTGGTTATTTTACCAAATAAAATTATTTTATTCGTGACACTTTAACAGAAGGTATGTAGAAGATATATTGGTTCATTATACTGCATAGGTCATCATCATATCAGCCTGTTGCAGTCCACTGCTGGACATAGGCCTCCCCCAAGGAGCGCCACAGCGCATCCCTTTGCATCCAGTCACTACCAGCTGCCTTCTTCAGGTCGTCTGTCCACCTAGCCGGGGGGCGTCCTACACTACGTTTACCTAAACGTGGTCTCCATTCAAGACCCTTCCTGCTCCACCTCTCGTCGGTTCTGCGACAGACATGGCCAGCCCACTGCCACTTCAGCTTGCTACATTTTTGGACAACATCAGTTACCTTAGTCTTATGTCGTGTGACCTCGTTCCGGATCTTATCCCTTAATGAGATCCCCAACATAGACCTTTCCATAGCACGCTGAGTGACGTGTAGTCGGTGAGCCAGCTTGACTGTCATGTTCCACGTTTCGGCTACGTAGGTTAAGACTGGTAAGACGCATTGATTAAACACCCGGCTTTTTAGGCACTGCGGCAGGGTCGACGTGAAGATATGACGCAATTTCCCAAATGCTGCCCAGCCAAGCTGCATTCTTCTGGCGATTTCCCGCTCGAAGTTGTCTCTACCGAGCTGCAGTACTTGCCCAAGGTAGACGTACTCTTGGACAACCTCGAGCGTAGTGCCCTCGACGGAAATTGGTTCTGGGATGACATGATCGTTGAACATTACCTTTGTCTTGTCCAAATTCATCATAAAAAAATATGTTAAGAAACGCTACCTATGCAAGGTAGCGTTTCTTAACATATTTTTTTAATATATTGTATTAAATAACAATCGTATTAGTGTCTTTTTGAAGCCCTTAATTTAGATCTTTAAATTAATAACCATTTACGAAAAAGCGGTTAAGCATTAGGTATCACAATAAAACTTTTCGACATTCACATAATCTGTAATTTTATTTCACTTTAGTTAAGTATGTACAAGAAGTGCACAAAAAAATTCAGCAATAGCTGTTTAATTTTTTTTGGTAGGTAAATACACATACTTATAAGAACACCTATGCACACACTTTTAAATGCCATTCGCGTTACGAATTGTCTCACTCGCACTTCACACTACACAATTATTCAATTAACCAAGCTCTTGTCATGGTGGAGTATGAAGTTATTCATACACACATCAAAGGAAAATTTGTGTTGTAAATTCGTGCGTGTGTGTGATGGTATTTTGACCCAGTTTGTATGCGTAAAACTGAGCGTGTTTAATTAAACCTTCACGAACAGGTATTTAAATGGTGTTACGAAATGATGTTTTAACTGTTGAACTATTTATTAACTCTTGACCGGGTCAACTCCAAAAAAGTTGTGTAATAATCACAACAGTCTCAAGGGTACTCGTACCCAAGTTTATAAGTATGTCTTACAATCGAAAATCCTTTATTTTCTAATATCTAATATGGGAATTGAGCTTTTTCTATAGAGCGTGAATAATAAATACTGCATACCTCCTATCCCTTATTTTGATATTAGGTGTTTGAATAAAAAAAAAAGAATTTTATCTAACATCATAAGCGGCTTATACAAACTCGCCAATCGGACTCCAAGATCTTACAACCAATTTTATCAAAGTGCTTAATTGATATAACCTATCGAATGCCAATGTTTCAGTCAAAGCCATGATTTTGAAAAAAAATTGTCGGTGTAATCCAATCCAATTTCAAGGTCCAAACTGCCAGGACGATCAGTGATGCTGAAAATAAATAACCGTTAATTACGTTTGCCTGAAGAGTACCCAAACTTTGACCATCAACTTTCCTCACTTACACAATTGGTCAAATCAATCACCGGCAATTGAAAACAAGTTTATCCGTATACATATTTATTAGTTAGCGCGACCGTTGTTGATTGTTTATCAAAATTCGTGGAACGGTTTAATTAGATCTAGTTTAGATGCGTACGCAGCCAAAACAAACAATGGTGTTTGATTGTTGACAATTTAGAACAGCTATATCGTAGACCAATCTGTAGATAGGTATTATTATATCACCTTTGTAGGTAGAGCACGAACAAGTATCGTAACGCTCAAAGCGTTTACCTATCGTTTACTTGTCAATTTGTATGGGGAATATGACAGTTTCTGACGTTTGGACGACACGAATACGTTACGAAAATTTCCCACTGATGCTACGAATACGTGCTACGAGATTTTGTAGCCGAGTTGAAGTTTCTTACTATCATTTCATTTGTGCACTTTTATTAAAATAAGGTTTTTGTTAAAGTTTCTTACCATGTCTTAAAGTTAAATTATTTTGGAGCTAGTTCTAGGCTCGGTAAGAGATATAAGCAATTTGGATTTTAAAAACTTGCATTTGCAAACTATTTCTATTCATACAATTCAAAGGCAATAAAATTTACACATTTTCGAAGACAAGTTTTCGTAAGGAATCCAGTAAAGTTACAATCTTTGGCTAAGTAAATATCGTTTCCGACTTTAAAAGTTGATATTTATTTGTTGTATACCAACATTTTAATTATACAAACATTTCGCATACAGATGGCGTGTAAGTATAAATCATTCCGGCGTCGTTTAGTTTAATTAAATCAAGTAATATGAAAGGCTTAAAACATTCGGTTTCAGGCCCGCCATGACGCGCAGAGTTGGGCATCATTCGAATAAAAAGTTATCTGGATAGTTATTCGCAGGAAATTTATTAAA
Source organism: Pyrausta despicata (assembly GCA_963921415.1). NCBI lineage: Eukaryota > Metazoa > Arthropoda > Insecta > Lepidoptera > Crambidae > Pyrausta > Pyrausta despicata. Next base: position 7,356,787 of record OY992853.1, read on the forward strand.
TTATTCGCGAATAAATCATTCACGAATAATTTATTGGTAACTAAATTAATAACGAATAATTTAATCGTGACTTGATTCGTTATTTTGAATAAAAAATTAGAAGTTTATTTAAACACACAGAAATAATACTACAATTATTCTATTAAACTTGGAGGACACATTACACGTGGCTAGTGAAGGAAAACACATTTTTTGACTTCGAATCTGACTCTGGGTGCCAAACTGATTTGAAAAAGCAATTACCAAGAACCAGGGCTGATGTAATTGTTTCTTAATATTTTTCTGAAGAAGATCGATCGCTCAAAGTTTTAGATCGGTATTCTGAAGTAAAGACTATTTTAGAAAAATCAACAACACACCATTGCCGTCGTCTGCATCTGTCCAACGAGTTTTTTCTTACGTTAGTATGATGAAATAACCTTAATTAAATGACTGACATCATGTGTGAAGAAAGGGTAGTGATGAAATCTAACAACAAAAACTTATCACAACTCTAAATTAGTTCATAATTAAGAGCAAATAATTTTTGATTTAATAAAGATTATTTAATTTGTTATTTTTATCCATTAGTCGAATAATATTCGTAATAAATTAATTCATTTTTATTCGCGGATAATTTTGGAAACGATTTTTTCATTCGTTATTCGAATAAACTTTGGCCAACTCTGTTGGCGCGGTGCCAGGCGGTCGTTACAATCAACATTTCGTTCCTTATTGCCACTTACCTCCCGAATATCCGACATTGTCCGGTGTATTGTATTCGAGCGTGTTTGTGTTCGAATGGATAAACAGGCGGAATGAAGTCCTTTGAGCTTCGGATTGCAGATTTAATTAAATCTGGTTCATCTGTTGGACTGACTATGCTAAACTATGTCACGGAAATATTTCGTAACCATGCTTGCTACCTATACTATAAACTAAGCCTCGGATTTCTTAAAACCATAAACTCCTATTACGCACATATTAAAAAGGTGGAAAAGTAACTACTTACGTTACGGCAGGTCCATAGGTTTAAATAGGAATGGCTCATTGCAAAAGTGCTACAAACGAATGTGCAAAGCAAACAAAAATTAGGATCATGCACTCACGTAGCGAGCACGACGAGGGAAAAATGGTGGCCTTAACTCATGTTAATTCTTTCAAGGCTTTTAGCAGGAGCGAGATAATCCGGCTTGCTGTCTGTGCGCGCCCTAATTCCCTGAAAAGGCTTGCACGGAGTGCCTGCATGTCGCAGGGACACCCGTAGAGCAAACATTCGTTAGAATGTTGCCCTAGGGAAAATTATTTCGCTTTCAACAGAGCGAAACGAAGAGAGCAAGGATGTGAAACGTTTTCATAATTAACAGCTACTTAAAATGTTTGCTCTGCTTTTCTGTGATCCTCAATGGAATGGATCTATGAATACAATTTAAAGGATTTGTGAATTTAAAGTATTCACAAATCCACTTTGTCGATCTCTCACATATAACGAACATCTATTAATTAAGTTATTAGTTTAAGTAGACCGTAAGCAGATGCTACGTGCGTGTAGCCAACCACATTGACTCAACGTGCAAGCGCGTATAAATGATATTTTTAAATATAAAAAGCAAAAATAGTTAAATTCGATACTTTGTATTCCCCTCCCTAGCCCTTATTACAGCTCGCAGAACAAACAAGCTTCTTCGCCGTTTCTTGAGGAATTCCGTCCCACTCGTTCAGTAACGCCGTCTTCAGCTGCCCTACGATTGAAGGGGCTGGAATTCTGGCTAGAACTCTTTTCTAGAGCTTATCCTATAAGTTCCCAATAGGATTCATGTCCGGGCTGAGCGCAGGCCAGTTCATTGCTTGTATTCCCGCTTCATCCAAAAACTATTGAGTAACACGCAACGTGTGACACCGTGCATTATCGTGCATTAAAACAAAGTGTTTGCTAACAAATCAATCGTAAGACACAACGTGTTCCAGGAGAATGTAAGTAATATACCAGTCAGCTATCAGCACTCCTCTTCTGCCTCTCCCAGACACGATATGGTTGGTTTTTAAGCATTATAACTACCATCTATATAACGTAAATGCACCTAGTATGCAAATGTGAATAAACGAATGAATGAAAATACCGGCCCACATCATGCATTAGCCGTTGCTGTAAGTCACTGTTTCAAAAAAACAGTACTGTGCAAATCGTTCCCCGGATGTCTGTAGACTTTCCTCTCCTGTCACTGCCATACAGACACATTCTGCACTTATCGCGAAGTAATACGGATCGTCATTGGTCGATGCTCCAATCGAAATATTCCCGTACCAATTGAAGTCGCGCTTGCCGGTAAGTTACAGTCAATTTCAGGCCTGTTGTAGGTCATTTTGTTGTGAGATTAACTTGTCTCAGATGACTTCTTACTGTCCTTTGGTTGCAGTCACTCCTCGAACACGTCTCTGCTTCTGCTGAACATCAACACTAGTGACGTATCGATTTCGCAATAAAGTAGAGACAATGAATTAGTCATCTCTGCCTGACGTAGACTGATGGCAGCCGAATCTTGGTCACTGACTAAAGGAACTGGTCGCCTGGAATCTTCTTTAAGCCCTGTATACAGCAGACTGGCTCAAATGAAGCTCAACAGCAATTCTACACTGACGCAGTCGACGATATTATGAACATCACGCCTCATGAAGCTTCATGCCACATGTCGGACTTCTAAACCAAGGGTCGCGGGTTCGATCCTCGCACAGTACAAGCATAAGTGTGCATGAACATGTGTGTTTGTACTGGTCTGGGTGTTTTCTGTATAATATGTATTTATTTACAAAAAAAAAGTATTTAAGTATGTTAATCCGTTGTCTAGTACCCATATCACAAGCCTCGTAGCTTAATTTGGGACTAGAGAATTGGTGTGATTGTTGTGAAATATTTATTTATTTTATTTTATTTATTTATGAGGCGTGATGTTCATAATATCGTTAAAACAATGGCAAGTAACTATTTAGTAATCTGTGACAATGGATGCAATTAGCGGAGATGCTTTAAAGTCAACTTGTGATGTGAATCATAAGGTTGACCTTGATGAAATTATTTTTTTAGGGGGGGGGGGGAAATGAGATTTTTTTCGTTACCGGTGTTTAATATTGTAGGAAAGAAAATACAGTGAATATCCCTTGATATTAGTGTTTAACTTAAGTTTGAGCCTTGAACTTTTCAACCATTTATAAATATCATGCATAAATTAAATATTTTACGAAACAGACATCTAAATGTGGTAGCGAAAGTGTTGAGTCGATCTCAAGTGTACATAATGTCACACTCAAACTACTTTTATTATATTGATTGCGTGTTGCAGTTACTGTACAGTAATTCTTTGTTAAATTTGGATAATTAATATTGAAATTAGCGGCTGTAACCTGTTTCCTGCTGTGTCTCGCCGATTGCAGCGCCCTGAGAGGCCCAAGTGTCCCTCCAGCGGTGAAGGGCCCTCGTCGCCGGTGCAGGGCCCTTGTCGCCGGTGCAGGGCCCTCGCCTGTGAACTTAAACATGCATCATTGACTAGTGATGTGTTGATTAGCAGTAAGGTAATTATTAATGGGTCTCATAAGAAAGTTCAGTGCCGCGAGAGCGATGCTTGGTATTTCCCTCCGCGATCGAATCAAAAATGAAAATGAAGAGATACGCATGAGAACTAAATCAAATGATATTGCTCGAAGTGAATATCATCTGCTGAATTAGCAATGGGTGGGACGAAAAAGCGGACGGAAAAGGCGAATGGCAACCACGTGCCGTCGCTCCGTGGGCAGGCCTTCTACAAGGTGGACGTAGGAGCTGGTGAAGGTCACGGGAAATCACTAGGTGCGGGAAGCGCAGGACCGATCACGGTGGAGATGCTTTTGGGAGCTCTATGCTCAGCAGTAGGCGTCGAACGGCTTATATGACTATGATGATGACGTATACAGATTAGGTATACAGAAACAAACTTTTACGCGAGTAGACGTGTTGCGTAGAGAACTTACCTTTGCTCGTTTCCGCGTTGGACGAGCGTACTGAATATGTTTGAAATACATTTATAAATGTGGCTATCCTCTCGGGCTCCCTGGTAACAGTAAAATCAACTTTTACATTGTCCAGCGTTGGGAGCTTCTTTGTCGTATAGCTCTGTGTGAATAACAAGTTCCATAGTATTAAATATTCACCAGATAAAATGACATGCATGTTTTCCAGATGTTAATGTAACTTTACCCAGCGCTTATATGATATATTAATCCTTAATAAATACCTACTAATACCCTTATCGTGTCACACACAAAATTACAGCTCAAATTACACGCGTAACTTTATAATAAGAAAATATATTTTATTAAACTAGTAGTAAAAGAGGTAAAAGCGAGGTCCTCGTAGAGTAAGTACCCCGAAAATTTGTTGTAGCTCGAGTGCTGTAAGAATTTGAAGTATTTGAGTCGTCCAGGTCGCTAAGTAGGTATTCGATTACACTACAAAGACAGCACGACTTCCCTTAACTATCAAGTTGGTGAAAGAGTTTGAACAAAACACTTGATTCACGTATTATTTCGTTGAAAAATTGAACCTTCAAAAAGTCTTTAACAAGAAATTGTACTTTCCAATTTTTTCTGAAGTCAATGTCACTGTTATATTTCGCACGTGCTACACTTTATCACAGTAATGAACATGCTCTCACCGACTTCAGAATAATTTGGGCAGTAAAGTTTAAATTTTCTTATTTATAACTTTTTAGTGGCCACGTGTAGTCATTATTTCTATAATCGTAACCTAGTATAATGGTCAAGACAGCGGTGAAAGATACCCTGAATTCCTAAGAATTGAGGAGTTTCCCATCATTATCTTTTGACATTGTGACTTTCGTATACTTGAAAACCTCAAGATTACTGAGCAAAATCTTAACCGCAGACTTTTTTCTGATAATTTTTAAGGAGTTCTTTGCAATATCTCCTACGTGGATGACCAGACTTCAACAAAATTTCTATGGTACCAATCGCACATTCTACTCTTTTGCATGCAAAAACATTTTTTCAAATCGGAACTATAAATGCCGGAGATATGCGGTAACATACATTAAAAAAACCGGTCAAGTGCGAGTTGGACTCGCGCACCGAGGGTTCCGTACAAACCTGTAGATAAGGAGTAGTAACTTTGAAATTTTCAAAATTGTCAAAAAAATATTTCAATTTTTTTTATACGATAAAACTGTAAATTTACGGTTTTCGTCATTTTTCCTATATCTGTACTCTAAGACGTGACTTAGTACTAAATTTCAAGATTCTAAGTTTACGGGAAGTACCCTGTAGGTTTTGATTCCCGTGCGAGTTTCGAAAATTTGCGGAAATTTGCGGCCTAAATGGCTGTATCTTTTGATTGCGTTGGCTTAGAAGGTTGATTTTTCTACAGCTTCCAGGGACAGTAGACCTAAGTATCATATAGAAATTTCAGTTTGATACCTCCACGCGTTCCTGAGAAAAACGGTCTTGACAGACGGACGGACGGACGGACAACAAAGTGATATTATAAGGGTTCCGTTTTTTTCTTTTGAGGTACGGAACCCTAAAAAACCGGTCGAATTGAGAACAACCTCCTTTTTTATGTCGGTTAAAAAAGCTTAACCTATCTACTACTTTCTTGCTGGCTGAACATGGGTAAGCTCATCGATGTTTTTGTGAGAAAATAAGTATTTGAATATTTTTAATATGAGTAGGTAGATAAATCATTGAAATCATACTTACAAAAAGCTGTACTTGTGTTTTCTCAGATTTGGTAACATTATATTGGTGTTTCAGTACCTGTATGAATAATAATAGCCATTGGCAGGGGTTGAGTCGATATATGTGGGAAACGTAAAGCAATTATAATAGCGGATTGCACGCTATTGTGAAAATCTGTGATAATATTTCATCGAGTTGGGGAATGCGCTATATGAGGGCGGTATTGGACAAACAATGATTTATTGAACACATCATTTGGGAAAATATAAAGCTTACGCGAAAATGTTACTATAATACTGAGCTTGTCGCTTCCAGTTTTATATCCCTCAAAAAGTATAGATAATTCACAATGTGTTATTTACGGACGAAGATTGAAAAGCTTGATCTATTTTTTGTATAATGCCAAAGCTTACTTTCTATCTGCCATCGTATCCCTCCTATTTCATAAGCAATACCGACGTACCTACGTGATGATCCTTATTATTTATTTATTAAACAAACAACGTTTAAAACTAAAATGACAATAGTCCCACAAAACTATTTGCATAGTTTGTCTTATCCTAGGAAAACCTGAATTAAGTTTTAAATATTCTCAATCGAAAAAGGGGTTTATGTCGGCAACTTTTACATGGCTTATAGTAAGCTACACAATCAATAAAGTTTTTTTTTCATTACACTAAAACATTCTAGAATATGAAATATAATGCAGTCAGGCCGAACAGGCTTTAGTAATGCTCACATTGTCACTCATGAGCTCAGTCTATTTAATTATTTAGTTAGCTATGTTATCGGCTAGACGTCTACAGATTCCAACAAGGTCGATCGGTATCAATTTAAGGACAAGCTTCAATATTCGTTTTCAGTCTATTATTTTAATACTTAATTGATATTGATTTGTGGCCCTTAATGGTTATCTACATCGGTAAATTACTGCTTTGTTCCCAATAATGGTATTAGAAATGTAATTAACGATATTTTTCAACGAATTGTGCCTATGTAAAATTACACCGTAAACTGCCAGAAAAGTTTCATAAATGGCTTTTATAGGCTAATTGAGCGTTTGAAACTACATTTGATCAAACAAAGGATAGTTAAGGATACGTTAGTTACACTCAAGTATAGGTAAAAGCTACAGAGCCTATATAATATAATACAAGAATTGACTGTGCATGGAGGCACAAAAGCAACTATACTAATATTTTACAAAACTTGACATTCGGATTGCATCCAAAAATCTATTTTATAAGATTCTGACCTTTTAACTGAAAGCTTTTTAGCAGAACTATCCACTTTATTTATGATAATTATACTAAAACATAGATAACACAAACTTAAAATGGAGGATTACCCCTTTAATACCCCTTGTCCTACATGAGCGTTCAGCGGGACATGTGCGATGCAACAGTATCAAATGTATTTTACGTCTATAACATTGTCCTACGTGACAAGGCGCGATTGATATTTACACAAGTTTTGGTCGCTTCGCATAGCATCGCTTCGCGTCGCTTACCTAGAACGACACCCTAGGATCTAGCTTACACCCTCAAGGAGTGAAAAGCAAAGACATAAAAAAACAACTATTTACTAATAAATTGGACTACGCCCTCAAATAAATATTAATCTCTCTTTACCCTCTTTTTATTACACCGAAGTAGCGATTATTGGAGCCTTATTAAAAATTAAAATGAAATTTGTTATTGAACAGGAAATTAAAGAGAAAGATATTCGAAAACAGTCTGATCGACATAAGTACTTATATTATCAAAAAAATACGACTTTTAATAATTTGTGCCATTCGTTCAGAGAACAATCAACGTATGGATTGCAAGCTTAAATTAGTTTTATTCTCTAGAAAACTAGAACTAATAAAACTAAAAAGCCGTGCTACCAACTTGTGAACGAAGTAAGAAAGGGTGACCTCTATATTAGATTGAATGACGGTTCCTTTTATATGGTTTTAAAATTTTTCACGTTAAGCTACTAAACTTATCTATATCTATACATATAATAAGACTGTAAAAGATCGATTTCTGTACATTGAAGATTTTTATGAAAAATTGTTACAGGGGGTCTTAATTACCGTAATAGAAGCCAAAACAACAATTTTTAAAATTTTTGTCTGTCTGTCTGTCTGTCTGTCTGTCTGTCTGTTTGTCCGGGCTAATCTCAGAATCTACTGGACCGATTTTGACGGGACTTTTTTTATTTGACTCAGTATCACCTGGAGAGTAAACTGGGATATAAATAATCACGCCGATGTACTTAGGGGGCAGGCAGGAAATTGAATCTCAGAATCTACTAAACCGATTTTAATGGGACTTTTTTTTATTTGACTCAACATTACTTGGAAGGTAAAGAAGGATAGAAATAATATTACATATTGATAAATTCTGCCCCCAAAGGGATAAAATAGCGCAACCCCTATTTTATCCCTTTGGGGGCAGAATTTATCAATATGTAATATTATTTCTATGAAGATAATTTGTATGAAGCCCGGTCGCAAAAAACTAACATCCACGCGGACGAAGTCGCGGGCGGCCGCTAGTGAATATATAAACTGAGATCCACATAGTATATTTTGAAATTAAATTACTAGGTTTGGGTTAGGTCTAGCAAAATGAAAAAGATGCACGGTAATTATAACTAAGCATAATTTTTCTGGGTATGCAGCATTCACTGTGAATTAACTTGTTAGAGCTTTAATTATTAATAAAAATGTGAGTATTTTTCATTATTTAGTGCTAATCTATCTGCTCACTTTCCACCTACATATGAATATAACAGTGCGTCGCCTGTACGACATGACAATATAATGTCAACATTGCTGTAATCAACGTTATTTGAGCCGGAAGTAGTTAGTAGAGTGACAAACAAATCAACGAAACTTCCCCCCGGGTCAGTTACCAGGTTAAGGTACAAGCTCACACCCGACTGCATACGACAGAGGCAGACGACGCGGTCGTTGCGATACAGTTGCCTTATACGAGTAAGTATTACGATAAAACTATTTCTGTAGCTTTATTGTCTTTGCACTGCGTTCACATTAGGATCATGGATTTCGCTTTTGACACTATTCGTATCATCAAATCGTAATAAAGATAACAAGATGAGGCTTAAGAATACGTAGTATTTAACACAGTGCAACACGTACTTGGCCGACATCTTCCTTATCTACGAGTAAGTCAGCTTGACCAAAATGGAAAATCCAACGAGTTCAAGAATGTTTAAGTAAAAGTGAAATGTCCAGACCTTGCAATGCAATCCGGAATTCGAAGCGATTGTATTGTGTAAATAGAGGACTACTAACGCCAAAGACCGGTTAAATGTCATGACTGCAAGAATATGTCTGTGGCGTGTCATGGCGACGTCACCCGACAACACACTGTCTGCTGCTGCCATTTGCAGTCGACTGAGAATTAGTACCTTAAACCTATTTGCAGAACTCGGAGGTGCACTCATGTGGATGTAATACGCCCTAATTTGTGTACATGACTAGCTATGCTTGCAACTTCCGGTGAATTTGGTCCTTTGATCGAAGTGCCTATTAGGAGCGGTTATTGGAAATTTGGATCCACGTACGTACGCGCAAGTTCCCGCGGGAAATTAATTTCTTTCCAGTCCGTCTTCTATGATGGATAATGTTATCCTAAGAGGAAGTATGTGTTTGAGTAAAAGTTTTCGTTTTTATATACTCATAGGACATGATTGAACATTTACTAAAGTGCGTCAATTAAAGAACTCTTGCAAACTACTAAATGTTTTATAGCAGCAATTTTCGCAAATAATTCTCATATCGTTTTGGTGGATCAACTGGAAATTTGGAAGATACTTTAACTTAAAATTAAATCATGGTTAGAAACAGCGGAAGCGAAATGTATGCGTTTCTGACGCGGCCATTCGCAGTTCCCTGCGAAATCGAACCGACAAGGACGGAACCATGTATTTTTGGTGAGAAATAAATGTTTATTATTATTGTTATTATTACTTCGCTAATATTTGTGTGAGACAAAGCATATGCAAAACGCTGCAATACAACTTACAGATTTTCCGTTGTTTCGGATTCGCATGCGATTGCATCGGTGTGCTAGAGGCCTAAATCTTCTTTACAGTTATAACGGAGTGCCATGCAGCTAAAACGATAAAATACTTTTCTTTTTTTGTAATGAAATGTAGCTCTTTAAAAAATCTCAACTCTCTCGAGTAGGCTAGCTACTCGAAACTGAAACAGTTACAGCAAAAACGAACTCCCATTTATATGCCTAACGTAATGGAAAATCTGAAGGGAATAAGCAAGCAATTTTTTATGAAAATTACTTGCCGCAGCCGGGCAATCAATCGCGATGTAATAGAAGCGGCTAAGTTCACTCGCTCGCAATAATATAGGAGCAAGCTCAGGGCCGGGTCGAGCCTTTAAGACAAGCGCCCACAGGTCGGTATCGTATGCATCGGACGTAACGGATTAATTGTTCACTGCGTTCACTGTATCGGCAGCGTCGGATTGCCGACGCGAGTATCAGCAATCGGATTGCCGTTGACACTTTACTTCGAATTTTTGTAAATTGGGATTCCATATGACGTCATCGGTACGCATCGTATGTAGGCATGGCCGATCTGAGATCCGTACGGTGCGATGGACGCTGTCGTAATAAGTCATACAAGGAAAACTATAATCTAATATAATGTAAGTACACTACCGACCTATGGACGCTTGCTTTTAAGGTTAAAAGACAAGTGACAGTAGTACTTCGGCGAAAGGGTTTTGCAATATGGCCGGCTCGACTTTTTGGGGGTTAACAGAAAAGCGCCGATACGACGTCGGTGAGGGGCCGTTACTTTTCTATCTGGTAACTATCTCCAACGTATAGCAACCATGGCCGACCAGTTTCGCTACTAGAAGCATTCCCTGGGAAACTATCGCTCGTCTGTAAGCCACTCCATAAACTAAAAGCTTCATATGGATTTTATGAGAACAGTATGTTTACTTTATTAGACAACGTTAAACATGCGTACCAATGACAGGCTACTAGTTATACAGCCGTGACTATGCGTGTGTGCTGAATTCCGGAAATTTATCTGAATCCTGCCAAAATCATCATGATTGGAATTTGTGAAAAACACAAAATAATCACAAATCTTGTTCAGCCCTGTAAGGGAACAGAAACGTAAGAAAGGTTGCCTGAGGCACCATTCATTTATAGCCGGGCCCTGGGGCGGGCCTTCCTGGGCCCATTGGGTTCGAACTTTAAATTGAAGGTCGTCTGCGTTCTAGTACTTGTGTTTTAGGCTGTGGAGTGCCCTTGAGCCGACTCTGCGTGAGCAACGTAATATCTAGTCAACGGCTGACATAAACGTACCTCTGTAAAGGAGTTAACATTCCTAAGTTCTAATTAAATTCCAGTGAACTACCAGGGAATCTTTTCAATTCCACCACCCCGCTACCGCATGTAAAAGTTTGCCCGTGGACCGGCTGTTCGCTTTCAAAGTTGGGAAATATAAGTAGTTTTTATTTCTTCCTTACTAACGCTTCTGTTATCACTTTGGTACATGACGTCATGTGGATGAAAATTTCTTTATTAGATTTGAACACAAAAGGTTATACGATCTTTTAGGGCGAAATAATTGGGTTGTTGTGATCTCATGTTACGTTTTTTGCTTAACAGCCTTTGTTTTCTGAACGAAAACCTTACATTATTTTCCATTTATTTTCATCCTACCTATCAGTATTGTTTATGGTGTAAATATTATTGAGGTAGGAAACATGACTCTATTGTACTTTGATGTTGATGTTCTCTCGTTACTCTTACCGCGACTATATTTTTTGATCAGTTCTTTTCGTGTAAACCTTTCATTTTTTTACCAAATATTTTTCTAGATTCTAACTTCCAGTCAGCACTAATATTATTTTTGAACCATTCAAGATAAATGACAAGGAAATTTTTATCCGTCAAAAGTGTCTCATTTCAAGGAACTTTTAAAAAATAAGTAGATGTTATGTGCACTTTTGCTTTTCCTCGAAGTCCAGTCGTAAGGTAATACTTTCCTTTCAGAATTCCCGATAGTTCCTCTTCAAAGGACACGCCTGAGTACACGTCCATTTACGTGCTGTCGTGTGCACTGCGCATTATAGACGTGCCTTCGCCTACGACTTCCGCTCGTTTTCACATTGTCCTGCGATTTCTGCGAGCTATTTTCTACAAGTAGGACATCTGGACTCGTGTATTGACGTAAGATAGAATATCCAGCCGAAAACTGCAATCTATGTTCTTGAAAATTGCCAACTTTTAGAATCACAGTGTGATAATTTTGTTATACTTGTTCTTAGAAGTGGGTACCTTATTTCAGATTTTACGGAGCATTCAATGAACCATAGTAATTTGGTAGGAAATCTACATTCGTGTATTGATGGACGTTAGCACATCTGCATTGTATACCGTTGTAATCATACCTACTTTGGATTTTGAACGAAATATTCTAGCCTTTTGAACCGAAATTCTGATTACACACATGCTGTAACATGGTAATTTTGTAATTGCGTAATGTCCTATTTCGTAATTTTCGTGGTGAATTTATGCTCCTTGTGTCGTGACGTGAGTAGCGTATTACGAATTCTTGTTAAGTATATTATCGGCCCATTTTAAGCAGCAGATTGAAAGTAAGTAATAAGAATAATCGTAATAAATGATGATGGAATTGTTTATGGTTTCATGTTGGGTATTCATAATTCATGAATGCTTCTTAAAACGGCTCTAAAAGTCACACTTGTATTTATAGAAGATTCAAATCGGTTATGTTTTTATTGGGGTATAATTTACTTGTATAGGTAATTCAATGTGCAATGGTTTGATTGTGCTAAAGATTCCAATCAAACGATCAACAATATTTATTATATTTTTTGTTCTTTCCATTGAACATAAAATAGGTTTATCAATCGCGTGTGCAGGTACTTTTACTTTAATGTAGTTCGGAAGTCACGTTAGTAAAATATTTTTTACTTGCATGACAATGACACGATTCTAAATACAGATAACATGTGTTGTGGGGAAAATAGATACATGTAACCGTGCTCTTGGCATTGTTATGGTAATCACGTTGTATCTCGCACATATTCTAACAGCTATGTCTGCCTGTATTGTGCGCGTAACAAGCCTAATGACATTGTAAATCTGTTGCTATTCAATAGTCAAAGGAAAAACGTGTCATACATACCTATCATTGGTGTAACTTGAGAATATTAATGTGATACCTGTCGGAAATATTAGTAGAGATTTACTTGAAATTTACAAGTATATTTATTAAAAGTTTTCATTCCTTTTGCTATAGTAGTTTAATGTTTTTCTGTACATGACATCTTAGATAATGTTATTGATTACAGTCAAATATTATTCTTTTTTTTTGCAGACAAATAATAATAACCTTTACCAGCATATCTTAAACTTCGTTTAGTTCGTACAACATACCTATGTAGGAACTTTATTTAAAAATCCAGAAACAGTGTCTTCCGATAAGTATTTTATTTTACGGGAACTTAATCGTTAATCCGGGTGCAGCTCATTAACTGCTCTCAAGTCACTGAACCCGATTTAATCTGGATAGAATTTAGAAACTGATGATGTTCAATGGGGTGAATACAGTAACAGTTTTACCAGAGCTAAATGGATGTCGTCCAGCAAGTAGATATGACAGTATTTTTCACTTAAAACTGACATTAATAACGTCTTCGTTGAAGTGAATACAAGAGGCCCAGAGGTTTCGATTCCTGAGAAAAATTAATAAATACGTGACCGCACCTCAAACGCTTATAGGCAGTTTTGAGAAGGTGACACTATAAGCTGCAATTTTAATCCACTCCCTAAGAATAAGCAGAGAGCCTACCTATACTCGGCAATTCTAACTAAACAGCGCACTAAAATATACTCAAACGTATACTAAGGGCGCTGCTTGTTCAAACTAGTTCGATATTCTCTTTCAAAGCGTATCTCAGGCAAGTTATTCCCAGATGTCGAAAGTCATTTATGCTCTTAGCCGTCGTAGCTTGTGCCGCCAGCCTCTCTCGGGATGCTAACATGTCTTTGTACTCAGAGTTACAACTTAAAGTGATTTGAATGGCCCGTCATTATTCATACTGACATCACTTGCAGAAGCGTAGTGGGCACAAACTTTGATTTGAAATGGGTCCTTATGACGGTTTTTTATTTGGAAAGCAAAATATTATAATGATAATCAAAAAGTGCATCTTCAAGTTATCAGTTTGACGATAGAAGATTTTTAAGATTTTTAGATTAAAAAAAAATAGCGAGTGAAATACACACTTTAAGTATACAGTCTAGATGTCAGTAACGTGCTACTCGTACAATGATTAATAAGTTCTTTTACGGTTAATAATTGCTAATAAAGTGAGGCAGTAACTATCAGTAGAATAGTGTAAAAAAGCTCATCAAGCACCTTACGCTGATATTTTTAAGAAACGTGGTGAAAATATGATAAAAGATTTGAACGGAAGAAGCCGCCACGTCAAAGTGTTTCCGAAGCACCCTCCAAGGCTCTCGAATAAATAAATTGTGTAAAAATGCGACTAAACCCACAACCGGTGTCAACCCTACATGTGCGACCGAAGTAGTGATGCCAAACTATCGGCCATCCGTGGTTTCTGTCAATACTTGAATTCTGTTTTCGTCAAAATATAATGTAGCTGACTGTGTACTTTATGTAAGATTAAGAAATTATTATGTAAAAAAAAACTCATTTGCATTTGTAACCCAGCAACTGCGAGTAGGTCTCGGTATTCCAAGGTTTCCGTGCATCTTGATGATCTTGTAAACCTCCTAGGTTTGCTTATGTTATGAACCATAAGAGCACTCTAAGTTGGTTCATGACAGGGAAGGAAATATGAAAAGATGTTCTGACTGTTAGACTGTTGAAACCCTGAAATTTGAGATATCGATATCCAAACAATGTTTCTATAAACTATCTAAAGGCAACACTAACCCTTAGCGGCTTGTTGGCAACGCGTTACACAAATGCTTGCTCGGGTGTAAGATTATCGCCGGTCGCTTTGGCGGTATCGCATTTTAGGGTTAGGATAATGTTTTTATCTGTGCTATGAGGGAGCATTTTTTTATTATCTATCTATCCGTCGAGCTAGGTTTTAGGTTACTAGGTTGATGGAACTAAAATAAATATGAGCATGAACACCAAGCTAAGCTAAACTTTGTGCCCGAAGTAGTTTAATCTAGCTTGGGTTTTTAGAAGGATTAATTGGCAACGGCCATGGCCACTCGTTAGTTATTTTAGACAGAGATATGAGTAGCACAAGTATTTGGATTTTCTTAATCATTGCGAAATTATTATCTTGCATCCCAAACATATCACCTACTTTCATTACTTCTTACACTTATTAGCTTAGTATAGGAAAGTAAAGTTTTTTATTGTTTTGAAAGGCCCTCTAAGATTTTTTTTTTCAAAAATAAGCCTGTGTATATTTTTTGACAATACAAAGATAGCACCAAAACCTAAGCCAAGACTAAGGTTGTTACGTACTTGACATCCGCGAACAAAGGTTCCGCATCGACAACTCTGTTCCCTAGCGATAAACTTCTTTACAATAACAAAGTTGTTAATTAAGTTACATTAGTACATTCATTTGCAATTCATAAGACCCTGTCTACGCGAACTCGGCATAAATTCGTTTATTTCGTTCTTACTGTAGGTAATTATTTTACTTATGTTCAGTCGTAAACTGTAAATTAATGGGTCTGCTGAATTTCACGAAGAAATGAAAGACGGCTTTGTAACAATTTGCTTCTATTAAGGTTGGTACAGACTGGTAAAACATGAAATGAATAGTATTGAATATGGCACCACAATACGCTGACGTACTTTTTATGAACTGTCAAAACGCCGCCTCCAGTAGATTTCGTATGGCGATACTAGCTTGTGACGTCCTCATTCACACTCGTCAATTGGTGATTTTTTGATCAATTAAATTCAGCCTCCCTAGTCTCTAAGCTGTTGTCCGTAGTTTCGGATGTAGCCGTCTCTGTCACTCTTACAAGCTCGACCGTAAGAGCGAACGCGCTGGCTAGATCCGAGAATACGGATTAAACGCTAGGGAGTACGGTATCTGATGACTGACATGGTGTGTTCATGGTAAGCGTGGACGCACTTTTACCGCGCATTCGCTTCATCCCCAATCAAATACAGTGCACCCTTTTCTTATAAGTCGAAAAAGCTCGATCACTAGTCTGCACATACCTCTACATTTTATTTTCACGCTACGTCTCACTAGTAGGTATATACCATCCCTTACAATTTGCATCTGTAAGGTTTCATAAAATAAGCAGCGTTGGCATCTAGTCTGGGGACAGCTACACGAGCGTGTAAAGAATTGGGTCAACCGCTTTATATTGTGGTGAAAATACGCTCATTCGCTGTGTAAATGTTTTTAAGCTTCCTTTAAAACGTGTCAGCTTGCACTTATGTAGTTAGTTTAATGAACTGTTCCGAATACGGACTACCAAGACGTGGATGGAAACTTATAAATCTACTGTTTTGCAACTTTTTTGAAACATAGTTGCATTGCAATAATTTATTTCGTGATGATAGTGGTAGCAATTGTAAGGACCTGAACCAGCCGGGTCGTTTCAATTGTGTCGTAGTAACGTGTTTACGCGCGATTTCTTTTTGTTTAATCAGCGCAGTAGATATTGATTGTTGAGTTTGCGTTGCGTTCAAAACCGCTTATAAAAATATGAAAATGCACGGCCAATGCCTATCACCAATCACCTCGTGGTAGTTATGAAGCTGTGAGTTCCGATCGCGTTCCAATCTCGATCGAATACCTACCAAGAGCTTAATTACGCGCGATGCGACAACCGCGTACTCAAACGCGCTACGTCCTGTGGCTTTAAGGTAACCGAGAGTCAGTTTCTATTTAAGTAGTACCCACGTTTCTTATTTCGTTTATAATATTTGGGACCCTAAATATCTACTTTAAAAAGTGACCAGCACAGCAAAATGGATGGTGGCTCCGATGTGGTAGATCGTGATACGATTTAAGGATAAGAATAAAAAAATATGGAGCTTTACGAGGTGCGTCTGGCAGTTATTTGTTGGCCTGCCAGAGGGCGTGCATCTGAATAGGTGTGTGAGTTACGGGCATGTTTTGGGGTGCACAGTCGAGTATAGAAACAGTAACACTTCAGTTTGTCTAGTAGAAGGCCTCTACATAATGTACATTTTTAGCGACTCTTAACCAAGGCTTTTTTATAGACGGTCAAAAGCTGCGAATTAGCTAAATGTGGACGAGATATCAAAAACCCGTAGAAATATCCAAAAACCGGCCAAGCGCGAGATTGATGATAATGTCACTCGATTGTGTGATAAAAGAAACAAATTGTATCGTGATTGGCGAAATAGTCCAGATAATTTCAAATTAAGAATAGAATATAATACAATACGCAATAAAGTGCATAAAGTCCTCGAAACTAAACGAAATAGCTATTATATAAAAAAGATACAGAGTAACTTTAACAATATTAAAAAGGTGTATGGTGTTGTAAACCAAATGTTGGGAAGAGTGACATTATCAATCGATGCGGCTATACTCAAAGCGTTTGATGCGCAAGGTCTTTCCTCCAAAGATATTGCTAATAACTTCGCTATTACCTTCGATATATCCGTGAAAAATATTATTCCTAACTGTAAAATAAAACTAACAAACCAAATAGATACGCTAAGCCTAGATTCCAGTATTCGCTTTCAGAAATCAACTCCTAGTAGCGTTCACAAAATTATTAAAAACCTAAATTCAAAAAAGGCACCGGGACCTGATAACATTGCAATATCTGATATAAAATTAATAGGAGAATACAATATATCGAAATTATTATCGAAATTATTATTATTAAAAAGGTGTATGGTGTTGTAAACCAAATGTTGGGAAGAGTGACATTATCAATCGATGCGGCTATACTCAAAGCGTTTGATGCGCAAGGTCTTTCCTCCAAAGATATTGCTAATAACTTCGCTATTACCTTCGATATATCCGTGAAAAATATTATTCCTAACTGTAAAATAAAACTAACAAACCAAATAGATGCGCTAAGCCTAGATTCCAGTATTCGCTTTCAGAAATCAACTCCTAGTAGCGTTCACAAAATTATTAAAAACCTAAATTCAAAAAAGGCACCGGGACCTGATAACATTGCAATATCTGATATAAAATTAATAGGATAATACATATCTTCCACCATTTCTGATTTAATTAACTGTAGCGTAAGAACTGGGATATACCCAGATAAACTGAAAGAAGGTTGTGTCAGACCGGTACACAAAAAGGGTAAACGCAATGACTTTGCAAATTATCGACCAATCACATTACTATCATCGATTGATATTGTAGAAAAATACGTCTATGAGCAAATACATAACTTTTATAGAAAACATACTGTTATAAACCCGTGTCAATTTGGTTTCCAGTCAGTTAAAAGTACAGCAGGCCTATCGAAATTCACGGACGAAGTAAATAATCACCTAAATGAAAAAAGGCAAGTGCTGGCTCTATTTATCGATTTTTCTCGTGCTTTTGACACTCTTGTTCATGATCAGTTAATAGAGAGACTAAACTACTGCGGAGTATGGGGACCCTTGCTAAGCTGGTGCCAGAACTACTTGCAGAACCGGAAATTCTCTGTAAAGATCAACGGCGCCCTCAGTGAACCCGTGGTAGTGGAGGGGGGAACGGTCCAAGGCTCCGTGTTAGGACCTTTACATTTCTTGACCTACGTCAATGGTATGTGCAGCTGCATTATTAATAGCTCGTGTTATCAGTTTGCGGATGACACATGTTTGTTAATCGGTGATAAAGATGCACAAACAGCCCGTGATCTTTTGCTATCTGATCTCGATAGGTTGACAAGATGGTGTCACGATGCTGGCCTCGTCCTCAATGCCATCAAAACTAAGTAGTTATTGGTAATTAAATCACCATATGTCAAACAAACTCCAATTGACAGACTTGTGGCTCACGATCATAGCTGCTTACATACTAATAGCATTACTGCATGTTGCTGCCCAGGTATCGAGATAGTGGATAGGCAAACTTACCTTGGATTAGTCATTGACAGTAAATTTAATTGGAGATACCACATTGAACACGTCTGTACCAAGCTGAGACAGTTTCTGGCAAACATCACTATCCTGAATAATCGCATACCATTTAAAATTAAGTTAATGCTGTACAATGCACTTGCGGAGTCACATGTCCAATATGGTCTAAGTAGCTACGGCCGAAGTTATAAATCATATTTTGACCAAATCCACAACCTACAAGTAAGAATTCTCAAAACCATAGTTTACAACAAAATTAGGAGTAAATATCAAGACAATACCGGTGCTCTCTTCAAATACTGTAAAACATTGCCAATACATTTGCAGGTGCAATACAGTTTGCTAAAGGAAAATTTCTTTAATGAATCGTTAAAAGTCCCTATTAGCCACCCTGTATGCACCCGAGCAACGTCTGCTAGCAGGCTTTGCACGCCACGCGCAAACAATGCGTACGGCGAGCGAACAACTGGATACCTCATACCTAGACTTATCAATAACATTCCCCCTACTAAGCTAGTGAATGTCACACAGAAAAATATTAAAATTAAGTTCAAAGAATATTTTCTCGGAACGTTGTAGTCTAAAATTATTTTTTGTTATTAATATTGTTTTGAATTGTACCTATTGTTTGAATATGTAATAGAAAGATAAGTAGTTATTTCGCTTCAGAGATATTTATTCTACTATTTGTAAATTATAAGCTCCGATAGCACAAATACAAGTAGTAGTTTTAGTTGCTATCTTTATTTTCATATATGTTTTATAGTGTTTTTATATGATAAATAAATAAATAAATATATATTTTATTATAATGCTTTCCGTAAAATGATATGCTGTTGATTATATGAGACCTTGAATTATAGTAGGCTGATAAAAAGAGCTCCTTCACGTTATAAAAAAAGAACGTCAAAAAAGTATGGAGACTGATAAAGTCATAAAATTTTTGAAACTGCAACAATGTCTCAATAAAACCTGTTGCTTCCCAGTCGTGACCGGTAGAGTCGCAACCTTTGGGCACGTAGACCCGAACCGCTGCACACTTCGCTTACTTAATACAATTTACACTGTGGCATGATAGGGTCGGGCGTGTTAACTTATTCCACACGCGTTCGCGGCCGGGACGATCTCGGTGAGACTCATTCGGAGCAGGCATCTAATGCCGAAACTCGTTATTTATACGTTTTGCCGGCTGTAGCCATCTCGTTTGCTCTTCTACTGCCATGGGAGCATTAGAGAGTGCAAAGGATGTAATCGATGGGCTGTGTGTTCGTGTGGTCTGACAAAGTAGAGTGCCGCCAGAAGGGTGAAATGATGACGACTAATTTGGAACGCCATGCCTCAAAACTAGAACGGTGTTGTTTCAGATGATTAATTGCGTATGGCTAGTTAGTGAAACGACAACAAAGTTATCAATCCAATAAAGGATTGATGTACGAATAGGAACATTTTAACGTTTTATTTTCAATACCGAAGTCGGTGACGAGTTCAATATTAACCATTTGTGATTGTAAAGTAATTGTAAAAAAAATTGCTTTGTTAATGCTAAAAAATAAAGTGACTTAATAAATTAGCTGATTCATCTGAACCGATTGTTAGGCAGCTGAAAAGGTGTTTCATTCAAGTGTAGGTATTTTACCGCAAGAGGGATGAGTCAGGGCTGGCTACAGCCTAAGGAACACTCAAATAAATTCATACCGATGAGTAGGTAAGTGTCACGGTAGTTTAATTGGTTCCGCCTGTGGCAGTCAGCGTTTCTTTAAGTGTGTTTTAATTTCAATTTGTGATATTTCGTCAGATTTTGAGGCGCGCACTTAAACAACTTAGTATATTAGGAGTGATGTATACGATGTGATCAGTTAAGTAAAAATATCAAAGCATCTTGAAGCAGAGTTTGAGTGGACATCTAAACTAGCACTGCCACCCGCTTGACACCTGCGTCCAGATCACCAAATACAGTAAAATTATTTATTCATACTTCTATTTCTAATGTATTTTAATTTGATGTACTAACATAGCTTATAAAATTCATTTTTTCAACAAACACTTGGTATATGGACTTTGACTGAAAAATAGATTTCATTTCATTTATTTTACAAACCCAATGCAGCAAATACGTGCGAAGACAAAGGACAAAGTTAAGTTTCCGCATTCAACGCATGGGATCCTCTTTGGAACTCGTTGAGCCACCTACGGTGTCGGTGTCGCTAATTTGAAACTATGTTAGTTTGTAGAATTAGTTAAAGTTTAATTGTGATTCGTTCTTGCTAATCAACGAATGGTATTGTTACGCCGGTGGGCTAGTGCTAAAACTTTGATCGTGTTTTTCCGTGCCTTGGAGGCGTTTTCAGCAGGCTGAAATACCATTTCAGGCCGTTTCAGAGAGTGCTCTAACACATACTAGTTTATCGAAATTTCACCCAAGTTGCCGTTGTTTTCAGGCGCCTGAAACATGTTTTCAGTCCGTTTCAGGCCACCCTCTATCAGATGACGCCATAACCTGAAAACCCGTTTTCAGGCGTTTTCAGGACCCCTTATGGGCCTTTGAAGCCCACTTCAGTATATGACGTAGTTTTCAGTAGGAGTGAAAGAGATAGCACGATTAGAGAGAGGCAGCTATACTAAGAACATTCCAGAAAGGTGTGACAGAGACAGCACAAGACAAGGATAGCACTATGATGCCGAACATTCGAGAAAGGGCTAGGCTAGGCAAGACGGCATTTGGAAGGACCCCGAACAGTCTCGTACTGGGTAGTAGGTACCTACCGAATATTCGGGAGTCCTTGACGGCCGGTATATAAGGAGCCCGGGAATGCGACCGAGTTTGAGTTTAATTTGGGAAAGCGACGAGTAAACATCGAAGCGAAAACTGCGACAAGAAGATTTTGGAGTGCGATATAAGTGTTTGTGTACTAAGTGTTGTAACGTAAAGTGTGTACAATAAATCCTACTCTACTTCATCGGTTTAGAAGTGCATTTCAATCTAGATCCCACACCCCTAGAACGTAACAGTATTTACAGAGACGATGAATGTTCACGCAAGGATCGCTCGATCGTTCTTTTGATTGCTGGTGAACTAAATTTTGTGTTGTGTTTATTATGGCAATTAGTTTGATGCTCTTCTTCTTCACCAATCTGAGAAAAGTCATAAGTTTAAGGTATTAACGAATGTTGGCACAAGTGACACTTTTTCTTGGCCGATTGTGTGAGTAGTTGTAAAAACATTAAATATCCTTGGAACTTATTAACACTATCTTGTGAAACTATACATACAATACCTATGCGTTTATAACTCGTTCGGTAATGAAAATAAAGAATATTCTGCAATGTTTATCCAGTAGGCTATTGTTATCATGTCATCTCGGAAGACACGATTTATACAATGGGCCATGTTATTAGGTGGGTATTAATATTACCTAACTCCCACGACCGAAGAACACATCAACTTGAAGTGCGTCATGAAAATAATTTCGTTCTTATAAGTATGTATTTATTCATACCATACTGGCTTTCTAAGGTTACAAAGTGTTTATTCGCCTTCACGTGAAAATGCAATATAAGGAAGGTGCTTCTTATCTAAGTGCCTATTCTTGACCTCCATCAATTCAATGAAGGATGAACTCATTGAACCTAGCGGATTGTTAGTTGTGTGCCTATTCTGTCAAGGACATCTTCAAACGGCTACTTAGTTTTAAGCTTATACTTACCTTTATTTGTAGAATATTTGTGTGTTAACGTATTAAGCTTTTCTTAGTACACATGCGAATAAAAATAATGTATATAAATAGAAAAGAATTTCCGAAAAGTAATTTCGAAAATTCTTTTCGTTCGCTTTGAGAGTAGGTACATACTCGCAAAACTTCAGAACGGCTGCACGAAATTAAATGATTACATTTTTTATATGATCCTTAATGTCAGCATAAGGTTTTCAGACAAAAAATATATAAAAGCACTCATTGTTTCTAAATACAACGACAACGTCCGCGGGGTAATCTAGAAAGGTGACAGATTGACTGACTGACTGACATAGTGCTGTATCAACGCACAGCCCAAACCACTGGACGGATCGCAGATCGGGCTGAAATTTGTCAATATTAAACCAATCGGGCTGAGACTTTGCATGCATATAGCTACTATGACGTATTCATACCTTAAGAAAGAGTTTTGATAGGTGGAATACCTGTACGAGCTAGCATCGTACATGGAAATTGCCCAACCTCGGAGCGGCGTCAGCGACCCACATACAGCGGCTGACCGATGGACCCTCAACGAGCACCGTCGGCACTCTACACCGACGGCACACATCTACATATCTTTACTTGTTTACAATCAATTACTTTATTATAAATACATGTTCATTTACGTTAATAAAACAGATATCAACCGTCCGTGTTGGTTCTCATTTCCCTCCGCTGCGGCCAAGACACCCTTAGCCGTCACTATGATCAGCCTGGTGAGTCTGCCCGGCTGGCAGCGGGTCCACGCCACCTACCCACCATCGTGATGCTGCTACCTGGCCGACCTGGGTGCAGTCATCACTCATCATCTCCGTATTATATCTAAGTATATATTGTTAGGCGGGGCTAGGGCTCTAGGGACCTAGTGTCTTGAGTTAAAGGGACAGCTATACGCTCACTAGGGAGTTAGTTTCCTTCCTGACGTCATAGACTTAACAGACGGGATTTCTTCCCGTCTCGTACATTCTTCGAGCCTGATAGGTACACCTTCAGTGACCTATCCTCTACCAACGTTCATAGACATACTGACTGACTGCAGTAGTGACAAAGACGTTGACTGGTAGAAAATCTATTCAAACATTAAGTATGCCGTTCCACAAAACATTATTCCGTGCAGTACTTATATAGTCAAATTAAATTTCGCTTGTTTACATCGCAAGTGAAATGTGAGAAGTCAAGAATTCTCGCATTATTATCAAATGCAATTCAGCAATACCTAACTTTAGCATCATATTCGAATTTTATCGAGGGACAAACATTAACTACTTTAACATATTAACTTGACATACTTTTTCACATTTTACAACTTTGGTAGGGTAGGTTAGGGAAACTAAACATAACAAACAAACGGGAGTGGTGCCTTACAACCACCACTGCAGACAAGGATTCGACATTAGCAACTAGCTTAGCTTTCTTATCGACTTTGACAATTGACTTAACTTGGACTCAAACAAGGAGCCAAAGATTTATCAAGCAGGGAAAACGTCCCAACTTTTCACTTTCTTTGGACTCAAACAAGGAGCCAAGGATCTATCGAACTAAACTTATCAAACAGGGTCGGTGCCTTACAACCACCACCCAACATATCGTTAACTTTGAGCTCAATCAAGGAGGCAGGATTCACACACAAGCAGACGGGGAACGACATCCCAGCTTTACAACATCCTTGCACTCAATTAATCAAGGGCCAAAGAACTATCAAACAAAGATTTATCAAACAAGCAAACTGTTAGATGCAACAGTAATTTTAATGTCGACCACTTCTCATCGACACTTGAGAACAACAGTGATCTACGACCCCTAAACTGCGTAATTCCATTTAGATTTGGAAGGTACGTATTTCATCAACTTACATCTTACAATGACTTCATAATCATTACCAAAACAACGTTGACAAGGACATGACAGGACTTAGTAGGGACTATGAATAGGTAGGTAGCAAACTTTATCATTATCAACCTATCCCTTCCCTTGTCCTTTCCAACATCCTGAGAATCGACCGACGGAGGGCGTCTCAGGAAGCCTACAAACGATACAACAGTTAGGACGTCGTGAAGACATAACACCATCGAGAAGACAGAAGATCAAGACACTGGCAGCAGCGGTTCGGCTACTGGCCTCCCAGAAGAGGGTCTCACCAGTAGCTGAAATCCCACCAATGCTGTCAGTCCTCAAGCAAGAAGCATCGTCGAGCTTTATCACCCGCTCCATCGTCGAGCATCATCAGCTGCTCCAACTGCGAGCATCATCAGCTGCTCAATCTGCGAGCTTCATCAGCGAGCTTCATCAGCGAGCTCCATCAACATCAATATCATCCTACATCAAGAAGAAACATCGGCAGAGCCAGGGTTGCCACTTCAACGAAGAAGGTCTTCAACATCGGCTTCCCACTTCAGAGCGAGTCAGAAGACTTCATCCACAACCACATCAATCCAGCGGGTTAGCCCAACAACCGCAGCGGGTCTACAACAGACTGACGCCAACCACATCCACATCAGCAGCATCTCACTTCTTCGAGAGGCTAGGATGTACGAGCCACGCCATACATTGGATCCATCCACACTTCAGCAGCGTTTGCCAGGAGACGGGTGCAGCTTCATCTTCCTCATCTTTTGGAGCTGCCAATATGTACGAGCTAGCATCGTACATGGAAATTGCCCAACCTCGGAGCGGCGTCAGCGACCCACATACAGCGGCTGACCGATGGACCCTCAACGAGCACCGTCGGCACTCTACACCGACGGCACACATCTACATATCTTTACTTGTTTACAATCAATTACTTTATTATAAATACATGTTCATTTACGTTAATAAAACAGATATCAACCGACAGTGTTAGAACGGCATACAACGGGTTTGTTTCTTACTACAACTTCCCTCTCAAGTCGTTAGCACTCAACACATCCCCTAGCTGTAGACACACCCTACAATACCTTTAAGGGGATAAAATAGGGGTTGCAACTTTGTATGAAACTCGGTGGTTAAAAACTCCAGGCGGACGAAGTCGCGGGCGGCCTGTAGTTTAAAATAAATATGTCAGCTAAAAGCTATTTAATGGGTACTAGATTATAAAGTGTTATTTAAAACCATACTCAACCAACTATTTAAACTTTAAAAACAGCAGGTACTGGATAACAAATCTTAACGGTGTATTAAACTTCCCCATGTGAAATCTTATTCTTTGCTTTTCTTCGTCTCAAGTTTTATAGTAGGAGTTTTGAAACGTTGAATATTTTATTGGCGTTCAGATTAAAAAGCCCTTCCGAGCTTCTTGAATGCACAGCTTGCAGAAACTTACCGCTCGAACTGGTTCAAGCTTGAAAACAATGTGAGAAAAAAAAAACAAATCTACCCACCCGGAAAATAGCATCAGGCTGGCATTAAATTTTCATTCCCTCCCCAAAAGCGGTGGGAAATGAATCGCTTAATATCGATCTAGAGTAATTTTGCACGACCTGAACCGTATCAGCAGTCGCTTCGAGTTATC
The DNA here is from genome assembly GCA_963921415.1 of Pyrausta despicata. Taxonomy (NCBI): domain Eukaryota; kingdom Metazoa; phylum Arthropoda; class Insecta; order Lepidoptera; family Crambidae; genus Pyrausta; species Pyrausta despicata. The sequence goes on from OY992853.1 coordinate 7,382,821, forward strand.
CTTAAGCTGATAGCATCTTGATGGTGATCTCGAGTTCAAACGAGCCACTTAAAGATGAAGCGATTGCGATTTGGATTTTGTTGCGAAGGGGCGCCTGCAAAATGTATAGTTATAGCGCCAAGTCTTGAGTAATTTGTATAACGGTTCGAAAGAATCCGATTTCAATATAATAATATATATAAATTAAAATACATTAAATACATAGCATTAAGGAGTTTTAGAGTAATCAGTAATTTTATTTGGCATTTGTAAATTGACATTGACTTTTGGTAATTTCAAATGTTATTTCTTATGGCGGAACATGATGGACACTGTATTTTATTTTAACCTTATTGTACCATGAAAACGAGTAAATGAGTCTTAATCTAGCCGTGCTTTAATTTCAACAAGTAGCTTGATTAGACTTCCTTGTTTGTCGACAATCCTTGATTAAATCTAGTTGTAATATAATGGTTTGTTACATTTTTTGATTGTCTCTTATGCCGCATGAGCAATAGTTATTTGTTATACAAGAGTGCAAAGTTGCTTTTTAACCGCGTGTTCAATTTTGAGTGATTCAAAATTAGAATCCTGAGCGTTAGCGAGGGAATCAAAAGAGCACGAGGTGAAAAATCTTTGCACTCGAGTGCAACACGTAACTTTTCATTCCACCTCAGCGAGGAAATGACTAAATGCAAATAAAACCGTTGACAATCACAAGATAGCTACTTTTATTTCAGTTTAGGTATTAACTACTACATTATGACAGGTAAGTATTACAGAATAATCTTTAAATTATAAAAAAAAATACTTAGGTATAATTAATAAAAATTGAAAGTAACGTTGCTACAGTTATTTAAATTGAGTGTAATATTTTTGTTGGGTATTATATATATTGGTGTTAGTCACTTGTGTACTGTTTTTCGAGTGCTTGCTTTCTTGTTCTCGGATAATTCTATAAAATATGCCAGCAAAACGTTTTCTGAGAAAGTTTTGGCTCCTTTTCTAGTCGCCTCGTATTGAACATAACGAACGAGAAAGATCATTTGCGCATTATTAACAGTTTCAGTCAATTCTGTTGGAGTCAAATAAACTTCCTCGTCGCTAAATCACTCATTTTAGTTTTTTCACTTGTTTTCAAGTTTATTGTTTTTAATATAAGGTTTAACAATGACGTGAAAAAATGCCGCGTTAAGAACCGCCAACAAAGCAAATTGAAAAAAGAACACCAAGAAGGTTCCGAATTTGAGTTTTTAACAAATTAAAAAACTGTTGTATGATATATTTGGCACCATAGAGGTAGCAATAAATAGGTTTAATGATTTTTTTTAATTCACAAACTTGGTGCACACGATGTTCTAAATTCAAATTTACTTTAACCTCTAGTGAATAAAAACGGCTTTTCCACTCAGATATTGAAGAGCAAAATGACTCTTTCCGAGATGGTGGGATGAAAAATTATTTACTAGACGTACAAGTCGAGCATATTTTTCAGTTTGTAAAATATCAGTGTTTTTAAGGTGTTGCTAGTAACGATGAGTTTTTGATGATGTTAACGAGTTTATCTGTATCCTCACAAAAAAAACGAATTTAAGCATTAAGATGAAATTATTTAAGAGTAGGTATGTGTATGCCAAGTAGTTCTTACCCTCATCGCGAATAGGTAGTTTGCTTTTTATGGCGTAACGACAGCACTCTGAATCGATCTGCATATTTCGCGATAAATTATTCACGGATGCCAGTCGATTGGCCCGACTCCCAAGTGTGCTAATTTACCGCCATTGATATTTGCCTCGATAATATCGACATCATAATAAATGCAATGAGGTTTACCCCTAATGGGTAATAGAGTGCTTGGAAGGTTATAGGTTACCAGTGCATACCTACATATGTCTTGGCCTCAGTATTGGACGACCACTGCCTAGTGGGTCTAGGATTCCATGCGTAACAGCAAATGATCATACGAGTAATAATGGAAAGAATTGATAAATTTTGTATTTTATTTAATAAGAAGTATTCCCGTTTCTCCGTACTACGCAATAAACTACCAAATGTATCAAAATGTATCATGTCTTTTTGAAAATACTGAATGTCGCTTCAGGCCTCGGAATGACGACCGTCAGTAAAACATGTGTACCCCGAAGGCTATTGGGCCGGGACTTGTAGGTTCGGGTTTAGCTGTAGGTGTTCGGCTGAGGCTCCACGCAAGGTAGAAGGTAGATTTCAGCTGATTGTTCCGTTTTGTTTGTGATATAAGAATTAAGTATGGAATGGAATATGTTTGATCCTCTATATCTTTCGCTCTGCAAGTTAGGAACACTCAACTCAAGTCTGGGTGTTTATTTGCTTGCACGTAATTACATATTAATGGATCTCCATTCGGAATGGGAGTGTTCCTCTCACTCGGCAATAGCGCATAGGACATTTCCCGCTACTCACCGGCTGTTGTGTACAAAGTGTTTTTCCATTTCCCGAAGTATTGCGCTTAGGGTTGTCACTTTTGTCGTATTATACACATAATACGTTAGAAAAAGTGTGCTACTTCAGCTCTTTCAAGTAACCTACTTACGAACTCGTATGATAAAGCAACTCCAACAGCACAAACCAAAGAGCTCTGGGGATTAATGTAGTTAACTCATACGAACACATTTTAACAATGAAATAGAACGTATTTGAATACAAGGAATGTTACTTTTGATAAATATTTGCTGAAGAGGCAATTATCAGGATTATGAAGACAAATATCAGGAAGAGATCTAAATCAAACAGCACTTAATAAGTGTAAGTATTGTACCAGGAATTGTGAAATTAATGTAAAAATGACGATTGTTACATAAAACACTTAAGATTATAATATGCAATAATGCGTTTGCTGCTACGCCGCCGCAAGATGTAATAATCAAAATTATCGTTAGCTACTAACGAAATTAAGTTCCAAAATCACAAACCTACAAATAAATCACCAACTCGGTAGCCCTTGGAACAAGTTCGCGACCAACTGCCGCCTTCATATTCGTCGCGTGTGCGTCTCCCGTGAAATTGCCCACTTAATCTGAACATCCAAGATTGATCGATGACAGGTGTACCGCACGACAGGCGATAACAACAGGACATTTAGGTCGGATTCAATTTCACGAACAGCAAATAACGCAATATTTCTTTCGCCTGACATCTGATCGGGAGTGCAGATATGAGAGGAGCACATTGGTTCGAATTAGGCGACACGTATTTATATGGGAAATGCGGGGTTTGTAATTTGCGGAATGCCCTTTTTTATATTGGGTGGGACCGCAAATTCATAGCAGTATTAACGTTTCCTGAAGAAGTTCGATTTGCCTCTTCCTACTGTAAACGAGAGTTATCTGGAAGTGATTTCTCTGTGAGTGAAGTTTGCCATTATTTTTTGTGTGGTATGAATATAATAGAATAGAAAAATATATTTTCATTCCACCATCTCGGAAAGAGTCATTTTGCTCTTCAATATCTGAGTGGAAAAGCCGTTTTTATTCACTAGAGGTTAAAGTAAATTTGAATTTAGAACATCGTGTGCACCAAGTTTGTGAATTAAAAAAATCATTAAACCTATTTATTGCTACCTCTATGGTGCCAAATATATCATACATTTTTTTTTTAATTTGTTAAAAACACAAACTCGGAACCTTATTGGTGTTCTTTTTTCAATTTGCTTTGTTGGCGGTTCCTTACGCGTCATTGTTTCACGTCATTGTTAAACCTTATATTAAAAACAAGAAATTTGAAAACATGTGAAAAAACTAAAATGAGTGATTCTAGCGACGAGGAAGTTTGTTTGACGCCAACAGAATTGATTGAATGCGCAAATGATCTTTCTCCCTCAACAATCAAGCGAGAAGTATTTAAAACAGTACGTTATGTTCAAAACGTGGCGACTAGCAAAAGGAGCCAAAACTTTCTCAGATAACGTTTTGCTGGCATATTTTATAGAATTATCCGAGAACAAGAAAGCAAGCACTCGAAAAACAGTACACAAGTGACTAACACCAATATTACAGTACCCAACAAAAATATTACACTCAATTTAAATAATTGTAGCAACGTTACTTTCAATTTTTATTAATTATACCTAAGTATTATTTTGTTATATTTTAAAGATTATTCTGTAATACTTACCTGTCATAATGTAGTAGTTAATACCTAAACTGAAATAAAAGTAGCTATCTTGTGATTGTCAACGGTTTTATTTGCATTTAGTCATTTCCTCGCTGAGGTGGAATGAAAAGTTACGTGTTGCACTCGAGTGCAAAGATTTTTCACCTCGTGCTCTTTTGATTCCCTCGCTGAGGCTCAGGATTCTAATTTTGAATCACTCGCTGCGCTCGTGATTCAATTTTAGAATCCTTCGCTTGCTCGATCATCAAAATTGAACACGCGGTTAAAAAGCAACTTTGCACTCTTGTATAACAAATAACTATTATACACATTTTAAATTATAGTCTGAATGTGTGAAATAAATAATTATTTACCTAATGCATTAATAATTTTGTAGCCAATTTTTGTATGAACGAACACAGATTTAACTGACAAATATTTATTGACGTGACAACGTCTTATAAATTGGTTGGCCGGGTGACACCTCAAGAAACTGCGTTACGCTGCTCCGCTCACGTTTCGCGCGAGAGAGACAGAGCGAGAGAGAGAGAGAGAGAGAGATAGGCATACACACCGGTTCATGTTATACGAATGAATATTCACATTAAAATTATTTGACCACTCAGAGTCGTTGTCACGTAAAACTTTCGCGCGTATAGCGACTTTACAGGCAACCATTTTTTTTTTGATTAGGTAAACTTTACGGGTCATCAAATCATTCAGTTAAACTGGGTCAGACTGGTTTACATAAGTTTAATTGTATTTGTTTAGGTTATACGGGTTAAATCAACTGGCTGACTAGGCGATAAATAAATAATGGAAATTGATAACGTAACCGAAACGGCCAGATTATTAAAAGGTTGCTTTAACTTTACGTTGTTTAGCACTTGTTGAGGGATTCTTATCTGGGTTTTTAAAGCAATCGTAATATCATTTCCCTGTACCTGAAATCCTTCTTATTAACCGATTAGCTTATTAATACCAGAATATGCAGACAAAATACAAAGTTATGCACAGTGGATGACATAGCGAATTTACAAATATCATAACCTTTCCTTTGTAGTCAGGTAAAAACGCACGAGAATTAAGTTCGCAAATGGTAATTCGCATGCCTTTAAAATTTTGGACATATCTCTTCGTACCCCATGATGCTTGTAAATTTTGTCTAGGGCTCTGTACTGCGCCCTGTTATCTGTGCTGACAAAATTAAAGGAATGAATTTCTGTGTTTGGCAACAACATTGTGAAAATGATTAAGTGAAGTATCTGTAGGTATCCCTTTGAGCTATCATTAAGGCCCAACACAATATCTTAAAAATTCGCAGTAGGCAGACCGCAGACAAATATTTGCGTTTTCGACCGGTTTGTCGGAGGCAGGTCGTGCTAGGTTCCGACTTTTTAAATACCGAATGCCCATTTACTTTAGTTAAAAATAAAGGGTGTATAAATTAACATTATTTAAGAACTTTAGGAGCTAAAATAGAAAATACAATTTAAAAAAAACGCCGACTTGAGCCAGGAGAACAGTTAGGGAGCTTCAATGGCTAAGCAGATTTTGACCAGCTATAACCGAGATCCACCGTGATTAAATTATCTTAAAAAACCCGCTATGAAATCAGTCTATTCGTTCGGTAGCAACGATGCAGAGAAACACACAGACACCAGTGTCAAACTTATAAATCCCCTCTTTTTCGTCGGGCACGTTCTAGCATGAGTTCGTTGAACGGAAAACTAAACCCAATTTTAACGAATTCTACACCTTTTGTAACCACTTTGTGATTGTCATCAGGCACTCATGCCTAACATCCATTGTTAATTTACGTCATTACGACGATCCTTCCATTCTCATTTACATAAATCGAATGTTTCGATCGACAAAAAACTTCATATCTGTCAAAATTGTTGTGATATAAGCCATAAGTATTCATTTGGCTGTCATTTTTTCTGTCGTTGACTGAAAAAGAAAACTCTTTGTTGGCTGTTTCTGCTACAAAAAAAATAGTTTAAAAACTAAAAAAACCTAAAAAAAGAGAAAAAAAATTCTGAGTACACGGAATTTGCGAAAAAGCGTGGGGTGCACTTTATGACGTTTTCATACTTCTCTTTTTATAGTTGCCAATAATAGGATGATTTTCACATATACCAAGCACCCCTCGCTTTTTACTCTTACTGTAATATAAATGCCGTGTACTCAGAAATTATTTTCTCTTTTCTTTTAGTTTATTAAAGTATATTTTTTTTTTAGTTAATAAGGATAATGGAAAACTCTTATCAAATTGTTGCATTTTCATCGATTTTTAATACGTGTGCAAAGTTTCAAATTAATCCGATTTCTGGAAGTTGGTGAAAATTGAGCTCAAAAATTGCGTTACATATCTACATTCATACATACATACAAACAACCCGATCTAATAAAAGCGTGTTAAAAAGGAAGTCCATTGCGTGCGTTTTATTTAATTTAGATTAATCAAGGGCTCAATAACAATTTGGACTACTTAACTGTTCAATCCGAATAATTTAATACAACTTTCTAAGTACCTATATTTACCTATGTATTGTCCTTGTCCTATTTAATGGTAACATAATCATTGTGTTTGTGGTCACGAAGATAAATGTATAAACTTGATTTTAATAGAATAGAGCAAGCAGTATTCGTTTCATTCTGATATTTAATAAGCTGCAAGAGTATTAAGTTTTTAAGCAAAAGGTTCTATGCTTTAAGGACAACGAAGTTCCCATTATAAAAGTTTTAACAGTTTACATCTACATATTTACTTATGTTCACATATTTAAACACAAAATAGAAGTAAATATAGGTATAAAGCGCTGCTTAGTTATATTAACAAAAAGTAATGTTATTCCACTATAAACATGTCCACTGTTTTTATCAGGATCTAAAATATTTTAAATAAATAAAAAATATAATTATGTAATGAAAATTGGCCAAAACAAATCAAATACTTTAAGATCTCACGATTTGAGTCACTATTTGGATTTTATACAGAACTCATTATGATCTCCATTCTTTTTGCGGCGAAGCTCAAAGCCAAGCATAGTTTTTGTATTGAACTTGGCTCTCGTTTTTTTCATTTATGTTTTTAGTGGTCATGATTAAAGAAATCGTAGGAGATAGCAGCTGATACATACGAGTATTTGTCAAATTTGTTATTCTTCTTCTAAGCCATTTTCAACCATTGAGGTGTAGGCGTCCTTTCTCATACGCCAGCACTCATTTCGAAAAAAATCTTGGATTAAATTCAGGATGTACCGACATGCCCCATTTGATTATTCCCAGATGATTTCTGCCATCGTCGGTCAGTAACTAGAGGATCGCGAAGCGCAAGCCAATGTAGGGGAGCCCTTATTTCTGGCTGGAGTAACATTTCTCAAAGGCTTATATTTATGATCTTTTGTTTCAGATTCAGATTCTACGTGTATTCCGCGTACGTGGAACGGCGGACGGTCGCAGCGGTACGCGTGATCGCCGCGACGAAGACGCGCGGCGCCGACGCCGTCGTCTGCCGCCTGTGGCTTCCCGACAACCGCACGCTCACGCTCAAAGCTAGGGTTAAGGTGAGGATTTTAACAGTAGCCCAAAATGATTGTTGTATTATAATAAAGAGTAGAGATGGGCCGAGGAGTGGTTTTACCGAGTAACCGAGTACCGAGTACTGAGTATTACTCGGTTTAATGCTTGCCCTACCGAGTACGCGCGCACTTGTATTTTGCACTTGACTAATTTTTCAATACGTACTCACAGTAATATTACTTTTATGAATCATGACTTTACTAATAACCAAACTATGTAAAAAAAATATGCTATATCCCTTGAACTTCATACATTTTGTCTACCTCTAGTATAGGTTGGCCATCCGCAGCGGCCTGCCTGTCCTGTAATTAACCAATAGGAATCGACAAGCGCCAGATTATCTGCTTGTTCATTGACTTTAGTTTGTGCTCATTAAGGTACTTTAGTTCCTCTAGTTGACCACTCGCAAACTTATTCCAGACAACCTGTTTAATAAGTTTACTTACTCATAATTTACTTAACCGAAGACTCGTCACTTGAACCGAGTTATTCGGCCGAGTAGGAGTATAATTAAAACCACCGAGTACCGAGTAGTAACCGAGTACTCGGCCCATCTCTAATAAAAAGTAATAAAAATGTATTTACCTATAAAGTGAATATACTGAATTAAATACAAACTTTGTAATAATTGACAACACAGTCAAGGTTCTGTTGTGAGTGGTCAAGGTTGTTCTAAAGTAAATAAATTATGAATAGACGTGATCGTGGCCGAGGTAAATACGAAGAAAATAAGTGGGCCACTGGGCATTTTGTTTGTTTCAATCGTTTAACCTACCATCTAGTCTAATCTACACAAATACAATTACTAAAATGGCTCTAATGATACGTAGTTTTGAAGGCGTTACTTCTTTTATTCTTTAAAAATATCTTTGTTACCTTTAAAATACAACATATTAATAGAAAGGATACAATTTTTTTTTGCACATTCGGAAACAATAAAGAATCGTAAAATATTTTTACAATTAAACTATTTTATTAGTAAATACCTGAACACACTGATAAAATATCCTTTTCCATCGTTTCAGGCGATCCGTGAGAATTGGAACCTGAAGTACAGCGCAACCTACGTGCTGTGCCTGCTCCGCGACACGGGGGTGAAGCCCCAGGAGACGGCTGGAGCGTCCATCTCTATAGTAGCCGCTAACTCTCCAAACAGACCACCCACCAATTTGCTGATGGTCCTCGATACTGAGCCTAAGAGCGGGATAGAGGTACCAATAGTTTTATCAATGTATATTAATTGCAGCTGGAAGGAAACCAATCAAAAATAAAGAACGCATTGCGAATAAAAAAAACCCCGACATAAGTTAGGAAAACAGCTAGAGTAATTCAACAGCTGGACTGATTATAACAAACTATAGCTAAGAACCACAGTGGTTAAATTATCTTTAGAATAAAAAAAACGCACTGAAATCGGTCCATCCGTTCTGGAGCTACGATGCCTGATGCTATGCTGAGCTGTGATGTCAAACATATATCACCTTTTTTTTCGTCGGAGGTTAAAAATATGAACACAAAAAGAATTTATCATAAGCTTTGGTACCGTATGCAGCGTGTCGTGACTTTGGCGGTAACGCTTTATGCATAAAGCATAATGAATGTTTTGCTTTCTGTTTGAAGAAGCCTTAAAAGGACGCACACTATACTTAGGTAGTATAAAAATGATTTAATAAATAATTACTTAACAATATTAATCAGTATGTATAGTAGGCAGTATCACGGTAAACACTGCGGTATTTTATATGCTTGTGACACGGGCGATTTTGCAACAAATATGGGTAGCCTGATGTGCTAGTCACTGTAGCAACAATACTTTAATAAGCTTACACTTCTAATTAGTTTACTTGAAACCAGTAATACGGATTTGTAGTGAGATAATAGGAGCTTTGTTCTAAGTCGCTCGCTAGGATACAACTGGCTGGCTTAAGAACTTATTTCTTAGCTTTGCTGTACTTTATCTAGAAAGCAAACGCAGTATTTACTGAAGAAGTTGGGAGTACTATCATCGTTTACAATCAAATTATATTTTAGTTGAAAGGCATTGTAACAGCGAGAAAACGCTAAATAAGTTACATTAATTTCGTATAAGCTAGATTACAGTTAATGCAAAGCTTAAGAACATATAAGTGGTTGCGTATAGCAAATGTTTTCGCTAGGGGTCGGGTGTTCCACAAAGGGGCATTGTTTGAAGCCGCCCGAGGAAATAAAAACATTTGTGTGCACTGTTACCAGCTTTGAAGCAATATTCTGTTGCTATTGTGGTCTCTTAACATTTTACGACTCTCATGGTATCCTACAGAATGAACTAAGTGTCTTGTTAAGTAACTTACCTTGATATTTTTTGAGTACTTTTACAGCCCTGTTCGATCAGAAACAAAATCACACACAGATTCTAATAACGTCAAGCCCAATTAAATTATCATTAAAGCTGAGTGTAATAAATTAATGAATGTAAATAGCCTAAATTTTACTGTCTCTACCACGCGCAGTTTAGTCTAGGGTCAAGGGCAACCCCTCGCGAACATTAATAGTTTTATGTTTAATCGTGAAAAGCATTCACGTTGCATACTTAAGATAATATTTTTGCGGAAGAAAAATCCACTGTCTAACGCGGTCTACGTAAAACGTTTAGGAAGAAGTAGCACAACAGGCATTGTCAATGTCTGGATGGGCGGAGTGGTTTACGCACACACACCGGATTCTCATAGACGCAGGTTCGATCCCTGCCTAAGACAGTTATTTTTTCTAGGTATCGCAAATATTGTCTTTTTCAAATTCAGGAACATAAAACTCAAACTTAAATTCTCCACTAATAAAATAAAACGTATCTCGTTCTAGGAAACCCTGCACGTGTGTGTCAAACCGTTCCACTATTCGTACTCTCGTAGCGACTGGCTCATCGAATGGTTCGAGCTGAACCGGATCCTCGGGGCCACACACTTCTACATGTACAACGAGTCGTTGAGCGCACCGGTCGGCTGCCTGCTGGACCACTACAGGAGACAGGGTCTCGTCACACTACTGCCATGGAAACTGCCAATCATATCAAAGGTGGAGATTAGGTGAGAAGTAGACTCATGATGTTTAAGGGTAGGTAACTACTATTGGTAAGGACGTGTATTGCTGTCGGCTGGACTACTAGGAGATTGGGTCTCCTCATGTCATGGAAGTTTCCATGTGTGTCATGACCAAGACACCGATCGCGTGTAATGACACGCACGAATGCTATTTCTAATGTAACATTTAACATTAGAAAATGATTCATCTTCCGTGCATTACAATACAACTTTTCCTTCGCTGTTGTAATACTCGAGTCTGCTATAGTTCTTTCAAATCACGAAGTCGAGCAGAATTTACTTGTGGTAAATATGTGTCCGTATATGTGTCGATGTGTGCGTGAAAACGAAAGCGGGTATGGTTAGCATAAAAATAATACCAATATTTTTGTATGTTCAATTGATAATAAAATAAAACAACAAAACTTTTAAACTAAAATGTTTATTATTTAAAATAAATAATAAATAAGGGAATGTATTAAAATAAAATTATGTTCTTCTACATTTGGGTTTAAGTTTTAATTTAAGCGAAACATAAGACTTAAATAAGGATATACAATTGAACTCAAGATATGGCAAAATTATGAAAATAAGGCTAGGCTGGAACTATTTAATAACAAATTTCTATCTATTTTTACGTATGTGAAAAATGTGTCGCCTTAATCTTCTTCGGAAAAACTGTTGCTTTCGTTAGTTTCAAAGTCAGTCGTGCTGCTATCACTTGATTCACCCACATTAATTACAAATTCAAAGTCATAATCAAAATATTTCATATACTCCTTTTCAATTTTTTCGACATGCTTGCATGTATTAAGCCAGATGTTGTTATCGATACTGTTTAAACCTTCAGCTATTAAATTTTGAACTTCTGTCATATTTTGACCAATATTTTTCGAGGCAATCTTATTTTTCAGAATACCCCAGATGTTTTCAATGGCATTTAATTCGGGGTGATATGGTGGCAGTCGTAGTATTTCGAAACCTTTGCTTTTTATTATCTCGTCAATTCTATATGAAATAAAACGCTGCTTATTTCTGATTATTAAATCATACAATTCTACATTGCGGGACAGTGCATTGAAAGGAATACCGTGTTCCGTCAGCCACTTTTGCATGTCGCTCTTGCGCGAATTTGACGTAGGTATACTACTACTTCGAGTATTATGGTAGGATGCGTTGTCCATCACTATAACAGATTTATCTGGTAAATTTGGCAGCAGCTTTTCATTCAGCCATTTGCTATAATTATTGAAATTCATATTTGAGTGATAGTCTCCAGTTGTGGATGATGCTTTGTATATTAACGAAGCATCTTTAATAAATCCACTACTGCTACCCGCATGCACTATAATAAAACGAGCACCGGTACTCAATTTTTTTAAAAATGACTTGTCTTTTGTCTTAGTATCTAGTTTTTTTAAATTCCACGTGTTTTGACGTACGTGCGAAGTTAGCACATATGTTTCGTCTGTATATATAATGGGACGGCCTTCTTCACGGTATTCATGAATTTTTTCAAAAAATTAAATCTCCACAATTGTATTTCATGCCTTTCTTGTAAAGATTTACGATTGTTTTCAATTTTGTTCCATTCGTAGCCCATTTTTATAAGCAACGAACGTAATGTGCTCAAACATCCGTCAAAACCAATTTTTTCTCTTAATGCTGACTGAAGTTTTGCCAAAGTTGGAAGTTCATTGTGTTCTATATGAAAATTTTGAATTGTAGTTCGAATAATTTCTCGATTCATATTATCTAAATTAAATTTACCGTCTCTTTTTCGTCGCTTTTTCATGGGTGAAGTAAACTTGGTTGATGAAGATGGCAACTCTTTCTCTTCTTTTAAAATCCTACTTACTGTGCGTTCACTGACGCCTGTTGCTTGGGCAGTTCGTTCTAATATGTTTGCTAATGGACTTAGGTCACATCCATCAGTGTTATTTGCTTTCATAAAATTATATTCATCTTTTAGAAAGTGAAAGACTTTAGCAATGATTGCTCGACCCTAAAAACAATAAAATATACAATTGAATAAGTATCAAAAGTCAAAACTAAACTATTACTTAAATTAAAAAATAATCATTTTTATTTAATGTCAAAACTAGAAAAAAAATATTTACCTCGCTATGGATAACTTTGCGCTTTGACATGCTGACAGTACTTCACGGCAATTAGCGTCCGGAAACAATAAACACAACTAACCTGAGCGACAGCGCGCTCGCGACTGACCGCGTCGTCATACACGCACACTATTGCATTATGCATGTACACGTTTAAAAACAAATAAAGACTACTCGCCTTCGTGAAATGCAAGAACTATACCTTATATTACACACGAGTGCTCCCGATGAGGAAGCACATTAACTCATTTAATTTGTTACGCTTAACTTGACATATCTTTTTGGGACACCCACTCTATTTAATACTTTTACTTTGAGGTTGATTTGCGTAGTACCTATATGTACATACAAATCAGCACTTACTGTAGCGTTATCAAAAGTCTACTACTTATGCACAATCACGTCTTAAGTAATCGGGAAGTTACTTCGAACATAGGATGTGATTGTTCGAGCAACCATGATTGATTAGCTGACACTGCAGTCTTCCTGAATGATTGATGGCAGGGTACATGGCCGTGTATTATTATACTGTGTTATATTGTTATACTCACATAAGTGAGTATGTAGGTTGGTAATTAGTGATCAGAAAGCTATAAATAGTTTGCGCTTTGAAAATGTTGATGTCAGGGTGCAATCACACGGGATACGTGACGATTTTGTCAAAAAACACTGTACGTCATGACAGATGATCGTTCACATTGTATACGGAATCATGTTTTTTCATGATTTTAACAGCGGCAGACCCGTCATAAAATCTATTCGTAATTTTAATGAACAGTGATTTTCAAAAGACGCTACTTGATTTTTCACGTTTTTGTTTTTTTTCTCGATTGAGCATGCGTATGAGCATGGGTATTTTAAAAGCACATCTCCCACCAAAATAATAATAAATATACTAAATATTCGCCAAGAGACCAAAGAATATTTATACTCAAAAAGAAAAGAAGCACCACTAGGAATAAAAAAAAAACCCGTACGTTAACTGTCAATTTTAGTTTCTGCGAAGTAGGGACAGACTGCGCTACTGTCGCAATGTAATCATTTTGCGGGAAATTTGAAAATCTACCGTTCTGTTAGTGGCGGGAAATTTAAAAATAAGAATCTGGGCCGCGGCGGGGTTCTTTCTTATTCAAAGTTTTTTTTCATTCATTCATTCATTTTATTTCGAGCAAGTTTAGATTCGACGAAGTTTTGACGAAACGTTAATTTATTAACTTATGATTGAAGCCAAACTGCACACTTCCAAACTTGCTCGAAACAAAACGAATGAACATTTAGCCCGACTGCTTAATATTCGTTGGCTTAATAAAACAATGATTAAGAATTTTTTAATATTTTATTTTTTAACCACCTTTTTTGGAAAATATACCTAGCATGAGCCTTCATTCACAGATCTAATAATGATACTTAGTCATGTAATAATGCGAACTTACTAACCTCCGGTACATATGAGACATTGTAAACGAAGTAAATAACACACAGATTAGTGATTTGGAATTAGTAGATTACTTAATACTATTGGAGTCCTTTCTCATAAAGTGACTCAGTAAAACTGGCACAAAAGTAGTCACTCATAAGTTCACAACACAATATATGGTAAGTACATGAGCCTTGAATCACCTAAAGAAGGAATACGGAGGAGACGCAGGTCTTCATCTCGACGTACTGCTGCTGCTTGAGGATTGCAAGATGAAATTAGTGATGAAATTTTGAGAAAACCGAGCAAGCATGAAAACCGGCAAAACTTTCACTCAAATGTTTTTATCCAAAACAAATGTCACATTTGAATACCTAACGATGTTGCCAGTTATAACTAGGAAATTCTACTTAAACGTCTACCAAATATTTTATTGTTCGAAAAGGCATAACGTAACTTGTTGTTTTGCAAAATTAATGTGTGATCATTTTTATCCCTGTAAATCATAATCATAATAAAATACTGTGAAATGGGCGCGAGAGCGCTGATGTTTATAGGCTTGACTGCGGTGTGAGACAAGGTGGGATTTCTTCACCGAGGCTGTTCAACCTATACATTAACAGGCTGGTGGGTGAGCTCAGCGGCACCAATATCGGGTGTCATGTAGGTGGTATATGTGTAAACAACATCAGTTACGCTGATGACATGGTGCTGCTGGCCCCATCGATCAATGCTATGCGTAGACTGCTACGGATCTGTGAAAGCTATGTAAGTGCCCATGGACTCAGATACAATGCGAGTAAGAGTGAGCTCATGGTCTTCCGATCTGGTCGCAAAACCTACACTAAAGTACCTCCTTTGCATCTTTGTGGTACTCCTCTAAACAAAGTGGATCGGTTTAAGTATCTGGGTCACTGGGTATCGGAGGATCTGAGCGACAACTTAGATATAGAGCGAGAGCGCAGGGCGCTGTCTGTGCGCTGCAATATGCTGGCCCGGAGGTTTGCAAGATGTACGAATGAGGTCAAAATTATGCTGTTTAAAGCCTACTGCCAAACCTTCTACACTTGCAGCCTGTGGGTGAGGTATACGCGACGTGTATACAGCGCGCTGAGAGTTCAGTATAATAATGCGCTGAGGGTGCTGTTCGGGCTGCCTCGTTATTGCAGCGCGTCTACTATGTTCGCGGAAAAGCACATAGATGGCTTCCACGCAATAATGAGAAAGCGGTGTGCAGCCCTCCTGAATCGGATGAGGAGCAGCCCGAACCGCATCCTGGGCGCATTGGCTGAACGGTGGGACTCACCGATGCTGCGACATTGGATGCACCTGCACACCTGTCAAGGTGGGTAGATGCAGCCAATGAGCGCCGCACACGTAAATTTTCTTTTTTTGTTTTTTGTGTTTTAATGTTTAATTGCACTACTAACATTAGTTTTTAAGATACTTTGTAATACTAACAATTTATGGACATAGTCTGAAATAAAATGATTATTATTATTATTATTATTATTATTATAATAATCATAATCATTTATTCATTCATAAACATAGGTATAGGTATATATATATATATACAGAGGTTGTGGGTTGTTTAAATGCGAGCGCTATGTTTCACCTTTTCAGGTAGATGAACTATTTACATTTTAACAATAGTATTTAGCATAATAATAATAGTAGGATACAGATAGTTCAACTCAGTTGTGCGCGCGGCCTTATGTGTGGGTAAACCTTGTACATATACAGTGACTTTGTGTGCGTGACAAGAGGTACAGTCGGGTACAAATACAAATACTGTTATTTACGGGTTATAATATACGGGTTTAAAAAAAACAGTTATTTCGTAATTTAATGTTTATTTATTGAACATTATTCTGCATCGCTACTTGAAAAATCTAATGATGAATTTTCGGATTCGCTGCTCTCACCAAGGTTAATCATGATTTCTGACTCCATGTCAAAATGTCTATAGTATTCTTCTTCTTTCTTTTGTACATGTCGACAAGTATTACCCCACATCCCTTCATCAATTTGACTTAAACGTTCATTTATGAGTTTCATTATTTCCGTCACATTTTGATCGACATTATGTGAAGCAATATAATTTTTTAAAATTCCCCACACATTTTCTATGGGGTTTAGTTCAGGATGATGTGGTGGCAATCGAAGAACTTTTATGCCATATGGCTGAAGTATGTCGTCAATCTTGTAAGAAATATATTTTTCTTTATTTTTTTTAATCAAATCATACAGTTAAATTTTTTTCATTTCTTGATTAAAAGCTATATTTTTTTCTGTCATCCATCTCTGCATTTCTATTTTTTTTGAATTAGAATTTGGGGCTCTGTCATTTTGAACGTTATGGTATGAGGCATTATCAAGCACAACCACAGAGTTAGGTGGAAGATTCGGTACTACGTTCTTTCAGCCACTTTTCATAGTTTTCTGCATTCATGTTAGAGTGGTAATCACCAGAAACACTATTTGCTTTGTATGTCAATAGTGCGTTAGGTACGAAACCTTGTTCTGAACCAGCATGCACAATGATAATTCTTTGTCCTTTCGACAGGTTTCTCTTTAAAGGTGGTCCATCTTTATTACCCCATCCTTTGTTTTGCACATGGTTAGTTAAGATGTAGCTCTCATCTGTATATACGATACACCTATTTTCTTGACGGTATCTGAGTAATTTTTTTAGGTAGGAAAATCGTAGTTTTTGGATGTCATGCCGCTCTATAATAACACGTCTGTTATCCACAGTTTTTCGCCATTTGTATCCCAACTTTAACAAAGCCCTTAGCAATGGTTTCTCGAGTCTAAAACAATAATACGTAAACGTCAACAAGGAAAATTTTTTTCTTATATAGAATCATAATCAGAGATCGGAATTAGGTGTGTGAAAATACAAAATATCGAGAATATAACACATGCTCCATATTATGTCCCGCTGCAAACTTTAGGTATTTTCACACACCCAATTCCGATCTCTGAATAATAAATATTAATTACATCTAAATTAAAAAAATAAATAAATAAAATAAAAATCTTTTAATATTTACCTGACTCCTTAAACATTTTCTCCGTGAAGAACTAGACATTTTCATAAACGACTGTACCCGTAAGAAAAAGCGATAAGGACACGTCTTGCTCGGACGACGACTGCCGCGTCACTGCCACACGAATGAAAGTTGTATATTTACAAGCCCACGCACACATAGGGCCGCGCGCACAACTGATTTAAACTATCTGTAATATTTTATAATTGAAATTATATGTACATAGGTATATGTATGTATGTAAGTATATATATGGTATTATGAGAATTTACATTTTAACAATAGTATTTTTGCATTTTAATAAAAGAAGAACATTATTTTTCTATTGATTAATTATATACATTTAATAAACTAAACTAACTTAATTTTTTAATAAACTATAATTTTAATCATTCATTATTTTATTACTATTAACAAAGCTTAGGCAGTTCGTTGAAAAATTTCACAATCTTCATGATTTTTGAGTAATTTAAGTTTTTATGAATCTACCATGCATTTAATTCGTAATAAAAGTGGCCACACTCAATCTAGATAAAATACCATAATTTTGTCAATGTGTGCGTGAGTTCTCACCGATACGAAAGTGATCAGCCCCTGGCAAGAGACACAACTACTAAGTAATTAAATTACCTACAGTTGTTTTTGTTTTTACTAGTTTTCCAATGGATCACAAAATATCACACACTCATCACGTTTATTTTCATAATATTAGTTTTTGTGTCACATCGTTAGCTTTATTCACCCAGCACTCTTGTTTGGTGAAACAAATATTTTCTGTTTTGCTACGTCACGCATACTTGCATGGTTAAGTAAACCTGATTATGTGGTGCAATGTTATGTTTGAAGTATAATTAAAGTAAACCGTATCCGCATCGTTAATCTTCATTAGTTCGCGTAGTAAATTTAATATGAACGGCATGTCTGTATGCTTATAGCAAACACATGAATACCGTTATAATGTCATAATATATATTATTTGTCTCTTTTTTATTAATATGTATTTAACATAATATAATATTTACTGTTATTGTTTGTCACGAATGTTGTGTTCACCTATAATAGGTAAACATATAAGATGTAAATACTAAGGTTTAAATTTAAGATGAGCAATGTATATACACTCTTTTGCAAAAAAAACGGGCACCTAAGGAAATTTACGTTCTAAGGTCGATTTGAGTTAATTAATCCTCCAGAGTCCATGAAGCACAGTTCCGAGCAAACTGAAGTCGAGCAACACGGTGCTCACGGAGTAATTTAGGGCCCCGAGCTGGGCGGTAACTCCTGATATTGGCAGCCAAAAGCCTCCTCCTGACCGTCCACAAGCTAACTTCTATTAATGAGATGTATTAGTGTCAAAAAGATGTATTAATGTCGAAAGGATATTATAAAATTGATGATTATATAAATGACAAAGATATATGGAAATGTTTAAATGCAAACAATTACAATTATTGTAAATCAATTTTGAAAAGAGGCAATGACAATAGTGACTGAGTTTCTTGCGCCGCTTCTTCTCAGCACTGGCCCAAACTGTCCCGAAGCGGTGGTAGGGTCAATTTATATGTTGGGACTTGTAAAAGTGCTAATTTGTTAGCCTAATTACAGAAATAAATTGATTTTATTGATTTTATTTTCTACTCCTCTTACTTCTTCAAGGCTCTTCTTCAGGTCCACACTTGACGCCTTACGATTCCGCAACGCCTGACTCACCAAAAAGCGGTCATCTCTTGGTTCTGTGCATCGTTTTCTTCCCGAACCGGGTCTTCTTTTGACCGAACCGGTCTCTTGATACCGTTGCCAAGTCCTCTGGACAGTTGAACGACTCACATTTAGCCGCTGAGACACGTAAGTTTGCGAACAACCTTCTTCAAGTAGGGCTATAATTTTACCGGCCCTTATCGCTTTATCACTCATATCAAAAAGTGGTATTTAATATAAAAATAAAGATTAAATTGTTTAATTTGCAGAAAATGTCCAAAAAGTTTTAAAATATCGTAATCAGTTAAAAATCGTTTCAGCAATTCGCGCCATTAGTAAAGCAATTTTAGAATAATCCACAATAATCATTATTTTTCTTTTATTAATTTCAAATTTTAAATTTGGAACGTAAAGAATCATGCCAGGATGCTTCAAATAACATGCCAATACATCGTCAAATTAATAAAACCTATTTCTTGTTCTTCTTCATTAAAGTAGAGGAAAAAATCTAAAGTGCCCGTTTTTTTTGCAAAAGAGTTTATATGTATACTGTTGGTGTTCCTTTTTAAATAAATAAAATAATAAATAATGCCATATTTACGAGTAACTACTACCCGTGCTACCGGATACTTATATTATCCATCAGTACCAGTGTTTGAAAGCTTATGTGAGAACCTGCGGTCTTACGTCAGGGAAATGCTGTTACGCATATCCACCGACCGCGGGAGCAGCTGGGGGTTATGTGGGACTCCAGGCCTCAGAGAGAGTACACACCTACCCACTAAAAACCTGACGGTGCCCTCCGGTGCCATGTGAGTCGGGGACGTGGCAGGTTCACCGTAGGCCGAGAAGCCACAGGCATTCACCACTTCGGTTATGTCGCAAAATTGGCTAGATGACACCACCAATCGTTGACATACTTTTTATTATCTGTCAAAACGGTCTGCCTCCATAGACTTTGTAAAGGAATACATGATTGTGACGTCACGGCCATGTATCAGAAATCGGAGTCAATTGACCGAATATTTATTGCGTTTTGTGTGTTTAAAAATTGGTTTCTACATCTTTTTGGAAATAAATTGGTTGTATTGACTTCATAGGGGCTATGTTTTTAATACGCCATGATCTTCAAAATATTTAAGATAGGTGTCATCATCCCAATTACGTGCTCAAAAAGTACTCATTACGCACACTGTCATTACCGTCATAACCAAAAAAAATCTGAAGTACCTAGGTTCTGTGTCTCAAATCAATTCAGGGCTCACTCAGTATCCATTTGGACGGTAAGTCCTTCCTTAATCACACTGGTAAACTTGCCTGTGTTGTACACAACAATGTATCATTTAATTTCCAGAACGGAGGGCCAATTCGCCGCGTTCAACGACTGCCTCTACCGGTCAATGGCGACCACAGGGTGGTTGCTCGTCATCGATGTCGATGAAATAGTGATGCCTCGTCGAGAGAGAAGTCTACCGGCGCTGTTCACCGCCCTTAGGGCTTCGTACAGCCCACCTTCTAAAGCGCCGTCGGCGTTTCTGTTTAGGAACGTGTTCTTCTATCTACAGTGGGAGGTAAATACGCATGATGCTCACGATTCACTCTCGCTTACGATTAATGCTCAATACTAAGTGCATCCATAAATAGTGATCCATAATTAACCCTCTCGGATTAACCTGCTGCCTCTACGTATCAATAACGTGGTAACATGATGCTCGCGAGAGAAATCCACCTGTGGCCTGTGCATCAATTTACCGCCTAAGTTACTTACTTGTGCAACAACTAGCTGTTTTCTTTTGAATCTTAGGACTTGTTTTTACCAATAAGAAATGTTCTTCTAGTTGCTATAGCGTCTGTCTTAAACCTAATCTCATTAACGCCCGATGTATGCGCGCGCGCGCCAAACGAAGCACACACGTTACCGTTCGCTCTGTACATCTTAAATTAAAAATGGTGTAAATAGTTGATGTTTGAAGACATGCATTATACAGTTATGTGGTCACTATCTTGAGCAGTGCCGTAGTGAAATCAGTGTTCTAAAATATACTCTAGTTCGGAAGTTTTTAGAAGAATCATTTTGAAAAAAAAAGTCTAACGTATTATAAACCCATCGCGCCTGCCGCGGTCGGACCGCCCGCCGGCCGAAAAGAAGCGTGTTATAAGTTTGACCCCTGTGTCTGTTTGTGTAGCTCTTTAACGGTTGGATCAATTTCATAGCGGTTTTTCTTATTCCATAGATATTTTAATCACGGTGTTTCTTAGCTATGGCTGGTCAAAATCCTTCCAGCCGTAAAAGCTCACCAGATGTTTTCCAGGCTCACTCGGGCGTTTTATACCTGGAAAGTAAGTTTGATTAGAACCACAACTGCATTTTCCAGAACGACACCGAAGCACCGGCCCCGCTGGTGACAGCGCGCAAAACGCGGCGGTGGGCGACGCCGCACGCGCTGAAGAACCGCAGCAAGTACGCGCTGCGGCCGCGCGACCTCGTCGAGATCGGGAACCACTTCATATGGGAGCACGCGCCCGGCGCCACGTCGGCCGGCGTGTCGGCGGAGCGCGCGCTGTTACATCACTATCGAGTAAGGAACTATTCTAACACATACCTACAACCACCTTACCCTTCCCAAACAGATGCCTGTCTAACCGACTTCAAAAAAAAAGGAGGGGGTTGTCAATTCGACCGTATTATAAAGGTTTTTACGTATTTGGTTTTTGCATACAAGTCATTTTCAAATCGAAAAGATGATGGAAAACTCCTCAATTCTTAGGAATTCGGGTTCTACTAGGTATGACAGTTTGTTTTTTAAGACTCTGGTTTAAGGTCAAAACCAAAAGGATCAATCAATGGTTCGATGTTTTATGGGCCCGTAACGGTTCTCCTTGATTTAAAAAAAAAACATTTTTGGCAACATCTTAACAACTATCTCACTTTTCCCAATAAAGAGTCGGACTAAAAATATCCGCTTACTTAGGTATCCTCTATTGACCCTAGAAAAATCGTTCCAATGCTTATGCCTAAAATAATGGTATTATATAATGCTATTGGAAAGGTCTCGGCGAGTAGACTTCGGCTAAATTCACAAATTGGTCAAACTTGAACAGTTCAATTTGGTTCTTCGGACTGCGCTCCCGCCAATACCTCACTGGCTGAGCTTCTGGGCTAAGATAACAATTATAAATTGTTTTAATTCCACGCCGGCAAAGCCGCTGGCAAGTTAGTTTAAGTATGACTTCTAAAACTTATGTGCCTGAAATACCCTGCCATGCTTATACCATATTGTTACACTGTTATCTTAGCTAAAAGCCGAGAAGCGATAGAGATATACGATATTGTTATTCACTTGTTCTCAGATTTTGCGACTATATGCGTAAGTGCATGTAAGCCTAAACGAAAAGGGAGTCAGTGTTGTGTTGTGGTCACTTTTTTTCAGATGGCGTGCGAGTACGGAGGAATGAATTGCCTAACAGTTCCCTCAACCGTAGACCGAACTGCCCACCGATGGTCCGAAGAATTACTAGCCAGAGTCACTGCAGAGAAGGAACAACTCAAGAGGATATGCCCAGCGCACTTTTCGTAAGTCAGGTATATTGACACCCCTGCCATACCAATATTAGGAAAAAATTCACGTGAAATGTATGAAATATGATTTCTATTCCGTAGGAGTTGTAAGTATCAAGTCATTTATGAGGTTATAGTCACGTGGAATATCATGTTACTGATAGTGTTAGGTATTGCTTAATTAATTGAAAAAAAGGTTTTCCGCCATCAGTTATAAAGAGAATTTTGCAAACTTAAAGCTTTGTCAGACAGCCACTGAGAAGGGGCGTGATCACAACTTTTTTATAGCGTTTTTTGCAATTCAAAAAATATGTCAACTGCTACGCTACCGCCAAAATCGCGTTCAGCTAAATTTGACAGTACAGACTCGCTGTTTGAAAAACTAGCCTAAAACGCATTGCTTTACAAAGATGAGTCATTGTTTAAACCAGAACCGCATTTATTGTTAAATTTCTCTTTCGGTATCTCTATTATTAGTTGTGAATTGGCATAAAAACATAAGAGCCTTTGAACTTTATTAGAGGCCTGGCTCTCTTTCGCTGCCGTATTTTTTTCATGTGGCTATGGATGAAATCTACAAATATTAATGGATCATATCGAAAATAAGAAAATTTAGGTAGCTTTTAAATTATCCCATAACAACTTTTTATCACATTTTAATAACGAGATCTTACCTTTGATGTGTATGAATGTGATCATTGAAATTTAATGGTTTCAGCCTAGGACGTGATAAATGATCTCAAAATTATGAAAATTACAAGTAATTCAGTAAAATATAATAAAATTTACTTGTTTTTTTTAAGTTACTAGTTTATTTTTACAGGGCAAACAAACCAATCTAGCAATTTATCTCATTTATCTCATAAAAGTCTACTAAAATACCCATATTATCATATACAAAAAAATATGGTTCATTCATATCACAGAGCGATGTTCTTCAGTTAGTTAGGATGCTAATTGTACTCATCCACACATAATAGATTGCAGCCAGTACAATTTTAAAATATTACTTGTACCAAAAACACGTGTCTAAATATTATTTTCTATCAAGCACTGTAAAATTGCCTTAAATTTATATCGAAGCCCCAATAAAAAAAAACCATTCTATCATAACTAGTTTACCGGCATCATTACTAAACATCTAAAAGAGGACCATAACAAAACAACAAACATTAACTCATGTTTTATTTTTTTACGATATATTACTTTGTTGAGTTCTATTAAGAATAAGATCATTCGTCATTAATTAAGAAACTCGATTTTGATAAAAAAAGAATATAATAATTTTAGCAGTTACATATAAATTTATTGAAGTTTTTATCACGATTAATAAGTACATTTGTAAGTATAAAACCTATTAAAATTGCCAAAGTCAAATATTTTTCTAAATGGTATTATTTCGCTACTATAATTTTCACTATCGCTCATTTAAATAATGTATATTACGCTTTATAAAAATAAGTACAAGTAAATAATAATTTTACGCCCTATTTAGTGTTATGTTAAGCTACATCAAATTCTTGCTCAATGATTCTGATTGATTTTTGATGTTACCAAAAGATTTAAAACTGATCTTGTCGTATTTTTAACAATACAAGCAAAATACAATATATTTTTACTATTTCCATTCTGTCTCCTCAACAAATGATAACGGCCTATCGGTGCAATAAAAACCTAAGTATTTAATATTTTTCATTATTATTTTGTCGTGAGAGGGGATTTCTAGATTCAAACAGCCAGATACGGACTCTTTTCTAAAACCTGGTAAACAAATCTTTACAACTGCAGGTAAAGTAGTTGCCTATTCAGAGCATCCAATGAACGGTTCAGAAGACTTGAATGCCGCTACATTAGTGCTATAGTGATCATAACATTGTGTCGCTTAAATTAAGAATCTAAGGGTGAACCCAGAGGTTGCTGCGAGTCAACCCCGGTCAGCGCCATTTAGTGACGTTTGAGGTTTACGACACACGTGCGCATGTTACAACTTACCTAATTGTTTTGCAACTGTTGTTCTTATCACCTAACTTTAGAAATAGAAATAGACTTTTACCTACACAATATAGACATTAGCAAAATATTTGTACAGCCGGCAACAATGGGATACTACCGTCACTATGTAAATAAACATTGTCTTTTACCTTTACATTGCTGAGGAATGTTATTATTTGTCAGCGCTGCTAGTGAGCGTTAACCATAGACATTAGCAAATAACAATGATTATGCCGTTATATGTATTTTATTATGTTTTTGCTAAAGTTATGTTTTTTTCATATTCTTTTACATTTTAATAGTGGTTTATTGTAATTTGATAAAACTATAAAGAGTACAAAATAGCTTTTATGGTTTGAATCAAAGTTACATACTCAATCATGTATGCTGGAAAATATAAACCTGCTTATGATATGGCAAAGCCTGTTACAGATGAGAATGCGTTGAGATAGCTCTCTGAACAACGTTAATTTGGAAATACAATTTTCAGCTTCTTACTATAGTTAATTAGGTTTAGAGCAAACATATCAAAAGTTGATGAAAGGATTAGTTTGGAAAACGAGGGAAACGTCACAACCTTTTTTTACCGATATTCTAATTCTACACAAATGTTTTTGCACCGCATTGTCAAGTCTTTGATTTGGTCAGCGAATTAAGGCATTCAGGTTGCAAACTTAAGATGATATTTGTGCAGTAGAAATAAGCAACTGCTTGAGGAGGGGATCGAACCCGCCGCGGGGACTGGATTCCCATGGTCTCGGGTTCGATCCCCGCCTCAGACAAATGATTATTTTTACTGCAAAAATATTCACTTAACTTACTAAGTTATTAGTTATTTACAGGGCTCTTGTTATTTGACCAATTAATTCACTTATAATAACCGTTATTATAGTTTCTGATCCATGTTTGTTCCTATAATTACATAAGTAATTTAATTTATGTAGGTATGTATATTCATTAAATATTATACATACTTAAGCCACGTTATTGTTTAGGCCTATTTATTAATAAAGTATGCTTTTAGCAGTAATTTAATAAATGTATAAATTACAATTTTTAAGTTGTTAGTAATAACAGTAGTTAGTCAAACTAAGCCACTGTGCATGGCGTGTTAAAATTGTTATAATAGGTATTTATGTCCTATGAAATTTAATGAATATCTTCGGAATGAGTAGGAGTTAAAAATTCAAATTGGTATTAAATTTAAGCTTGGAATAAATTGTTTGAAAATATGCTTTATATTATATTATGGGCTGAGACCACAAGCAGTTTAAACTTAAAAAAAAAAAAGAATTGTTCCACAGTATCAGTAGTGCTTCAAATATGGTTGTAAGTGTTTTAAGCCTTTATAATTAAGAAGGCACAGCAACCTATTTCATGGCATATTGTTTTTTTACTGTCGGATTTTTCTATGGAGTTGCCTTTTGTATGGAGAAATTTGTAACTTTGATTGCTTATAAAGATATTGATTACTTTTAAAACGTCGTAACCATTGGTATAATGTTGGATTCCTCTTGTCTTAAATTACCTTTTTGATATACCAGGCATCCCAAATACAGGGTGTGCTATTTTTCCCGTTTTTCAATTTTTTTAATAATCAAAAAAAAATTAAACAAAAACCATGCAAACGATAGCGAAGCCTATTTAAAAAATGTCTAGGATAAATGATATAGTAATAGAAGTCCTCCTGCCCGATTTCGACCACGGCGGCCAATCTCAACAGATATCAGCCAATCAGATCACAGTTCTCACTCACTGTTCCATCACTCCCAAAGTTCGGTGAGACGGCAATCCAACATGACCGGAGAGAGATTAGGCACAGGACCAACGTAGCAACAGGCTTAACGTGCTTTCCGAGGCACGGGGGTGTAACACTGCCAACTTCCCGACCTTGAGCTGTTATTGAGAAATGGATGTAAGCAGAAACTTTGCCACTACACCAACGAGGCAAAAATGGTATAGACTCTATACTATTTTTTCCTCGTATTTTTAGTTCCTCTATACTATAGAGGAACAGATTTTCGAAAAAAACTATTTTTTGTTTTCAATTTTTCATGCTTATGGTATTAGCCCATTCGTAACTAAATCAAATTGTTCGAAAACAAATAAAGTTAGGCATATTTTTAAACACTATTTTCTCAGCTTTCATTAAAGTCTAAGTTGAATTCTCAACTCCCACCCTGTCCGAAGGAAGATATTTCAGTTCAAAGTTACAAAAAAGTTAAAATTGCCATTTCATAGGTAAAGACAGTTCTGGGTTTTAGTTTTCACAAGAGGAAGGTACTATGACACTAGTTTTATTTCAAATTCTGTATTTGCTATTAAAGTAGCATGTGGTCTATCTCTGAATATCCAATGAAATTATGTTTGAAATGTAATTGGTTATAGGTACAGTGGCTAGCACATCAGGTAACCTATTTTTGCTGCAAAATGGCCCGTATCACAAGCGTATAAGATACCGCAGAGCTTACCGTGACGTGCTGGCCACCGCACCTGCAACAAAAAAGGATTACGACTTTCGTTTGTGTCAAATAAATGAAGATGAAGTTATAAATTCGTGGCTGTACTGTATTACGTACTAGAAAATGATGTAAATAAAATAGAAGTATCAAAATTTAATGTATGTACCTGATAGGGAGAAAGGCATACAAGGCTTTGGCACTGGAAAAAGTGGCGGAAGTGTATCTAGCTACATACTATCATATTTGATGTGTGACAAAGCCTTCAGTGTGCAAAAATGCATGAACCATGATATCGTGATTCATCTTAACATGTACGGATAAGGTGTCAGTTAGTAATTTAGAACATTTTATAACAATAAGTACCACAATGAAATGATTACAGATTCTCAGATGGATGTATTATGCATGATTGATTATTGTATGGTATCGAATTCTTGTATATTATTGTATCATTTATCGAAAAATGATATGCGAATACTCGTATGATTAATTTAATTACGAGTAAAAAACATGAATCTCCAAATTGAAAGATACGAGAACTGATTGATGATAAAAATCAACCTTTGTAAAGCTGGCATTTACTCTTTTTTATTTTAATTTAATAATTAAAGCTAAATAGCATCTGATGGGCATTTAAATATTTAGCGGTAAAAAGATATTTTTTGTGTCTATATTTTATCTGTGATGTCTATTCTAGAAAAGAAAGGCGGTAATTTGTTAGAGGAATGTTAAAAAGGTCTTTTTTTAAAATAAAAGGAATATTGTCTTTACCCTGTATTTTTTATTATTACCTTCTTTTAGAACCGAGGACCTCTTCTTCTCTTTAGTCGAGTAATGCCTACATAGAAATGTTAATATTACCTTGATAGAAATGTTCATACGACAGCGCATCAAGGAAATTATCAGCGTAGTTTATAGACTTGTAATATGGACGATTTAAAAAAAATAGGTGAGTAGCTCGATGTAAGAACAAAAGAAAACTTTTGTTTGGTAGCAAAAAGCGCCATCTTTGTTCTAGGATCCTAAAGCTTAATCAACACACAGCTTGTGCTTGAAATTGAAAATGTAGGACTTGCTGAAGGTTTTACTTATAGTTTTTAGTTGGTGGACAGTTCAAAAGATGACTCATTTTAAATTTTCACTTGATAGTGAATTGTGGAACTTCACGGCAACGACCCATCGTATTCATAAATACTTTCTATAATCTTTAACATTGCCTTTTCGTAAAATTTTCATAGTTAGTTAATACTTATTTCCGTTAAATGTTCATTGTTTTCTTTAAAGTATTTTTCGTGTGACCATTTTTCAGGAGGAAACAAATAAATAAATTAGTCTATATTATTCCCAGGTATTATCGCTGATCAAATATCAAAATCGTTTCGAGAGTAGAAGCATAACAAACAAAGGCACTCACTTTTAACATTAACCGTATTAGTAAGATTATCATCAACAAAGGATAAAGGGTAAACAAAAAAGCTAATGACAGTGCACTAAATTAATGTAAGTTGGCGAAAAAGTAAACAAGGGTTAGCCAAGGACCGACCGCTGGCCCGATGGCTCCCAGTTAATTGGGCACATTAGTCATATGCGGGTCTAGAGTGGCCGACACCGCCCGTTATCTGGCATGATTTGTGACACACTGAAATATAAATCAGCCCAAGCGTAAATTGCGAATAAGTAAGAACACTTTGCGGCGGAATTCTGTGGTAGTGTAAAATTGTAGGTCACTCGTTGGCTGTTATCGAAAAAGTAGCTATTTGAGAATTCGGAAAAGGGTACTTACAGGAAAATAACTGGCAGTGAAGAAACAGTTAAAATTCTTTAGGTGTTGTTAAATAAAATATTTTTGGTTGTATATAAAACTCGACTTTATTACAAAATTTGAAATCAATCTATTACATAAAATTTTTAATATTTAGCGCAATGTATCCACAAAGTGGAGTAAAAACTTGGTGCCAGACGCGGAGAGCCGCGTCACAATAGTAAAAAGTAAAAGAAGCACTTCCCTGAGGTGTCTGAGCCGGGGCAGATTCCGGAGACAGGTAACCTGCCCCTGGTGAAAGGATGAAACAAAAAGATGACAGTTAAAATTTATACGTAACAGTGTTAAGATCCTAAAAAACTAAAAGTCTCTTAAAAATGTTGTGTATTTTAAAATTTCGATTTAAGTTCATCAAAATAATTCAATTAATTGAATACTATGCATAAAAGTGTAAAAACTTCGATTGGACTACATTGTACCTTTGTACCTTTACATCTTTCTTTGGTAAACTTGCGTTTTATATATTACTTTTTTTGTGTTGTACAATAAGAGTTGACTCTATATACTATCTATCTATGGTGACCGATAGGGCACACTTACAAATACAAAGTCAACAAATTATAAATACTTATTTCTACAACAACAACATACGTGTAACATACTAATTGAGTAGGCTTTGTGTGGAAAATTAATAGGGAAGGGGTGCCCACTTGATTATATAAGTGCCTAACTGGGTTGAAAAGGCGCACACCTTTTAATTATGCCCATTCTCCCTGCCTATTACAGGGTCAGAAAATTATCAGAAGTAGGACGTACCTCTTACTGAGTGCTTGTATTGCTAGAGGGTCATAAATAACGGTAACTTGTACAAGTGCCGTTTAAAACTACTCTGTTCTGTTGAAGAGCTTACTTCCGCACGCTCGGGCGGCTATAATAAATACGCGCTGTGATTCCACTCTGCAATAAATGGGGACGTTTAAATCGGACTAGCAGACAGTCATAATGGAGGAAGAAAGAAAATTGATTGAGCCGTAAAACCAAGTCTGTTCATTAATTCGAGCCCAAATTTTTGAGGGCAGGAGATTCAAGATGGAAAGAAGAAAGCAAAAATGAGAAATGGACACGTTTTAATTGGACTAGCTAGTCATAATAGAGAAAGAAAGACAATAGGCTTGTTTCCACTATGAAAGAAATATTAAAAAACTGATTTTCTCTAAAATAATTCATAATTTCAGATGCCTTTACACTAATATTTTTCTGCAGTTCGTATTATTTGATTTTTAATTGGAATTCAAATGATAATTAGTCACTCAGTCGGCATTGCACGCGGTGACGTCAAAGTGTGTTATTCCCATACAAGCTCTATGAATAAAAGCGTTATGACAGTTGATAAAAAGTACGTCAACGATTGGTGGTGTCAACTACCGTATTCAGCTATACAGTCTGGTAAAAAAGCACGGAAGGTAAGTTTAAGTAAGTAAGACAACAGTACTTCAGCGTACAATGAGATGCAAAAGAAGAAAATTCACTACAAATCAGAATCATGATATTTGATGAATACCAAGAAAATAATACCAAAAATAATTAAAAAATTAAATAAAAAAAAGAAATATTAAATTAGAAAATTTAATTTTGACTGCACCCATTGCATACTTTCTGCATGGCCTTGAGGTTGACTCAGAAAATGCTTTTAGCATTAAGTCCACCCTTTGTTCATATCTTGTGCAATAAAGTTTTAAATAAATAAAATAAACAAATAAAATGTATTTGCAGACTTGAGTGAACCGTCCACCTTACTCTAGGCTTAGTATAGTTTCTAACATCCCGTGAACAAGTAGAATGAGACCCACCATTAATGTCCTTGAATAAAAATAAAGCGGGACATAAGGCATAACGAGGTGGATTGTGCGAGTGGAGCAATAAGCGGCCGTTGCGGCGAGGCCGCGAAACTTTAACCATAACCGAGGCTTCGCGATTAAAGTAATATCCTTAGGACAACTCGTAAGTGCAACACAGCGCCACCGAGTAACGTGTACGGTTTTCCGCTAAACTACTTGCTAAGTCGCCAGAGAAATTCGGATTATATCTGTAAAACAATCTTAAACGCTCCGTAAGTTTTATCTTGTTAAAGCTTAAGTACGCGAACATCCGTGTATGTGGTAACTTTTTAACTAGGAAAGAAAAAGGTTTGTTCATACGTTTCTGTAGTCAGTTCAAGATACATTAGAACAAATATTGCGATTGGAAATAAATTTACTTAGATTGTAAGTTGTGGTAATATTGAATTATCCTTTTTGCGATGAGGATTTCTTACTAGTAAAATATTAACCTTTATGAGAATTTCACGAACCTATGTAACCCGCTGTCCTACCAACGTGTCGTAACGCGAAAAGTGCGACAACGCGAAAAAGGGATGAGACGCGATTGACATTGACACAATGCGTTCGATATATTAATCGCGCACTTGTCTTTTAATTTGTGTGCATAATTTAAAAGTTAAAAAAGTACCTAGTCTTAATTACTGGTTATCGGTTCTAAACGCGATATGTTTTTATGAGTATTGGGTACTCACTGGTAAATGTTTCGGCTGGATTGCACACAGCCGTGGTCACGAGCTGACTGGAGGATCTGGAAACTGCGGCCGCCCCAAGCAGACGACGACGTGCGCCACCAGTCAGCTCGTGACCACGGCTGTGTGCAATCCAACCGAAACGTCGAGCAGGTAGTAGCTAATACTCATTAAAACATATCGCGCAATTAGTGTTAAAATGCAACGCGAAAGTTTAAAATGTTTGGAATGCTCTTCCCGAAAATATAAAACAGGCTCCCAGCAAATTATCATTCAAGAGACTCATTCGCACCCACTTTCTTACTTTATCGCAACCGTCATTATAGATCTTTCTTTAACAGTTCGTCAAATTTATTTATTTATTTAGTGTATATTTGTATATATTATGTGTATTTTTAAATATGTAATCATGTATATATATATTTTATCTTAAGTGTCATATAATTCTTATTTTTTTTCGTTTTCTCTTTTATTTATTTTGTCGCACCGCCCACTAAACATTTCTGCTTAGCCCAAAGGTATGACTGGTAGAGTATGCCCTACGGCGTTAAGTCCACCTTTTGTACAAAGTATTGTTGTGCAATAAAGCTTAAATAAATAAATAAATAAATAAATAAAATCTAGTCTAGTCTATATTACTAGTCTTTATATTTCAAGGCAGACTAAAATGTATAATTTCCCTTTTAACGTATGTTTTCAGATACGAATCCCGAATTTCCAGTCGATCGTCAGCTGAGTCAACAAAATAATTGTTGAACCGCGTCGCCGCTGTAAGCAACGTCCATCTGATTGAAACATGGAAATGAGGGTTACCTGGTAGGTAGGCTAAAATAGCGGGGCAATTTGACAACGCAACCCGTTTCAGTCGAGGCCTCACAATGCGGGGCGAGTGAAATGTTGCCAATAAAAAAGGTCAAACGAATAGCCCGAGGCTCGGTTTTCAATATCTCACGGCAGGTAGGGTGGGTGTATTTAGAGGGGGCGCTTGTCGAATACATCCTTATTTTGTCTGTCAATCGCATGTTACCTCGGGTGAGAATCAGAGTCACACTATATTGACACTCGGCACGTCTATTTACATTTTTTTGAACGCACACTTCAGGGGTCCTGCTCTGAAAGGACGTGTTGATGTGCTTTGAATGCTGGCAATAAATTGCGTTGAGTCTTATGTTTGGTGGGTAAACACAAGTTCTTAGAAAGACTGGATTTTGTGACGAAAATGCCTACAGTTTTTTTTTCTGAGATACTACGAAAAATTTAATCTTCTTCTTATGGTAGTGTCCCGTATGAAAGTCTTCCATATCTTTTACAATTTGCCGCCATCTCTACCAGTGTTTGGCTTCGCTCAGGGCGGTTGTCACTGATAACCCAGTGAATGCGGTCACTGGTTTTTTTGTAAAGTAGTTTTTATGTAGACGAAGTATTATTATCATATGTTATATAAAAACACAAACAGTAAAAGCAGTAAAAAAACGACATAACACATCGTTCAGGCGTCCACAAAAGCGCATAAGAAACAAACGAGCATCCACGTAACGAGATCTCCAGTTTTAATTTACGGGAATGTCTAGAGTTTTTCCCCGTGGCGAATTCACCAGTGCCTCCATTCATCAGGGTTGCCGCTGTGCCGCTGTCCCCCACCGGCAATTACTGATGTTGCACTCCACTGCCCCAGACGATTACTGCCACCTACCGCACCGCTGGTTTGTTACAGCTAGTTACAGCCGGAATACTCGTACTGTCTTGCTGCATGAGGGCCTGAATGGAGACTGAAAATTACTAAGCACTGTGTGACAAAAATGCTAAGATTGAACATTTGATGTTTGCTGTAGGTATCATTTTTTAATCGTGTTTAGCGGATTTATCAAATTAATAAAATGTTTTTATTTTATTTTTAAGTAGGTACTTCCTTGGTTTCGACGAATGAAATATTTTAAAACAATCCAATTAATAGTTCGTGCTTTCTTTACTTTGATTGTATTTATCTCCTTTAATTTTTTAGCTTTATTTGGCTCCTCGGCTATAATGACTACGCCAACTCGACCATGCAACGGTGTTTATCATTAACACCCTCTTTTAAGGCTGTGCGTTAAAGATAACCACTTAATTTCAGCGACAAATCCTTGCAATGGCAAACTAGCATCCAGTTTACCCATTCGAAAAATTTAGGGATCACTAGCGACCACATGTTGAACCGCAATAAGAATGGTCTCCGGGGAAACTTAACCGGCTTGGAGCCCGCAATGAATTCAATCACGGCCAAATTGGATGAGGATGTAAGTACGATAACGCTCTTAAAAGTTTGCCTTCGGGTAGAGTGTAGGCCTTTACGCCCAGGATACTGTTCTGTTGTAAGACAATGTTTTGCTTAAAAAAGTAATGTGCAATGATTGCAGATATGAGATCGGCTATGCATTAAAAAAGAACAAAAAAAAAGATAAGAAGTTATAAATGTATTCTATTTTTCACAGATTCACCACAAAATTTACCACTACATAGATAGGCTACATGGATGGACTGGTAATTATATTTTCATCTTTTCTTGCCATATAAGGTGGTGTTTACAGAATAGGTAGAGAATGCTCTACGCGTTAAGCCCACCTTTTGTACATAGTTTTGATGTGCAATAAAGCTTAAATAATAAAATAAATATCATAAGGCTGCATTTTTTAATCAATTTTTAATCGCTAAAGCAAATTTGGCAGTAGAAGCGGTGACGACGTCAGAATTTAATATCTATTGCGCCTTTTTACCCTGCCTCATTATCGTGCTGAACGGAAATAAAATTCGCGGTGATGTTTACAGTTGTTCACAAAGTAAGTACTTGATAATGAATCCGCTTACTTATTTAATCCCTGTTAATAGTGGCAAAAGGGTAATTACGACAGAACCCAACTATACGTTGCCGTGTCGGTCTGAACGTCTCCCGAAAATCAGGCCGTTAAATACTGCGGTTTGGCGCCAGCTGGCATACATTAGTGATAAAGATTACGCCCAACAAAGTCCGCCTCAAACTGCCGTCTATATACACAGAAACTCACAGAGAATCACATTAAAACTGGTTAACAAGTTTGTATTACATAATTAACAATGTGATTGCTATTAGCATTTCAAATATAATTTCGCTCTGGTATATCTATTGATCTCGGATATTAACACAAAGTTCACGAATGAAATATTGATTGCCATGAGGAAGCTTGCGGTACACACTCCATAACCGAGTAGTATCCTAACCTAACAGTAAAGTAATTACTGCTCGGCATGTTTTCCATCATCCACATATCCTCGTTTAATTCATATTAATATCTACTAGAATTCGCTTGATTACAAACAGAAAGTAAAACATAGGCTAAATCCCGCCCCTACTATTTACAATGTAATGAATGATGATTCCAAAAACTGCCCATTAAGTATTTTTACGAAAACGAAAAGAGCGTAAGCGTGTGTTTATTGGAAAATGCCTTTCCCGTTCACGTCCCACGTAAGGAATTTTTCTCGTCGGCGGAAATTTACCCTTACGCACCTGCTTCTTTTTACGGACAGACAAAGCGGCCTCCTTCGCTTTCCCGACGCGCAGGTAGGCCTCCACGAAAGCCTTGATCCCGATCAAATTAACGTTATTCAAATTAAAACAAAACGCAAAAACAGTGAACTAGCTCCGTCGGCACCCAAATAAATAATGCGGCGGCTCCTCTTTTGTCACTTTGCACAAAAACCCAACCCTCGTCGAGCGTTCATAACGAGCCTTCGGATAACAAAATATTTTTTTCATGAAAATTCACTTTGATAAATACGTCATTCAATTTTGGAGAAATAAAAATGAGTCAACGCGGAGAGTCAACAATGCGGAACAAGTGAAACGTTCCAATAATAAAAAGGTAAAACGGATCGCCTGGCCCGATTTTCAATATCGTTTTGCAGCTAAACGAGGGTGTTATTCATATGTGTAAAACGTTGTTTCAGTGCGTGTTTGGGTACTTATCTGTGTTCGCTTGTATTTAAATGATGCTCGAGGCGGCAGCAGCAACAGTTTTAGTTACTTTATGTTTAAAGAGAATTTCTGTTATTGAACTCCGCTCTTCCTTGGCGCTGACCCGAAGTTGCAGAACTATTTATGCAAAATGTATGGCTATTGGTTACAGACGTTGCAATCTATACGAGTGGCTATTCTAGACCACTGCCGCATTGGCCGATATCGACGAATCTGACGGAGCCGATACACAGATTCCGACATTTGGAAATGCTCAAATCGGATAGCTTACGAGAGCCTTTGAAAATGAAATAGCATAACCAACTTGAGTGGTTTGCACTGTTTGACTTAAACTTCGTTTGTGCGCATTTCAGATTCGTTAGTAAACATTTTCCGGTATGGGATTAAGGTTTCGTGTTGATTCTGTTAACGTAGGAGGGAGTTGTTGAAAGGAAACCAAATATGAGAAAAGTTAAGGAAGTGCACCTATAGACTTGAGTAAAATGTTGTCTTTATAATAATTATTGAGTGAGTATTGCATCTGACAGCTATAGAGCCCGAAGAGCCCATTGGATTGGCAATAAGGCGGTTATTGCCAGAACCGGGTCTATGCATATTGTTGAGTCCAATACTCGACTACATTCTGTGATATGCAGTATGCAGGCTTTTAATGCAGGTCGAGTGTGAGTATCAATTAGAACAGTGTTAGGGTTTAGGTATTTTTTCATTTTCAATATTTTTCATAAAAATTTCTTCAATTTATTCAACCGAACAAGTTTCAAACATCACTATTGATTGTTGTACAGAGAAGTTAACATCAAAAGTCTAGTATTTTGAAATTTGAAGAGAATAAATGGCATCCCATTGTACGTATGACGATCCAAATGTAAAAAATAGTACAGAAATTGAAAACTTGATAAATAAAGCCAGTGAAAGGATAACATTGCAGAAAATACGCCATACATTTGTATAAATAAAAACTGCAGCTAATCTTGTACCACGAGCTGCTCGTATGTACGTTTTATTTTTGTATCTAGACATTAATCAGACTGCTGGTCGCTGGTTTTTCTAGAGTATAAAATTGCATATGCCATAGCACTGACCAAGCCTTATTTATAGTGGTGTAGCCTTATACAAATAATTACGCTACTTCTGTCGGGGTTTTAATCAACCGACAGTTAATTCAAAAGTTGTTAGTAATATCTTGGGCTCTTTATTTTAATCCTACTACTATTATAAAGGCGAAAGTTTGTATGTATGGATGTTTGTTACTCTTTCACGTAAAAACTACTGAATGGATTTGAATGAAACTTTACCACAATATAGCTTATACATCAGAATAACATATAGGCTACAATTCATAAAGAATTTTTAAGATAAAGGCTTTCCACGCGGACGAAGTCGCGGGCGGCCACTAGTATATAATATAACAATTCATAATTTGTTCGACGACCATCAACGTAAGGGCTTCAAATTTTATTCAAAGTTTTGTTTCACGAAGATCTTTCGAAGCGAAATCGAAATTTTAATGGTTTCCCTATAGCAACTGTTCGCTTAGTCATTGCGTTATTTGAAGAAAACTATTCGTAGGTACATGTGTAAATTGAATTTCCTGAACATTCTAGTTACGGCGATAATTTTGGTGGCATTATACTCCTCTAATTTAAGAATTCTATAGACACACTCCAAAACAAAGGACTCGATTTATGTATATATACGAATATCCTGAACAATCGCATCATTACTACAACGTAAATAGAAATGTTACAGTTTCTGAATGGAAATAAAATTTTCGTAACTGTAGGTTTGTCCGTAAAAGAAAACTAATAGCTTTGGATTTCCGCCACCTACGCTACGGCCGCCAACCCTCTTAATTTTATCATGTCTATGGGTATCCCCCGTATACGTGATTTTACTTGCAAGTCGAGGACACTCGATTGACAAGAATAAAACAAAGTATCAAACTTCTAAAATCACACAGAACTTAATATACAATAAATTTTAATTGCACAACATTTCAATCATCTCTTTGTTATTCCCTGGGTTTAGTGATATGGTGTAATATGGATACGGTGTACTTATAAATTCCCCTCTTCTGCATCTTCTTACCAGGCATATCATGTAGAAAATTAATCAGCTATAATGCTTACTAATTAAATCTGACTCCAAGTGACAATACATCTGAACTATACTAATATTAAGCGTGGATTTGACCAAACAGGTTTAGGAGTTTAATGAGAATAACTGTATATTTTGGTCGACTGTTAGTTTGGCCTTCTTACTGCTAGTTCAGGTGACTAAGTAGTATCAACAAAATGATTTTGATATTTTCACAAAAGCTGGTTCAGTTCGGTTTCCGTCTGAGCGGAGATGCGAGCACTTGCCTTTTGTATTTTACGATCAAGTAATTTTGACCAATATTCATCGGGCTTATTTGAACCAGTGATTTGAAAAAAATATACCTACCTATATTTGAAGACCACTTCGAAAGAGACTACTGTTGTTTGTTATGTTAATTTCGCTAAGTATCAGTCAATACGAGTAAGTTCTAGGTTTGCCAATTACTTACAAAAAATACTCAATCACAAAGTACCTTTTTTGTGTGTTTGAATATAGTAAAACGCGGTTTAACGGCGGTCTTTTGATCTTACATGATATTGAAAACTAGCGGTAAAATTCTCCAAAGGTTTTTCTATTCCATCGGTTAGAATAACATAATGTAATGTTTCCCGTGGCATACCTGGTTACTTGTAGCTTTTATTAGTAAAAAAACACGGGTTGCACTCCGGGAGTGCCGGCAGAAGTGAAAACAACAACCGTCTTACGGTTTTTCGATCAGCATCACGTGACCTGACGCGAGTTTCACAGTTTCTACCCATGCCACAAAAGTGCTCAACGCCGCTAAAGAAGTTTTCACTTCAAAAAATTTGTTAATGAATCTTATTTTTGCTCTTCATTTCAGAGAAACCTAAATTACATAAACAGTATCAACAATATTAGATTGTCTTATCGTTTAGAGTTTATCTATAACAAATATGAACTCCTTAAATCTCCAGACCTTACCATTTTTATCGGTAAAAAAATCCTGAACTGTTCTTGGAATTGACACAATATATACTTATGAATAAAATGTTCTATCCCACAAGTGTTGCTCGACGGCGATCCTGCGCGAAGAAATGCCCGAATGATTTATTCAAAAAAGATTTCAGTTTGCGAGTCCCTTACTCGGTGTACGGATACGAGTTAAGAGCGAGGTTTTTTTAAACTACTATAAAACAGCTTCCGTCAGTCAAATTTTACTCCGTGGCTTTATTACTGCGATAAGTTATTGATAGGGCATATAAGTTACCCAATTATTCACACGATGGAATCACTCCCGAATTACGTGTAGTTTCAATCTCAGTTCGATTTTTCGTCGAAAATTAACAAAAGTAAAGATTGGTTGTTCGCGAGATTTAGTATGTAGAGTCCAATTTAGTGAGATCCCAGGGGAGCGATACGTTTCACCGTATCTGTTGGGTTGTTCAAACAAGGAGAGCGGGATGATAGGTCAGGGTAGGATAGTTTGGTCGCGGAAAACAGAATAATGCCCCCCTCCGCAGCCGATACATTAACGTCCAATACCTCGTAGCTTAACCACGCGAAGGGTCCACGTGTAATAATTTATTATTCGCCTGGTCGGTGCGGGGCTGCGTGGGGCGAACACCAGTATTTATAGCTCTTCGACGAGTTACCATAAATGGTAAACCCGATTCTCTGAAGCCACATGATCCCGATATCTAGTCTTATATTCATGAGACTGGATTGTATCAGATGTACTACACCTCGAAGATATTCAAACCAAAATCAGTATTCCCAAATCAAGATACGAATACCTTAGTCAGTTTGCAATATA
This sequence comes from Pyrausta despicata, assembly GCA_963921415.1. Lineage (NCBI taxonomy): Eukaryota > Metazoa > Arthropoda > Insecta > Lepidoptera > Crambidae > Pyrausta > Pyrausta despicata. Next base: position 7,422,072 of record OY992853.1, read on the forward strand.
ACGTAGATAGGACACCAATACTGTCCCAGCGATTGCCTTGTAATAAATCTTGGGAATTTTGGAAAAAATCAAAGGATGGTTGGTAAAGAATTGGAGGGAAGGGAAAAATATTTCAGACAAAACCCTTTGCATCATGAACGACGGTCACATATGAGTTGGATTTTATTAAAATTGTCTTCAAGTTCGCGCCCTCAGCAAGCGGATCCCAGGAGGTGTCGCACTTTATCTTGCTCTACGCTAACACTTTTACATGTTATTACAGGATACACGAGAAAAATGTGTGGCTTTCCTACATATTAATATCAACAGTTCTGTTGCTACGATAAAATGCTTAAAAGATTTCACAAGTCTGTATATGCTTTAAGCTGCTTTTTGGGTACTTATTCCAAACAGTAAATATTCACATTTTTCAAAAAAAAAAACGAAGTCTCGATATGCACCGGGATATAATTTTATTTAATACGCGCCTTTGACGAATATCGTTTACATTCTGGTGACCCAGATATGGAAGCAAGTTAAAATTAATCATGTAGAATTTCCCAGAACTTGCAATAAACTGACCTACCTTTATATCTTGTTCAATCTCGTTAATTAAAAGTTTAAAATTAGTTTTTCGTCGTTGAATAGGTCTGTAACATGTACCCGTCTTGAGAAGAGAAGACAATATGAAACAGTTTGAAACTTTGCTGGTCTTTGTTATCTGCCGATACTGTTATAATTGAGAGCTGTTTGCCGTGAGCTTGTTATTTTGGGAGTGGACTTTAATAAAACTACCAAGCCCCCACGGCTACGTCCAAACTTAGTTATTACAAATTTCAAATAGAATGTTCAAGAGGTTACGTATTCCGTTTTTGGGAATCAAAGAGTGTACTGTGACTGATACAGTACCGCGTTGAAATTGAGTGATCAATCGAATTCGAAGTTTGCAACCCCAACAGAAACAAATTACTAACATAACCATTGCTCCTTTCTGTATAGAAGGTATCTTCATTCGTACTATTTCCTCTGTATCAATAATACTTCATAAGTACATTATTTCCTTCAACAAACTGTGTTGTAAATATTTCTGAATAGGAATTTATTGCATTGTACTATTGTTTTGTAGATCGTTAACTCTGGAACCGGTCATTAGGAACTCACGAATTTTAAAATCTCATTTGATCAGGCTGTTTACGTCCTTCTGCTGGGCACAGGTCTCACCTCAATTATGAGGTGATGTTTTAAAGTATTCCACTTAAATATCCGGTATGCAATCATTATTCATTGTTTATGCAAAAGAGTAATGATTTATGATTCGAATGCGAACATTATCATCATTGTTCGAGTGGTTATCCTTGCTGGCCATGTGTCTGCATTAAAACGAGATAAATAGGGTATTTGGTAACCACGGGCCAGCATGTCATCGATATCATTCGATTATGGAACAGTCTTGGGAGACGATCGATAGTTCGCCTATCGATAGTTGGATAGAACTATAAATATAGTCAAATGATAAAAAAAGATAAAATACAACAACTAATCAAAGAACAGCCAAAACTATTGTATTTTTTTAATTTGGATGTTACTTCCTCCTTTGTAATTTGTTATATTAAAATAATTTATTTATTTGTTATATTAAGTGATTTGTTAAAACTATAGTATATTTTTGTATCAGAAAAATATATTCTATACTCAAATCAGTACCTTCAAGCGTAGTATTAAAGAAAAACAAAAGTTTTTAGTATTTAGTAAGACTTGATACAAGTACATATAAGCTTTTCTACTTAGTCCTTTGAACATAACTTGTCTCTTAAGTTAGTTAAACTCAGAGGTGCAATGCTAGGTGCAATGCATTGATGTAAGGTCGGGATAGTTAAAATTAGGTGAATTTTATTGCCATTTTTTAGGGCTATATCGAGTAATCGATAGTTTGACCGTTACTACTATAATGGAAGTAACAGCAGGAATGTTGATTTCATCAAAGCGAGCATTGGAAGCCTCTTTATCGGTGGGTAATCAAATCATGTAACTGTATATAATTAAGTACCTATGTGTTACTTCATGTCATGATTCACATATCTTCTTCAAAAATGTTTGTAATTTTGCAAGATATACGATTTTTATAAGTTAAGTAATAAACCTTAAATAAACCATGTGGTTGTTAAAAAAATATTCTTAAAAACAGGCACTATTATAATTTTATGCTTAATCTATACATATAATAAGACTGTAAAAGATCGATTTCTGTACATTGAAGATTTTTATGAAAAATTGTTACAGGGGGTCTTAATTACCGTAATAGAAGCCAAAACAACAATTTTTAAAATTTTTGTCTGTCTGTCTGTCTGTCTGTCTGTTTGTCCGGGCTAATCTCAGAATCTACTGGACCGATTTTGACGGGACTTTTTTTATTTGACTCAGTATCACCTGGAGAGTAAACTGGGATATAAATAATCACGCCGATGAACTTAGGGGGCAGGCAGGAAATTGAATCTCAGAATCTACTAAACCATCCTTGAGTTGCGTACGCTGCGAAAACGGTTCAAGATACCAAAAATATAAATATGAAAGAATTATTCATCTGAAATGATCTAAAAAACTGTCTGCGACAGTACATGTCTATGCCCAAAATTACAACTCCACGCGGACGAAGTCGCGGGCACAGCTATAAGTTAATAAGTACAAAAAACCTCACCTTATACCTTATTAATCAATAGGTACCACAAAAGCGACGATAGATCTTTCAAATGTATGTCATACCTCAACGTGGGTTAAAGAAAAAAAAACACCAAAATCGCGATGGAACGTTGACAAGCTCTCAAGGGTTACATTGGGTTCGTATGTAAGTCATCTATTGCGTTAATGTAAATGTAAATGTACAGATTGATGCACTGAACTGAATTTTCCTTTCGGCCCAACAACGATCTGTACATTGATAATGTTTTTACGCAATTGATTACTCAACATGTATATAATTACGAAGATTTTTGATTTATCCTTTGAAATTTGATGAAAGGTTTCGGAAACAAACTGCTTTGCTGTCAAATTTTTGTTATAAGCCTCTTATCACCCTTTTTGTTGATTTAGAGAATGAAAAAAATGAAAATGAAAATGAAAATGTTATTTATTTAAAAACACACATATAAGTTTACAATATTCGATTTGCTCTCGTATAAGGTTTCCCTGTGCTACGAGAGTCAGGCTCCTCCTCAAACGCTTAATAAGTAATTTTCTTTATTTATTTAGTGTGTGTGTGTGTGTGTGTGTGTGTGTGTGTGTGTGTGTGTGTGTGTGTGTGTGTGTTATTTGTGATACATTTATATTTTAGGAATGTCCGGTAATTGAGTAGATATTTTTTTCTAAGCTGTCGTATGTGAATTGATCGAGCCATTTTATGGTAAGTTGTTTAAATGTCCTGGAAGTAACTCGAGTGATATCATTATTTAATAGGATTAGCATGTTGTAAAGTCGTGGCGCCATATAAAGGAAGTGTCGTTTTGCTAGTGTGGATCTAACACTAGGAGTGTTATATCTCAGGATTCTTCTTCTTATTAAAGGGGTATGCGGAACTATTCTACTGTGGAATCGACTTAATGTGAGTAAAACAAAGAGCTTACGTATAGGGAGAACCATTGCCTGCCGATACAGCTGCTCCGTTGGAAATCGGTAAAGAAGTCTCAGGGCAATCTTTAATACAGCTCTCTGGGCGTTTTCGAGTTGCTTCATGTGCGTCTTTGCAGCATTTCCCCAAACACAGATGCAGTAGGTTAGTAGGCATTGGCACAGAGCTTTATAGGTAGAGATGAGAATCTTGTGGTCTGCTACTTTGCGCAATAGTTTGAATACAAATATTAATTTGCGAGCTTTATTGGACGTAGCGCTTATGTGTTGTGTCCACTTGAGATTTTCATCTACTATTACACCTAAATACCTAATTGATGGAACGCGCGAGAGAACTGGACAATTGCAATTTGGGTGAACATTTTGTTTACACGGGAATGTGTGCAGCGTAAGAGACAAATCTGGGTTTTTGGCTTTTGTCTTACTAAAGCAGAGAAATTTCGTTTTTTGCGAGTTGATTGTAAGCAGATTTTGTTCAAGCCAAGTTGTTACATGACATAATCCTAACTCAGCCACCTCTTTTACCTCGCTCCATGTTTTGCTGTGAAATAACACCACAGTGTCGTCAGCAAACATAATGGTGTCAGCATGAGGAATATTTAGGTTACACAGGCTGTTAATGTATAACAAAAATAGCGTTGGCCCCAGCGTACTGCCTTGTGGGACGCCGTAACTACATGGAGAATATAAAACCATTTTTTGACACAGTGAAAAATTTTACTGTGTATTACTCACTTTTGAGATGAATCATTCATTTTTTTTTCTGTAGGTTAAATCTTAATTCTGAAGGTTACAGGAGCTTTATAGAGACGTAAAGTTAAAAAAAAATTAAACAAATGAAATGCAAATTTTAAAACAACGCATTATCTTATCACAGTCATTGTTTGAAAGCACTGCTGTGCCCCTGAGATCTGTCGGAAGTGCTACTACGCAGATGAAAGTTGTCAAATCGTAAGAAAATGTGCCATTTAGCGTAGAAACGACTCCGATCCGGCTTGCAATAAGTAAGAAAAAAAAGTTTAATTGCGTACCATGATGCTCTGAAACAGACACACGACCTTGATATACGAAACCCTAAAATCAGCTTTATCGGGTGCTACTTACCTACGACTTATCATAATATCTTACCATCCATACCATGGCGCCAACGTTGGCCGATTAACCTATCACCCAATGAGTGGACTTAGAAAAAAATAGGTAAAAAAACTTTTTAAGTTAAACGGTTTTATGTTAAACATACATTGCAATGTTTAAGATAAATGTACTAAAAACCAAAAAATAAATTACAAAACAAAATAAAAATAGTCATAAATAAAATAGATACAGTCGTGGGAATTATAAACATATGCATAGACTAGACTAAAATAAAACCGTGGGGCACGTCAATTGTCTTCAAATTATCGACTTAATGTGCGATAGAAGAATCGTTTAATTCGTCGTTAAAATAGGCAGTTGGCCCGCAGACGGTGAGGAAATTACTTACTATTTTCTTGCTCATGGAAATTCCAATAGTTATACACTCCATGTAAATAAAAGAGATGTTTCAACTAGTTTATCGTTGGACATTCACTCTGCTGGCTGGCGAGGAACCGTTTCACTGCTCGTAGTTTGTCTTTAATCGACAAAACATATGATAAAAGTACTACTCGCTCACCACTACGAAACCCTAAAACTCGCTTATAATCTAGCTTGCTAGCTTGTTTCCACATTCTAGCCCTACTTATCACACGTCCATCGTTGTCGGTTGAACAACTGCCTAATTATAGTGTAACATTACAAAACAAACACTTTAATCAACGATTATAGACAATTGACGTGCCCCACGGTTTTATTTTAGTCTAGTCTATGCATATGTTTATAATTCCCACGGCTGTATCTATTTTATTTATGACTATTTTTATTTTGTTTTGTAATTTATTTTTTGGTTTTTAGTACATTTATCTTAAACATTGCAATGTATGTTTAACATAAAACCGTTTAACTTAAAAAGTTTTTTTACCTATTTTTATTTTCTAGTTGTTAGTTTTTATTTCGCATTCTGTTTAATTCATTTAGTGCCACACAGTCCTCAACACGATACAAAATCTTGACTTGGGTGGTGGATTCAGGCTGGATTAAACAGATACCTAAATTACTGATTCTATTTCTAAATTTAAATCTTATTATTATACGCAGCGCGGGCGCAGCCACCAAATGGGTGGCTGCGCCCATCTTAAATATTGAGGTTGTATAGTGCACTGTATTCTTCTTGTCAAGCCCTTTTATTTGATATCCATATTGGTGGGATTGATAAAAAATTGTTATCAGCCATTTGGTAGCGGCGGCCATCTTAGATTTCAATTTTGTATATTAAATTGTATTCTACTTGTTGAGACCTTTCATTTGATACCCATGTTGATGGGATTGATAAAACCTAAGTTATCCGCCATTTTGTAGAGGCCGCCATCTTGGATTTTAATTTTATATAGTACATTGTATTATACTGGTTGAGCACTTTCATTTGATACCCATATTGATGGGATCGATATAACCTACGTTATCCGCCATTTTGTAGCGGCCGCCATCTTGTATTTCAATTTTTTATAGTATATTGTATTCTGATTGTTGAGCCCTTTCATTTGATACCCATATTGATGGGATTGATAAAACCTACGTTATCCGCCATTTTGTAGCGGCCGCCATCTTGGATTTCAATTTTTTTATAGTATATTGTATTCTGCTTGTTGAGCCCTTTCATTTGATACCCATATTGGTGGGATTAATAAAACATAAATTATCCGCCATTTTGTAGCGGCGGCCATCTTGAATTTATAATGATAATGAATAAACATAATTGTATTGTCACCAAAATACAAAGTGTATACAAAATTTCAGATTAATCGGTTGACAGGAAGAGGGTTAAATTTGAATTACTAAATTTGACCCAAGAAAAATAAAACAAACGGGGTGAGCTAAATAAAACCGTTTAAAAAACCGTTTAAAAAAAAACCGGCCAAGTGCGAGTCGGAACTCCCCCTGATATAAAAGATTTTGTATTCATGACGTAAATTATTTATAAGTAGGTCTAGTATATAAGTAGGTCTATATCTTACTAAATTTTCTGTACAACTCAGCTGTAAAAGTTTTCCTTTAATATTTGTTATATACTATTAAACTGCTGTAATTTGTTAACTCCAAACAACAAATGAACTTTAAAAGCATATATATATATATATATATATATATATATCAGAAATGGTGTTTGCAACCTCATAATGTTTTTTAAATGACCTACTTATCAGTGCAGAAAAAAAATCCCACCTTACTTGTATGGAAAATAAGTTATAATTTTGACTCTTCTGTAATTATTATACTCAAATTACAACTTTCTACCACTTATAGTCTATGAGCAAAACCGCGGACAGACGGACGGACGGAGAGACATGGAGAAACTATAATGTATATGTATGTTTACTACGGAACTCTAAAAAGCGCTGGCCTCAACGTTGATTGGTGTTTTTTTCTAATGGCCAATAGCGTTCGTTTTCGGTCCAACTGTTCGCTAAACGTGTAAAGCCGGCTTTACCTCAAGCTACATAGCGGAATAGCTATTCACATAGCAGTATACTTCGGTACAGTGCTAGTCAGATGTATCGGCCCACAGCAAGCGAACGCGCACTGCGCGTGCTATTGTTCTTCACGCTCGGATATGGATGGGTAAGAATTTAATCACTTTACTGTTCCATTCATTACTTGGCGCTTTTGCAACAAAGGGAAATGTAGGTTTGTCTTTTTAATAACAGATGGTGTTGTACTACAGACGTCGTACAGTAGTTAGGAAAAAAAATCACTAGGGACTCGTTATTTTATTTACATGTTTAATCTATAGAAGAATACAACAGTGTATTCTATTTTAACTTTATAACCTTGTCACTGCTTTTTGTAGCTGTATTTCACATTTAAATAGCATAACTTTATAGCACTACCACTACTTATCACTGTGTAGTAAGTTGTTTCTTATCATGGGATATCTTAAAAAAATGAATATAGTTTTATAATAAATCTCTGTGTTTCAAACACATCATTTGTGACAAAGGCTGGTTATATTCGTTTTTTCAAACAGGAGAAAGCTAAAGGATTATCGAAAATAGAAAAGGATCGTTATTCAATAGTTCGTGATTGTTAGCAAACGTATAGCCCGGTTAGGGGATGAAGAACCTTTTGACAAAACCGCGGGTGAAATGTGTTACAAAGGACAAATATTAGTGGTTGAATGAAACAGGACAGGACAGCTGTTTTTGTCACTTTATTGAAATTGTTTTATGTTAGGAACCTCGCTTTTTATAACATTTGTCCTTTGATATTTTTACCCGTCTACGGCGAAGCAATAAAGAGGATTATTTTAGACTACTAATATTAAAATAATGAACACATTTTAACTACTGCACTGGTCCACGTTCAGACTATTGTTAGTTAGTCTCCATATTTATTAAAACCTTACTAAGTAGAAAAAAACGCAGATGCCAAAACATCAGTACGGAATTCAAAAACTGTCAACAACTTCGAGGGATAAATCCACTGGAATAAGCAGAGAGGAGAAGAAAAAAAACATACACAGATTAGGTACACTGTCTGCAGCTTAAGGCGATTGAATTTTGTTTGTCAACAAAATTGTCTAGTTGCTCGAGTTTGCCACCCCTGATCTAGCTGTTGCCGGATTTATTGTCGTTTAAGCCGGTGCGTGTTGGACCACACAGTCCGCCGGCTAAAGTCGCTTTCTTCTTTTAAAACGATTTTTCTTTGCCACTGCACGGGATCGACGGGATGTGTTTGAGCTTAATATCGAGAAACGAATATGTTTGTGGTATGATTTGATTTGATTTAAACAAAATATATATTTTAGTTTTTTATTTATTAACTGAAACGTACAATCCTATCAAATTATAGCATTAATGAATACTGCCTAATGTTTTTTTACTTGTGTTTTAATTACACATTGTAAAGAAATTTGCATTGTTAATTCAAAAACATACTAAACTTGTGTGGATTGCAAGGTTTTAATATCGGGTTTGCGTCTTGGCTTGCTCTTTCCTGACATTTATTTTTATATTTACATATTTATATTATTTAACAAAATTTTGTCAATCACTTTTTGACAAATACGGCACAGAATTCGCCTAACATGAAATCGCGGAAAATTACTTAATTTTTGTGTCGCAAACAAAACATTGTGTAACTCACAACTGATTGACTTCCCAGACCAGTGTTTTTTATAAAATATTGTTGTCGCAGGCGAAACATTCAACTGCCTAAATCTATAAACTCTATTCAATGCACCGCAGAACATTATAGCATTCAAAATAGACGAATGAGTTCTCAATAAATTAGTCTTGTGGCGTAGGGTGACTTGACTAATCGCAAATCGCATGCACAGATGCTCAAAGGCTAATAGATGCCTAGCAATGTATCAAATGGTTAATGAGCCGTATTTATTGATAATAATGAATCACTATAGTAATTTTAATGTGTGCAGTGCTCCAGTAAATACTATTTGGCTCAACAGAAGTCCATCAAAAGCTTTGTGGCATCAACTTATGTGTTTAAAACATAAAAGAGCTTGCTTTTTATCCAAGTAAGTACTGCAAGAAAGTAAAAATTATTTTAACCAATGCGTCTTTCATCTTGATTCTGATTTGAATTGTATTATCAAGAAACATTTATAATGCTTATACCGTGGAGATAAATGAAATTACAAAAATGTGCAACATGGAAGTGCTAATTCAGTCATTTTTTTTCATCCGCATACAAAGTTAAACTTTCTAAAAGGACCATTGGTAATTAGAAGGATTTCTTCAAAAAGGTAAAAATTACCCAATTTCCTTACTTAAAAGGGGTTTAAAATAAATAAGTTGTTTCAACGAACATACCAATTACCTAGCCGCAAACTAAGCGTTAGCTTGTGCTATGGTGACTAGATAACGGATAGAAATACTTAAATCATTTATGAACACCCAAGTACAAATTGTTAAAGTAGAGATCATTTTCTACAAAAAACGCCTCATCAACAGGTGCCGGATGATAAGTTTTCGGGATATAGTGGTTTTAAGATTGTGAACTTGATCTTTTTTATTTAAAAAAAATGTAGCCCTGTGTGTAATAATGTTTGTATGCGTGTGAGAGTTTTGAACCCTTGATGTTTTGGTTTCAGTGGTTTTGACCTTTTTTGAAGAAAATAATTTCTTTTTTATTCCTTTAAATTAATACCAATTACCTGTACATTCGAAGTTAACCACAAGACAAAAGGTTTCATCCATAAACCCATTTTAAGTGTTACAGCTTGTTTGCGATCTTCAACTTACTAACATAATTTAGCTAGACACATAGATACTTATGTATTCCTTACAACTACGCCCTCGTTTATACTATGTACTTATATTTTACCTGTAAAGTTTTCGGGTCCTCCCGGGTACCTGTGCAATTAGGTAAGCTGTTTAAATAGGCGGTACTGTAAATCCTATATAGCTTGCTTACCACAGGTAATGTTGAGTGTATCCCTGTAACTCGTTTGATTTATTTCAACGCATTGCTACATATGTAAAAATTTCTTTTTAATCTAACGACTGTGTCACACAACAGGACTGGGACTTGAAAATGCATGTAAGTTGCTTATCTTAGAAAGCCGCAATGTCGGCCATAGCTAGGCGTATCTCTGTCATTCCTACATAGAAAACGAACTTTACATATGAAAAAACCCTCGAAAGAGCCAGCCATTGAAGATAACCACTTTGATAAAATTATCTTTGAAAAAAACCGCATTGAAATTGGTTCTTTCGTTCGGGAGCTACGAGTACAATGCGACAGACAGACACGCACAAACAGAATAGAGATAAACTTAATACACCACTCTCTTTCGTCAGGGGTTTTATGAATACGCCGGTTAACCATCAAATCTTCGTCCCATTCGTTGTGTGACAAACCCGTAAAGTAGACCTTTTTTGTTAAGCTTTTGTTACTCATTCTACGTATATCCTTGTTCTTAGAACTTAAATCGTTACGAAGTTGCGATTGAAACTTTAAAGCCTTAAGTCTTAAAGTGCGATTGTTAAACTTTGAGGCTCGTTCGAAAAGATAGCATTGGACATAGCAAAACCGACTCCAACGAAGATTTATTTTGAAGATTTCACAATCTTAATAATTTCTTTTTGACTTGTTAGCGCAACGAGTATTTTATGTAGGTATTTGCCATTTTTATGCTGTACTGTCAATGTTGTAGATGGATAATTTTAACATCAATTTTATTACTACAAATATGTATGAAACCGAACCTTTTTCACATACTATTACCAAATTTGGCTATTTATTTAACTAACCTCAAATAAAGTAGGAGGATATACTGTAATAATAGAAAGTAATAAGTAATAACTTTCGCAAAGAAACCTAGGTCGAAATCTCTAAAAAAAATTTTGGCTCTCCCATAGTAAATTGATCAACTAATTGGCAATTTTGTATGGGAGGTCCGTTTTTTTTGAGATTTTGACCTGGGTATCTTTGGGAATGTTGTGCAGTTTTCCGGGCACAACAACACCCTTCAGTTATTACGGGTTTTTTTGTAACACCTTGTATACTTTCAGGCGAACGGCTACCACACTTTCAAGCTAATCGATGGACACGACATACCCTCAGTGGCCCTCGGCACAAGCCTAGGTCACCTGGCTGATGTGAGTACCTTACCCTCCAGGGCAAAGAGAGCGCCACCGTCTTTACAGCTTACAACTTTATGACGTGAAATATGCGACCGAAGCAAATAAATAACGATAACGTTAAAATATTGCGACTACGTCTAGCGGTTTGATAAATCGTTCGTCTAAGGATATTGATACATTTCACTTTGGGCAATCGATTTTCTAGTTTGAAGGAGAGTTCTACAAATAGATGGTTTGAAACTTGTTGAAATAATGGTTGGTAATAGTCATTTTGATGTTGAACGTGTTAATTGGCTTAGAAGTTTCAATTTATCCCACGCCAATTAAAATCCTCCAGGGAGGCCCGATCAAAATATCTAGTAACTAGCTGACCCGGCAAACGTTGTTTTGCCATATAATATATTGTGGACAGTATAACTAAGGGATATGAAAATTGAAAAATAGATGTTAGCTGATTCTCAGACCTACTCAATATGCTCACAAAATTTCATAAGAATCAGTCAAGCTGTTTCGGAGGAGTACGGGAACGAACATTGTGACACGAGAATTTTATATATATTGAGATAAGCCACAAACTTTCGCGGGCGTTCAAATGAGGATGACCTTTTAGTTATAATGAATTAATGGTGACAGTTTGATCTGTCATGAGTAGTTTACAACTCTTGTTCACAAAGCTATACCTAGTAATACTCAGTATGCACGAGGCAAGTTTTACAAACCAGGATTAAATCCCTTTTTAATGAATAAGTTATTTTTATTTTACAATGCAAAAAAATTAAAGATTCTTTATGAAAAGACAATTTATGTATCACTATATGATGATTCATGGGTGGCTACAGCCTGAAGAGCGCTTAATTCTTTAATTTTAATGCGGACCGATGAGTAACGGTAGCTCGATTGGGAGAGCAATCGCACGGCTTGCGAGAGGTGCGGGTTCGAGTCCCGCCTGTGGCAGTACATTTTTCTTAGTGTGTATTAATTTCACATTTTAATGACAATTGAAGAATTTGTAATTAATAATAATCAGGTACATAGACATTAGGAAACTAATGCTATTATAATCATTTAAACGTAACTAGCTTCTCTATGTGGCCAGTACAATACGAATATAGAGATTCCTGCTTGCAAGCTTACTGGTTCCAACTGTTCTGGATTGAAAACGCTTGCCATTTCTGTGTGCAACATTTTACCCCAAAATTCGTGACACAGGGAACACGAGTGTTGCCTGTAAACCACTCCCTCGCCCGCGCAGTACAATGGGCTCTGGAGGCTGGGTACCGACACGTCGACACTGCGGCCTTGTACCGTGTAGAGGACGAAGTAGGCCTCGGCGTGAGTGACTACCTAAAGGACAATGGCCAACGCCGGGAGGACGTGTACATCACTACGAAAGTAAGTTGCAATCGTGTCTTTGGTTCGAAACGGGAACATGGGTCTCGGAGTGTCGAGGAAGCAAGCTCTGCTAAGACAAGTAAGGAACGTGGTTTTGAAGTAAATTCTATACCGTTATTATTTTTGATTACTGTCGACCTAATATACTCATTAAGTTTGCATCAAGATTGTAATTAAGGAAATAAAATATGTTGGTGCAACGTCATAGTAGACAGTCTCTCTTCATTACTGCAAAGTACTTTTTGTCGTCTGTTTGTTCGAGTCTCATACGTATTCAATGCATTATCGGCTGACTACGACGGCTTTGAATGAACTTTTCGCCCGGCATAAGCCAGCATTCGATCCTACTTATCCCCTTTTTTCTGTCTAGGGGGATCTAAAAACAAAACTAAAAGACTAACTGAGTCTTAGTTTACTTTAAAATAATGGAAAGCATCGGATGGAACAAAGAAAAATCTGATAACATTTTTATTCGTCTTGTACTTTTATAGGATTAAGCATTTCGGTGAAATAGAAATAAACAGGGATAAGCGCTTGGTCGATGGAGTTCCAGAAATATATGCGCTGAATGTGTTTTCTATTTTATCTTATTCTGGGTTCGTACATAATCTCTTAGCCATTATGCTACCATTACTTATTTTAATATAAAGAAACTGACTTTCATAAGGGATTTGATAAATATATAGATACCTAATGAGAGTAGCAGGACATGTATCCTTTCACGTATTAACTTAAATAAAATGACTTCACATATAATAATTTCATAAAATTCAAATTACCGTCAAGTCACTGTTAAGTCACAAGTCACAGTTATAACAAAATATTGCACAGGCTAAGTAATGGGTAGCTTATCTCATAAATAATGTTTTTAGGTTAGAAAATGACTAATTTCGAAAACACCATCTCGAAGTGTGGAGTTTTTTTTTAGTTTATAATTTAAACGTCAAGCAGGTAAACTGACGAAAGCTAGATAAGTTCACTATACACGTTTATCATTCCTTAATATTTTTTATTTATACTGCAGCTATGGAATGACGCTCATGAGAGAAACGAAGTAATCCCAGCATTGAAGGAGTCCCTGAAACTGCTTCAAATGGACTATGTGGACTTATATTTGATGCACTATCCTATGGCATATCAGGTAAATTAATAAATAAATAACTTTCATCCGAGGCAGGACTCAAACCAACGATATTGGGATTAATATGTACCTGAGAAACATGATGCGAATTTCCATAATTTTATTATTAGTGGCCGCTAGGGGCTTAGGCCCGTTATTCGTTAACATATTCGGACCGTAACTATTGGTTGGTAGAGTGATTGTGTGTATAGCGTTCGTAGTATTGGTTTAACTAGAAGTAATAAATATCAGGATAGTACCTTTTAATTGCGCAGTATTTAGTTTGGCAACCATTAAGATTAGATTAAGTTGTTGCCTACCTAGGCTATTATTTACCCGCCTAAGTTTAGCCAATTGTAGTGCTATTTAAAGTAAAGTGATCTTCCCTTTTTGAAACAAAGGATAGGTATTTCGAAGTTTCGTTTATCATTGATTCGGAAATAAGTTCAAAGCCCGCATCCGTGCAGCTAAACGCACAACTGATTTCCAAGCCTGGGATCATCTTCAATACGGTCACCCGAATCTGTCTAATAAATTATATCCGACCACCCGGACAGCGAAGTTCCGATCCGGCTGCCCTACTGTATAAGCCGTTATCCGCACTTTCGAATTCAGCTATCCCTGTCACTCTTAGGGCGCATTCACACGAGGTACGTCTTAAACGATTCGTCAAAAAAACACGACACGTCATAGCGGATAACCATAACATTGCATTCGGATCGTGTTTCTTAATTTTTTCAACAGCAGCTGATTCGTTGTAATGTGAATGTGAATGGTAATTTTTAAAAGTCTATACGTAAATTAAGTCGTATCCGTCTTTGTTCACTTAGAATTCCTGAAATGATATAAATATGGGTTATTTAAAGAGCTTAGTTCCTGTACAAAAAAAATATATCGTGAAATAAAACGATTTGTGAAAAGTACGATTTGTCTTCGTGTGAATGCGCCCTTACAAGCTTGACCTGTAAGAGAACCCGATACTGGACTCGAAAGTACGATCGAAGCGTTAGGGAGTACGGGCTCAGCTATTAATCTCTACCGTTCCATCAAAAAGCGTTTTACTGCAGCGTGATTCGAGTTATCCAACTCGGATCGATCCTCACATTTTGTCTTTATCGCAGCGGATTAACTGCCTTGATTCGATAACGCGAAGTGTACGAAAGTCGAGATTCCGAAAGAAACGATGGAATTATCACAACTTGGTGTTTGAACACAAGTTTTATCTCATTTGACGCTAATTGGCGAATTGTTTCACTTCATTCCTTTAATTATGTTTATTTGTATCTTAATTCAGTTAGTATAAATTTACCTCTATAATATAAAAATTAATCGCAAAATGTGTTGACAAACAAAACGCATAACTCAAGAACGCCTGGACCAATTTGGCCAATTAATTCTTCTTGATTTTCCTTAAAGTACGGTATGGTTCTTACGATGAAAAAAAAAAACAACTGGTAGGGCTACGAGGGCGAGTGCGGGGTCCGCTAGTCTCTATATACGAGTATACATATATAATTCTCGTGTCACAACGTTCGTTCCCGTACTCCTCCGAAATGGCTTGACCGATTCTCATGAAATATTGTGAGTATATTGAGTAGGTCTGAGAATCGGCCAACATCTATTTTTTTACCCCTTAGTGATAAGGGTTGTCCACTATAATGTATATGGCAAAACAAAGTTTGCCGGCTCAGCTAGTTATTTATAAATCTAGATTCTGTATCCATAGACTTATCAGTTGAATATTTATTATTTACTTATTTTCAAACATGAACTTAGTAGGTACGTATTTACTTTGTAAAAGAGAACGCGTTAGTCTAACGAATAAGTTCCTACTTCTATGTTATGGTTTTCAGAAAAATGGAAGCATCAGTTTGACTGATTACTTGGAGACCTGGAAAGGACTTGAGGATGCTGTGGAAGCCAACCTGACCAGATCTATTGGTGTGTCAAATTTCAATATAACACAAATGCAAAGGCTCTGGGATCACAGTAGGATAAAACCAGTTGTATTGCAAATTGAAGTGAGTAACATAATTTTTTACTTTATATTTTGTAGGTATATAAAATTATACACAGAAGTATTTACTACTTATAATTAATTAGGAATGAATAATTTGAAACGTTGTTTGAAACCTGATGTTTTTCGCGAAATTACTATTATTTTACTTCCTCTTTTGACGGTAGTTTTTGAGCAGACAGTACAATGGCAGCTCTTTACGGGCATTTTAATAATTTGTATAAATATATTACTAAAGGATTCAAACAGTGTTACAATGAGACATCTGAAGTCACATTTGTGAAAGGAAAAGCTTCACAAAACCCAATTGAAGGAGGCGTCAAATCGCAAGCAAACGCAAAAATGACTTCTTAAGAGTTTTCACAAGAAGTGGAAAGAATTGAAACTGGTTCGGCTTTTACTCTTTATCGTACACTATTTGAATTGCTTTATTGAGTCGAGATAGTTTCGAGACAATTTCAATTGGAATGGCTCGGCAATACTCGAAAGTGAACTCCTTTTTTTTAACGTAGTTTTCACAAACTCGACTTGTTATGACTGTCAGTAATATTTTGTAGCATTAGTTTGTCGAAAGTATGAGAGTTGGTAAACATGTTTTGAATTTGGTTTCCACATTTAATTGGGTCCACTTATATAGAGGACAGAAACGTTAAAAAGAAAATGTCAAAGTATAATTAAGGGCGCTTTTAACATCAATGCGTTCTGTGTTTACTTGTAAGTGGTCACTACACCTTGTATTATACACTTTTGTACCTATCTATTTTAAAGGTTATTGTGTAAGTAGACTGTAAGTAAACCAAATTAATAAAAAAAATGAATGCGACAAAAAGTTGCTAAGGGTCAATTTGTTTGCATTTACCAAAAAGTGCTCCTTGTCAGACTTTTTAGTTTGTCTTTATCGAGAAATAAAACTACTTAACTAGTTTAAAGTAGACATCAGCAACAAAATAGCAAGCATACCTTTGAAGTAGATAAAAAATATATCACTGTTTCTTTTTACTTTCACAGGTGAACCCGTCTATAACTCAGGACGAGTTAGTGGGATGGTGTCGTTCGCATGGAGTTATAGTTATGGGGTACAGTCCTTTCGGGGCGATATTGGGTCGAAAACCAGACGCACCACCGCCTAGGGCCGACCATCCAGTCTTGCAAAGGCTGGCTGCGAAATACGGGAAGACAGCTCCGCAGATACTGCTGAGATACCTCGTAAGTAAAATCTTTAAGATTACTACGTTAAATTCTTAACTTATAATAAATACTTATTTTGTATCTCTTGGTATAAAGTTGCGAAGCAGATCTACATCTACACGTCGTGAACCTGTTTGTTTTTAGTAGGTACCTTTGAAGACCACTATGTCTAGACCTCTGTATGATGTTTAAACATTGGAAAAAATAGGTTGTCAAAGTTAATGGTTAGATTTTGCACTAAAGACAGAATTCTACTACACCCTTACGGCAACTTTTCCTCAATTTCCAAATTAAAAAATATGTGTCGTTATGATCTCATTTTGACTAATTCCAGCTGTAAATGATCAAACAACTATGATAATGGCGGTAAGAGTAGCGCTACGGGGCTATAGGTAACTATGATCGCAATACCTATGATCTTTGTTAAACGTAGAACCCATGACACGCGTCATCGACAGGTTTCTAAACGGTTCTCTCTACTTAATGATGAATTATTGAGCAGTGAAAATGAGATGAAAATGTGCTTTTAGTCTATAAATTATATCAGATTTTAGCAAGTTAATGGACTTGACGTCTGATCATAAGGGCGTCCGCGGCACCCACTCGGACCCTCATCAACCGTCTTTGAGCACTTTGAGGACAACACGACTAGATAGTGGAAATGATTCTCAACTAATAGTCGACTTAGATGTTGAGTGAATTTCGCTGTGAACTTTTAGAACTGACGCCCACATAATATTATAGTTAAGACAAACTCCCTGAAAGAAATTACTTAGCTAACTTAATTTAACAATAAGGAAGCGGTGGTCAAGAGATAAAATTGTATTATGAAGATTATGTAATTATGTCAGAAATTCAAGATTACATATAACTAGTAAAATTTGACAGTCCAATATATTTTCTGACCTTTGGAAAAATCAACCCTTATTGAGAGAAACGGTGCTGGATGATTTTGCTACAGTTTTTTTGACCTTGAATGGAATTACAGATACCATGAACACTAAGGACTAAACAAAGAGTAAATTGAAGATGCTTGAGTAGGTTACAGTTCACTCATGACACATAACCAACTCCTCGCTACTGGTAGAGGAGACTAAGCTAGCTTCGGTAGGATTAAGCGATGATTGGATATGAAATCGCATTGCACTGTGTATTACACTAGAATCATGCTCTACTTAGTTGTAGGCCAGGTTCGTCCATATAATTTTAGGCAACTTACCACATAGTAATACATAACGGTGACTTCAGCCTCTTATTTTTTGGTAGGTAGTAGTTTTAAAACATTGTTTTATTTGTATAAATACATAGCAACTACAGATGCACATCAGTAGAGTAATTTGTAAGCACAGGGACTCTTGAATCTAGGATACATTTTTTTTACTAATGGTTTGTTGGTTTGGCTTAGGTACTCAATGTCTCTGTACACGACAAGCATCTTGGGTATATTGCTTTTTTTTCGTCCGTACTTCTTTAATACGTTGTATCTGTAACTTTTTTGTTTTTGATTCTAGACTTGTATTACTTTGCAGTTGGACCGACAGATAGTGGCGATACCAAGATCCACCAACAGAGAGCGCATAAAGCAGAATGTAAATATTTTCGATTTCTCCCTCACGCCAGAGGAGGTTGAGGAACTTTCAGGTTTTAATAGTAATTATAGACTCAGAACTCCAGCGAAATGGTACCCACATCCTCACTTTCCTTTTGAGAAAAAGAACCTTACAGATGCAGAAATAGAAAACATAATCAAGCACAGTAAGGAGGATTAACCACTGTTTCACAAGTGTCTGGCAAAACGCCACACAAGAATAAAACGGAATGGCACAGGTACATTTCATAATATGGAATTGGGTGAGAGATAATTTACCAGAACCGGGACTTAATAACGTAGCTGTAAAAAGCTTTATTTATACACCATTCGCGCGCCAGCCATCTTTAAAGTTATTGTACCTCTTATTGTGTTTTATTTTAACCTCCTAGCCCCAAATTTACATTTTATCTTACGGAGTCAGGTTTCAATATCTTCTCGGGACAGCACAAAACGATTTTCTTCACATGTCCTAAGCTGAATAAAATCATGTCATACTATTTATCAGCCTTTCATAATATTTGCGTTCAATCATTTTCGCCAAACCTAATTAGTTCATTTTAATTAGTCTCGCTGAAAGCCAATATGCCCTGTTATGAAATGCATTAGTATTGATTGAGTGATCGACCTGGATATTATTATTTAACGGTTTTATATTTAAAATGTGAACAATGATAATTAATTGCTCTCAAATATATATCTCATCTGAGCTACTAGTCCTTTCAAAATTGTTCATGACTAGCGGACCCCGCAGACATTAGACCACAGATTCTACGTGGGACACTCAGAAAGGTTTGCGAAAATAAAAATAATTGCTCCATAGATATAATTTTGACGTGACAACGTCTTATAAATTGGTTTGCCGGGTGACACCTCAAGAAACTGCGTTACGCTGCTCCGCTCACGTTTCGCGCGAGAGAGACAGAGCGAGAGAGAGAGAGAGAGAGAGATAGGCATACACACCGGTTCATGTTATACGAATGAATATTCACATTAAAATTATTTTACCACTCAGAGTCGTTGTCACGTAAAACTTTCGCGCGTATACCGACTTTACAGGCAACCAATTTTTTTGTATCAAATCTTGTCAAAGTACTCTCTCTTAGTCTCAATACAAAGTTTCATGCGTCCAAACCAATTTACGAAACACTTTTTCCAGTCCGCTGCATACACTTCATTTACACTCTGCTCAAACGCTAATTGCACATCTTACGGCAACGAAAATTGTATTCTTTTGAGTCGATTTGTTAATTTTTGGGAATAAAAAGAAGTAACACGGTGCTATTTAATCAGGGCTGTAAGGATAATGACCCAAAAGTTTAATCGGCGTAGTGACCAGGAAATCAATTGTTTTGAGCGCGGTGTGTGCTGGCGCGTTGTCGTGGTGTAGCAGTAACCCGAGGAGCCCTGTGTTTGGCCGTCTGTTCCTCACAACAGAGAAAACTTCTGGCAAGCATTTAGTAGCTTTTCAGCGTTAATGTTACTTTGATCCTGTAAACGAATTGATACCCAGTAGCCAGTTAAATTGAAAAACTCGCGATCAAAATCTTCACACCGCTTCTAGATCGCTTCACTTTGGTGGGCTTTGCTTCGTTTTGAAACACCCAAAACGTTGACTGGCGTTTAGTTTCTGGATCGTACTGATAAATTCAGGACGCATCACCTGTAACGATGTCATAAACACAGCGAGACGAGACTGCATCAAATTTATCTATCATGTCAAGGCACCATTCCACCCGGGCCTGTTTTTGTGCCTCCGTGAGTTTGTACGGCACCCAGCGTGAAACTGTCCCCCTCACGCGAAGATGTTTGTGTAAAATTATCGTTATTCCTCCCTGGATATTCAATCTGCATTAGGTGCTGAAGGTCTTGATACGTAACTCGCCTGTTGTCTTAATCTAATTTTTTCACTGCCAGTACATTTTCTTCTGTAACAGCCGTTAAAATGCGACCACTTCTACTATCTTGACGACCGCCTGGTACAGTGGTTCACGACATGTTGGACTTCTAAAACCAAGGGTTGCGGGTTTGATCCCCGCACAGTACAAGCATAAGTGTGCATGAACATGTGTGTTTGTACTGGTATGGGTTTTTTCTATGTATAATATGTATTTATTTACAAAAAAAAAGTATTTAAGTATGTTTATCTGTTGTGTAGTACCCATAACACAAGACACGTAGCTTAATTTGGGACTAGAGAATTGGTGTGATTGTTGTGAAATATTTATTATTTATTATATTTATTTATTATTATCTTCATCCCCTCAAATTTAAACGAATGTGCTTGAATTCGTTATACCAACGATAAACAGTTGCTTTGGAAGGGCCCTCATCACTTAATGCCATTTTAAGTCTATCATAAGATTCGTCCGGTTTTAGGCGACATTTAAAATCAAAGAAAATCATAGCGCAAAAATGTAAATAGATCCATGTTGTAGTCAGACACGATAATTTGAAATGGCTCGTAAAAAATGTGAAGGGAAGTTTTCAAATCGGTATCTTTTTTACTAAAATAGGATCATATTTAATTAATATTTCAAAGCTTATCTGTCATAAAGAAAAACATTTTTACGCAAAATTTTTTTGAGTGGCCTGGTATTTTGTAGAAAATTATCAGTGGATATCTAATATTTGTATTAAGCATGTAGCACACAACAAGTACATATAAACCTTCCTCTTGAATAACTCTACCTATTTAACACTTTGACGGACGAAAGCCAGACACAATAGATGTTTTTATTGTTATAACTGCTATAGCAGTCTACTGTCCATTAAAGTGTTAAACAAAAATGCATCAAAATCATTTCTTCTTAGCCCAAAAGTATGTCTGGTAGAGAATGCTCTACGGCGTTAAGTCCACCTTTTGTTCAAAGATTGTTGTGCAATAAAGCTTAAATAAATAAATAAAATCATTTGAGTATTTTTAAGATTCTAAGCATACATACGGACTAAGGGACAGACGCGGGAAGCGACTGATAAGAGGATCTAGTTAGCAAGCTACCATTGGATATGATCTAAAATAATTATATTTCAACATTTATATTATTTTTATAGGATGTAAATTAAGTGGTTCAAAACTTTCAGGTTATACCAAACATTGGGCAAAATAACAGATTTCAATATTTTGTTAGACACTGATTGAATAGTAATCCTCACCAAACATTTAAATTAGAATTCATGCATATTCAATGCAAAGCAAATATCCATGCAATATTTACAAAAAAAACGTGGCAGACAATTCATACAAAATGTAAAATAGATTCATACCGCTAAAAATACTACATGTTAGAAAGCTATACCTACAGTTTTGTCGAGCTAAATATAAAAAAAGTCACTTACAATTTTCGTTAAAGCAAATTTTCAATATCAATACTTATAAGTAAAGTTATAAGTTTAGTTGAAAAGAGTAAGACAGTAGACGGCTACAAGTACATAATGCTTGTACATATATTCAACCTTTAAACATTGTTATGGATATCGATCTTAAGTTTTTGACAGGTATTTTAATAAAGCTATACCCAAGATCTTTTAGAAACAGTCAGTGGAAATATGCCTTTTATCTTAAAATATTTACTAAGACAAAAGATTCCAGAGGACCGAGTATGGCCTACCTTTTGTTTATATTAAAATGCTTGAACACAAGTTACTTTAGAATTCGGTCTTTACTCAAATATACACAGCCTAATTAGCAACTTAACAATCGTTTCATGATCAAAGATTTTTGAACTGAAAATTCATTTCACGTTATCGAGTAAACTTCAAACTTCAAATTAATCGGGAACATTGCGATGGAAAGAACGTTTCCAATAATTAAATAGCTACCTTATCTCAAAGGAGTTGTGTTAGCCTTTTTAATCTTCTTAGCGTTATGTAATTGAATTCTTTTAACCGCGGGTATAAAGGAAAATACCGTGGCTTTTATCTGAGCCGGAGGGTTTTGGATCACCTAATTGATTCGAACGCAATCTTTGTTGCTGTTTCACGTAATAACGGCTCACGTGGTCCGGTATGGCGGCGTGCGTGCGAAATGGAATCGGTCCTACGAGTGAGTTTATTCGATTTTACTATCGATTTCATTGCATTTTACCAGTTTAGTCAATTAATTATGTGATTCGAGCAATTATATTTTGCGATTCTCGTAGTAATTTGCACTGCGCACTTATTAATGAAGGTTTAATTAATTTCCACTTGTCATTTGTAACCCCTGATGAAAAAAGGGGTGTTATAAGTTTGAACCCTATTCTATTTGTGTGTTATATGTTTTGAGTGATTCTGTCTGTTTCATCTTAGCTCCCGATCGGTTGGACCGAACACGAACGGGTCCACTAATTTCATTGCGGCTTATTATTCAAAAAATAATAAAATAACAGTTGTTTAAAGCTGACTAGATTAAATCTTTTCAGCCGTTGAAGCTCACCAATAAAATAAAAATCCAATAAAATCAGAAATAAATTTCTGTAAGTAGGCTAACAACTAGCACTTTTACACGTCCCAACATATAAATTAACCCTACCACCGCTTCGGGACAATTTGGGCCAGTGCTGAGAAGAAGCGGCGCAAGAAACTCAGTCACCTATTGTCATTGCCTCTTTTCAAAATTGATTTACAATAATTGTAATTGTTAACATTTAAACATTTCCATATATCTTTGTGATTTATATAATCATCAATTTTATAATATCCTTTCTACATTAATACATCTTTTACAACTGTTTTAAATTTATCTAAAGGCAATGAAATTAAATTTTCTGGTAATTTATTAAAAAATGATATACATCTCCATCTACCCATCCATCTACCCATAAATGAGTGACCCAGAAAATGTGGAACGGCAAGCCTATTTTTTTGTTATGTGTTGAAGTTATGCAAATCGCTATTTTTAGGAAATAAGTGTAAGTTTTTTCGAACGTAAATTAGGTTTTCGTAAATGTATTGCGAGTAAACTGTAAGTATTTTAACTTCTTTAAACAATTCACTAAGTGTTTCATTTGATTTAAGTTTATAAATAGCCCGCACGGCTCGTTTCTGCAATACGAAAATTGTTTCTATATTATTATCTGCAGCTGAGCCCCATAGTAATTTGCCGTATGACATGATACTGTGAAAATAACTAAAATAAACTGTCTTGCCGTTTCAACATCAGTCAGAAACCTTATCTTTCTTACAGCGTATGCAGTGGAGCTTAGTCTCTTTGATAAGGTCACGATATGAGGACTCCACTGGAGCTTATCATCCAAAGTAATTCCCAAAAAAGTTGCAGTATTTGAAGTAACTAGCTGTTCATCCTTAACAACAACCCTTGTTGGAACTTGTCGGACATTGGGCATTGTAAACTTAATGCATTTAGTTTTGGTCTTAAGAATTACATCGGTGCTAACGTATCTAAAGTATAGTGGTGAAACACACTCGTCAATATTGGATTTGAGAATGGATTCAGACAGTTCTGCAGAAGAGTTAAGTTCTTTAGTAGTAGATGGTGCTACATTAGCAAATAACTTTTTAAAAATATTAGCTACTTCTGCATCAGATTTAACTAGTTTACTTCCGTCTTTTAATGAATATGAATGCTGTTCCCACCAGCTGTTTTATGCCTCATGACGGGTTTTTTTTTAAATTTTAGTTTTGTATGCAATCGTTCGATTGCAATAAATGTATGTAAGTAGAAGCGGGTACATAGCTGAAACGTATCAATCAGTACAATCAATATTAGAACAAATCACTGGATAAATTAATTCGTAATCTTGTATTTCACTTTCAGGGTTTTCACGCCACACTATACGTTGGAAAATAGCATCTTCTTCGGCGATTCTAACTTGGCGATACATCTTTACGATATCGGCCACTAGAACAATAGGATGCTCTCTCCAGCGCAACACCAGATGACGCAAATCTGCTTGAAGTTTGGGTCCTATCATCAACGTATCATTGAGCGATATTCCAAAACTGTTTTTGCTAGAAGCATTAAATACTACTCTTACCTTAGTAGTAGTTTTATCGTTCCTGACAACAGCATGATGAGGTAAGTAGACAGCTTCATCCCTTTGCGTGTCATTCTTTTTTACAGGTCTCATGTGTCCTAACTGCAAATACTCATTAATCACTTCGACGTAGCTCTTCTTTAGTTCTAAATCTTTCGATAGCCTCTTTTCTAGTGCGTTGAACTTCCTTATAGCTATTTGTCGTGAATTACCTCCCATACAACTAGGTTGATGCTCTCGGAAAGGTAACTTGACAATATAGCGACCTTCAGGTGTCCTATTTGTTGTACTAGCGAAGATTTCTTCGCATTTTTGCTCTTCGTCTGTCCACAGACGTTTTGAACTGTGTGGTTGTTCTTCCACTTCCCAGAATCGTTTCAGTAAGTCATCTTCGTTGATCTGTGCATGCATTACTGATATTTTAGGGCTATTTTGACCTGTAGGTGACTTATCATGCTTATCGTTGACCGTTCCAGACACGATCCAGCCGAACGTGGTGTTTTGCGCAATGAGTAAGCCATCTGGACTTTTATGAACTCCCTCTTTCAGTATTTGACTGAAAGCATTAGCTCCTAGTAATAAATCAATCTTACTGGGAATATTGAACTGTGGGTCGGCTTAACATAAATCATCTAAACCTTTCCAGTTTATTGATTCGATCTGTTGCTCTGGTAATTGAGATACGATTAGATCTCTAAGAACATAGGCCTTAAGTTTGATCTGAAATTGTTTTTCTGTCCTAGACCGAAGATTGATTGTAACCACATGCCTAAAAGTTGTCGATCCTTTGTCTCCTAACCCTGTCACTGTTCCTCGTATAGGCTCCTTTTTAAGTCGTAGTAATTGAACTGCCGCTTCTGTTATAAAACAAGCCTGTGAACCCTGATCGATTAAAGCTCTTACTACGTGGTGTCCTTGATATTCAGACTCGGCGTTTACTAAAGCAGTAGCTAGTAAAACCTGTCTATTTTTAAAAACCCTTCGAATTGACGTGCATGAAACTATTGGTGAATCACTAGCTGCAGTGCTAGTGCTTGCAATAGCTTCTTTGGCCTCTGTTTTGACATATTCTGGGTGTAAGAGGGAATGGTGCCGTTTTTTGCAAAGTCTACAAGTTGTCATCTTTTGGCATTCGAGACTTGTGTGGTTGCTTCCTAAGCAATTAAAACAAATTCGGTTCTTTAACACAAAGTCACGTCTCTGCACACAGTTAAGTTTTGCGAATTGTTTGCAAAAACACAACTTGTGCCCGTCTGAACAATATTCGCAACTCATACTATTGGTATTCGTGGACAACATAACCTTTGGTCTAGTAGGAGGACCACTACTATGATGCTGTGTTGGTTTTTTAGGATCAATAATCTCCAAAGCCCTAAAACGATTTTCTATGAAAACCTTAAATTGTTCTAACGTTGGCAAATTATTCGATTCTACTTCAGAATTTTGTAACTCCCATTGTTTACGCGTTTCCGGGTCCAGTTTAAAAGCAACGATATGGATAATGATAACGTCCCATGTGCTCACATCGATCTCGATATTTTTTAGCGCATTCATACAGTCCATGGTGGTATCTAACAACTCCTTTAAACCTAATGCCGATTCATTATGCACTCGTTTTTGTCCAAATAAACGCTTTAAAATACAATTAGCTAAAAACTTCTTATTATTGTAACGTTTTTCAAGAAGAGACCAGCATTGACTGTAGTTTGCGTCTGATATAGGTGTATACCTAATCAGTTGTTCTGCTTCGCCTGACAAGTGCGTTTTTAAATAATGTAATTTCTGATCGTTATCTAACGACTCATTCTTATGCACTAATGATATAAACAAATCACGGAAAGTAGGCCATTCCGAGTAAGCGCCCGAGAATGTGGGAATAGTAATGTTCGGAAGTTTTACAAATTGGCTTGGTGTGTCACAACTCTTCCTACTTTGTGTATCATTTTGTGTACTTGTAAATTTATTAAGAGCGGCCTTTAATACAGATTTATAAATTAAAAACTCTTCCTCGGTACTATCGTACACTTCACCAATCACATAATCAGACTGAGCTAACTCATCTGGAGATGAGCTCTCGTACAATTTACGATTATTATATTTGACCTAAATGATGACCAATCCTTTTCTAAATTCTCTAGCCTGGCCTCTACATACTCTAAAGTAATTCTATCTTTTGGACTCTTTTTGAAATTAATCAAACCCTTTTTAATTGAATTTTGTAAATCAGTTTGAATATTAAACAATTTATCCATTATGTACCACTATTGATATACAAACAAAATAACCAAACAAACAACTTATAATTTTAAACTAAAGTGTATGAAAATTTTTCGAAAAATTCTAAGTGTTTGACACTTCTGAGGAAAATCGGGCATAGGTTCCCCGTTCCGTCGTTTTTTGTAAAACTATTCTAAGTCCTTAACTAACATGCACATTATTCTAAGTTAATGGAAAAACACGAAAATATTACAAGTCCAAGATTGTCTAAAATTGCTTGATAAAGTTTTTAAATAAATGCACTACTCACGCTTGACCACTTCACTCACTGAACTGCTGTGACGTATGTCGTATGACGTATGTGTTGTCCAGTCGTAGTAAAGCTCCGCCTCCAACTTCAAGTTTTGCCGCCTCCGTCACGGCTTCACCACAGCCGCCTCCAACTCCAACTTTTGCCGCCTCTGAACCGCCTCCTGGTGGTGTGAAACCGCACCTTATCCGCAGCGACCCACTGCGAGTACGGGATTGTGGTCACACTGACCACGATTCAAGCGCAAAAATGCCCTCTAGCCATACGGCTCCGAAGGAACTTTGTTTAATTAGTTGCACTACTGGTTGGCCTAATTGCACTATGTGCTGAACTATGAGTACTATAGGGGTAATTATGTTTATAAATAAAACCACCGTAAGTACTTGATCTGAGAAGCTTATATTCAATAAATGTTCGCAGTCTTATATGAACTCAAATAAAAACTTTACCGCCGCAAATTAAGAGCGTACAACGCCATCTGTTATTAATTTTAAGAACTAGTCTAGGAACCCATATAGAATATTGAACTTTCTTATAACTAACTTATGATAACATTAACAGATGGAATCACAGTGTACTCGTAATCTCGGACAGTGGAGGGAGACAATACGTCGCCTGCGTAATTTCAATGTTATTTCATACCGTAAATAAATATGTTGTAGGCACCTATACATATTTACAGTCTATCTACCTGTATGCGCCACACGAATTGTTGCCGGTGGTAAACAGCAACTTAATTTGCGGGAATTTCAGTGTTCCGAGTAAGTTGATTGGTTTATTGTGAACTTTGCTAAAAGTGAACCTTTTAGCATAATTTTAATTAACAATCACTAACAGCTAAACAATTTACTGATATGTATTTAGTTGGTAGTGCAGTAAAGTTCAGTCAGGGGCTCAAAACGTTTGGTGAAATTGCAATACAAGTAGTCAGAGGTAAATATTATAATCAGCTAAATATACAAGCAAGATTCTGCGTAGGTATTTTTTTATTTTTGTTTAATTATTTGCGGACGGAAGAAAGTCTTAAGAAAGACTTCTCTTGAAAATTAGGTAATTAATTCCTAATCTCTTTAAATCTAGACTAAACAGGCATCTCCTAGGTCATCTCTCTCTACCATCGACTCGGATTTCTAGAGAATGCGAAGATACGAAATAAAAAACTTTATCTATTGTTATATATCCTACTGTTATAAATAATAAATTATTCCATTATTTTTCTATTTAGTACATATTAATTCTTCCCCGCATATCCGTGCTATTAACAGGGAAGCCAAGCACTGCAAATCCTGGACTTCGTTAACAAGAATAAAATCCGAAGTACGTTCTAACGTAATAAAATGTCACGAAGTAAGGAAGCTTTCGTTTTAAAACAGCTCTCGCCGGTGGCTATCCTCGATCATAATGACGCCAATTAGTTCGTGTCGCTTCACCTAATTTATGTAGGGACAACCGAACCTCCCCTAACTTCGCTCATAAATAAACCAGCGGAAAAAATCTAAGCAACAACAATTAATTTCGGCGATAACGACGAACAATCACGTTGCCGAGACTTTTAAGGTATCTGTTTGACGTGGTGGTTTCTTTTGTTTGCCTTTGTACACCTAGATTTTATGAGACAACGCTGGCTTTGATGTTTGGTTTTACCCGTCCGTCCGAACAGAACCTAAGGAATGAAGATACTGCACCAATATGCACTGACATAATATGTAAACATGAAGAAAACAACTGAACACATTTATCTGTATGAGGTACGTCTTGTGGGGAATATTCCTACAAATAAAACTATCTGATTACGATATTAATTATTTTCAGCCTTAATTAATTCAGGAAGTAACACATTTGTTATGCCACTAACACTAACTCATCGATTGGATGACCGGTGCAGGCCCGTAGATATCTCGCTAAAATTGCTTAGGTATGTATTTGCTAGATATCAAGTACGGATAAGCTTCTGTTAAACATACGGGTTAGTACCCAATAGGAACGGGTACAGCTGTGAAGGTGTTATAGTTTAGTTTTTATGCTTGAGGGAAGTTATTAAATGCTTAACGATAAACTCGAAGTCAAACCCAGGTGGTGTATCTCGTAAAATTACAAATGAGGACTGATTGAACAGTATTTAAGTCATTCTAAGTGCATTCATTAATAACTTTTGTGTATTAAGTTAGAATTGAAATGTTACATCATTTCATATTACGCTTGTTTATTTGTAGATTTGATTTTTGACTTAATATGGTTTAGCGTGAATGACATTATTATACCGCCTTTCCTATATATGAGGTAAGGCCTGTGCCCAGCAGTGGGGCATATATAGGCTAATGGGATGATGATGACATATTGAAATAGGATTTCATGGTTTTTCGGCTTTGACTGAAATTATTTGTTCATTTTCAATAAAATCATGAAACGAGACTAATGATTAGAGGAACGGGTGGATTAAATACAAATTGCAACATAGGTAATATACGATTATATTGATTTGGCAACATTGATAAATACGTTTTATTCCATGCCATACACGGTTTAAGAACTGATTTGTTTTTGTAAATTAAAACATAGATTAATTATTGGCTGTAAGTTTAGTTATTAAGTTGAAACATAAATGCTTTATTAGAGCTGTGAATCTTGTTATAAAATAAAATAAAATTACAATGATGATTAATTGAAGTGTCCATAATTTCTATAGACCTTTTATCTCGTAGTCTTTTAATAAACTTCAATTTTGTCAAAATATTTAAATTTCTTTGTTTGTGTTGTAAAACGTTTACGGTATACACGAAGCCGTAAACAAAACGTTTGTTAGAGTCATTTTGTTTAAAATAAAAATTAAGATGCCTTGTTTTAAGACGACTTATACTTAATAGTCCTTAGCAGATTATTTGTATTGAAATTCTGAGTCACTCGTAATCTCTCATTATTTATGAGTAGCGAAATCAGATTAGCTACCGTTGGTTCCACAAAAAAAAATTGAACATATGTCCATGATTTGAACCATCAAGTTTCAACACACAGTATCAGTACGTGTGCTAACAACCCATTGTTGTCATCCACATCGACGGAGGTATGAAGTCCCGACAATCTCCGAGTGTTCATCTCGTCCAGCTCCGGGGACCGCTGGGAGACGCCCTTGTTAATATTCTCACTGACGTCACAACAGCCACTGTCTTGAATCCTGAATAGTGCTGACATAACAAAAGCCTTCCTGAATATTGAGCAGTCGACGCGGGACCGCCGTAAAAGTTATTGCGCCACGATTAACACTATGTTGACCGTAGAGGTGTATTGTCACAGCTTCGTGTAATATCCGCCCCTACCCAAATAGCTTGCACAACACTATTGCGGTTTTCGGTGGGATAAAACATTCTGTAGAGTGCTTTGAGATGTTCCAATCGTTGCTTTGTAGCTATATTAAAATACGCTGCAAATTCACAAACTCTGCTGTAGCAGACCTAAAGTTTGTCTTTACATAAAAAAGTAATTAATAATATTATCGTCTTTGAAATTACAATGTTGTGATACGTATTAGATGTCAGTATATACTTTAGGGCAGTCGCTAATTCAAAATGAACCTAAATAAATACACAAAGCCAAAACAAAAGCAGTGCCCATCTTTAAGTGGGCTTAAGTTATTTTTAGCCTTATTTAAGTTAAACTTGTAGTACAAATAAAATTTTGAAAGAAGTTTATTATTAACCAACGCCTCAGATAAAATACAATATTATGTTTAGCTGATAAGCTTGAATTGTATTGTATCTATCATCATCATTTATCATTGCTTCTAGCGGACCGAGAACACTATATAAATTGGGTTCTTGATTACTTTATGAACTAACGGATGGAGATGTAACAACATCCATCTTGTGGGCCCTAAAAGACACATACTCGTAAATCGGTTCGGTTCACTTGGGTCCCAAATTTGCTGGAGTAACATAAATCCATCCTTTTAAGTTGGATCACGTTCAACAAATGTTTGCCACTCGAACACACACCGAGACATCCAACTTAATAGAAAGACAAACGTATTGAAACTTTGACTTTCCCATTAACTTCATAAGACTTTCATTTGTGAAGGACTGCTACTTTTTCCCGTCACACGTTTTGGATGTGCGACAAGTCCGAACGCGGAATAACTTTGAATTTCCCTGGATAGAATATACAATTATGTAAGTGTTTGAACTATAACTTCCTTCAATAAAATGATAGAGAAGGCATCGTCTGTATTTACTTTTTTGTTGCAATGAAACCCATTATACAATTTTGGTGTCTGATAGCGAGTTGCTTTTATACAGGAATATAAAATATATATTTTTCCTTTTATAACATGAACAAGACCAGTTTAAAATCCATTTTACTTTTCTAATACATTCTGCCTTAAGATAGTATGTTATTATGGCTCATCGAGCCATCTCGATCATCGATCTCGGTTTATTGATAATTTGGTATATGGATACCTAGCTCCTATTGATGGGAAGAGAGAGAGAGAGAAGGAGAACGATAGTACGTGTTATTGACGTGTTCATGCTATGAAAATATCAAGACATGCGTAATACGACAACTAGCAACAAACCTATGATTTCGTAAGCTAAGGAAACATCAAGTCGCGCTCACGCTCCGCTCTAGCTGTTTGAGAAGGCCTAAAAGTAGCATAAGAAACAATTTACAGTTTTACACAAGTTACAGTCTACGTTTGCTGTGGCTAAGACCAGCATTTCTGTTGCAAACTTGCAACTGACCTTAAAAACGTGATTGGAAGGGAAACAATGCTTATAATCGGATAAAAAGGCGCAAGAGGTTTATAAATCCATTACTTTAAGAAGGTTTTGAATGCTCAGCAAGGCTCTGAATTGAAATACTTACGACTTTCATTAATATTTATTTCCCTCAACTGGGATTGGGGAAAATTTACATTGTGATGTAGATAAGTTTAGAATGGGGGGAGCGAGGCAGATGGGAAAACATTTTTATGTTATAAAGTTTATTCTATTTACATTTTGTTAGATGGCGCTGTAGGGTTTTAGATGTCGCCTTAACCTAGATTTTTCGAAAACTGGAAAATTACTTTTAAAGCATTGCATTCAGTTAATTTATCTAGTAGCAGTATCTTGTTTGGTATCAAATAATGCAGGCCATAAAAACAAATATATTCACCAAACATAATATGATCATATTTAATATGAAGATTATGATTGAGGAAATATGAGGTATATTGTATGTTAATAAAATTTAATTGTTACAAAAATTCATGTTTGCACCAGTACCTAAAAATGATAAAATTTCCTGTATCCTACTTATTATGATTATGGTAAATAGTCTCGTTATATTTCTTCTTGTGACATTTGTGTGTGTTAGGCTTACCCTAACTTATTGCGAATTATCCTAAGCGAATGCTTACATGAGGTCATGCTTAATAACTGATAACCAATCAATGGATTTCTTACTGTTAACATAAGGACACCAAGAAAAGCTCGTGGATGTTCAATGGATACCCAAATAAGGTTATCGACGTGGACGGACACACGTCAGTACATCAAGGTTAACACAGCGGTATCTTAATCAGCTAGTCATAAGGACGTTTTTGCAACAAAAATGGGAAGCTTGATGTGTGTTGTCTGTGCAATGGTAAATATTTAAGCGGCAACCCGCAGTGTATCGAAATAGTCATGCGGAAGCGAAAGCGAGTAAAGCGCCTGCATCCAATTTGCAGCGCGGTTAAAGGTTTGCCGCAAGAAATGACATGCTGATCTTTGGTGACGATTTCGACATATCTTTATTAAGTTACTATTTTTTTAGCATTAACAAAGCAAAATTCTTTACAAGCAAGACGGGCGATTGAGCTACCGTGAACGTTTGATACACATCACCCGGCTGGCCATAGGTAGGAACGGCATATCGTCCACCGTGGCTTAACGTAGACAAATTTCTAGACACCCTCAGTGAAACCGTTTCAACTTAGGGTAAGTTTGACAAAATACTTCTTATGGGGGATTTTAACATAGATCTATTAACACCTAATGAACCTAAAACTAGGAAACTAACTGCTTTTTTACGGCTTTTTTACGGCTGCTGGCCGTTCTTTATAAAAGTAGTCCAGAGATATCATTTCTACACAAGATAATTTCCTTGACCGAAAAAAACGACGGTAAAGCGACTGCATCCATTTTGCAGCGTGCTGAAACTGTTTGCCACAATAAATGGTCGCTGATCTGGGACGAGTATTTTAAGGAATCTAAGTATTCAATTGATATAAAGTGTATGTCCGTACATCGTCACGCTGTTCGACAATGACAGAGTAAATTGCTGGCCGTACTTTTTATTTTTATAACTCAGAGACATCATTTCCTTAAAAAAAACAATTTACCTTCAGGATACATAATTGTTATTATTAACACTATTATCAGTGGAAACCCTCTTCGTTGTCGATTTTAGCATGGCAAAATTACTATCGAGGACCTTAATGTTATAATGATAAATATTTCAGCACAGCCCGTAATGTTTCGAAATAGCCATGTGGATCCAGCGAGGGTGCAGTCTAAACATGACTGAATGTAGATCTTTATTTTGTCAATTTTGCGATCATCTAAATTAATGTGATTTGAGTTTTTGACCGAGTTTTTTGCAGCAAAAGTATAGATATAGATTGTTTTATTTTTCTAGAGAAAAAATGAAAATGAAACAATAATTAATCATTTTCAGCCAGTTCAAATTTACAGGCAGTTCAAAATAGTGCAGCCACGAATTCCATCGGAGTGCACGACGAAAATAGTTACGTGAAGCAGCCAGGTACATTGATTTTGCAGCAGCCTACCTAAATGATTGGCACTTTTTAACTTCCTTTAGTAAGTATTGAATCCCTACTCGTACTTACATGACCATAATAATAATAATGCACTACATAATAATAAAAAAAATATGTGCATAAGCATGAAAACACAAATATATAGCTATCGTGACGGGATATAAGCGCCGACAACTTGACGACTTGAAAATATTTTCGCACGCTAAGAAATCGTCACGACGCGCCACGGTAACCCATAAAAGCCATTATTGACTCCGATTCCCGAAAAATATCATATAATCATAAGCACCTTAATCTTTAGAGTGGTATCTTACTTTGTCATATTAGTCCCAAAATCGAACAATACTGTTACGAAGTTTAGAGCTATGTATATTTCGTTGATGGCTGCCATGTCTTTGTCGAGTACACGTTCTGTTGCAAGCCCTCTCGGGCGATCCCAAAGGAGTCTGTTACATGCTTTTCGTTTCACTTTAGCCATAGGGAAGCTGTGAACAAGCCCGAAAACGCGTACTATAGGGGATTGTGAGTATCAAACCAGCAGTAGTTATATGCAGTCTCGACTTAGTCAACGATGGCTATATACGTATACACTATTTCAACGGCGTATGCCCTATCTATGGTCACAACTCACACTACACTAGCCAAATAAATAAGCTACCTAAATACAAGAAAGGTTTGATATATTAGTAAATATTCATTTTATTAGAAACGGTTTCAAGGTTACTGTTTACATGAGTTAAAATAAAAAGATACGTATCGTTGCTACCTGAAACAACACTGAAATTAACCAAATTATCGTTCGCATTTTGATTGAGATAAATGCGACTTAGAATTTAAATTAACTCCCGAAATATCACAAAGCGTAATGAACCATAATGAGGAAAGTCCTCCAAGTTGATTCTAATTGTTACGGCGACCCACATTTAGAATCAAAATTCTCATTTGAATATTTATTAAGTACTAATAAAAAAAACATGATATAAAATTACAGACTCAATTATTACAGTATGCTTCATCATAAATTGCTTTATGTTGTATGAAACTGACGAATATCTACCTAGGAACATGCGATGTTATCGTAACGGAACGCAAGATACATACGAGTACCTTCCCCTCTATATCACCGTAAATTGTAATGCAGCGTGCATAATATTTGTGTTCATTAGTCCAGACTAAGCTCAGAATTCCTACACTGAGCGATGAAATAATAATGCTAACACAGGTTCTTATAATAGTTAGTTAGGTTTGTAATTTCAACATGATGAAACTCGGAAAGTCTTCTTCGAAATTACCTTAGCAGGCAGTCGAGAGTGTTCCGAGTTGAATTCCGAATAGTCGCAAGGCACTCTATTTATTCGTGCTTAAAATGCATGTAAACATCTACCTACGTAGGTTCGGAAGTATTGAAGCTGGCAATACCATTTTATTGAGCCTGAAACGGTTTGCGACGCGGCGACAGAGCGGCACAGCACTGCTGTGCAGCAGTAGCCCTGCCGGTACAGGCTGACCACAACACTCAGGGTCTAAGTCTTAGGTTGACTCTGCCAACAATATAACGAATCCGCAGTTCTTGCGCAACAACCAAATAGTAAACGAACACTTACCAGTGGCAGGAGGCTTTTCCACCCACGAGTCGGTTCCACGCACGCAAAGGTCGGCCGCTGATAATCCTCTTCTTGAAGATGATGATGTAAAAGCTGTATACTTGCACAGAGTTCTTGGAAATCTTGATGGATAAGTCACAACGCAATTTCACATAAATAAATAACACTATCGTATATTTAATCACGCATATTCCTTGATTCAGCAGCATTTTAAAAACTTGCCGTTCGCGACGGAGACGGCTATCACATTCTCGGGCAGCCAATCAGGAGACGACTCGCATCGATATGCCCATTGTTATCGGGCGTTCGCGTTCACTATTGGTTGCATAGAAAAAATGAATAGCGGATTTAGCGGAAAAATGATTTAGCGGCGGCAACTTTTGAATTAAGAACGATGACTATACAATTGTAGTTATTGTTGTAAGGACATTTAGTCCTTAAATCTTAATTCAAGAGACTACGAGTAAGCTTAATGTATCAAGAGCCAGTCTACTGAGAGGCCCTTTATAAACAGATCTGAAGTCATTTTTTGATGTTAGGAGCTTAAATAAACTCTCTCGAGTTTAAAAAAGCTCAAGTTTTTTTTAAATATCTTGACCCTCGCGTAACAAGACGCAATTTTTGCGACTCTAAGCTCGTTTTGGTATACTTTACTCTTTCATCTTTAAAATGCCTAATCTGCTTAACAAATAGCAAGTTATCAATTAATTGCCTACTTTGAAAAAGTTGAGCGCGACTTAGCACTCAGCTGAGTACAATAATTCGAATACTAAAAAAAAACACAAGCTTTACGGTCTTAAGAGACTCAAGTTCATCACAACACTAGCTGCAGTTTCAGAATGCTGCATTGTTGGATTTGAGCGCACATTCCTTACGGTCGAAATCACTCAGGCCTGGCGCGATGTCAATTTTTGTTGGACGCCATATATATGCCAATAATCCGCGTACCCAACGGAATTATTGCATTGTTTATCTATTAAGAGGCTGTATTGTTTTGTTTGTCAGTGATGATCGATGAAATATAAAATAACCGTTTTCTGTGCAGGGCGAACGAAAAGCGGCAGTAACAATGCAGAATAGCTGATGCTCGCTAACATACACACAGATGGACATTCAAAGGTAACGTGTACGGATCCTGAAAAACCATATTGCCGTGCTTGGTTTGTAAGATCATTAAGGTTTTGTCAAACTCTGAGAGGACTTGATGATTACGCGTGTCGGATCACCATCAAACACGCCCCACTACCGCTGACATCCAGCAAAAGTTGACGTAAATCTTCATAGTAATTAACTACACTATCTTGGCAAGGCTAACTTAACCTACTAATCGAAATCAATATTTTTAATTCGAAATGACCCCTTTATTTCGTATCTGGTAACCACTAAATAATTTCATAGCATGAATATGCTTGAAATTGATAATTAATGCATGGTTGAACCTGTACCTACTATATATTTTATATATATAGTAGGTACAGGTTAGGGTAGGTAGGTATTATAGGAGCAGGATCCTATGCAAATATTGATGTCCAAGTTAGTTTGCCAGTTTCAGCTGGAGTATTCGATTCCATACCTACTTTAGAAACGACTGATAAAGTTATATAGATTAGGCCGTACCCAACCCGAAACTCACACTAACAACTCACATACAAATTTAAAATAATATATCTCGTAGTTGTGCTACGTGTCGATAAATAATAATAATAAATAATTTGTTTCAACGAACACACCAATTACCTAGCCCCAAACTAAGCGTAACTAAGCTTAACTTGTGCTATGGTCGCTAGAATAACGGATAGAAATACTAAATATACCTAATTATAAACACCCATGACTCAGGTACAAACGCTCGTGCTCATCACACAAACATTTGCCCCTAGCAGGATATCGTCAATAATTACTATTTGCAGGTTTTAGGTAATAAGGTAAGAATCCGATTTCGCATGGGTGGAGTTGGTTCTCTACATTGAATTTTAAAATGGAACATTACCTTGTATGTTACAATACCTTTCTACGGAGGAAAGGATTTTAAAATTAGGTTGGTGGATACTGTTGAGTTACTGCGTTTTTGAGATACAAATACGAAATTACGAGTACATCATTTTTAACCTCGTGATTTACAAGGTCAACCCTTATTCTGTTTGTGTGTCTGTCTGTGGCATCGTAGCTCCGGAACGAATGGACCGATTTCAGTGAGTTTTTTTTTATTCGAAAGATTGTTAAATCACAGTTTATCTTAGCTTAAGCTGGTCAAAATCCGTCCAGCTATTGAAGCTCACCAGCTGTTTTCCGGGCACATGTTGGAAGTTTTTTTAAATTTTTTTAGGGTTCTGTAGCCAAAACACAAAAAAATGGGACCCTTATAGATTTGTCATGTCTGTCTGTCTGTATGTCTTTATGCCTGTCCGTATGAACTAGCCACTTTTTTGAACTATTCATATGGATTATTCCTAAGCGTTTTCGTAAGAATCATATTTGTATTGCTATTGCTACGCATATCGCTTTATAAAACTTTTATAGGTACATTTATAGGTAAATAATATTGACTTATTGTTACAACTTTTTTACCAATGTCATATTACGCCGCACCCGTAAAAGTAAAGGAACCTTAGGTCTAACAGGGTTCTAACACATCTCCATCGATTTGGACGGTATTTCTTTTCCCCTGTCAAAGAGACGGCAGGTAATCGTGGCTTGTGGCGGTACAGTGTAATTGCCATCGATGTACAACACCGCTAATTGGTCGCCAGCGAAAATACCGATCGAGCTCGCTTACAGTCCCGCTTTGAACTTCGAACACTTTTTCTTTTTCTCACTCACCTACATCAAGCACCTCTCTGTGTGAGGACACTTTAGCAGTGGATTAGGTACTCGGCATTTGGCAGCACGATTGCTTCACTTATGTAGGTACTAAATAACAAGCTTGATGGTTAATATCAAACTTAAAGGAAAATGTTTATCCATATTATGTGCTGACCTAAACTTAAAGTAGGTAAGCATTTCGAACTCTGAAGTTAAACAAATTCGCCAACTCATCATCTTCGAAGCACCCACTGCTGAACTTTGATAATAATAAACAATATTTCAAGACGGGAGCTCAAGTTTCAGTTACCCAACAGTTTAAGCAATATTTTGATGAAGAAGCGAGTGCTCGCGCTGAGTGATTGAAAATTCATTGTTGTCGAAACAAGCGTTATTGGTTGCAATCACGAAAAGTGCTTAAGGCGTGGATCACCAGGCGCTACCGGGAAACTATCGCATTGGAGCGAAACTTCGCTGAGGATGCTCGACAATTTGTTTTAAAGTTCTAAAAGCAAAAAAGTTTTAAGAATAACGATCGGCGAACCGAAGGAGCCGGCGTTTTTGTGAGCACCGTCTTTGTCGGCACGTAAAAACGTCGATTTTTGTTGCAGCACTTCAACAACGGAGCGTTGCCGCGCTTTACCGTTATAAGAGTGGCAGAATGTGGCCTCCTGAGAAATTTTGAGGTATGATTAAGTACTTCTTGCTTTGCGGGCAAACTAAAAGAAAAGTGCGGAAAATTGTTATATGTCCTAGTCCCATTATAATTGGAGCAAACATTAATTAAGTGAAGAGCTGCGGGCGCGGCGCGGTCTGCTCGCACTCCGACCGCCGCGAACCGCACCGACCTATCCAGCTGAATTATACTTCACCTAATCTCCGGCTACAACGGAAAATGCAAAATATATTTGCATTTCATAAAATAAAATTCGAACGGTTTTGAGTAATAACATTCCAACCAGCAGCGTGCTTGAAATTTTTGGACCGTAACTACTGCAGTATACAAAGTCTTAAAGCAGGTTTTTCTTTGATGATACTGTATTTGCTTAGCAATGGAATTTCATTTTGTGCGAGATGATAAAAGTTAAGTAATGCTGACTGAACCTAATGCTCTTTAAACTAAAGTACGGCAAAGAGCTTTCTTAGCGTGGCTATAAAAAGGTGACATTAGCTGGCTGAATGACACTAGGAGCTCATGACGCACGTACTTACCGTTAAAAATCACTGTGATATATTTAAGGGTGCGCTCAGAGCGCAGAGTCATTTGTGCGGGGGAGGGATTATGGTAACCTAGTAGAATTAATTTTCAAGTTGAATCAACATTAGCTAGAGTTAAATCACCTGTGGCGGTGGTAACGGCTGTCGGCGGGCTATTATCAGGCAATCGCAGTTGCGGAGAGGTACTAAGTACGTAAGAACTGTTATTGTGCGCTGCACAGCGTGCCGGCTCTGCTACTGTTGGAAATTGAATAATTTCGCGCGACTATCTTATTTGATTGTTTTGTAAGAATGGTGTAGTTAACGTTGATCATATTAATTAAGATCGTATTCGTTCATACAAGATTTTTACCTAGTCATAAAAAAGGGATACAAGGTGTAAAATGCCTAGAACAACGTATTATAGTATTTTTTTTTAAATTATCAATACGTAGGTGTAATGCAATTGAGACCGGAAAAAATAAATCGAAAAATAATGGTGGCATGGAACGCTCAAGATTTTATTATTTAATTTTAAGACCATATTTTCAGGTCAATTTTAAGATTTTACCCGTAACTAGAGAATGAACAATTCAGACATAAATTAAGACTTCAATCTATCACCGAATTTCATAGAGCTCAACGAATGTGCAATGATGGTTCACAAAATAAATATTTTATTTATTTGAGCAAATTTCAATATTTTTGTCAAAAAAGGTGAAATGTACGCCATTAGGCATTTTTTATTTATTTAAGCTTTATTGCACAACAAAACTATGTACAAACCGTGGACTTAACGTTCTCTACCATTCATACCGATATAACAATGAATTATTTTAATGACATTCTTCGTTTGGCTGACAGAGTAGACTGTCCTTCTTACATGCGGCAGTGGGTGGCTGCATATTGTGTAAATTAAATATACATTATAGGTACCTATAACTTTTAATTTAAATCTAAATCCTTTTTAATGCATTCTAATTATTTTTTAATACCTATCATTTTGAATTTTACCTACAATTTGGAATTTTAATTTTTGATTTATTTCCTATACTTTTGCATTTAATTTTAATCTTAATAATTGATTATTGTAAAAAATGTATGGGTTACGTGCCAGAATAAAGATTTATTAATATCATACATTTGGGCTAAACAGAAATGAAATGTAATATTATGTCCGATTTGTTCGAATCGAGTACCACTGGTAAGGCGCTGGTAGTGCTTAACGACCACCTCGTTTTCCCGCCATGAATATTGAACAGTCGCAGGGTCTCACTCCAAAGCTGGATATAGTTAATCTTCTTTTGGGCGGTTTAACAGGCGTTTTTAATTATAAAAGCCGTATTATCACTACTCGAATTCAATAGCACAGTTAAAAATACTCTTATAAAAAGTTCGATTCTTTTAAGGTAGCTGAAGAAACATTGAAAATTGTAATCTGAAGAATGTTTATGAACCCTTATGAAAAAAAAAACTAACACGGGTTGCACTCCGGGAGTGCCGGCAGAAGTGAAAACTTAACAACCGTCTTACGGTTTTTCGATCAGCATCACGTGACCAGACGCGAGTTTCACAGTTTCTACCCATGCCACAAAAGTGCTCAACGCCGCTAAAGAAGTTTTCACTTCAAAAAGTCTAGCCAGTTTCTACCAAGATTGCGATGTAGTCCTAAATTTGTTTCAATTTTATTTACTATAAAAATACTAAGCGAGCCCTCTCTAATATTTTCCAAAGAATATCCAAAGGCTCCAATTAAATATTGCAAAAATAAGTGCTTTTTCACGAGTGAAAGCGAAAATAAAACTGACTGATCAAACGATTGAATAATTTTCATCGAAACAAATGAAAGTTAATGTCAACAGCTGAACAGCTACATTATCATAAAAAAAAAACTGCATGATTCTTTTAGAATCATGCAGTTTTTTTTTACATACCTTACCTTAAATTGTTTCTCCCCTAATTAGTAATTTGATTTGACAAGATAGTATGATTGCGAGCAATGGCACCTCGACCTATGATGACAAACCCACTTACATTTTTTCATTAATTAAGTCAAAATATTGAAACACAAAAACAACTTTAAATGAGTTCACGAAAGACGAGAGGCGCTTTAATTATGTTATTTCGCTACTGCCATTAGTGAAGTAATTCAGTAGCGGGGTATCAACTAAATACTGGCAGTGCCTTCGTTTTATTGCTGGGGAAAACTTTGTAAATGTCTATTCAAAGGTATTCTAGTACTTACACACAAAAAAATATTGTTTTTGCACAACGTTATCTTTTTTATTACGTCATTGTCACTTGAATTCGCGCTATGAACGCGTCTCGCTACTATTGCGCTCTGTGTTAAAGATCCTTAAAATAAGTGTCTGAATGCTCTTATCGCGGTAATGTGTAAATAAATTGTATAGACTTAATCGCAATATTTTAATACCTAATTAGTGCTTGACTACGTTCTACGTAGTCTAAAAGACTAATTACCTTCAAAGATCTACCACAAACATGCGACCTAAGGTTGAAACTTTGCGAACTCCAGTTACAGCACCGACTAACTCTTGTTTCTTTGTTCCGGAAGTTAGAGATACTAACTTGTGGTCGACACGTTCGAAAATCTACTATCTCACACATTGGCACCGTAACAATTACTGGGAACAGAATAGATAGTAAATAAAATAGGGAATTTCTACGTGTAGCACTGTCACCATCTATCTTATAACAACAATACCAGTTCGCTTTGTACACGGCAACGGAAAAAGTCGGTGTTGGAGGTGTGTTTGCTCAACTACTTTTTGCCGAAGCAAAAAATGTATTGACTAACTGGTAAACAACTTACTTGATACAATTAAGTGTTGTATGGTTACAGTCACGTCCAGTTAAAGCTCCAGCGGCACTTTTCTTCAATCACCAAACTCATCTTATCAGCCTTTATACCTCCCAATGCTGGGCACAAGCCACACCTCAACTATGGGGTGGTATGAGCCATACTCCACCACACGGGCTCAGTGAGGATTGGTGGCGGGGTTGTTTCTATGGTAAGTTACCAACTTTACTGTCAAATGCTATTAACTAGGTCAAGGGCCTCTGACCGGGCTTAACGACTATTTAACGATAACCGCTTAACGTGCCTTTCGAAGCACGAAGATGCTTGTAAATAGACGTCACTTAAATGGTTGGAATGGTCACCCATCCCAAACACGACCGCGCCGTAGGTTGCTTATCTTTGGAATCACTACCACAGCGCTGCACCATCTGCGCCACAAGCAGCAACCTTGTCTTATCCTTGTTGTTGTCGTATGATATCAATAGATTTACCCTCAT
Organism: Pyrausta despicata; assembly: GCA_963921415.1. Classification (NCBI taxonomy): domain Eukaryota; kingdom Metazoa; phylum Arthropoda; class Insecta; order Lepidoptera; family Crambidae; genus Pyrausta; species Pyrausta despicata. Next base: position 7,464,881 of record OY992853.1, read on the forward strand.
CAGTGTGCATACTTTGTCAATGATTGTACAGTGTACACATAGTCATTATAATTTATTTCCAGAACAATAACTCATGGCAAATCAAAAGTGCATTCCGAAACTTCGGACTAGGTATTTGCAATTGAATCGCATACTAGAAGGCGGAATTGCTCCGCACCGCCCGCCTCGCTCGGGACGTAAGCGTGGTGGCCCCGCAACTTTGGCGCACAACTTATATTCGAATCTGTAATAGAATAAAGCGATGCAAACATCCAACTGTTCGGAACTGTTCGTCGTATTTCAATTTGTTTTATTGAAGTAATTCCGGTGACTTGTGGACTATGTGGTTGTTGTGGTTTTAGTAAGATTCTAGATCACAATTAGATAAGGGTAGTTAAATAGACCTTACGTAATTTATTATAAATAAAATAAATGATAAATATTTCACAACAATCACACCAATTCTCTAGTCCCAAATTAAGCTACGAGGCTTGTGTTATGGGTACTAGACAACAGATAAACATACTTAAATACTTTTTTTGTAAATAAATACATATAATACATAGAAAACACCTAGACTAGTTCAACACACACATGTTCATGCACACACATGCTTGTACTGTGCGGGGATAGAACCCGCGACCCTTGATTTTTAAGTCCGACATGTAGACATTTGCACCAAAAGGTTCAATCATGGAACTGTGTCATTCTTTGATTTTTATTTAGAAAAGTGTTATTTTACATGTGAGGTCATATCTCATAAAATACATTTAAATGTGTTATTTTATTTGAACAGGAACTAAAGTGGGTAAGTATTACTAAGAAATTAAAATATAATTTGACATCATAACTTAGTACGCGCTAACTTGACCAATGAAGAGTTAAGAAGACTTAATACACTTCATGGTCATTGAACCACTAAATACCTTCAAAATAATTAACTGTCCCTATCTTTCGTACAAATAATTGTATTTTTAAAACTTTCTGAGAAGGCTGCTTAGGTACTTTAGCAGTTCCCCCGTAGTTTATTCGCTGGGAAACTCCTGTTAGTTCATTGTTAAATCGCGTGGTTTTTTCAGGTTATTGGCGGCGGCAGTAATTACTCAGCGAACAGGTAGATAAAAGCCCTTTTAATCAGAATAGCGCGTCTTAATGCTTAGTAAGTCAAGATTGTTTATCTATCACACCAATAAATCTCTATATACTTATATAAAATTCTCATTTTTTGTGAGCATATTTGTGAGACCTACTCAGGTCCGAGAATCAGCCAATATCTATTTTTCAGACCCCTTAGTTATAAGAGAAATAATTTTTATAGCAAAACAACGTGCCGGGTCAGCTAGTAATATTATAAATGTGAAAGTTTCTTTGTTTGGACATCCTGATGTTTGTCCGTCAATCACGCTAAAACTACTGAACGGATTAGTATATAGCTGGCTCTGGTAAACAGGTGACAGAATATTTTTAATCCCGATTAAAGTTTTCTTTTTGATTGACACGTTTGCGCAAACGAAGTCGCGGGCGGGCCGCTAGGACATAGGTATAATAAAGCTTGAGAGGGTAGTATAGATAGATAGATATTATGTCAGTATGGCGTGTAATGTCATATAGTATTTTGTCATATAGTATTTAATGTCATATGGTATTTAGTTGTTTAGAATTGTTTTTCTATCTGAGAAGATTGATTAGGCGATGCGTATTTTACCTACACAATCCAGTTTACAGTGCAGTACACTGCGAATACAAAAGCCATGTACCAATTGAATGTAGTCGGCCTGAATGTGATACGGATGCGAATATTACGAATAACTGCAATAACTCCGCCCGTCATAAGCCTGTTCTGAAAATCCGCTTTTGTATTTGGCTTTTTCAGGTTTCCTTAGGCCATACATGGACTACATCCACGAGTGCAAAATGCAAGTTTGAGAACACACAACATACAAAATTAAATGTGTTGCACATTGCTTTTCTAAACAAGAAACCCGGAAAATCCTATTACCTTTGTTACAATTAAGTCCAGTATTGTATGCGGATGTGCTTAAACAAACTTACACAAATGCTATTTAAATTATGCTCATTTTAAATGCCCAGAAATATCCTTGAAAACACCACTTACGACAAGGCTCCTAAAAAGGCTTACACGATTGTGCCTAGAATTTGCAAGAGTTAGAAACATACTTTAGTCTGTCTGGACATTGGAACATTCAGCAGTCGTATAGCGTAATGTAATGCTTAAGAACACTTTATTAATTGTGTTCCAAACCTGCCTTGTTTCTTCCCTGCTTTGGCGTTTAAGCATAGCTTACATGCAATAGTAATATTCTAATTTAAGTATGTAATCTTTTAAAGTTTACTTAAGTATGTGCAAAGTGTCAGCTTTAAGTAATTTAATACAATTTTCGAGTGCCATAGACTTATGAATAATTTATATCGTTTAGATAGATGGTAATTTCCACTGACAAAATTAAGACTAACTTCAAGTGAAACCTAAGTGAAGTTCAATAGTTTGCTTAGTTCTGTATTTTACTTACAAGGCTGTCTGGCTTTCAAAGGCGATCTAGGTTTCTTTACTTAGGCTGACCTAAGAAGACTGTGTGTGGATACTGTAAAGGAACTAATGAAAATGTCGATTGCACTTGTTTGATCGTGGGGTTTTCTATTTTTACACAACAAATCTTTACCAGCCTTCTTCGACTTTTACGGTTGATCGTGTCTACGATGTATAGGTATATATGTATATCTTGTGGCGCAGTGGTTGCAGCGCTTTGATAGTGATACCAAAAGTTAAGCAACCTACGGCGCGGTCATGTTTGGGATGGGTGACCATTATGACCATAAGAGTGACGTCTATTCACAAGCATCTCCGTGTTTCGGATGGCACGTTAAGCTGTTGGTCCCGGTTAATATCGATAGATATTAGTCGTTAAGCCTAGTCGGAGGCCCTCGGGCGGCTTGATAACATCTGACAGTAAGGTTGGTCACTTATCTTACACACACCCCTTCACCAATCCGCACTGAGCCCGTGGTGAAGTATGGCTCGCACCACCTCATAGTTGAGGTGAGGCCTGTGCTCAGCAGTGGGACGTATATATCTAGGCTGATCATGATATTATATATACCACTATTATAATTTATGACAAGACCTGTTTCGTTATTTTTCTCTAGCTTTGGCCTTTGCGAACATTAAGCCAAACAAGGTTCTTATCGGAGAGTGCTTAGAAGTCCATATTGACAGCTAAGAAGTACCTACTTGTTTATTTTTCTGTGCTTCGAAGAACTCTTTTTTAACTGATTGTCTGTTTATAATTCATAATCACCATTATTTTACTGAAGACTTATTATGTATAAATATTAAATTTGTAACTTTTTCGACGATATAGTTAATTCGGTGGACATTACATATAATCGATTCACCTTTACTTGCGCTAATCTTGCTTGCTTTTAAAACCTTTAAAAAAAACCCATTTTAACTTATGCAGAAAGAAACACATTTACATCAACAGCTTAAAACGGCTTAATGGAGTTAATAAGATATTCAAATGCAATGAGTCCATTCGATAGTTAATGCCTTGAAAATGCAAATGGATGAGCGTGAACAAAATAATCACGATACCATTTTAATATGGTAAAACGAATGCTTTTTAAAATAAAATAATTGTTAAGCCTTCATGTATGTGGAATCGGAAGACACATTTACACTTAAGTATTTAATTGTCTTGTAGTAACAGCAAACAGAATAGTGATTGTATTTTGATTTATTTAATAACAATGTGTTGGCCGTTCTTTTTTAAACGCTGCGTGCCGTGTCGTCGTCGATTACTATTAGAAAAACACGAATTCCAACAATGGAGTCATCTGTTAAGGCCAGAGTGCAGTTCAAACGCCAATCTCTCGGCTCTATCTGCGAAGTTGGCTCATGAATATTGAACGACGCAGTCGTCGCCTCAGCCGCGTTACGCCCGCTCACACTGCATTAACACCACTATTTTCACAATGGCTCGATTTTCAAAGTGAAATCAATGGTACATTCACAGCAGAGTTGACTTATCCCAGGAGATCCCGATTGTAATTTATTTCTGCCCCGAATGAAGTGAGCCGTATAAAGAGGGCGGAATAGGCATGACTTCGTAATGAGCGCTGAGACTGTGGTCTTTGTTGCACTATAGATGTTTCAGCAGTATTTTTGGAAGTTCAACAACTTTTTTCTTTGCATGAAAGGAAAAAAAACTATACCTCATTACTAAAAATATGTAGGAATGAACACAATGGTTGGGAATATCTCCAAAGTCTGTAATTAATTCACCAATAAAATATATTATTTTATACTTAATGCTAAATTAATTTAACCACAACGTTTATCAATACGACGGTGATGCATCATAATGCATACGAATACCTAAGCATAAAAAAATTAAAACGCTAGTTCTCGTTGCAATTTAAAGTATGCGATTGCGAGTTTGTCACAAATGATTATTGCCATTTTCTCGTATATATGTTACTCCTTACATAATAATAATATATGCTATCATCAGCCAGTCACATCATTAAATTAATGCGCTGTCAATGCTTTTTATTTGTCTTTTAATATCTCCGATATTTATGCGCCGCTGCGTACTGGCATGTTCTAACGGAATATTGCTATCAGGTAATGCATTAATCAGTTTATAGGCAGTATCAGTTTGTTGCATGGGTAAAAAGGCAATTGAGTAAATGCATCAATTCCAGGGATGGGCCGATGGCCGGTATTAAAAAGAAGCTGAGTGAAAACCGGCGTAATCTAGGACGGTAACAAAAGAATACAGCCACATTTTAGTACCTCCTATACATTGATCTAAATATCGATCGATTTCTTCTTCAATCCAGGTAATTGCAACTTGTGCTAGTGATATAAAGAAAAAAATAATAACACTAATATTATAAATGCGAAAGTTTATGTGTTTGGATGTTTGTCTGTCGATCACGCTGAAAATACTAAACGGATTTTGATGAAATTTGGTATACAGACAGGATATGACTTTGGTGATAGAATACCTATAATCCCAATTAAATGCTCCCTTGGGATAAAACAGGATGTAGAAAAAAACCAACGGTTGCGAGGATGAAGTCGCGTGCGTGCCTACTACAGGCATTTTAATAAAAACAAAAGTATACTTCTAAAAAATCCCGTCGTGATAATAATGATGACTGCAATAAGAAGTACTACTAAACTATAAACTTTACGAAAAAACAAAGTTTAAAGAACGAGTATTTACACGCACGCAGGTGACTATAAACAGCACTGAACACTTCTGCGCGTACTTTGGCGTTTGTTTATAAACAGTAAAAAGGAAACTGTTTGTTTTTAATAGGCTGTCTGATCCGGGTTATAGCCAACGTTATTGTAAGCTTCAGCGGGATTATTAAGTAAGCAGACTTAATGTACCGTTAAGTAAGTAGCTTTTGCTTTGGGAACAGAAAAACAATATTGTTTTGAATTGGAGGCGTTCAGATAAACAAACTGAAAACCGAACATTTTGGCTTTCGGGATCAATACGCTGACGGCTAATGGTGTTTGATTGGAGGGAGATACGCCCATACAATTTACTACTGACTGCTGAAAACAAAATTTAAAAAAATATTCGTATGAAATATCTGCTGTGCAAGGTAGTTTCACTTAGCACCATTGTTTCAAAAACAAATGCAGATTTTTTCTTTTTCAAATTAAACTAAAAAAAACTAATAAAAAGAAAGTCAAGTACCTAAATAAGATCAAAGAAGGCAGTTTAACGTCCTCCGACTTCACTTCTCAGTCACAATTTTGGCTTAATTAGTCTATTATAACTAAATAAATAGAAATAAATTACATATCAATATTACAAAATTAAGTTAAGTATATATATACTAGGGCGGTTTGATAAGTCCATGACTTTGAAAAGAAAAACATATATTTTGTGTACAAAAACATTTTATTTTTCTACATACTCTCCTTTCAACTCTACACTCTTTTTCCAGCGATGCTCCAATCTCTTCAACCCATCCAAAAAATACTTTTTGTCAAAGCCTGCAAAATAGGCCTCGGTTGCAGCTATCACCTCTTCATTGGATGAAAATCTTTGCCCAGCAAGCCATTTCTTCATGTTTGGGAAGAGAAAGAAGTCACAGGGGGCTAAATCTGGTGAATATGGAGGGTGCGGCAATAATTCGTATCCTAATTCGACAAGTTTTGAAGTCGCGACTGCAGACGAGTGGGCCGGAGCATTATCCTGATGAAATAGAACTTTTTTCTTTGCTAGATGCGGTCGTTTCTTCATCAACTCTTCATTAAATCTTTCCAGCAATGCAGCATAGTAAGCACCGGTTATTGTCTTGCCTTTCTCCAAGAAATCGATGAAAATAACCCCTTGACTGTCCCAAAATACTGTTGCCATCACTTTACCAGCCGAACATACCGTTTTTGCCTTCTTTGGTGCACGTTCGCCGGTAGAAGTCCACTGCTTTGACTGTTGTTTAGTCTCTGGCGTATAATGGTGGACCCACGTTTCATCCACGGTTACGTACCGACGCAAAAATTCACTTGGATTGCGATTATATGTATAATCGCAATCCAAGTGAATTTTTGCGTCTGGCTATGTGCCAGACATGCCTCAGAAGTAGTCACGCGTTTTCGCTTTTGGTCGACTGTCAGTAAGCGCGGCACCCATCTTGCAGAAAGTTTTTTCATTCCCAAAATATGGTGCAAAATATGAAAAACTCGTTCAGTTGAGATGTGCACAGCCTCAGCTAACTCGCGTATCTTTACTCGACGGTCAGCCAAACAATATCGTGAATTTTGTTAACAATGTCCTCAGTGGTTACCTCAATCGGCCTTCCTGGGCGCTCGGCATCATTGGTTGTAATACGTCCACAACGAAACTCAGTAAACCATTTATGTACCATTCCATGAGACGGCGCTGAATCCCCGTAATATTTTTTCAACTTGTCTTCGGTCTGCTTAATGGTTTTCCCGCGTAAAAAATAGTGTTTAATCAAGACTCGAAACTCGGATTTCTCCATTTTCGAAGAACACCTTCACAGCCGCCAAACTTCTTTTGTTATTAAATATTGTTTTCGCGCCATATTTGAAAAAGAATTATTTTAGGTTCGCAAAAATATTACTTTTAAGAAAATATCATTAAAAATAAAAAAGTTTCTATTCAGACTGAAAGTCATGGAGTTATCAAAACGCCCTCGTATATTAACTCGTAATACCTTCGTTAGTGATCATCCAATTGATATTAAATTCAAGATACATTAAGAGCAATCAGTCTTTGATGAAGTAAACGCAATTGATGACAGTATACGCGTATCAAAACGTTATTTGATCATTATTCTAAGTAAGTATTATTCGGTTATAAATTTTAGTGAATTTTATCTAATAAACTCTTTTGCAAAAAAAACGGGCACTTTAGATTTTTTCCTCTACTTTAATGAAGAAGAACAAGAAATAGGTTTTATTAATTTGACGATGTATTGGCATGTTATTTGAAGCATCCTGGCATGATTCTTTACGTTCCAAATTTAAAATTTGAAATTAATAAAAGAAAAATAATGATTATTGTGGATTATTCTAAAATTGCTTTACTAATGGCGCGAATTGCTGAAACGATTTTTAACTGATTACGATATTTTAAAACTTTTTGGACATTTTCTGCAAATTAAACAATTTAATCTTTATTTTTACATTAAATACCACTTTTTGATATGAGTGATAAAGCGATAAGGGCCGGTAAAATTATAGCCCTACTTGAAGAAGGTTGTTCGCAAACTTACGTGTCTCAGCGGCTAAATGTGAGTCGTTCAACTGTCCAGAGGACTTGGCAACGGTATCAAGAGACCGGTTCGGTCAAAAGAAGACCCGGTTCGGGAACGATGCACAGAACCAAGAGATGACCGCTTTTTGGTGAGTCAGGCGTTGCGGAATCGTAAGGCGTCAAGTGTGGACCTGAAGAAGAGCCTTGAAGAAGTAAGAGGAGTAGAAGTTAGCTTGTGGACGGTCAGGAGGAGGCTTTTGGCTGCCAATATCAGGAGTTACCGCCCAGCTCGGGGCCCTAAATTACTCCGTGAGCACCGTGTTGCTCGACTTCAGTTTGCTCGGACTGTGCTTCATGGACTCTGGAGGACTGGAATAAAGTATTGTTTTCTGATGAAGCTAGAATCTCTTTGTGTGGAGAGGACCGACGCCGGCGAGTGCTGCGAAGACCACGGGAACGCTATGCGGAAGTGTGTTTCGAAGAAATCACTCCTTATGGCGGAGGCTCCGTTATGTTTTGGGCAGCAATTAATTCGACGGAGCGTACGGAGTTAGTTTTCATAGAAAATGGAACATTAAATGCACATCGGTACATAATGGAAGTCCTAATTCCATATGCACAACCCACATTGACTGCACTTGGGGAAGATTCCATTTTTATGGACGACAATGCTCGCTCGCACCGTTCTGGCGACGTGGAAGCGTACATGCAAGAAGTTGGGATCCGTCGTTTAGATTGGCCAGCTCGAAGTCCTGACCTCAATCCAATTGAGCATGTCTGGGATGTTCTAAAGAGACGTGTAAGATCAGTGCAACCTGCTCCACAAAACATCAGGGAGCTAAAAAGAGTCATTGCAGAAGAGTGGGAACGAATTCCTCAAAACGTTATTAAAAACATCGTGGAAAGCATGCCCAGAAGGATTCAAGCTGTGATTTTGGCAAGAGGAGGTCACATTCGGTATTAGGTTTTTACATTTGTAACTTTATTTAATTAAAAAAAGTAAAAAAAAATCTTATCTTTATTGCCGACCACTTCTTATTGTTTGGGCGTGTACATCGGTTTTAAAGAATCCATCGTTTCTTTTTTCTTTTAGTTGCCCGAACTCACTTCACGCGCATTAATTTACACGATTATAAGTATACAGACTACGTCAAAGAAATAAATTTCATTTAATTAACTCAAATCGACCTTAGAACGTAAATTTCCTTAGGTGCCCGTTTTTTTTGCAAAAGAGTGTATTAAATCGTCTTTAAGTTGTATCATTCATGACAATCACACATTTTTTCGGTATATATTTTTTTCATCTTATTTTGACTAAATTATTATATTTTGTCTGTCTGAAACTGTATTGTTATATATTTTACTTTAAATGTAATAATGAGGTCTTTTGTAAAGAATCAATATTTACATGTATACGCATGTATTTGCCGGTTTTGTTGCCTTGAATAGGTATATATAATAAAAACAACCACACCCTTTTCTTTTACCCACGAGCACCGGACTAGTTTAAATAACATATAAAAAAATATTCATTTGTATATTCAAAGATGCAAAAAACATTTTTCAAACTGAGAACGTAAAAAATGTTAATAATTTCGGTATTAAATTTTCTGCGCTCAAAAGAAACCAATAGCACTTTTAAGGTTTTGTCTGAAGAGTTAAAAATATCTTTGGCGGCGACGACTGTGTGACTTTGCACCTAAATAAAGATCATTGATAAAAAAGTGAAATAGAATGGTGGTCTTGAGTATAAAGAATATGGCATACAAAAAGGTAACATAAAATATATCTGAACAAAAACACATTTCACACACGAGCAAACAGCTTGTGTACAAAAATTAAGCATTTTTACGTGTGTCAAATAATAAGTACAGGTATTTAAAGGTGACACTCACAAGCGAACCAATCAAAGAAATGTTTATATTTTTTCACTAGGCACAATGAGCTATCCCCGTCGGTCCCTTAGCAGTGCCACGATAATGAAAACGTAATGATTTCGCAATTTGCAATCTGCCCAAGGCGACGCCACCAATGAGTAAACATTTTTGTAAAATGTTTCTTTTAAGAACATTTCTCTTCTTACTGAGATAACAGATTTATCGCGGGACACGTTTTTCTCTACCGTTGCTACGATTCTCTAATAATGCAATGATATTTTTATTGTATTGATATTTTAACAGAAAAATGATTCATTTGCAATGAAAAATATTCAAACAATAATTAAGTAAGTAAAACTAAAAACAATCAACCGCTGTTCTCAAGAATGCTTCAATAAATTCCATAAACGTAAAAACCTGTGTCTCTCGAATAATAAACACTGTTCATTTTACGTTGACAGTTTACCTGCACTGCCTGAAATTGCGCCTCACTGAGAAGGTAAAGACCACAACCCGAACATATTCTATGACTCCCTACACAGTCTCAGTGAAAAAATAAAGGAGGCATTTGTGTGGTTATTTATTTGCTTAAATTGTTTCAAATAAATTATCATTTATTGATTTCTTCGGTTCACGCAAACAGTAGACATAGAAATGATACACTTTTTACGGATTATTATACGATTTATTTACATTTTATTTTAACCTGACATTTCGAACCCTTTTCAGCATCCGTAGTCCGTATTAGTTATCATTACATAGTTTTGAAAAAAAATAACCTACCATCACTCAAAATTATTAAGTTATATTTCTATCTACACAATAAACAAAATAACACAAGCTCTTTACTATATTAAACTTACTTTTATTTACAAAATTTAAATATCGTTAAATTGACTTGACTAATCCAATTTGTGATGATAAAAACAAGTTCCGTTCCCCTCATTTACTCACTCTACGTTCTTGTGAATAGGCGAGTTGCTATGCCAAAAATCAATTGCTCAAATTTATATCAACAAGCTTAAAGATTTCATCAGAAATGTCTGACATAAGGTGTATTTGTCAATGTGAATTAACTCTGAAGAAATTCGCTTTCAATTTATACTCTTCTGTAAGCACAATTTGCAATCAGTAAAGCCTGTTTCTGTAGGTACTCGGAGGATTCGTTTGGCGAGCCATTAAGTCTATTGTTAAATTGGGTAGATATGTATTATTTTTGTCATACATGTTTTACTTCCATTAGACGCATAATTGGAACTATTATTTACCTAAAATCGTTAATGATTTTCAAAAAAACTAATGACCCTTCTATTTTATAAATTCTGATTTGATTCTTAAGACAAGTGGTTGTGTTTGATTACTAGAATCATTTCACAAGATGTTGTGGATTCCTAACAATTTATAGACAAAGTGTCTTACGACATTTTGCTAATAGCAACTATTTCGTATAATGTGCCATAATGTAAACATACTATCAAAGGGACCATGCCCGGCGTGTCCCGGGCATGGTTCGCTCATGAATAAATACCTACTGCATATTTGTACCACAACTGAATGTTATTACGTCAAATATTTACGTGGGTAATGTAACGTTGATCGATGTACGGCATCCATCTCCTATCCAGCGCAGACTATGAACTAGCGATGTGATGGCACCAGACTCCGAGGTAAATCGATTAATTGGGAAAAGTCGCTCTCACGAAATTACTTATTAGGCATGTCAAATTATACGACAGGCTGTTTTTCACACCATAACAAAATAGTCATAGGGTAATAATTGGTCTTTAGCGTGTTATTTTGAGATGCAAGTCTAGAGAGCCATGCTGTCAAACCACATTGAAATCACGAATCTTTGTTGAGTATTTCAGAAATCTGAGTCTGAATTTAATATTCAGACTAAACTAATATCAAGTATTACCGTCACGAATTTAATTTTAGACTGTAAGTAGCGACTGACAGTTGGTCGTACAGCGTTTTTAGTAGTTAGAGCTATATACATATATTTATTATGTATTAAAAAAGTACTACCCGTAGGCTGTATTAGTCTGAGCGCCTTAATCGAGTCAGGATCGACTTAATCTAAGTCAAGCGAAAATACCGCGTCTTACGTTTTTTTGTAGTTAGAACTATATACATATAGGCTACATACCTACATCTATTTATTATGTATTTAACATTGTTAAGTACTACCCGTAGGCTGTATAAGTCTGAGCGCCTTAATCGAGTCAGGATTCGATTTAATCTAAGTCAAGCGAAAATACCGCCTCCTCACTAGCACCTCGTACAAGCGCGGCGCTTTTAACGAACCGCCCCAGTAATTACCTAAACCACCTTTGCCAAGTGATTAATAGTTGTTTTCATCCATGTATCATGAAGGCTTATATCGCGACCGCTGTTCCTGCCATTTATGACAGCAATTACCACAGAACAGGATTATTGCCAACGTTTGTAGGACAATCGTATTAATTTTGACAACTCACTACCAGTAAGGCGTTTATCGCATACTAAGCCCCTGCTTTAAGATAATAAATTGACAAGTAAATTTTATTTATTTATTTACTGCCAACGCACACGTGCTCGTGTGCAAACTGTCAACGCGACTGGCAACTGACAGCCAGTCACCGCCACCGACCAAATCGCTGATGGTCGTGATAAAAAGGTGTTCATTTTTTTTAAAGTTATTGAGAAGCCTGTGTGATAATTATTATCATATGGCAATTTAACGCTTAAATAAAAAATGCAAATCACATTTTACCATTAATACTTTTGCTAGCTTAATTGCAGCGTCAACCGTCAGTAAATTCCACACATTAAATAACCAAAGCACCGTAGTCTTGTAAAATGTGTTCATTAGCTTATACCTTTAATTAAAACACATGTAACGTAAATAACAGGTGATAAGGCAAACAATATACGAATAAAACATTTTATTAAATCACTGACATAATAAACAAAAATATGAACAGCAATAAATAATTCCGTGCGTTCCAATTGAAAGCCCGGACGAGAAACCAAACCAACAATCCAATAATGCAATTTAACATGTCAAACAGTGTCGTTTATCCACCGATAAAATAGCATTAACGGTTGAAATGCACCTATTAGGTATGCCATCATTTGATATTCGCCTGTGTTGTCGGAACAATTTCCATCCTTTGTCTCTAATACCGTGTACAGTAATCGCCAAACAGTAGGTGCACATTTAATAGGTCTCATTGTAATGGCTTTCACGACACTTAACCAAATGTAACCAGTAGTAGGTACTTACCGTAAGGTAAGTAAGGTAGTCAAATAGAGAAAATATTTTCATTGCGATATTTATTTCGAAATTATACCTTTTCTAAGAGTGATTCAACCAAAAAGTAAAATAAAACATGACTAAAGACATTTACTTATTAACCCTTACAACAATTTTAGTGTCATGGTTAATAATTGTATGGTTAAGACCAAGAGGTTGCGGGTTCGATCCCCGCACTGTAAAAACATCTGTTTGCATGAACATGTCTGGTAGTACTGGTCTCGGTGTTATATCTATTTATTTAATTTTATTTGTAATACCACTGCTGATTCTGATTCCTGTAATACAAGTGCTTAAGCTACTTACTACGGAGTCAGATCAATGTATGTGATGATGTTGTTTTTTGTTTTTATTATTGAAATGGTTTTGAATCGTGCGTGTCTAAGAATATGAATGTGTCATAGACTATCAACTATATCTATATCATACTGTATAAGCTTTTTATCAAACGACATCTTAGTTAGATGAGATCTCGTCAAGAAAGTAATTTCTTCTTGTAAATAAAGAATGAAAGCTTTCATGTCTCAGGCGGTCTTTCTGAATATTTATGTAATGTACCTAACTCAACTGAACGGTTTGCGGGTTGTTCATCGAACTGGATGAGTTTTCACCTTTTCTTTTCTAACGTTTCGTAGATATTTCTTTTTAAAAGTGGTTTTAGAACATATTAATTTCAAAGCTGGTATTGGCAGGCTTTGATTAAAATACTCTTTTGATTGGCTAAAGGATTTTTGACGTCGTTCCGAGGAAGGTCGTCGATTAATCACACGAGATGACTCAGTGCATTTTTTTGTTTTAACGGTAAGCTGTTCGTGTTTTCTTTAACAAAACGCTAGGTACTTATTTGAAAATTCAAGGAATGTCATATATAATCTTTAATTTGCAACTTGAATGCTTATCACGAAAAATCATAAAAGTATTTAAATGGCAAGCTTTTTCTTTACTGACAGTTAAATGTTTGCAATAATATTTGGGTCAGGGGTTGAGGATGTAAATCCAAACTGTGATGCAGTGAACGCGGCATACGCGTTAAAAAAAGCAGTGGAAAATTTCAACAGGCTTTGCCAATGTCTGGGTGGTTGAGTGGTAAAGGACACGGGCTAGATTCCCATGGACGCGGGTTCAATTCTCGCCTCAGACACTTATTTTTTTCCATTAAAAAAAATAATCTTTATGATGTATTAGAGGAATGACTTGGTGTGCATGCAGATGGTAGAGTCACTATACAGTTCATCAGCTACCCGTTAGCAGTCGATTTTATTTTAGGTCTTGGTTATTCCCGGCTGTGCGTAGATTCATGTCCTTAATAGTGATGTGAAACCTTAACGATACGAAGCGGTCATCCTAAAGCGGGGCAACGCTTAGCCCATGGCTTGATAGCTGTTGCTATCAACCTGTGAATTACTTTTAATGAATCCTCATAAAAGCTGTCAAAACATTTATTTATGTGTAGTCCATTCTAGTTTTTTGGTATTTTTTTCCGCTGCACGCGGATTTATGACCTTCATAGTGACATGAAACCGAAACGGTACTTGAACCAGAGCGGCCATCCTTAAGCGGGGCAACACTTAGCCCATGGCTTGATAGTTGTTGCTATCAACCCGTAAATTACTATCAATGAGTCATCATCAAAGCAGTCAAAACATTTGTTTATTTGCAGTCCATTCTTGTTTTTAGGATTTTTTTCCCACTGCACACGGATTCATGTCCTCAATAGTGTCGTGAAACCGTAAAAGCACTCGAATCAGAGCGGCCATCCTAAAGCGGGGCAACGCTTAGTCCATGGGTTGACTAGCAACTACTATCAACCCCTGAACTACTATCAATGAGACATCATCATAGCTGTCAAAACCTATTTTTATTTGCAGTCCATTCTTGTTTTAAAGTCTTTTTTTCGGCTACACGCGAATTCATGTCCTTAATAGTGACGTGAAACCACTGCGGCAACAGAGCGGCAATCACATCGCACCGCAACGCCGAGCGCGGCTTGACTGCTATTGCTTTTATCAACCCGTGAAATGCGTATATTGAGCCCCGTCACAGCGGTCAGAATATCGAGATCAATTTACAGTTTCAGTTGCTTAAAGTGTCATCGTAATAAATGTAAAATCTGAAATACTTTAAACTGAAAAAAAGATTATTTTGCTTTAAATTTCCACTAAACGACGCCAGCGCAGGAACCAAAATATATCCAACTGTAATCACCTGAAAAAGCTAGAGCTGAAAATCGTAGGACCTACAATACCTACAACACACAACGTGACACAGAAGATGCACCTGGAATTGTGATTCCACTGACACCAACAAAACACGCACGCGTTTCGCCACTACACGTGGCATCCTCAGAAGATTTTATCGCTTCGTCAGACTACGAGCGACTTTACTGCCTACTTCATACTTTAAAACATGTTTTTAAAAGGTAATTTATTTCAGTTGTTGATTAAAGATAGTACACTTATGCCGCCACTTCATTTTTTAACCAAAAGACGAACGATGTAGTTGCGAATATGACATTACATCACTTTACTCTCTACCTGTAGCATCACAGCTTCACCGCTCCATTAGATTTTCCCTAAATCTCTATTAAAATCGTCATATTAATTCCAAACTTATTTTTTTCTTCATTGCGTTATTCACCCTAATAAGGCATTACTCACCCTTATTGCATTACATAAAAGTTCGATTGTTTTATCAAATTGCGATTTTAAATAAATAAAGGATTAGGCGTTTGACACATGACCCAAAAACAGATCTACAAATGTCAGCCCTTCATTATATATTCTAAAAGAACCGCAACGGCTTTCAGCGTTCACAGTTGCAGCAATGAGAGGCAATCACGTCACCACAGTACATAGCACGAGTACAGTCATCCCCTAAAATAGCGTATCAATTTGTACGCTTGCAATTAGCACTTGCATCTTCACTGGTATTTAGTTGACGATGAACCTTACACTAAGTGCCACCGAATCCCATAAAAAACTGTCAAACCAACATTGTTATGCCTATGACAATTTTAACGTACTCCCTTTTTTACTTGCTTGTATTGGTGTTTCACCAGTCCCGTGTCTATCTGTAATCAAATCTTGCAAGTAGTTTTTTTTACAAAGTTTGTTGAAAAAGAAAACTTTTTTCTTCGGTATTTTCATCTAAGAAGCGCTCCTGTTTCATCTAAGAATTAGATCCGCTTTGGGAAGGTTGAAAGCCTTGAAAAGATTGTCTAAGACTATTATTATTTTTTGTTGCAGGTACATGCTCAGCTGATGACTGTACCAACAACATCACAGCTGCATCAGTTTTATCAAACCGTAAATACTTGCGGTCAAGCCCGCACGCCGTGATAGCTGTTGGAATATTTGGTTAATTTCCATTAGACCGCTTCGGTCCTAGTTCGTTTGCACCAATAAATTATACCCGAACGTACTGGTTATTGCTAGCTTTAATTTGAAGAAAGGAATGTATTGTGTATTTTTACTTACAATTTTAACAAACAGTGCTTAGGTAAAGGAATCGATTTCGTTATCCGTATTTTATTATTTTGGTCACGTGGAAGGTTTAACCTCCATTCACTGCAATATGTGTTACGTTTCTTTCTCTACGTGATTACCCAAAATGGGCCTGAGACTTACTGTAGGTTTTAAACTGAAGTAGTAGTATTTCATTTATTCTTCAGTATCCACTCAAAATATTGAACTGTAAGTAGGGATAATGAAATTTACATAAAGGTGTATATAGTTTGTTTGTTACTAAGTCCTGACTACCGAAACTTTATCATAAACATTTACAAGCTGTCAGCGGATTGTAAGTATGTCAATCTTTTATATCTCATTCTGAAACAACAAGTCGACTACGGCTGGCTCCACACGTTAGGCGAACAGTTGGCCCAAAATTCTTCATTTTGTTTTTCTCCATAACAAAAAAAGCCAACAAAGCATCAATCAACTTTGAGGCCAATAATTTTTCACTCATTGGTTGATAGGTTTTTCGACCAACTTTTCGTCCAACGTTTGGATCTGGGGTAAGCATTCTTAACATAGCAAGGGTAAGCAGTGATAGTTGAACCACAATTGCCTGTCGCAGAAGCGGCAATGTTTGCAATCACCGCACAGCACTCAGCACCACCAGCAAACGGTTCGCCGCGAGTTCCGTTGCACGCGTCAATAAAAACAAGTCCTCTTGTGTTCTGGCTAACTATCGAATTTAACGTAAAACATTTTACATTTACCTACATACAGCTTTATGAATGAAATTTCGACGACCACTTTGGTGTAATAGTCAACTATTAATCAAGAGGTCGATTCGATACTCGCACTGTACAAACATTAGTACTTTTGTGTGCCTGAACATGTTTGACCCAGACCAGTACAATGGTCTGGGTTGTATATGTATTTATTTTTGTTTAATTGTAATACCACTGTTGATTCTGATATCTGTAACACAAGTGTTTCATCTACTTACCACGGAGTCAGATCAATATTTGTGATGTTGTTGTATATATTTATTTATATTTAATTGATGACATTGTCTGCACTGTTTATAGTTTCCTACCTGTAGATCTTTTGAAAACCTTCCACTGCCTATACGTAAAATTTAAATACTAAAATTTGAAATCATGAAGTCGATTGGCTTCCTTGATTAAAGCAAAGGCTGTACCAGTAGTAACTATGCCAAAGGTCGCAATCATCGCCCAGCAATAAGCGCTGGCCGCTAACGGTCGGCTGCCAGTTACGCCATATGCACCAATAAACACTAGTCCAGCTTTAAGCTGACTACCAGTTTACGCGGATTCGGTCAGATGGGAATAACCATTTAAAACATTACTCTTCAGTTCTATAACAATTTTATGACGCTATGTGCATTTTAGGGTTAAGTATGTCTTTCGACCTTTCTGACGCAGCTTTCAATTGGTTTGTTTTAAATAATGGTTAAACCAATATTGCATCACTGAAAATCAAAAAAAAATAAAGATTGAGTGTCTCCGACGACTATTCTTTAAATACTACTACTACTTACCATCAAAATAAATTTAATACTCGTAAAACCTAAAACCAAATCCGACTCGTACTCGACTTGTTCGTTAGTCTTGCTAAAACTCGAGAACAGCTGAACCAGTGGAAGTCCAGGGAAGGTTTAAAATACTTTAAAAGATAAGAAAAAAACAACGGGCAGGACAACGTCTGCGGGGTCCGCTAGTCCATTATAATATTTTTAGGAGCTAAGAATAAGTTTTTAGGAGCTATAAGAACTTAAGTAAATGCCTATTAATGTTTTTTTTACGTATACTTATTCTTATTCCTAATGATATTTTTTCGCGATTAGGTTTTTCTCATATTTCCGTTCCAAGCTCTACCGCTTAAACTCTTATATTCAATCCCAATAATTCTGTCGGCGGTCTCTGTAAATATCTCGCTTCTATAAATTGGGATGATGACACCTATCTTAAATATTGTCAAGAACATGGTGTTTAAAAAACATAGCCTTTATGACGTTAATACAACCAATATATTTCAAAAAAGCTGTAGAAACCAATTTTTAAACACACAAAACGCAATAAATATTCGGTCAATTGACTCCTATTTCTGACACATGACCGTGACGTCACAATCATATATTCCCATACGAAATCTATGGAGGCAGACCGTTTTGACAGATAATAAAAAGTATATCAACGATTGGTGGTGTCGTCTAGCCAATTGAAGCGGCCCCATATGTAAATGCCCGAAGATCTCGGAATAGCGCCGTGAATATTTCGTTGATGTATTGTACCCGGCCGACGTAGCGTATTGTAGTGAATTTTTACTTTATCACATTCTTGTAAGACATGTAAAGGTAAATAGTTGAAAAAGGGATCATAACGATTGAGAAACCCCAAAATGTTACACAAAATTATTCAAATCTTTACTTGACATAACTTTCACACAATTATTAATAATGAGAAACATTTGAATATTCAATATATTATTTTATTACAGTTTGTGAAATTATGATATTGAATGTTATTAGTTTTTAGTTTTTACGTTGATTTATCTTTGGTATCCTGTATTTTTGAATGTTAAATTAATACCATAACTTGTAACGCCCTTAAATTAACTAAATAAGGTTTATCACATAGCAAACTCGATAAAAAAATTATAAAAATAATATTTGTCATTTATTCAAGTTCGTGTAGACCATTCCTACGATACTATCGTGTGTACTACACACGATTTCAAAACTACTCGTATCATGTTGTATTCTTATTTCCCTATAATGGTGGTTATGTATGTATTTTCTCTAACAATTCAATTATAATATCGAGGAACATCTCTGTAACTAATTACGGCTGGTCGGAGGTGTGCGAGACAATGCCGACACGAGAATGTATTTAAACGTTATTGTACCACTAACAGGTTTCGCAAATTAATCGGATTTCGTACGATATATCACGCCCTTCCGCCCGTCGGAAGGATCGCGCTTGCAGCGTCCCGCGCTAGTTAGCATGAACAGTTAGCATTCCAAGCTAGAATGTAGTGTCTTATGCACTTGTAATAAAGGTGAAAGTGCGACGAAAATTATTGACTGATGCGCCGACGATTGTATACATACACGACATGAACCTTCCGCAAAAGTTTCACATTGCAATTTAATATTAAAAATGAAAATAAGGTAGAATGTTTGTAAATTTTCGAGGCATGCGATGCGCTGTTATCTTGATAGTGCGCTCAGAGACAAAGATATTTGTAACATTAGGTACATTTATTTCGATTATAATTTATATTGGTTGTTGTTTGCTTATTTTACTGATTGTTGATTAAATATTTGTAATTGGAGATCTTGCATTACATCAATTTGATAATGGATGGATGACAGGTAAAACTTAAACATACTTCAGTGGCTTCAGTGATTTAGATATTTTGTTACATGAGATACCGTCTGCTGCGACAGCCACACGCATGATAAATGGACAGTCCATGATAGTCCTGCTGGCCTAGCTACTACACATTACTACTTTAACTCGCTATATGCATGCTACGTTACGATAAAACAGAACAGGCGAGGTAGTGATATTACTTAATTGAGATACATTCAATTCGGTTAATATCGATAGATATTAGTCGTTAAGCCTAGTCAGAGGCCCTCGGGCGGCTTAATAACATCTGACAGTAAGGTTGGTCACTTACCTTACACACAACCCTCCACCAATCCGCAGTCACTGAGCCCGCGTGGTGGTACTCCAGTATGGCTCGGACCACCTCATAGTTGAGGTGAGGCCTGTGCCCAGCAGTGGGTCTTATATTGGCTGATGAGATGCATCTCAAAGTAGTAACCAAATCTTTAGGATCAAAGACTTCCACCATACCGCCGCCGCCCCATTTCAAGCATGCCCTTTAGAACACAAGTCTATGTTATCTCAGAAATTGAGTGAATCCTATACAATAGCATCTTGCTAAGTTCTGGACAAGACATAACACATTTATCGCGCGTCTCAAAGAAGACGGGACACTGGCCCTAATCAATTCAACTGGGAGAGGGCCATTAGTCCGACACTACCAATTTGTGTAGGCGAGCGTGTAAGTGGGCTAGCCTTGTAATTGTTAGCTATTTAAATGTGTTAACCATTATAACACTCTGTATTTACTGACATTAATTGTAATTTAGGCTTGTCATTTATTTAAGGGTTACCTGTTAGTTCACAGACCGAAATTTGAACGGAAAGTTTAGTTAGAAAAATAGAAAGCATTTTTGTATTTTACATATCTGATACCGTTAGTTAAGAAGCCTTTTTTTCATTCCCCGTATTTTGAAAATCACTTTATTATTTTACACGAACCCTTTAAACACGACCAATTATACTGAAATTTAATGAAAATATTCCATATTTATTTAATTTCGACCTCGCAAGAACAAAGAGAATATATTAAATCCTCGTAAGTATATTCTCAGTACCTACGTCTTATGTGACGACAAACTTTAATAACGTTTACACGATAAACTCATTTTCAAAGATAATTGGACTGAAGTGAGCGCTAATGAACCGTGATTAGTGTATTGACATCATTAACAAATAATAATGTGCATGTATTTCTGCGAGATTCATGTTTCAATTTTACTTAAAATATTTCAGGGTAGAACCAGTATGTGGTAGTTGCCCTCAGATAATTGATAAACTACAGATTGAAGCCTACACCTACACTAATACCAAACCACATGAGGTTCAGTTAGATATTTAAATTAAAAAATAATAATTTCAAAGGTATACCTATTATTTTGGCATAGTACAAATGTGTTCACAAAATTTTGCTAGAAACTTACGTTAGGTTGCCATACATAAAATAATATTTATATTTAGCTTGTGACTGTATACTTATGCCCGAGACAGAGTTAATTGTTATATTACTATATTATTTGTTAAATGTTATATTATTATCACCTGAAATAGCAACACCCGTAAAGAAAAGCGTTCACCGTGGAAATATTATTAGCAGATTTCTTTGTTAGCGTCCAATTCCAGCCAATATGTACCCAAGAACGGCGTTGGATCTATAACAATACAATAAATTGTTTGTATTGGTCCCGTACCCGCTGTGCGTAATGTGCGTGAGACCGCGCCAACTTTATATCAACAGGGCGGAGGTGAAAAACGTCCCTCTCGTAACTCCGAGGGCAATGAGTCCCGGCCACGGTGAAATTCGAGCGCGGGCGCGTCCGCGGTTGTATAATACTTGGAAATTTACACGCGCGACTGCATTTTTGGTTCGGATAACACACATGCGAACGCTGTGGTTTAGCCGCGTAACTGGATATCGGCGGATGAATAAAACCAATACAAAATATTTGTGTTTATCGGTAAAAAGGACGCCAATAGTTTCAATAAGTCACATAAATATTCCATAAATAAATTGGTTTTGTTATTTCAATCATAAAATAACCTTTCATTTCATTTACAAGGTTGGGAAATCTAGTCGGATTTAGAATTTGCAAAGGCCGCCTCGTGGGCTTTTAAAAAGTACTGAATGAAGTTATTTACGACGCCGCGTCTGCAGGGTTCAGATACTTATTAATAGAGAACAGTTGATTAAGCTTCCGAAAGTACTAATCTGAAAGAAGGTAGGCAAACAGATACATTCATTCATACCTTCAGATTTACAAATATTTGGGTTGTTAAGAAAATTAAATAGCACATTGTGTCTAGCTTTAGTCTTTGTAACTTTTAAATCGCTTGTCTGATTCGCTCTTCTAATGTACGTGAACACATTCTAACAACGTTTCATAAAAGCCGTTGTCTTCTAAGATACAACGTCCATCTTTTTGAAAGCTGTAAGGAAGCACATATGCTAGGGGCCAATAACAGTTTAAGTAGTACATAATGTAAACAAGCCTATTTTGTTACAATAGTTATAAATTAGTTTCTAAAGCTGTTTAGAAAATAAATGTAGGTTTTTATTACTAACATCATAGATCTTAAGTTTTTAAACGGCATGGTCTTGAAAATATTTATGTTGGGTGTCATCATGCCTATTATGATACCTAATTCTATTGAAATTCCAAACCCTTTTTCAAGTCGAGTGGATACTTACATCCTGCATACACTTCGATCCGGCGATCTTTATGAGATTGTCAGGAAGGCTCAGGCAAAACCTGATTCTTTCTGTCTCCGAGACTCGCTTCTGACACCGTGTCAACCAATCACCGCGCAACGATCGCGGAGAGTCGCCAATCGCGACAACAGTATGCCGCAGGTGTGGCCTGAGCTTGACGAAGGACTGATTGGTGACCACTGCATCTGTATGAAATGTTCTCCAATCTTGAATTCCTAGTAAGTAAAAAGATAAGCTATGAAAGTACTAATTAATAACTGATCATTAAGATCATCAGAAATCATCATTAGAAATTTAAGATTAAAAAATGAAATTCTGAAGACGACGCAATTTAATTAGATGGAAACTCATAATTAGGCGAAAGTTCATAAAATTTTGTTTCATTAGAATAACCGAATGGGTAGGGCAGTGCCTATGAATAAGCTGTGGCATTACAATAACATTTATTATTCAACTTCACTATTCGTTAATAAACTGTTTCATGTCTGTCTTTTTCATGAATTTTTGAAACAGATAATGTTTAACTTTCATTCTAAGAATAACCGCTTCATATGCAGTACCGTATTATTTAACACATTTCCAATTACAAAACAACGATTCGACGCCGTTCTATTTACTTTGTTTGCCACGATCGCGCCATGAAAAACGATCCACCATTTACGACACTCAAAGGTATGGGTAGTTGGTATCTAAACGTCTCCCCGAGTTGTGTGGCGGCCACAAAAACGATACGATTTGCCAATATATCACTCGAACACACCTGAACTGTAATAACAAAGAATAATAGCAATGTTTTGCGCCAGTTTTTATGGGCTCTTCATTGAATCGCTTTTGTGGAACTGCCCGTACGAATGCTGTGGGCAAAACGTTGAACTAGGCCGAGCGAGGTCTGCCAAGGCATAAAAACACAATTACTTAGTCGGTTTCTCGTGACTTAGACATTATTTTATAAAGGCCAATATAGAGCTAGGTAAACTTATCAAGTTGTGCTTTAGTGACGTGAACTACCGAATCGATTTTCTGAATTGCGGGGCAAATTGTTATAGCCTTGTCTCGGCAGGCAGACCTCAATCGGTCCAATTGAACGATTTGCCTACGACACATACACAGGACGTGCACGGCTATTTGTGCACAGGCTATGATTAATCGTCCGACGCTAATAGTAGATGCGGTAGGTATAGAAAACAATGAGATTAGTCCATACACTGGACTGTTACGGATGTCAACATTGTCTACATGAAGCTCCAGTTTTGTCAACAATTTGAATACGTTGACAGATTTACAACATTGGTTAAGGAGCTTTGTAAGGTTTATAGATTTTGGATAATGGAAAGTTTATAGCATGGACTATCAACATAACATTATTAAAGTAAGTGTTAGTACCATACTTACCTTCTCGCTCTCTACAATGATTTTAGTATGCTCTACAATTACATGAAAACTCATATGGTACGTTATTTCTCTATATCTCTCTCATTCATATCATTTTCGTATACCACACAAAGAAGGTATAGTATCGTTATTGTATAGTCTTTACCAGGGTTGCTGGGTTTCATCGGTCAGCTGTAATTTCGCCTTGTGGTAATTTGAACTGGACACAAAAAAGGTTTTATTTCACGCGGCGGTTACAATTCACCGTTTCTGTGTCTAAAGTAGAGCCCCGAGTGTGAAATAATTTTAAAAGTAAATCATGTTTTATCTGCAACATCCCGTTTACTGTTTAAATTCATAGTAAATTACAAATGTAGTATAATACAGCTTCAGCTAAATTTCATAAGTAGAGTTATTAAACGCTGTTAAGAATTAAACCCCGAACCGAAAGACCGGTTTAATACCAATGTACATACGTTGTGACCTCTGTCGTAAAGTAGTTTTTCTGTCAGTGTTCTTCAGTCAATTAACTCTTTCGTAAACACATTTTCAGTTAGAAGTATAGAATAGAAAACTCAATTCAAAATTTCAACTTCCGAGATTCCAGTTTTAATCTTGATGTTTTAAAATCATCGTATTTCATATTTTCTCAGTAAAAAGTGGAGTACGTTTTCCATTCACTGATAGGATTTATTACTTCTTCTTCGAACGAAAACAAACAGAAAAATCACATTAATTTGCATTAAATTGGATGGTGTTTAGTTTTTTATGATGAAGATTGCTGTTGAAATTTGATTTTTATTTTCATAATAATGAATATTATGAAAATAAAAATATATCATGTCGTCGTCATGAAACATGTATGTTAAATTATTATTACTCTAATCAGTGAATTCAGATTTCTTAGTTCTATTTATGAAGCTCGTAGCTGGCAGTCGTGAAAATTGTGCCTTGCGAATTTAACAAGCTGAAAACATTGAGTTAAGAACCATTCTACTGCTTAGCGTTTGATCTTAGCGCTTGCAGGAAGTGTCCATTATTGCTCATTGGGGGCCATTTTGGTAGTAGGTATTACATTCTTTACGCAATTTTACGATACAACCTTACAACGGTCAAAAGAGTAATGAGACCCTCATTTAGTTTATTATATCAAGTGTAGGCAGAATATCTCAAAAAAATCTCAGTCTTACTCATTTTTGGGTGAAATACGAAATCTTCGCCTCGTTTAACTTCGAGCCTTGATTGCTTTCAGTAAGCTTATTCCATTAGTCTCATCATATTTTTTCTTTGTTTACTTATATTTTTACTGTCCAAATCAAATCAAATCAAACATTTATTTGCTAGAATACACAAAAGTATGCAAGTTACAAACTGCAGATCTTAAAAATATGTAGTAGCTGTATTCAGCCTGCGTGCAAATATTAATAAACATTTTAACAAATCAATAAATAGGTCCGTTTATAATGAATAATCAAATAGTGTCAAAATTATACGTAATAATAATGTCAATGATAAATATGACGGATCTGATAGTTTGAACATAATAAAACGACATGACAAATTACTTTTGTGTTACACTCATAAGCTAATTAATAAACAGATATGAAATATGAATTTGTTAGTGGTAAATAAGTAGTAATTAATGTACCTATGTAAATAATGTACACCTCATACCTCAAAAAACTAAAACTCAATAATTCAAAGGTCAAGGCGGAAAAGTTTTTTCAGCATTAATTACAGTAAACATCCTCGAAGTTAAATAACTCGTACTACCAAACTGTACCTACTTGACTGTAACTTAGGAAAGCCAAACGAAATAGTAAGAAACAAAGCGGTGCCGCGGTGAAAGAAAAGAGACGCAAAATGTAAAATAGGCATTTAGTGCGAAGCATTAGCAAGGGATCCCACTACACAATTAGCATTAAGTGTCGTGCTATCTCAAAAAATAAATGAAACAAACAACTCTTAATTCCCAAACATTGAAATCCGCGGGATCCAGGCGGCCTGCAGCGCCTTTGATAACTAGGGCTGACACTTCTTAAGTTTAAAACGGTGACTTAGTATGCGCATGGCTGCAAATATTTATAAAAAAATAAGCGTGTTAGTAGTTACGTGCTTACGTAGCAAAAGCCTTGTATAATTTGATTTAGAGCATACATTTCCATTAACTGCCTGTTTCAATATTCTACTACCTTTGACTAAAACTTAACTGTCAGTTGCATATTAAAAGCTACATGAGTTTAGAGCCGTTTTATAACTGTCAGTTATCCTGTTAACCCTGGTGGACATTATTGATGAAATTTTGTTTAATCCATTAAATATCACAATTAAATACTTAACACCACACATTAATCGATCTTTTAGTCGGGCAAACGTATAAGGCTTTTTTTTTCAAACGATTTATAATATTTTTGCAATAGTGTTCTAAACATTCTAAATTTTACGTGTCCATCAATAACCATTGACAAGTTACTTATTAAAATTTGTTAAACTATTTTATCAGTCCAAGCTACTATAATTAAACTTAAATAGCCACATACATATAACTCAAGCCTCTTATGTAGCCATTATGTACCCAACCTTCTTAAACAGCGCACAGATTCAAAATTAAAAAATATTATTATGCTTCCTAACAACTCCAACATCCGAACTGAATCAAAATGTTTTTCTTTCACGTTTTCCATACCAATTACGCCAAACGAATCGGGCAATATTTGATCGAAACGTATAAAGGAGCAGTAAAAGGAATTTCCCATTACATACTTCGGCGTCTATTTGCAAAAGTAAACGATTTAGCTGTAGATTTACATGCGAATTTATTTAATAAGGCAATGTTGCGTGATTTTGAAGGTCTGTTTGAATTGAGGATGGACGGTTCGTTTTGAGGCTTTATTGTCATTAACATTTTGTTTACTTATCATAAGCTATGTATTTATGACTTATGTAAGGCAGGAAATTTGCCACTAAACCAACGAGGCAGTCAAATCATCAATAACTTCAAAAGCTAACATCTGGCTCTACATAAACTTAAGAATTACTTAATGAAGCTACTTCTCCGTTAACTGAATGTAAGAGTGACATTTCTTAAATCTATATTAAAAAACGACTTTAGTAACCATTACAAGAGTGCGGCAGTTAGATATGTAAATAATAATTGATTTATCTTATGGTGAATGGTGAATGTTGATCCTTAATCATTTGCTTTAGTCTCGACGACTTACACTTTTTTTCTTAACCATGTTTTATTTTTATTTGATGCCTTGGAAAAAAACTTTCGTATTTTTGTACGAATATTTAGTTAACAACCCAAATTTCAGGAGATACGAGTACTATTTGACATATCGAATCCATTTATGTACATTAATTATTTCTTTCGCCAACGTTTTATCTAATCTAGGTCACGAAATGTAATGTACATTAACTACAGAATACTAATGAATACAAGTGTCGCAATGGAATAGAATTTAGTACCTTAGCGCCGCCATTAGGAAATAATTAGTATTTAAAATCTTGCATGGAAATTGTGTCATTTGGACTGCACCAGCATACCTATACATAGCTTCCTTCTATTTAGTTAAGCAAATGGTTTTATGAACTAAGTTGTCCAAAAAACAGAGTAAAGTTTCGTTTAACTCATCTGTTCCTAAACTGGCAGTAATTATAAAGGTTCTATCATTAAAAAGTCTTAGTATTTCGTTAACGCCTATTTAATTACCTAAATGTTTTTTATTTAAAAAATTTGGTTGCCTGTAAAGTCGGTATACGCGCGAAAGTTTTACGTGACACCGACTGTCGTAACGTATGCCTATCTCTCTCTCTCTCTCTCTCTCGCTCTGTCTCTCTCGCGCGAAACGTGAGCGGAGCAGCGTAACGCATTTTCTTGAGGTGTCACCCGGCAAACCAATTTATAAGACGTTGTCACGTCAAAATATTTGGTGAAGCAATCAAACGTTGGTTGATTCCTTTCAAAACATTACAACTGTATAATTAGAAGAAATTTCAACGACATTAATTGCTAGTCATTGATACCACTTATCTAATCGAACATTTAAGGGCATCGTTCCGCTCTTATAAATGAAATAATGAAGAAATTGGAGACACGCGATAAACGAACACTTGTTCCTGTTTTTCCGAAACAAAAACAGCAAAATTAATAGTGAGAGAGTCCATTATCCTGCATTAAGCACTCAGTGGGGCGAATGGGATATAATGGGTCGCCGTCGCCCGCTATAGGCCCTTTCATGCTTCCTAATAAAAACGTCACCACTACCCGATACACATTGTCCGTTTAATAAATAGATTATAACACGGGCTTAAAGCGGAGTTTTAAGGTAAGAGGGTAAGGAGATTCGGTAGCAAGTCGTAGTGTAAGAATATGAGAGATTTTGGTAGAAATTAGCAAAATAGCGTAGTGGATGTCTTAAATTGGCACTACCCTATAGTGACATACTTTTTATTCTCTGTCAAAACGGTCTGCCTCCATAGATTTTGTATGGGAATACTCTTGTATCCTCATACAAAATCTATGGAGGCAGACAGTTTGATACATGAACGCGACGTGACGTCACGGTCATGTATCAGAAATTGGAGTCAATTGACCGAATATTTATTGAGTTTTTTGTGTTTAAAAATTGGTTTCTACAGCTTTTTGGAAATATTATGGTTGTATTGTATTAACTTCTTAGGGGCTATGTTTTTTAAACGCCATGGTCTTGAAAATATTTAGTCGTCATGTCTTTTAAAGACATCCACTGCGGTACCACTGTCGTTCTTTTATTAAGTACTACTACAACTAAATTGTGGTGTGCAATAGAGAGTTTTCTAATATAATCTAAACTACACTTAAACATTAAAAAAAAAAATTACTGAGTTTTTGTGGTAAGAAAACAAGCAAAGCTTTACAGGACAGCTTGTACGAAGCTTTTTTTACTTACAATATCCTATTAGCATATTCCTTATTCTTTATATTTCACTGGAAAAGATACTCATTGGCTTTTGTGCATACATTTTTACGTTGCGTATACTTAAACCAGGGGCTCCAAAATCCAATTAAATAGGGGAAGCTTTACGAGCTTTGGCATGAATATCAGATAGCGAAATAGAACGAATCGTCAAAAGTACAACGAAAATAAAAGACGATCGCAAAATCTGTAATCAAAGCCACTAATGACCCCCAGTGAAGAATCAGCCGTGTCGTTTAGGACTCTGTTCCACCACCGGCACTTCCAATTACAGGTGTAGCGAGTTTCCAATTAGTGAACACTGATATAAAAAAAACTAGGCCAAGTATGCTTGCGAAACTTAATTAGAACTACCCCGGATAAATGTCTTCATAACACAGCTGAGTAAAATCACTCATTTTTATATTTTGTGAGCAAACAAAACGAGCGAAATGGACGAAGATTTCTATCGATGTTATTCTTCGATATAACATTTTATTACCAGTTGATTGGAATGAAACCAATGTTAGTAGATTTTTAATGGAGACGAAAATTTTGTTAAAAATGTATACACATACGAAATAATCTACTTGATTTTTAAATAAAGTTTCTGATGAAAATTACACGGGCTACCTAAATTTTTCAAAATTTTCCGTATCCTCTTTAGATTTGCTTGGTATCAATTATGATTCTACAAAACCAAGTTGATTTGGTGATTACGTTGTTTGATCATAGGAAGTGTGAAAAAGTGAAGTTCTACTTAAAATCAGTTTAAATTGGGTTTGAATGGAAGCCCAAACCGCGAGCAATTTTCGTGTTTATACTAATAACCTGCTTGCTATCAAAGTTAAAACGTCCTCACCCAAATTCACATTTAATCCTATGGGATTACACACGTAATAGATACTATTCTTCTTGTTAGCTAGTTATTATGACAACACGACCGTCAAGGGCCAACCTCTATCCCAAGATAATTTTCATAATAAAACCCCTTTTCTCTGGCACTTTGGTGTAAATCAAGTTTTCCGGGAGCCTCTTTCAATTTCCTGACCGCAACACTGTGCGGGGATGAGAAGATATTATTTCTTTATTATGGACGTTGTTACTGTCGATGTTAAGAGGTGAGTTGTGAGTTTGCATGGCTCTGGTATAGCCTTGCTTCACGATACTTTGACGTTCCTAACTAAGAAAACACCAAGGCAATCGAGGTTATTAATTTAATTTTAATTTAGGTTATATACATTTAACAACAACACAATTAAAATGCTCATGCTGGATTTCAATGACATACGACCAACTTAAGCTGGCAATATTACTCTGGAATACGTCAAATCAAACAATTTTGACTTGTGATAGACATTAGCAGAGAAAGTCCACCAATTGGACACATGTTCGTGCAGATTTTAAATGAATAAACAATTATTTTTTCCAAGAAAACATATTAATAGGGAAAGTGCTGTTTTAGGATATTCACCTCTTAATGTATCCAAAGCTTTTGCCAACCTTTGCAGATTGGGCACAAAGTGCATCAATGTAATGGATATGTTTGTCAAAGAACACATAATAGCAAAATCTGAAGATCAAACACAATGTATGCATTTCCACGGTTATGACAACAATAAACGATACTTTTGCACAAACTGAGCCATCGGATATGGCTCTAGTCGTAAACCAAATAGCTTTAGGTAGGTACTCGGGCAGGTTCAAATATTGGACGAACGTGGTCTTGGAGACACCAGCCAAGATTTGCTTGGAGTTGCATTACAAGTGAGTACCATAAAGTTTTTAAAGACCAAGCTTTGAACCGACTTAATCCAAGTGTGAAGAGTAAACCACACAATCCATCTCATAGTATAATGACAGAATAGGTTTGAACAATTTGAGGGTTTCAATTTTAGGGTTTGATTCCGTACATTCGGCAGAATAACATTCTGATTTTAATGAATCATATTATGATTTTTAGGTTATAATGGTTATGTAAAAACACTTTTCAGTAAAGTCTATGTTTGTGTCGATCATTATATCATACTCACTATTATGGAAAGTTTAAACACTTAATCGGATTCAAGCTATTTTCCCGTATGCGTATGGGGCGAATAGGAAATTAAACTTTGAACTAAAACCCTATATATATGTTATGCAGATAAAGACACAAGTTTTATAAAAATATATTGTCAATTTGATCGTGCTTAACTTTGATATTGGATTTATTAATTACTAATATTTTTCAGTACTTTTTCTAGGTGTTGTCTTAAACTCAAACAAAACACATGACAAAGGATTTTCGTTAGAAGATGGAACTAAACTTTGTCTGGATGGCATCATTAAATTATATCAAACATTATTTTAAAGTGGAAAATCCGTTACGGTGTTTTTAACATGAATTTATGGAAGGCATTAGTGACATTTTTAATAAAGTCTCACGCGGGAATTTTGCTGGCCAGTGATGAAATAACATGTTTTTTGTAAGACATTGGTCTTAGCGTTGAGTCGTTTTAGATTAGCGTATAATTTAACGCCAGTATGATATAAACAAATTATTTATCAAAACATGTTTGTCGATTTAGATCTTCAAACAGCCAATGGATTTGAGACAAATATTTTATCCGGTATACCGATGATCGGGCATCGGGCGCGATTAGAGCAACTGAAGGAGATATATCGCTGGCGATACAGGCCGCGCGGCGGACCAACAAATTATTGTCGTCCGGGGAGCACGAATGCCGCTCGCCCTCCGAAATATATCAGCGCATCGCTACAGGTCTGCCCCCTTCTCTCGAAGCCGTTGTCCCTAGTTTCGGATGTAGCCGTCCCTAACCCTCTTACCAGCTTGACCGTGGGATCGAATGCGTTAGCTATACCCGAAGATACGAACGAAGCGTTACGCAGTACGACCTCTGAACGGTGGGAAATCGAACTGCCTGCAAAAAGTTCAGACTATAGCACATCGGGCTACACTTTATTGCTGCATAATCTTCCTTGTTACGAGTGCATAAGATGCCGCTCTTTTTACCTTAATGTGCTATCGTGTGTACGTATAACAAACTTCGACGGAATAAGACGTAAATAATTGCTTTCACTGTGTCAGTGCACATAAACTTTTGTGGCTAAAATGTATGGAGCCTGCACCGAAGGAAGATAAGTTGTAATAATAGTACACACATATTGATATATTGAAGTGCGGAAATATTCAAAGCGCACGTATGTCACATGGACGTTTTATATTTGCCAAATTTAATTAAATTGAAGAATAAAATGTTTATTACTCCCAAAGTTAATTTAATTCATAATCTAATAAGCACTTTTCTGACATAAAAACTCTTTGCTTAGATTTAAAAAAGTATCGTTAATTTTTAGACAGAGCAACTATAAAAAAAAACGTGCATAATAAAACTCATGCGTTTACATTACAATAACGCACAAGTGGAGTCAACTATCAAACCCGGAAATTGTACTTGATAATTTGCTACGTCTCTCACAAATCTATAATGAAAAAAACGCACAAATGCGTAATTTAATGCGTTACGATATCGAAATTGGTGTAATTACCGCCACTTTACGAGCAAATTTGTTATAAGGTAGATTACAAAACAATCTATATAACAGAAGTTGTACACCTTACACTATATCTATTAAGCTGACTATGCTGAGACCTAGTGGTCTCAGCTCACGATTACGACCTTAACGATTTGTAAATTGTGGTCAGTTGTTAAATATAAATAAATAGGAACCAACACTTACATTAAGCTTGTGATTGGTACCTGCACGGTAATTAATATATTATTGCGTTCTACCAAAAGGAAAAAAGAGGAAATAAAACATGAATTTTATTACCGCAATCACTAAAACCATTGTTAGGACAGACTATATTACCAGTGTCATAATTATTATAAGGTTCTAACAAAGCAATTCAGTAGATATAAGATTCCCCTTCCATTAATCATGAGTCAAATAGACCGGCAAAATTAATTACAGTAAAGACACCGTCGGCGTAACGAGGATAAGATAAATCGATTGATTTTATTAAGTGCTAACTGTAGTGAACGTCTATGTGAGCTCATAAAGCCATAAAGCCGCGAACATACGAGGGGATAGATGTATCGCGTCGTGTTTCGGCGAACGTGTCAAGCGATGTTGCTGACATAAGTCTGACACAATTATGCAACGTGCTTAATGTTCATGAAAGTCGCACGTAATACGTAAGGGAGAGGGGGGCGTTCACCTTTGAACACTTTTTACACTCCCTGTCATATTTTCGATTTCACTAGTTCTGGACTAATTTGCTTAGTCTACTCGGCTTAAAAAATCGCAATACATTATATGGGGAAGAATATGCAAATTAAAGTCGTGTAACAAGACCATTTTTTAAAACTACCAACGCCACCTATCGGGTAGCGTAGGAACTATTGTTGGTATAGGTAATCTTTACCACCATGTACAAAACAACTGATTGAAACGTCATTTAGTCAGGATATTACCACTACTCAACACTAGATGGCGCTGATCTCCCTTAAACTGCAGTCTATTTTGGATTTTTCGGAGAATGACTATTCGGCATTATTGAAAATTTTGTGAAATTACTTACCTCGAAGTGCGAGCAGTGTAGGCTTGTTCCATTACGGTCATTAAAAGGAACGCTCTGAACTAGTACAGTCGTTCAAAGGAACTAGTTCGGTCTTCTAGTACTATTAGTTCATTGTAGTTCATTCACATAATTAGAGATCTTATTACAACCGCATAACGTAAAATTTCGTGCAACAAACTAGTTTTTCGGTCATCTAGTTACTACTCTATTGATACCTAAGAACGCATCGAACGCAGTCTCCAAATGCATATGTTTTCCTAATTTATTCACTCAAACCATTACTCAAACTATAGTGATTCATAAATATTTTCCTCCCAACTCTTCTTCATGCTGTATGGGCTATGTAGTCCCTTTGCCTTCCCAGTTCAGGGTAAATTGTAAAAAAAATCAATGACCAGAAAGAACGACTAGCAACCATTTTTAATGATTAAAGACTTTATTACATGCAGAATAAAGTAAAAAATCGTAAAACTCGTTCGGTCATCTTGTCTTAGTAGTTCATTGTAGTTCATTCGTTTCATCATGGACTTTATTACAAAGGTAATAAAGTAAAAACTAGTTTTGTAGTTCGTCAGGTCTTAATCGTTCATTATTGTTTCTCTCGTTCGCACGCCAGCGGGTCCTCATCTCTTATCTCTCTTGCTCCGACTCTCGTACTTATTCGTTCGGAACTAGGTTCCCGCGACTCTGCTCTTTCATTGGTGGTTAGTTCAGTGTACTAGATGACCGATTGGGTTCTACGAAACGGAATAGTTCGTTCTCGTTCACATGAAGGAACTAGTTCCTAATAGTTCGTAGGACATGTACTACACAAGCCTAGAGCAGCGTCATGGATGAGATATTCCACCAGAGAACACTCTAACTTCGTTGTGAAGCCTAACGTCAACTTTGCGCCTGCCACAGCGTCCTCGGAACTGTGTGCGGGACTAAGCTAGACTGGCTTGGGGTGTCTATGTTAAAAAGTACGCCCTCCGTACCTAACACCACCTCTTTACACTGGCGCCCAACGTGGGGCCTGATCACCGACAACCACGCTACATCACCAGGTTCGGCCGTGTCACCACAACGTGTCCATCGAAGAAAACCCCGAAAAGGACCAAATAAATTGTGTGAATTCACCTCGAAGTGTGAGCAGCGTCTTGGGTGAGCTAATTCCACCAGAGAACACTCCAACTTCGTTGTGAAGCCAAACGTTCAGCTTTGCGCCTGCCACTGCGTCCTCGGAACTGTGTGCGGGACTAAGTTAGACTGGCTACTTTTGCGTCTATGTAAAAGTACGAGTCCGTACATTAAAATTACGTCATTGTACGTTTTAAGGAGTTTTCTTCAAGTCTGCCCCGACTGGTGACTGCAGCTACGTGGTCAACCCCTACCTACACAAAAACCCCCGAAGAGGATAACACCTCTTTACAGTCGTAGATCACATGTTCAAAGCTGCCCTACCTCTGGGTCAGCTTTGATAAGGTATCTTACTCCATCTTTTAAGTAACAACAATTATAAACTCAACATTAGAAATGATGGAGATGAAATAGTTATAGCAAGTATGAAATAAAAAATTACATAGTACTTGTTTAATAATATAAAAAAGTAAATGGAAATAACTTTTAATTTAAATAAGGTTCGAGTTTCATTTGAACAGTATACAATCGGGGTTAGCAGTCTTTATGTCTGGCTAGTCAATTTTACATTTACATTTTTTTTTATTTTAAGCAATTTTTAGTACTGCCATCTTTATGATGTTCAAAGCTGCCCCAGGGGTACTTGAAAAATGAAAAACTTTTTGTTTCCAAATTAAAGTTTGAAAATGGTATTAGGTAATCTACAGTATATTGCGAAGCATCCTGATTAATCAATACATAGAATAAACGATCAACATCTCTTGAATTGGGTGACCAAGATCAAGGCGTTTGTTGATAAAAATTGAAATTTGAACCTGAAAATGAAAACTCCTCATAAATTAACGACAGCCTGTCAAACGTCAGTAGTGACAAGTGACAGTTGTATGGTCTTGCGTTGCCTCTTCCCAAAAAAATAACCACAAGATTTGTTGCTAAAATAGCTTCGTAAACTCAAATGTTCAAAGCTGCCCCTGTTTAAAGGTGCCCTTCTCCCCTACCCACGTACAAAATCAGCCAATATCCGTCCACTACTGGACGTAGGCCTCCCCCAGAGTGCGCCACACACGCTGTTCCGCTCTCAGTCTTCCACATCCAGCCCCGACCTTTACTAGGTCGTCAGACCATCTGGCCTGGTGTCGCCCTACACTGCGCTTGCCGACACAGGGTCTCCACTCAAGGACCCGTCTGTTTATCGGCCAACGGTCCTTCGACACACGTGACCTGCTGAACTTACGCGTGGACAAACAACGTATTGAAACAATTTCAATCATCAGGTAATGATATCGTACGCAAGACGGTGCGGTACGGTAGCAGTACCGCACCGCTCACGGTACATGAGCGGTGTTCATCGCCATTGAACCATGCTGCTCACAGATATACGATAAGACTAGATACCTCATATCGACCATCCATGCGTGTCCCCGATACGCGCCGATCACTCATCGCGCGCATTTAACCGCGCTTGCGACAAGTCGTGTGCCCAAAAGTGTTCGAAATGCCAAATTGTTCGATAATTAATTGCAAAAGCTGTTCAAAACTAGTGAGTCGTGTTCATGGAGGTATTTCATTTCATCGGTAAGTATTTTTATTGCACAAGAGTCGGTAATTTAATTTAAAATCATTTAAGACGATAGCATGTATTACTCTTGATACCTTACTTCGATAATTTTATATTTAAATATCTTCGTTTTATACGTGTTACATTAACGTTGTTACTAGGTATGATCACTTCTCAGTATTTGGCTAGCAAGCAATGAAATGCAAACGATAGAAACGTTTAGAATCTAGCAATGTTCATGGTAGCGGCATTTTTATCATTTTCCTGTCAAATGAAGCAAATAGTGATGTATATTTTGTTTAAATAAGTCGATTTTACGATTAATTGATATTCCATTCAATTGACAGGAAAATGAGAAAGGAAAATGAGAGATAATTTACCGCACATTTTAAGGTAACCAAAAAGGTTACATGAAATAGCATATCCGACAGTCCAAGTGCTGTGTGGTATAGAAACGAAGAGGTATGTAGATAAATAGTAGTATATCATCTCTCTTTTTACGACTGCAAAATTGAATTTATAATGTTGCTTTTATAGAAAATTTGTCATCAACATTTTTTAGCTCGACAATGAGAAGAAATTGATTATACTCTGTCTGGACAGCGTATTATTTTTTCGGTGACATTTCTAAATATTTTTATGCAAATTATCGTTGTTGTACATATAAATGTACATCACATTAATAATGTATAAAACATCATAATAATGATAATAATAGGCACAAAATACACTACATGTTTTGACCAGTTTTATGTTGAATGGGTAAGTACCAATATTAGGTGAACATCTTTCTCATCTACAGATATGAGATGTTTGTAGTCAATGAGTTTCGCCATGTAAAAAGTTACACCAAGCTTTAATGCTATCCTACATTAAAATATTTCACAAACTGCACGCACGTCCTCTCTAGTCTAAGTGTGTAGGTTTACTAAAGATGCGCGATTGTGTGTGAATGACATTATTCGAATTATTCGATTGTAGAAGTCATTCGAATTATTCGAATAACCTTGCAAATCATTCGAATTTGACAAAAAGCAAAAACCATATAAGAAATTTTATTTTACGACATAAATTACCGACTATAAGTTAAATTAATTACTAAAAATTGTAGTATCAAACCATTCGATTGTTGGATTCAGTAACAATTGCCCATCTTTAAGGTTTACTGACTGACTCGATCGATCAAAACGATTTATACGATTCTGTTGGCTCTATGTACATCACTAAATTGCTAGTGTGACGTCATAGTAGGTATTTAAAAAATGGCACGCTCGGTTCCCATACTATTTGATGAATATGTGGTATCTAGTCTTATCGTATATCTGTGATGCGCGCAACATCCCCTTAAAGCGCCGGCGACAAATGTCAAAACGACATCGGTCGCTATTTCCGTGGCCTAATTATGGACGTAAATAAAAGATTCAATGGATCCACTTTCCTTGTTCAATTACTGTCGTTTTTCGTCAAAAGGAATATTGGTGTATAAATGGCGAAGGCTGGCATTGTCACCGGCGCTATATCATCGGCGCGCGGAAATTCAAAGGGCGCTCGGAAGTCCTTGATTTACGAGAGCGGGCCGCATGTATGCGAGTATTAAAAGTTTCATAAAAATATTTTTTATGAATTGCGTGCATTGTGCTGGCCGCTGAGTCGCAAATTAATTTCTCTCGACACACCTTTAGGAGTTTATAACTGCGCTTCTAGACTGCACGTGCGGCGAACGTTTGGCAACTAATTTACTTATTTATTAATTTTAACTCACGTATAAATTTGAAATCTCGAACATGATAA
Source organism: Pyrausta despicata (assembly GCA_963921415.1). NCBI lineage: Eukaryota > Metazoa > Arthropoda > Insecta > Lepidoptera > Crambidae > Pyrausta > Pyrausta despicata. The sequence continues at coordinate 7,502,743 of OY992853.1, forward strand.
GGCAATTTAGTATCTGCGTAATTAATTTAGTAAAAATGATAATGCAAAATCATTGCACGAACTAAGTAATAAAGCATTTTATATTCTTCGAAGCAAATTCAATTACTGATTATCGTGAATTCATTAATGGCCTGTTGGGATAAATGCCGACGAATCCATTTCATATGCTTCTCAACAGAGTACCTAATTAATTACACCAATAAATATTCTTTAGATATATAATTTCTAAACTTTTCAGGTTTCATAGCATCTTCCAAATGAAATTTCTTTGCATTAAAAATCAAATAAGAATCTTTAATACACTTGCTATTTTGGTTATTGTGATAAACATACTACTGACTAAAAATATGGTTATTAGTGGCCAGTCTTTGGTAAAACCAAATCCTCAAGGATCATTTACGTTTCATTAAACTATCATGTACGAGTATATTTGGGTAGAATGGTGTGATGGTTATGTATGGACTCAGAGTGATGTAAGAATTTCTTTCACCATTTGTGCAAAAAGGACCAATATATATTTTTTTTTATCATCTGATGCAGTTTTGGGCGCAGTTCTTACCTGATTTATATTTAGATTTATTTTTTGTTAACTTTCTATAAGTACTTACAGTATAATTAAGGAAACCTTATAATTGGCTATACTAATTAAAATTGTTTAAGTATTATGTACAAATCTGTAACGCTGTATGGTTTCTTACAATAAATAAATAAATAAATTTGCAGGTAATTTTGTTATATGTTTAATTTATTTGTTGCATATTATTATATTATGCGTTTTTCCCAAAATTGAATCTAGCAACACCAGACCGAGGATGTAATGCCAAACTCTGGCTGGCCAGCAGAGATATTCTCATCTCGCCGACGATGGCCACTATTACGGCGTAACAGCCTCGCAAATTGCAACCATATCGTGGAAATGTTTGATCTACGACCGAAACTGGTATTACTGGCTGGGAACGACCTGACCAACCTCAAGTATTGCGCAGATTAGAATTCTGATATACCTACGATGGTCTTTGTAGGTATTACTATTGGCTATGGTAGGTTTTACAATTCATGTAAAGTTTCGTAAGATTAAAATTCATGTGAAGTGACAAACCTTACTGTCAGATGTCTTTAAGCCGCCCAAGGGCCTCTTATATATTTTATCTATCAATTTTAAACGTGACCAACAGCTTAACGTTGCGTCCGAAGCATGAAGGCGCTTGTAAATAGATGTGAATTAAATGGTCGGAATGGTCACCCATCCCAAAAACGACCGCGCCATATGCTATGAATATTTTTTTTTGCTTTTTTCCATTTGACTCAAATTGTAGCATACCAGTATAGTATATATAGTACCACAATTTATGCCATTATTTCCCACAAACTGAATTATTTTTAAAAAACTATCTTAAGTTACCAACATTATAAACTTCAATTACCGATCATTTTTGCTAGTATAACCAAGCTTACTGTGTTTTTAGGGTTCCGTACCTCAAAAGAAAAAAACGGAACCCTTATAAGATCACTTTGTTGTCCGTCCGTCCGTCTGTCAAGACCGTTTTTCTCAGAAACGCGTAGAGGTATCAAACTGAAATTTCTATATGATACTTAGGTCTACTGTCCCTAGAAGCTGTAGAAAAATCAACCTTCTAAGCCAACGCAATCAAAAGATACAGCCATTTAGGCCGCAAATTTCCGCAAATTTTCGAAACTCGCACGGGAATCAAAACCTACAGGGTACTTCCCGTAAACTTAGAATCTTGAAATTTAGTACGAAGTCACGTCTTATAGTACAGATATAGGAAAAATTACGAAAACCGTAAATTTTCAGTTTCATCATACAAAAAAAAATTTTTTTGAAAATTTTTTTTGACAATTTTGAAAATTTCAAAGTTACTACTCCATATCTACAGGTTTGTACGGAACCCTCGGTGCGCGAGTCCAACTCGCACTTGACCGGTTTTTCTTTAATAATTTTTAGTTCAGAACATGTATCTTATGCTTGCATCTTTCTTTTACATAAATGTTTTTCAAAAGAGCTTAAACACAATTAACTTTATTTTCAATTAAATTCCGAGAAATGTATGTAGTAAACATAACTTTGAGGTCAATATTTTGACTCGTGGGAAAAATGATTTTTGATTTCGGTATTATTCTTTTTTAATTTTGAGCACATTAATATGATAAACTTCAATTGCAACTTAAGCTCGATTGTAACGAGGAATAAGTTTTCTTATGTCATATTTTTTGGATTGAAACGCATATGCTATTTATCCCTTACAAAAAAGATCAAAATTTAAAAAGCAATAAAACTTTCATAAAGCCTGCAAATGTATTAAGAAACAGATGAAAATTCAGCGTGTGTTACTCCATCGCACTTTTCAAATATGTTAAAATCGATAAATCGAAGTAAAATTTATTACGCCAGTTTTGAACTAGGGTTGCGAGTACCAAAGCGTTGCCGTTACTGCACCACAAGCACCTTTGGCATGACCAATCATGTAAAACATAATTTAAATTATTCGATACGGCCAGCTTCAGTTTTGTCTTCCGAAAACCAAATGGGCCACGCTCCAAGACACCTTGTGTCACTCGGGCATTCATTAGCATAAATTGCAGTATATTTTAGCACATAAATTATGCAAAATCATTTTGACGCCGGTGTCGGTGGCGCGTTAAAGATGGGTACGACTCGCGGCGGCATAAATATTCAGGTTACGGACACTTCCCTGACTTATGGACAAAACTCAACTGCTTGTAAAAGACTATGTGCACGGTAAGCCCATCGATGTTTTTGATGCGTATCGTTATTTTTGTTTTACGTTTACTATGTTTAGATTTCTAAGATGCTGATTGAATTTGCTGGTAATACGTAAGCCAGTAAGCGCACAGCTGCACGCAGGCCTGGCTAGGGTTAAATAGGGGTAGGCCAAAAATAAGGATGGCTTCTCTCGAGATCACAAAAACTAGCGGAAGGAGTAACTAATAGTTAATTTTTTTTTAAAGTTATCTTCGGTAGATTCCAGTACAAACAGACATTATTAAAATACATTCTTAAGTGTGTTCCTAAGAATAAGAACATATTGAAGAGTGATTAGAAAAGAAAGTAATTGGCCCGTAAGTTTGATCCTAAGCCCATATTAATTGTAATTTATTTTTTTGAAACTTAATAAATTTTATTATTATTATGATTTATGTTTATGAGTATTACTAAGATACAGACAGTTTTAAATAAGCTCTACATACTTTTTTTGTTTATAAGATCTTGTGATGGTCTCGTTTATTCTTTTAACCTGACTTTACTTTTGATGACGTATTGTTTATAAGATCTTGTGATGGACTCGTTTATTCTTTTAACCTGACTTTACTTTTGATGACGTATTGCTCATAAAGCTTTTGTAACTTGACTTCAGAACTAAGTTGGTCTTCGCCCCTTCAAGGCACTTTTAGTTAACTGAAGTCTGGAAAGATGAATTAGATATATTTTACATACATCTAATTAAAACTTTTGATGATATATTTGCTTCAAAACTCAAAGATATGAGCAAGAGCTGTTAAAGTTTGTTTTATATTATGTTAACTGCTTCATTCCCTTGTGCCCAATTTTAACAATTAGGTAACTTGTAAGTAACCCAAAAGTGCCATTTTCAAAAAATGGCTACAAATATATACCTACCTAAAGTTATAAAGTAGAATAGTAATCAGCGAACCAGTACTGCATGCCAAAAGAACACACGATTGTCATTACCTATTAGATCTGCACAGTTTGTTCGCTGAAATATTCCACACAATTGTTTATAGCGATACGAATACATTTTCGCTAGTTATTCCAACTCCAGGCAGCTTCACACAGGGTAGCGAATTAATTCCACTCTCACCTGTAGCGTAATGCCTACTTACTGAAACTATAACACATTTCCAACGTATAATACCACATTTTCCAAAATTTCACTCGATTTTAAACGGGTGAAACTCCATCCAGAGCCAACCGCGGAGCATTATTTAACACGAAAAATTAATGATCTAGCCGAAATCCTTTCATAATTTAATAACTCTCTGTTTTATGCGATAGCACAACTGGTTGGTGAACTTTTTATTATCATAACACCTGTGTAATGTTGCTGGGATAATGTTTTTACAGCCATATATGCTGCAAAGGTATATGAGTAAAATATCGTGTAATTAGATTTGTTTTTGGAAAATTAAACAAACAGTATGCGTTACATTAGGTAAAAGTCAAATTATGATATAGCACAGCCTCTGTAAAATTTGAAGGGTTAAAAAGTATGCCTTATTTTATGTCAAAAGGTGTTAAAATTATTTAACAATACAAACTTGATTGTTCTACGAAGGCAATTTCTAGCATCCATCAAAACATAAACTTTGTCCGTTAACTCTACATAAGCCATTATCACAATTGTTACAACACGAAACTGTATCTGGCGAATAACATAAACACATGTGGCAATATACCCCGATTTGTACCACGATTTGCATAGCTTAAGGGCCTCGGATTACATCGGCTAGGTAGAAACTTGCCTCATAACTCTCATAGACGATGTCGGCAAATAAGTAAGCCCAAGTTTGAGGCAAACACTATTACTTGTTTGGTAGTTGAAGAAACGGTCCCAGACTATAATCTAGTTTGAGCTTAATCAAAATTCCGGGTCAGGTTCAATATGGAAACGGATGGCCTGCACCGCAATAAAGATAAGTCCAGGAGTTGTACTCTTCACAGTCATAAAGTGTTTGTGCTACAAAAGGGGTTCGTGAGATACACCGCGAATAAGTGTACTAGGTACCTACATTCTAAGTGCCAAGTGGGATGTCTTGTCCACAGGAAATTCAAAGAGTCATTCAATTTAAGAAATCCATAAATTTACTAGGATGGGACTTATCAATTCATGTTATAAAAGTTTTTCTCCCTTTTTTGTTACATTCAGTGTCTTGTTTATCAGAACCTAGAAGTTTAAGAAACAGTACAGCTAGTACAGGAGAGTAGAAACCTTTTATTTTGTAACACAAGATACATATCTTTAGTCTATCTGCGTAATGGTACTTCTACAAATTCTGTATTTTATTTTTCTCTGCGTAGAGGTCAGCAGTGGATGGGTTAAACAAACGGTTGCTAAAGATATAAAATAGTGGTCTGATCATGTCGTAATGTGTCATTATAATCGCCCAACCACATGACGTAATCAAAACCCGAATACATATCTACGTCAACAATTCTCCTGTGCCTTCATATTCTGCGCCTATACTATAAAGTATTATACCGGTAACAAAAACGCATATATTATTCCCGTATCTACATGCGCCATTGTACAACAGTGGGGAGATCCTCTGTGTATGCTCAAACGAAAAACCTTGCTAAGCCAGTAAACATGAAATGTTAGCATTTCTCGTGAGTTTGATAGATAACAAAAATGCACACGTAAATATTCCAATTGGAAGTCTGACCTACGCAGTAGTATAATTATGGTCTATCTTCATTAATTTGGTTAGCTTGCTATCACAAATATACCTATCTACGAGCTAAGAGTAATACATTGCCTGCTTCATGTCCATTGGTGACTGGTGTAAATTATAGTGCCAACAACGTAATTAATTATGCTAATAACAAAATGTGGTAAATCTAATGAAATTCAAACCAATCAGGTGCATTGATGCGTTGTTCAATCAATGCAAATAACATTAATTATTAGTACTACTACTACCTAAATCATTTACTATAGGAATTAGAGATAGCCTCCGCAAACAACGATAATGATGCAAGATCAGTCTTTTTATTTAACTTACTAGAGGTACGTACAAGGTAGACATTTTGACATGTTCGCGTCTACGAGTAAAAGCATTGATTCGCCGAAAAGTCAAGATGTGTAACGCCGCCTAAAAAATTCAGCGCTTGCACAGTAGCGAGCGGTGTTTAAAATTTCAAGAGCGGGGCGCGGGCACCTCCGCCGAAGTATCACGAGTTCATAAATTAGTTACTTTACGAGGGAAAGGTCGCGCCCCCATAGAGCGGGGTCCGTGTATAATTTTCATTTAAACACGCGCAGCCAGCCACAGGTCCTCGCGTAAATCAGCGCGGTGCCCTTTGAGCGCCCAGCAGTGACGTGTGAGGCGCGCCGACGCCCGCGCCGCAACAATGTAAAGACATTTCCATTGTACCGTAATAGGGCATTGTTTGTGACGTAAATTTCACTGCTGAATATGCAAATTCCGCGTCCCGTCGACCCCCGAGAGAAATATTGCGAAAGTTTAGCAAAAATTAAAATCACGAATCGTGGACAAGTTTTTAATAACGAATTGTAATTGCTTCGGTGAAATCGTCGCGCCCAAAGCGCTGGGGAGCTGTGCAAAGAAAACAGTTACATTGAAACTTCCATTAGGTACTTTGGACTAGAACTTCCGTTCTCAATTTAAATTTTATCCTAAAGTTTTGCGAACTATCCATGTCTTAGTTCTTTCTCTTAATATTACTGTTGCATTGCATGGTTTTAACTGTCAAATTCCATTAAAGATGCCTGTGTTCTACAGTGGGCGATTAGAATTGATAATGATGTTGCCATTATGGTGAACTTTCAAAAAACAGCATGTGTATTATTATAATAATAGGTGCTTGTATCAATGAACTTCTAACTCCTGCCATTGTGACTCTTACCCAACATCTTACCTACCATCTTATCTACGTCTACTTTGCATCTCTAAACGTATTTGTCCTACACGACCGAGGCACGAGTACAATAATTGTGTGCCTCAACCGCGCGTCAGATTAAACGCTTTAATGAGTGACGTTTACATATTGAATCATAAATATTCATGTCGCAGGCTCGCATCTGCGAGGGCGGTTTCCAAACACGCGGCGACTGAGTTTGTTTGTCGCTTAATTACGCATTACTCAGGGAACAGCGTGGCGCGTGTCGATGACAATTTGCGAAAACACTCGGCCCTGCCAATTCGCTTTTTGCGGTACCTTTGAATTATCTATTCACGTAACGAGGATCGGACCTGGGAGTAATGAGCGAAACATCCGGAGGTAAACAATGAATTTTGAGCGGAACGTAATTCCAAATCATTGTATTTTGGGATAGCATAAATTAAACATTTTGCTTTCGGTCTCTAATATTCCAACTACAAAATTCTCACTACCGTTATCGTTTTACGCCTTTATTTTTATATATTAACATGACTAAGGACATGGCATTTATAGTGTCTAAAAGAAATCGCCTGAGCGATATTGTTTTTTTTTTAAACCTGACTATTTGTGATTTCTGTAGTGTGCGTGTAGGACTAAGCTATCTACCATAAATACTATTAAGAGGATAAAATAAAGTTGTAGCTACTAGCTAGAGTCAGAAAAATCCGTTATTTTCCGAAATCCTTGCGAGGATAATCTCTTTTAGGTTCAATTGAATAAATTGTAACTATAGTGAAATTAAAATGGTCCCTGTAAGATACTCCTAGCACACGATACACTGGCTCGACAACACACCATGTGCGCAGGCGACGCGTCCGTTCTCGCCCATGGCTCTCACAGTAATGACCCGCGCGCCCCGCCACACCGTGAGCACGAGATAGTGTTTAGTTATAACTATGGTTATAACCTGACACAAACACTACATCCCTTCCTTATTAAATAATTATTTGATCATTTAATTAAATAGGTATATAATTTGAATACTATTACACCTTAAATCATAATTCATCTGTATCATAGTAGGTACGTCGTTTATCATACTTTGCCTAAAATAAATTCGATAATTTATTGTTCTTCGTTTATTTTTGGATCTCCAATCCTATTTTCCTGTTCTTCTTCTACAGCTTTCTTAGGTATAATAGTAATGTTTTATTTTTAGGTATAATATATTCCTCCGAATTAACCGGTCAAACGCTTGACCGGTTTCTTCGTTTCGGATATTTTCAACTCCATCTTTTGATTTTTCTACAACGTGTGGTGTCGGGTTATAATTTAAGGCAAGCTTATTTGTTTTGTTTATCTCTTTAAGATACACCTTGGCCCCCTTATTCAGAATCTTTAGGTTTCCTCTTCTTATCTCCTTTCTTCTTTCCTTTTTGCTCTTTGTTCTTGTCATTTATTTCTGTATCATCTTTATTATTAATGGATTGGTATTTTATCTCCATTTATTCTTCTGAAAAATAGTTTGTAGGTGTTTTCCCTGCCACAGAATGGGGCGTCGTGTTTATACATCATAAGGTATTCATTGAGACTCTTTTGCAAATCTTTTTTCTCGTACTAGCCTATCTTTAAACGTTTTAATACTCGTATATCCAGATTCTACCTCTTTGTGGCGTTCCTTGGGAGAGGCCCATATCCAGCAGCGGATTCTAACAGGCTGATATGATATGATGACCTCTTTACCTCGCCGTTCGTTGCGAACAGTAAGGGACAGTATCAAAAAGCAATATGTTGCACTCTTTACATGTTTACTATTGTTTAACAAAAACGTATGAGAAAAGATCATTTTAGATCAACTACTAATTACTTGACTTGACACCCTCACCCCGCAAACCCACTACTTTAAAAACAATCATTTTGCACAATACAGGTTTCGCAACCGTTCTACTTAGCAAATAATAAAGAGTTATAATATTATTTTAGCAATAATCACGTGACAAAATAATTCGTCTGCCAAATTAATGATTGTACAAAAAGTTAGAAGATTAATTAATAGTTTTTTTTAAATAACTATTTTGTAACCAAAACTTACGCGAAGCCGTGTAAATGGCGGTATGTTAGAGTAAATTTTATTGAATTACCTTCATATTGCCGCACTTTTCCGTCTTCTAAGTGAGTGTCGATTGTTGCTGTGTAGAAAGTCAAGTCCTTAAAAATACACATTGCGTGAATTAGCCAAATAGGTGAATTTGGTTCTGGCACGTTAGACGACACAGATTTATGTGATTTCAGGCTTGAAGTAAATATTCGATATGAGTTCTTAAATATGTTATTTTTATATTTTCAGGAGATTTCCGTATTACTAGGCGTATACTAAGGCGAGTACTAAGCATGGCAAAAAGTATGCGGACAACGGACAATTTAATAAGAACATCACATGCCTATTAGCACTAAGCTATTTAAAAAAAACAGATATTCCAGTCTATTTCATCTTCTTCTGCCACGTTGTCGACTCCTCTATTTTTTCTCAATTGTTTGGTCTTTCTTCATTTTACTTATCATTGTCTTCTAACCTTCTCTTTCTCAGTAGCTGTGTTTTGCAATAATGATCACCTAATTTTATGACTTTTTGGCTTGATTCCTTAACCTGACAATAAATTTTTCCTGTCTTATCAAACGGAAAACTTGCCTTTGGTAGAATTTGTTCTATTTAGGAGTAAAGTAATCGCTTTATTTCTGACAGACTTCGTTTTGTGCATTTCCAATTTAATGGGGGTAAATTTGCACCAATGTTTGACAGCAGGTGGCAAATACTTTTTTTTTCTAATTTGATGGGGTACATTTGTACCAAACATATTCAATTTAATGGGGGTACATTTGTACCAAATATTTCCAATTTAATGGAGGTACCTTTGTACCACAAATTTCCAATTTAATGGAGGTACCTTTGTACCACAAATTTCCAATTTAATGGAGGTACCTTTGTACCACAAAATTCCAATTTAATGGAGGTACCTTTGTACCACAAATTTCCAATTTAATGGAGGTACCTTTGTACCACAAATTTCCAATTTAATGGAGGTACATTTGTACCAAATATTTCCAATTTAATGGAGGTACCTTTGTACCACAAATTTCCAATTTAATGGAGGTACCTTTGTACCACAAATTTCCAATTTAATGGAGGTACCTTTGTACCACAAAATTCCAATTTAATGGAGGTACCTTTGTACCACAAATTTCCAATTTAATGGAGGTACCTTTGTACCACAAATTTCCAATGTAATGGAGGTACATTTGTACCACATATTTTAGAAAACACCCAGACCAGTACAAACACACATGTTCATGCACACTTATGCTTGTACTGTGCGGGAATCGAACCCGCGACCCTTGGTTTAGAAGTCCGACATGCGGACCACTGCACCAAGCGGTCGTCGAACAATGGTTCTTTGTGTCACATACCTACTCGACATATTTTAATAAGCCTCACTTACCTATGTGATATTCTGATTGTTTTGTTTTTGTACCACAAGATCGACTACTCGTTAAGCTCTCAAAATATGGCATAAGTGGACCTGTGTTGCAATGACTTAAATCTTATTTGAAGGAAAAGACTCAGTGCGTAGAAATTCGAGGATCTTGTTCCATTCAGAAAACAATTATAAAATACCAGTCAATGTATCTACAAAATAATTTCGGAATACTGCAAGGTAGCATACACACATATTCCCCTTCTTTCTACTATACATACTCGTATATGATTTGTCTAAACATCAGTCACAGGAGTGCATTTCAGTCGCGGTCGACGTTAGCTCAGTAATGAAAGGTAATGACTTATATAGCATTAGCTGAGGCAATTTAATGGCTAAATGACAACAATATAAATACTTAATACTTAAGTACCTACTTAAACACCTTGTTAGTTTAGTAATTGTTAAAATCATGTTAACAATCTTTTTGTGAATAAACTATTTTATTATTTATTATTTTATTTATCTAAAAGTGAACACCAACAAAACTAAATACCTATATACAGTTCCGAACAATGAGACGTAATCCACAACACCTATGTGTATCACACGAAAGTGACATCATACAAGACACTACACAAAGCACCTTTTTGGGACTTAGCTTAGACTGTAACGTTAGTTGGAAGGACCATATTAATACCGTGTGTGCCACATTAAGTAGGTTTGTATTCGCACTGACAAGAATCACTAGATTGGTATCCCAGCAAGCAGCTCTGACTGCATATAACGGATATCTATCTCTCCGGTCAAGTCGGACTGCCGCCTCACCGAACCCCGAGAGCGATGGAACAGCGAGTGCACGAGCGCATTGCGCTCACAATTGTGTACCACCACATCTCCTGCGCAGTTGGCCGATCTCTGCTGAGACTGGCCGCCGTGGTCGAAATCGGCCAGGAGAACCATTATTATTATGTTGACTCCATTCTGCGTTATGGAATTGTTCTTTGGGGAAAGTCATACCAAATATTTAAATACTTATTTCAAAAGATGTGTATTAGAGCTATGTGTTGCAACAGAAAACGAGAATCCTGTAAGCCACTATTCAGAAAACTTAATACGCTCCCATTGCCTTGCTTGTATATATATGTGAAGTGTGTATATTTGTTTTTAAACGTAAGCACCAATTTACAAAATACTGGATACAACTCATAGAAATGTTCGCCATCAATATGTACATAAGCTTATAAGTAAACTTAGATTTACCTTCAAGGAACTCTTTTATAATTATATTAATTATTTATTTACTCGACGATTTTAAAAATGTAAATATGAATAAATTTAATAAACTAGTCAAAATATGGTTACTAGTTAAATGCTTCTATGGCGTCAGGGAGTTCCTAAGGTATAAAAAATTATATTCATTTAATAATAAACAAGTATGTACATACGCTTATCAGATGTTATTATTTTATAATGTGAATACACCTGGAAAGGTAAAGTTTTGCGGAATCACCCTAACAGCAATTGTAACTGTTTACATTGTACCCAAATTTATGTTCACAATAAACAATAAATTCATTTCATTTCATGTTAGCAAAACAACCACATGTTGGCAATGTCAAAAACATAGTTCATATCTTTGGCAACTGATTTAGAGTTAGGAAGCCAAAGGAAAACGCCTCCCACCGACCGGATGTTAGGGTCGGGGACCGAGGTCCGACAGACACCATCTTGATTCGTCCATCCATACCATTCAGAATCCAAATCCTACATGCCGCGGCTCATGTGCGGTATTAGGCTAACAGCGCCATCCAGCCCACGGAGCCGTACCAGCGCTCGCTGTCGCGCCTGCCACCGGCAGGCATGCGCCCGCGATGGCGAACGGTAGAGGTAGCCACATATCTATTCACCACGGCATCATAATAGCCTAAAATGGCATGACAGTAAAAGTACCTAAAAGGCATTTAAAAAGAACTGTAGAATGCATACCCAACTCAACTCACAATTCACCTAAATAAATAAGTTGTATCCATGTTTAAAACAGCAATTCAAGTAGAACAATCAATTCGGAAGGTGCGATCATTGGAATTACAATGAATGTCAGATCGCAATAAAGTTTTTATTGTTTACAAGATAAGATCATTGTTGCACGAAATAATTGAGAACCTCTTTTTCGTTATAATAAGTCAATGTACCCACGTAATTTTGAACGTCATTTATTTTAGTAATAAAATGAGAAACGATGTTACATTTTTTTCAAATAAGAAACGATATAACCAATGCAAATGTAACAATACATTACATTAACTACTACATTACTTACGTAATTTCTACCGTTATGGAAGAGCGTGGCCTCCTGATACATGTTGAGACTTCATCATGTTGTTTTTATAGTTTATTTGATTACGTAAATAAAGATATATTATTATAACAATAATATAGTGCACTAAAGCTCATTTGCCGGAAGATTGTTTTCTATTTAATTTTACACCTTGTATGGATACATTTCCCCCTTTTACGTAAGTTTATTTTATTTTATTTACAAAATACAAGTATTGACTGACCTTTATCCTCGTCGTCACTTGTAAGATACTCCTAGCACACGATACACTGGCTCGACAACACACCATGTGCGCAGGCGACGCGTCCGTTCTCGCCCATGGCTCTCACAGTAATGACCCGCGCGCCCCGCCACACCGTGAGCACGAGATAGTGTTTAGTTATAACTATGGTTATAACCTGACACAAACACTACAGTCCCATATTACAGTTTTGCTTATAAAGAAGTTTTTGCCTGCACTACAGCTACTGTAACACTTATTTAATATCACGTAGCTGGCGTTATTTTTATAATTAAGTGGGCGCCTTAACGATGCACCGTAAACGTAAATTCGTATAAACCCAACACCTGACTGGAGTTACGGCCACTAAATACTTTAATAAATAACTATATGAAACTCATTGCTAGGGAATAAGAAACTTCATTATACAGTGGCTGAAGTGATCTCGTTATCCGCAAATAAAAAACCTTTTGGGGGAGGTTGAGTGGGCCTCGCGTTAATATTTAAAGCTGCGCCGAGATGGCTCCTCTAATGTGCTATTAGCCCGAAGCCGCGTGTTTGACTGACTGCCTGCCTCGCGCTTAGTGTTGCCAAGCTTGAAAACAAAACAAAAACATTTTGGCTTTCATTAACAAACGTTGCAATAATCACATAATATGTAATTAAAAGGACAGCTTCTAAAAATGTGTTATGCACTAGCAGATTTTTTTTGTCAGGAGGATGTTGGTTTACTGATTACTCGTAAAATCACTTACTATACTTAAAATGGTAGTCTCATATTACAAGCTTTTATTTAGATTCTTCTGTCTGTTTGTTTGTTTGTAATCAAATTTTCGATCTGAGTCCGATTGAGCTATAACTTTGTTAACACGTTTAGTATTTATGACAGAGCCCAGGTTGATAATAAATTCTTACAGAAAAAAATCATTTTTCGGTTAGTACTATTCAGTTCTAGATTTCAGTTTCAGTTTAAAACGACACAGCAAATTCGAAGTACCATATAGCAATTTTTTTGATACTCTTTCACATTTTAAAGTAAGTACTTCAAAATTCGTTGTTACCCTGGCCGCCTTAACCACGCTACACAAGGCGCGTTCGCATCCGGTGCAGGCTTGAGTGCCTCCTTGCATTTTTTTCTATAGGCAGCCAAACACTTTAAACTCAGCATATTTTATTTGAGATTAACTCTGCTTTGCTTTTATTCTGTTTTAAAAATACAAAATCTTTGGAAAGAGCTAACGTTGTTTCTTACGCAGCCAGATTATATAATCTCTGAGGTTCGAAACTGTAGCATTGACTTTATCATAACCGTGATGGATCAAGTAAGAAATGCTTACTTATAATTTTTACGGTTCGTGGACGCGTAAATTATTACATTGAATTATTATAAAATTAGGTATTTTAAGAATTTTACAATTTAATTTCAAGTAGGTATATTCATTGTTAAGAGGTTGATACTAGCATTCATAGGACTCATAACCGCATATTTTTTTCATATTATATCAACTTAAATTTTGCACACGGTCATGTTCGGCAAACTGTTTGTATATAAGTATGTCTGGGTCAACTAGCTTATGGGGTTACACAACTTCATACTCCCTGTTAGCTATCATAAGTGTAATATGATAACAGCTAATGTACCCTGTTTTAGCATTCACAAAGCAGGCGCAAGGTTCATGTAGCACTTCCTACGTAGATTTAGTACAGTTTAACCTTTTTGCGCCTGACCTCCAACCGCCCTCGTTCTTTATGTATTATGCCCTGTGGTTTACACATCGCTCGGCTTTGTTTGATACATTAGACCTATCCGTTTTATAAATATAAATTGCCCCAATGCATGTTTAGTGGAACATTTTAATCGCGTAGTGTACGCGTGTCATGAATAACAATGGGAGCATATTGAATAAAAAATTTTTTGGAATTAACTTTACCTGAACCTAAAAACAACTGGAGCAGACTTTCGTAATTATAGCAGGGTTGCCTTACGGGAATTTATATCCGTCTCTCTGTAAGAAGGTATTAAATTAAAAAAACAATGTTTTTCAACGAGCATAACTGTGTATTATCATCGAATATATAATAATATAATAAAGTTGTATATGCGTGCGTCAAATTAAAATTTCAGCTAAAGCAGACACCGAAAAGTGGGTAAAATTTAGCTTGCAAGATTGATTACAGACAGGTTAAACTAAATAAAAGCTTGTCATAAAAATAATAGTGATGTCGCTACCGCCAAGTTTGACGGATAATTTTATTACTTTATATACCTTTTATAACACACTTACTGAAATATAATGGAATGACGTTATGCGATAGCTTAGTTGACATAGGCGAGTGTGGGTGAGTGTATAGTCCCCTAATAGCCATTTTCCACATTAAGGTCACGTTCAACTAATATTTGAGTGTCCACTGCGCCAAAATATTGGCTCACTAAACTATAATCGGATCTATGTGAAAACAAATATGTAGGAGTTATGATTGAGATTTATGGGCTGATTATTAAAAACATACTGTTGCTGATTGTTAATTTTAACAATCTGACAAACTAACCGATAACTATGTGTTACATCATAATATATATAAATAAGTAGTTTAAATGTAGGTTTCTTTGCACGGGTAAGCAACGTAAGCAACCAAGCTAATTCTTGTTTTAATTACAAGAGCGCAAAGAACGTAAGCTTGTCCGTTTCAGATTTAGTAATCCCGAGGTGTCAACCACTGAAAAACTTGGATAAAACAATAATCTTGGTGAACACTATCTAATATCAAACTAAAAATATACTGAGTAAAACTAAAGAAGGACTCTGAATAAAATGTACAAAATATTTTCGCACGCTTTTTTTCGAATTCCCTTACATCCGTTGCTTTATTTATCCCTCTCAGATCGCGCCGAGGCGGTGCGGAAATTTTCACAGCCATGAGAATGTCAGTTTATTGAAAAACGTCGAACAGTTTCCGTCCCGGTAGAGTTTTTGTGAGCTTATCTACCATTCAGGGGTAAAAGACACATGTATGCCTTTTTAAAGAATCAAATAGCTACCAAAAAACTTTTCTTTGGGATTTGATTGTTTTATGTAGGGTGACTTTATTTAAGATCTTGCAAAGCAGAAAGATGCTTGCAATAGGCCTCACTTGTATGGTCAGAATGTACACCCATCCCAAACGTAACCGCGCCTTCGGTTGCTTAACTTTTGGTATTGCTACCCGTTGCTACAACTGCACCACTAGCACCTATAAGACCCCACTTCACAAAAGAAATTTGTAAGACATATTGAAATCAAATCAAATAAAAAAACACAATACGAGTTTCTATTCAATTTTGAACTTGTTCTTACCGTAACAGTTTTTCTTCCAGGGTTTTCATTGTAGGTTTTCTACTAAGTCTCTTTCAATCTATTTGGCAGTGCGAAACCTTATTTAGGTTAGAAATTTCACAAAATCACGTTACTCATTTAGCCTCTACTATTTAGGTAACGTTTTCAAGAGTGGCTGCATGTGGAAATATTCCAAGAAACATCAATATAAATTACAACAATATTAATTACTTGTTTAAACATTTTTTTAAGATTACAGCAGGTACAATTATTATGGTTGCTTCGTTCATCGTGTAAACAAAATTGTTTTCCGCAATCTGAAGAAAAGTATAATTTGAAGATTTAGGCAAAATGTTAAGTTTATTTCTCAGAAGCACCTTGGCATTTGAGAAATACTAGTAAATTAAGGGGTTTCGAAAGTATGGAGTTTTTAGAAGGTGCAGTTAAAAGCATCTAGTTCCATATTTAACCAACTATAAAGGTATATATATGTCACCGGAAGATAACAATATTGTAATCTTGTTATTTTCCGGTGACATGTCTCTCTCATCTCATCTCATCAGCCTATATACGTCCCACTGCTGGGCACAGGCCTCACCTCAACTATGAGGTGGTCCGAGCCATACTCCACCACGCGGGCTCAGTGCGGATTGGTGGAGGGGTATTTGTAAGGTAAGTGACCAACCTTACTGTCAGATGTTATTAAGCCGCCCGAGGGCCTCTGACCAGGCTTAACGACTAATATCTGTCGATATTAACCGGGACCAACAGCTTAACGTGCCTTCCGAAGCACGGAGATGCTTGTAAATAGACGTCACTTAAATGGTCAGAATGGTCACCCATCCCAAACATGACCGCGCCCGAGGTTGCTTAACTTTAAGTATCACTACCAAAGCGCTGCAACCACTGCGCCACAAGCACCACATATATAAGTATATACCTTTATATATATATATATATATACCTTTATACCTTATATATATATATATATATATATATATATATATATATAAGGTATATATATATATATATATATATATATACCTTTATACCTTAAAATCTCATCAAAATAAAAATTTAATCCGAATACAAAAACTTGCCCTACATACATTACTGCCACAGGAGGTCTAAATGTTACCTATAAATACAGCGTGGTGAGGTTATTAACCTTGTAAGTTCGGGAAACACGACTTAAACTAAGCCTTTGCTTAATTGTGGGATTATAGCTAAGTTATCGTATTTACCGCGGGCCGACCCGGCCGGGCCAGTGTTATCACTTAATTACAGCTATTTTGTTATTTTTAACCCTTTTTGCTTATGTAAAGTTTTTTTCTTTAATTTCAGAATTAGTATTTTTATGTTAAAGCAATTTCAGTAATCATGATGACACATATCGTAACTAAATAACTTCAAGAACATACTTTTAAGGGTGACAGGGATGGCTTCATCCAAAACTACGTTCAACGGCTCAGATCGTTTTGACCGATGATAAAAAGTATGCCAAAGATTGGTGATGTAATCTAACCTGATTAGGTAAATAGTACTGTAACAATAAACAATAATGTGTTATGCACCAGCACACAGTTATAGCGAATAAATTTCCAATAAGTGTAAAATCGTGTTGAAAACAACTTTTAAATTCTACTGACTGACTCGTTATTCCAATCGCAGATTCTCTGCGACTCGTCGATACTTCTCGAAGAATAAAACAGATATAATGAGCAATTGATGAGTTGAGGACTTGGCTCTCGACTTATCCAACGAATAAGTCCTCGCCCGTATTAGTGAAAAAAGTACTCGGGCCAAATTGAAATTCTAATGTCTCATGCATAATTGAAGGTTCCTCGCGAAACCAACAACATTTTCCGCGTTGTGAAAATACGTCTAATCCAGAGTTTTTATATTTCGTCGCTCGCAGAGGCACTCATTGCGCAGTTTTGCAAAAACTAATTTGGCTTTAAATTGCGGGAAAGCTTCTCTAGGCGGGCACTTTGGTGCTCACTAGAATAATCTCGCAACTTGTCCCTTAAGTTGTTCAATAGAATGCTTAGAACATCTGCGAGTGAAGAAATATTTTACTTGGTTTTGTATCGAATACAGTTTTACAGGTTTGGTTGATAATATTGGCACCTCAGTAAGAAACTTAAGATTTCGAACAAGCTTACGCTTGTTCCCATGATCCCATGATGAACCCATGATCCCATAAAGCATATATTTGTATTAAACTGACCAGGCTTAACGACTTATATCTATCGATATTAGCTGGGACCAAGAGCTTAACGTGCCTTCTGAACCATGGAGATGCTTGTAAATAGACGTCACTTAAATGGTCAGAAACTTTTGGTATCACTACCAAAGCGCTGCAAACACAAGCACCTCGTTATTAATAAAAATGTAATATTTTTTTAATGTAAATCTAACTATGATTGTGCCTTAGTTTAAAAAAAATGCATTAAGAAAAAGATTATCTAAATATATTAATTAAATATATAAATAAATAAAAATTCAAAGGTGACTGACTATCATAGTGATCTATCAACACACAGCCCAAACCACTATACGGATCGAGCTTAAATTAGGCATGCAGGTAGATGTGACTACGGTGGCATCCGCTAAGAAAGGATTTTGATAAATTCTACATCCAAGGGGAATAAATAATTTAATTTTTATGTAACTTGGTGGCAAAAATCTTAGTCACGGGCGGCCGATAGTTAGTTATATAATTTACTGTTACATTTTTAATCATAACTCCAATTCTGGTGCTCACGACACCTCTACCAATGAACCCAACTTCTCCTGCAACTAGGGAGTTAATCCATCTTCTTGTCGCGTCGTGGGCTGAGTCAGTTCTACCGGGCCATGCTTCATCGTCACACCGCAGCCGACAGCGTCATGAGTTTCACTGTCCCCTGAATGCAGTGAATAATAAAGCTATGGATACACTACGCCAAGTACAACTTTAGTTTGAGACACAAGAGATTTGACAATAAAAACAAAAACATAGCCATTTGACAATAAAAACAAAAACACAGCCGACACGATCAGTGTACTTGATCATATAAAAAAAGCCGAATACTGCGCTTAGAGATTTCATATTTTTTTAAGAAGAATCAAGCAGCTGGATTACACTTGGCTAGTTTTTTACAGGATGTTTCTGGTGGGTAAATAAGCGTATGAACCTAGTAGTACTACTTAATCAATTTAATTCTAATTTTGTAATAGAAAGGGTCACCTGTAACAACGAAATAAAAAAAATTAAGGAAGGGTGAATAAGGTAATGATAATTTTACTTAGTTGACACATTTGTTCAATTTATTTGGCACTTTACCATGCTCGAAAATCACGGCATCTTTAACCAATGAACCCAACTTCTCACGTGTGGGCTGAGTCAGTTCTACCGGGCCATGCTTCGACGTTCCAAGTGGAAAGTGTTATGACGGGTTTGGAAAATATGATTGATTTGATTTTTTCTTTTTAAAAACAAATCGAGACAAAACGCGTTAGCCTCCTGTCGCGCTACTAGTGTGACAAAGACAAGCTAGTCCGCTTACTGAAAATATATTCAATAGTTTTTTGGTTCAGCAACGTCACGCCACTTGTCAAATTTCACATGCAAATTTTCCCAGAGTGTATCCAGGACTTAATGCTCAATTTAATGCTTCCCAGAATTAACTTGTTTTGTATTTACATATGAATATGCAAACATAATCTACAACATCGTTAATATTGCGCATTGTAAATGTACTCGGAATAACGTAATTGTTGCACATAAACGGTAGTAAAATTTTGACGATTATGTTTTGGTACCAGGTTTTGTTTATTTTTATTATCTACTTACATTTTTAGAAAAGCTGTTTTTACTGTTCGTGCTCGTCTGTGACTGTGTTATTGAATACTTGCTCAGAATAATCGTTCAACTTTTATAAATGCATCTTACTATATTATTATGTAGGTATACCCTTCTTTTGCTATAGAATTCGTCTATAAACTGTCCTGAGGGCTTATTATAAAGAAACCATTATCGTTTTGACGGACCTTGACGTACTTTCACGTCAAGGTAAAAACTGTGGCATTTAAGATGCCTTGCTCGTAATAAGGGCAATAAATTCATAGTTTGATGTCTGTACACAATACTGTGCATGCTTTCGTTTTAACAAATTTCGGTTTTCGGAACAGGCCCTCTGACTCGCAACGCTAGCGGTGCGGCGGCCATGCCAAATACCGCATTGATAACTTTTTGATGAACTTCTATTGTGACAACTATGTAAGACGGTGTACGACTGAATATCGGGTATTTAACAAAATAAAAACATTGTTTCGTTTAATGAATGTGTTAATGTTAATGTGTCTGTTCTGCAACCAATGTTGTATGGCAAGGATCAAAAAACTTTTTCTTTTCTAAATTTTTGTAATGTTTTTTTTTTAATATATCATAGTCAATTAAAGTGGTATTTAAACGATCACATTGACACCAATTTTATGTGCGGCAGTTCCCATGTTTTTGAACATATTCTGATGATGATGATTATTTTAAAATTGGAATCTTTAAGTCTTCAGCATAAAAGCGCAACATGTGACTTTAATTCTTAAATATTTTTTCATCAATGTCTCTTTTAATGTTGATGTAACAAAGGCCCAAAAGCATAACAAGCTGCTGTTGTACAAAAATATACAGGGTGTAAAAAAAACTTTAACAACGAAGCCGTCAACCACGCGTTCAGTACATCAAACCAAAACGCATGAAACAGAAATTTTGGCTGGGAAACAACTTTTATTTTTTGACATCGAAAAAAATAATTGAATTCTAACCCGCAATGCGCGCACGTGGAAAAGTGACCGCGGGGCGTGTTGCTAAACACCGCCGCGACGCTGTTCGGTTCGAGTGTGCGCTGTTCATTGCGGAGTGAGCCATTTAGAGACTTTTTATGAAAGACCTATCGAAAATTTGTATCATGTTCTTTGAAAAAAGTTAAGTTATAACGGGCAGAAGACAAACTTTAACCATTTTTTTTTTCAAACTTTAACCATCAAAACCTCAGTAACCGTTAACTTCCTAGGTATAAAAGGATTAAAAGAATTATGTTCAGAATCTTAGCTGAGAAATGTTTTTATAGCGTCAATGAATTTATGCAATTTTGTAGTAATGGTGGCCTCAAAAAATCATATAATAACTTCTTCCCAAAAAAATTGACATTAATGCTTTGTGACTTTGTTAAAATTTGACCGCAGATTAAAGATTGATGCATTTGACTGATTCCCTATTTATGTATAATGGACGGACATTTGTTGATTTATTTTTTGTTTAATGAACTGATATTTTGTTTTTCATAGTAGACTTGGAATTGAATTGTAATTGAATTAAAATTATTCTAAATGTACTAACTTTATTACCGTTTCAGTTAAGTAGTTACGCATGACGATATCATAACATTTGTATATCGATAGATTGATGTGCACGATACCTAAATATAAGAACCAAAATTGTACCATGTTTATACAAATAAATATCTTATCTTATCTTATGGTGTAAAGGAAAAAAAACCGGTCAAGTGCGAGTTGGACTCGCGCACCGAGGGTTCCGTACAAACCTGTAGGTATATAAGTAAAAGTTCACCCATCACGACAATCGAGTCATAGTTATGGTATTTTTATTGCAAAAAAATATTTTTCAAAAATATTCTTTTTTATATGATGAAATTGAAAATATACGGTTTTCGTAATTTTTCCTATATCTGTTAAGACGTGACTTCGTACTAAATTTCAAGATTCTAAGTTTACGGGAAGTACCCTGTAGGTTTTAATTCCCGTGCGAGTTTCGAAAATTTGCGGAAATTTTGCGGCCTAAATGGCTGTATCTTTTGATTGCGTTGGCTTAGAAGGTTGATTTTGCTACAGCTTCTAGGGACAGTAGACCTAAGTATTATATAGAAATTTCAGTTTGATACCTTCACTCCTACTTTCAGAAGTGTGTCTGTACCCATAACCGACCATCTCGAGCTTCTTGGTATGGAGTTGTCAGCCAATCTGAACTTCGGCGGTGCCATTGAGTCCAAAGCTCAGACTGCGGCAAAGAAGCTGGGCATCCTCAACAAGGTGAAGCGGTACTTCTCCCCTGAACAGCTTTTAACCTTGTACAAAGCACAAGTTCGCTCCTGCATGGAGTACTGCTCTCACCTGTGGGATGGCTCAGCTAAATACCAACTAGCCGCTCTGGACTCCGTGGAGCGTCGAGCCAGGAGGCTGATTGGTGACAGGAAGCTGGTGGAGACTAAGCTTGATAGTCTAGACCACCGCCGTAAAGTTGCCTGCTTGTCGGTTTTCTACAGACTCTACTTCGGGGAGTGTGCTCATGAGCTCCATATGCTCATTCCACCAAGTCAATTTTACCAGAGGACCACCAGACGTACGGCGGGTTACCATCCATACTTGGTTGATATACCAACTATACGCACTAAGCGCTTCGCTTCTTCCTTCATAATGCGCACAGCCAAGGAATGGAATGCACTTCCGCCGACGGTGTTCCCTCTTTCCTATAACTTGAGTTCATTCAAAGCGAAAGTCAATAGGCACCATCTGGGTAAGCTCGCTACATCGTCGACATCTTCTTCACCTCTTAGAGGGAGAATGAAGTCAAGAGCGAACCCTTATTAATAAAAAAAAAAAAAAAAAAATCCACGCGTTCCTGAGAAAATCGGTCTTGACAGACGGACGGACGGACGGACGGACGGACAACAAAGTGATCTTATAAGGGTTCCGTTTTTTTCTTTTGAGGTACGGAACCTTAAAAATGATCGTAAAAATTGGTAGAATATGTGGTATTCGGCTTCGTTAAGTTTTTTTTACACCCTGTATAACTAACAGTAAATTCCGTGCAGTCAAAAGCCGATATAAAACATCATCTTCGTTACCCATAAAGCAGATGTTACACTCAATAAAACGCGTATATTTTTATGATAATTGGTGGCCGATTAGCCTCTTTGTGATGTGTAATGGTTACCGAAGCGCTCAAATAAATGCGGGCTTTACCTAACTGCCTGTGAATAGCGCATTAAAATATAATTAGAGCAAACTCAACCAGGCTCTAAATAAGTGAAAAACGGTCTGAGCAACGTTTGCTTAATATTTAATTTACAGTTACGTCATTATCGTGCTTAGTGAGAACGACATGCGCTTTTTTTTAAATATGATGGAAAGTTTATTTTATGGATCCAATTTATTTATCTTGAAGTCTCATCTGGCTAATACTACTTTCAGCATTGAATGACGTAGTGATGTATTAACTGTATAGACTGTACCCGTGCAGTGCCCTTATTAAAACTGATGTGTCAACCAGAACTATTGTGAAGAATTAGTCTGTGCGACTTGAATAGGTAAGAATCTTGATAACACTATAAATTGTTTATGTCGGCGGCATATCGCCTATCTTACACGACTAAAGGTGCTAATAGCGTGCGGCATGTGTTAACCACCTGATTCCGGATTGCGTTTTTGTCTAATTTACAAAGCGAGGATTTATGGGGGGCTGATGGCGGGAAATAGGGTCACGCAACGTCTGTTGCGGTTCTATTGGATACGTGCCTTGATACGTCGGCGGTCGACACGTAGGCCGCTGATTTATCTGAGTTTTACTAAGCCCAAGTACTTGTAGTACAGTTTTACTTTTCGTAGGCTAGTAGAGCTAGCGATTTAGCTTTTAGTTTCTTACTCACAGATGAATAAGAAAATATTACTCCCTGCCGCTTGCAGCTCGTAGTAAGTTCGTAGCATATGACTGAGCTTTAGCTACAGCGTAGCACCGTTGGACGTCCTACGATCTTGTTGTATATGTTAACGGAAATGTATGTAATCCGTCATTGTATACAATTCCTAGGAAATTTATATAATTCCTAAATTTGCTCGGAAATGTGTGAAATAAATTTTATAACACACATTTCCTAGTAAATCTATACATTTCCTAAATAGCTAACGGAAATGTATTACTTTAAAGATGTCCATTCGTATGCGGGGATTGCGGAGCGAGGGGAGGGTATTGCATCATCCCAACAGGCAATCAGTGCCGCGTAAACATACAGTGTGCATGCACGTCGCTCGCTGTTGTTTGAAATGGCGTCGGAGTCCCGCATCGCGCTTATGAAAGAGCGATTTTATAGTGCTTTAACATCATCAAGAATGTTAACAAGTGCTAAGAACACCGTTTACATTACAGACGAACGTTACAAAGTGTTAATAGAAGAAGTTTCTACAGCAAAAATAACAGCAAAAAAGACTTCTCGTGATTATTGGTTGTTACGGCGCTACGATGTGCTTACCATTGACCAGAAAAGTAAGCTTATTTTTCCTGTTAAAGAAACCACAAGCAATATTCTTTACTACGCATGTGACAGCGAGTTATTCGACATATTACACGAGGCACATATACAAATTGGTCACGGCGGAAGAGATCGTATGATGAAAGAGGTATGGAGTCACTACAAAAATATAACACGTAAGGATATAGAAACCTATCTTGAACTTTGTGAACCATGTCAACAAAAGCAAAAAGGCATAAAAAAGGGTATTGTTGTAAAGCCTATTATATCGTCAGAGTTTAACTCTAGATGCCAAGTGGATCTGATAGATTTTCAGTCACAGCCCGACGGTGATAACAAATTCATACTTGTGTATCAAGATCATTTAACAAAATTTGTTGTTTTAAGACCACTCAAATCGAAACGAGCTGAGGAAGTGGCTTACATTTTATTGGACATATTTACTCTACTTGGTGCTCCTGCAATTCTCCAGTCTGACAACGGCAGAGAATTTTCCAACCGAATTATTGAGAATTTAAAAACGTATTGGCCTACTTTAAAAATTATCCATGGCAAACCCAGGCATTCACAAAGTCAAGGGAGCGTAGAAAGGGCAAATCAGGATATTGAAAATATGCTGACCACGTGGATGCAAGACAATGATAATTCACATTGGAGCGAGGGTTTAAGGTTTGTGCAACTCATGAAAAATAGAGCTTTTCACGCAGGCATTAAGCAATCTCCTTATGAGGCACTTTTTGGGTGCAAAGTAAAAGTAGGTCTACAGTTTCCTAATGATTTCACGCAAAACGTTGAAACTGAAGAAGATTTGGAAAAAATCATGCAGGACCTTACCGAGAGTGAAGAGGATCCCAAAGTCTCTGCATGTGAACTCTCTAAGGTGAACAACGATTCAGTTGAGAGAGAAATAAACACGGAACCTCCAGCATGTGTTCAAAATAAATGCAGCGTTTGTTCACAAGAAACTACAGGGGCTCATAAATGTAGAGAGTGCGGATGTGCAATCCACACAATTTGCGCTGTTGCTGAAGAATCACCCGATGAAGGATTTGGATCTAAAGTTCTGTGCCCATTGTGTTCGAAAAATTTAAAAGCACTAGAAAATCGCCAAAGTGCTAAAGAAAACCTGCAACAACAGGCCGAAAAAATGTTGAGATCGAGTGAAAAGAAGTTTCCTCCTGTACCTATAGGTACTTCTGTACGAATTGCAGTACCAGAGGTTGATCGAGGACGTGGTGATGCACGAAATATTATAGGCGTAGTCATGGCTAAAACTGATGATGAGCTCTATCAAATTGGTACCAAAAATGGAATCTTAAAACAATTGTATTCTAGATCTCAGATTAATGTTTGTCCAAGAGTTCTTTTAGATGTAAAGGATATTCCGCGTACTGAAATTGCACTACGTTCAGTTGCAAACCTACAATCCACTGGAACCGGCCAAGGGTTCAAAAAGTGCCTTTGCAAGAAGAACTGTAGTACAGCAAGATGTCTGTGTTATAAAAATAAACTATTGTGTACTTCCAAGTGCCATTCTAGCTTACCCTGCAAAAATAAATAGGCATTCCAGCTTACCCTGCAAAAATAATAACATGTACGGCCTTCTTTACTTAAACGTGGCGTAGAATTACTTAAATGACAGACTGATTATCAAATAGCAATTTGAGTTTTATGAAAATTAATAATAATAATAGTAATTATCAGTAGTTTTAATTATGTAGCCGTATAAATATTTAATATTTTACGACACGATGTGATTGTTACCTGGGCGGCCTTCTTTACAATATATAGTTTATACGGCGTATTACTGTTTAATTGACAGACTGATTAGTTACCAAATGATAGAGCTTTATAAGAAAATATAAGTAGTTTTTGTGCTAGATGGGCCTTAAAATTTAGTAAATAGTTTTGTTTTTGTAGCTTAGTTAGTAAGCCGGAAGAAGATATTATATTTTACGATGTGATTGTTACCTAATTGTTTCAACCGGAGTCTTAATAATAAATCTGTTTCTAAGTTTAACAACGTGTTTTATTATATTAATTTTATTCATAGAAAACATGGTTTTATACATTTCCTAATACGATATAGGAATTTTATACAATTTCTAGGAAATGTATACATTTCCCAGGATATGTGTGTATTAAATAATGTTTGGAACAACATTTTACACATTTCCTATATAGCTTCGGAATTGTATACATTTCCTAGTAATTGTATATAATTCCTAGGTTTCATACATTTCCGGTAACATATATACGAGGACGGAGGCAACCATTTTCAATTCAGATTACTGTTACAAAGAGACACATAGTAACACTTTCAAGATAACGACAAAACGGACGACATTACATTAAAATCGGCCCACGCCTTTGATCACTAAAGTGCAAAGGAACATCCGTCATTCCGAGCAGTCAGGTATAAAACTCTACAACGTAAAATTTCACTTAGCGCCTGTCACACTACAATAAAACCGTGCAGTTTCGAACAGAAGAAAAATCAACTTCTTCCAACTCGTTTGTCGATAAAAGTAGAGTGGGTGCAATAAAAAGTCTCCGCAAATGGTTTTACATTTAACAGCGAATGTGGCGGAACGTTCGCGAGCGCTAATGTAAGCACGAAACGCCTTCGACACCCGCGGAAGGCGCTTGTTTACACCCAATAAAATAAATAAAAATCTCGCTATCACTTCAAACACGAGCGTACTTAACGACAATGCTTTGTTTTGCACTTAATTGTTTAAGTGTACGGAAAATTTAAACAGAAGTTGGATTGCATTTTTTGCCCGGGATGGGCAACTAAGTAGCAATTTTAGTTTTTGTGTTTTACGAGTGGTATTTCATATCAGCATGTCACATTTTAATCTATTTTTAACATAGTTTCTAATAGTTTTTAAGAAATATAAAAGTAGGCTTTTCCGTGAAGGGTTGATAAATGTGAGGAAAAAAGGCAAGCAAGGTTGGCCAGAACAATAACCACCCAAATGGTTCGAACCTAATAAATGTCAGACCTGGCTCCTTACGGAAATATAATTCTTATATTCCAACATTTGATATTCCCGCTTTCATCATAAAAATCCTTTATCAGGAACGTGGTAACTTAATTTGAGTGAAATAAATTAAAGTCAAACAAAATGAAAAGTCGTAAAGACGAAACGGCAACTTAGTCAGAATCCATTTTCGATTACATTTGTGAAAAGAAACGTCTAAATGTGTAATCATTACACTTAATAAGTTATTAGTGTAACTTTTGGGTTTCCAAGAGAAAAAATATTAATGGACACGAATTGAAAGTTGGAGCCAGCGGGCTGGCCTGCGCTCGGGCCAAATGAAATGTTGATTTTCCGTCGCGCGTTTTACGTTTACACAGACGCAGACGAAACAAAATACACGTTCATTAGCGCAGACCGGGAAATTATATTACCTACAGTCCGTACTTGATTATGAAATCACCGGGCCGCCCCATATTGCGAGTTAAGTACTTTCCGGTGCATATGCTCGTGTACCTTCAGTGTGGCGATGGCTGCACTATACACTAATCTAATGCAAATGTTATCATGTTTTGGACTACCGGTGCCAATTCGCAATTCGTTTGAGGTCGGAGCGCGGGCACATTTTCTTTGCGTTTTCCATGTGACTTTAATAGACATGCTAGTCCATTTTGCAGTGTACTTTTTCCAGTTAAGTGTGTAGGTGTAACCGACTAATGATCTGAAATTGAGCGTTTCTGTTAACCAGAAAACTAATTCTACTCGTCACAACACAACCTTACGCTTAGTTTAGGGCTACTTCGTCTTGTACTATAACGATTGTCAAAATAAGATATTATTGTATCTTTCAGTGCATCCATCAATATTTTCGTCAATATATTTTGAATAAATATGGCACTGTCGAAATTTTATCATGGTATATACAGGGTGTAAAAAAAACCTTAACGAAGCCGTCAACCACGCGTTCAGTACATCAAACCAAATCGTATGAAAAAGAAATTTTGGCTGGGACACAACTTTTATTTTTTTACATCAAAAAAAATAATTTAATTCTAACCCGCAATGTACAGCGCGCACGCGGAAAAGTCACCGCGGGGCGTGTTGGTTTACGCCGCCGCGACGCGGTTCGGTTCGAGTGTGCGCTGTTCATTGCGGAGTGTGCCATTTAGAGTCTTTTTATGAAAGAACTAGTGAAAATTTGTATCATGTTTCTTTGGAAAAAAGTTCAGTTATAACGGACAGAAGACGTTTTTGTAAAAATCATCAATTTTTTTTTCAAACTTTAACCATCGATATCTCAGTAACCGTTAACTTCCCAGGTATGGTGTAAAGGAAAAAAGTGATCGTAACAATTGGTAGAATATGTGGTATTCGGCTTCGTTAAGGTTTTTTTTACACCCTGTATATACCATAAATACCATAATACAATTTCGGATTAAATTATTAAATTTATAAATATTAATCAACAGCAATTAATTCTTCTTTGTTTCTTGTCTACGGTTTTTGCAGGCGCTATCACGATTTTATTTCACTCGAACAGGTCTTCTCTTCCCAAAAATCATTTCTGAAAAATTGTGGCGTGTCACGGCCTCGCGAATAACATAATGAGATGATAATGAATAAAGGGATTACCTAATTCCGAGGTCGTACCCCCTGGCGGTTCACATTTTAAAATTACGCACTCGGCAGTTATAACTGGCTTGACATTAGAGCTGGAGTTGGTGACATGAAACAGAATCCACGGTATGCATGCCGACTTAATCCCAGGTAATGGGACGTAATAAAATGTAAGAGCCACGGCGTAACGACAGACGTGCGCGCGTGACCTGTTATCTTTACCTCTTAGGCGACTTAAGAAAACACAAATCCTTGTTTTGGCCGCTTACAAGGATGTATTACGGCCAAGTGGAGAGAATTTATTTTGGCTAAACTGTTTTTAGCCTGCGGGCGGCGCCCCTATACGTCACCATGAGAGCAAACACACGTCGCTACTTAGTGACAGTCTTTTGTTCAAAAAGCTTAATAGAAGTCTGTGAGTGCCTAACTCGTTTGGTTGAAATCTCAAATACATTTAGCGTTAGCTGTGCATTAGGGGTAGTGAGGATACATAGAACCTTTTATCAAACAGTGTGGGAGAGAGAATTCAAATAATTGTATTTACATTCTGTTTTTTCCCTATTTGGTAAAAATCCCCTCATTATTCGTGTAAAACTATTTGAGCTAATTCTCAAACCAAGAGACATTCTTATTGGAAAATAGTAAGAAAAAACCCTAAACGAGTTTCATAAAACCGCATTCCTATTTTCCTCATCCAAACCTATTTAGGCACGTAACGGTTATCCACCTGGCAGACTAAAAGAGCATCACCTGTCTATCCAAACTTTTTTCTTTACGGCCTTGGCTTTTGACAAACGAGCCATCATCGAAGCCACGTCGCAGCCGCCGTCAATATGGACGGAGCGGCCATAACTCAACACCGCTCGACTGGAACTGCCCAATTTACAGCTACATTTAACTGATTTGATTGAATCCGCTCAAGTTATCGCCTCACGCCGACCGTGGACATGCGAGACGGTATCGTTTTATCACGGTGAGTTGTGGTGAAACGATTAGCGGGGACGCAACGAAAACTTTCGTGTGGTTTCGACTGAAAGTAAATGGGGATGATGACACCACCACCCGTTGAAATGCTTTATCATCCGTCACGAAAATGTGCCTCCATAGATGTTGTATGGGAATTTCAAGTTGTGACATCATTTCTGAATGTGAAATTAAAACACACCTAAAAAAAAATAGACTGCCACAGGCGTGACTCAAACCCACACCTCTTGCAAGCCGGGCTATTGCTCTCCCAATTGAGCTAGGTACCGTGATACTTACTCATCAGTCCGAAGTTCTATACGCGCTCTTAAGGCTGCTGCAGTGTGTTTTTATTTCACATAGTAAATTGCATTGTTAATGCTAAAAAATGCTTAATCATTTCAGAAATCGGAATCAATTGACCGAATATTTATTCATGTAATTAAAATTGTATTTTACAGCGTGATGGAACTAAATGGGGGTTTCTTGCTCCTTTGAGGTTATGTTCTTAAAACGGGTCTTGAAATATTTGCTATAGGTGTCATAATGTGTATACATACGTGATATTTTACCATACACAAACTGCCGAAGTCCTGTGCGATTTTGCGCGCGAACTTACAAGAACTTACGCTGGTTTAAGTTCTAAGCGTATATCAATATGTTCTACAATGTTCAGATCAGAATTATAACCAATATGTGTGCGAAATAAGATAATATCAGTCAGTTGTGAAACTGACTTGTTATTGATACTGAAAACACAAAAGGAATATTCGTAACATAATTATTAAAAGCGAAGTTTTTATTGGGTAAAAAGTTTTGACGTCAACCTTTTACGGAGCATCTTCCTAACGATATTTATTAGGGGAGATTACATAATATTATGATTTACTCAGATTTGTTCGTTTTACAACGAAAGTCATTAAATTCCGGAATGAGAGCACTCCCCGGTCCCATTCTCTGTGTATAATTAAAGATTTTATTATTGCTCTGCTTTCATGTGTTGTACGGGCACACTCGTAGGGTATCGTAGGCGTAATAAATTCAGATTTAAAAGTTCAACTTTTGTCACACAAAGGAAATCTGAACGATTAATACTAGCCCTTATAGAGTCAGCTAGTCAGCACCTTCTGGGTAAGCTCGCTACATCGTCGACATCTTCTTTACCTCCTAGAGGGAGAATGATGTCAAGAGCGAACCCATATTGATAAAAAAAATGTCAGTCCCCCCTGTCTTACCCCGCACCCCAAACCATACACAGAGTACGCCTCTGCCCATCTTACCATAATTTTCTGGGTGCTATACCAGTATCTGAAAATTGAAACAATCTCCCCTGGTACCGTATTGTCACAGGTGAGTGTATACCAAAGCAGATCGTAATTAACAATGCCAAAGGCCTTAAAAAGGTCAAGAAAACACGCCAATATAGGCGTTTCCCTGGCCATGTAATATTGGACAGTCTGCTTGAGGCTCATAATGGCACTCTCTATGGATTGACCAGGCCTGAAGCCAAATTGATTATCAAGAAGTTCGGTATGCTTAGCCAACATTTTATCAAGCAGCTTGTCCAATACCTACGCCAGGATTGTAGCCAGAGATATAGGCCTATAATTAGAAACATCAGAGGCGTCATCCGTTTTGTTCTTGATTACCGGTACGACAACTGTGCGAGTGAGTTCTTGTGGCAAATACACGTGGTAAATGTACTGCAGGTGTACACACTAAGATGTTCGACGCACAAGCCGCCTGGACCAGGGGATATGCCCATTTCTCTTATGACCTTGTCTACTTCCTTAGCAGTGAAACGAGTGTCTACACGCGATTGGGAATTGTTAACAGGCGTGGCTAAAGCGTCGCTCATCTTAGGTTCATCCAGCTCGACTTTAAAATGTGTCTTGAACAAGATTGCTATTTCAGTGGTTTGTTTACGCCTGCTACGCTTACCAGGACGCCATATTTATGATTTAGTCTATTAGTTGACTTCCAAAAAGGAGTTAAACTATTTGTTCGAATTATGTTTGGCATTAACA
The DNA here is from genome assembly GCA_963921415.1 of Pyrausta despicata. NCBI lineage: Eukaryota > Metazoa > Arthropoda > Insecta > Lepidoptera > Crambidae > Pyrausta > Pyrausta despicata. The sequence goes on from OY992853.1 coordinate 7,534,619, forward strand.
TATCCCTTAAGAATCCCTGTTGATGTGTCAACGGCGGATTAACCTGTATATTCAAAGTCCCTATGTACCTTCCTAGGTACGGGGTAACATCCAGGTCACTTTTAATGCAATAACGTCGGCAACAGCACACAGTTTCTTTACACAACCCGTCGATCTATAGATTGTACATACATTGTTTTTGTCATCTGTCATACGTAAGTAGTTATTTATTCAGTCGTTCGTAGATCCATCTCTGGTCGCTTTCTCTTAAAATAATGAATCGTCTTAATCATATGCCTTCCGGCAATAACTTATTATCCAAAAAGGTTTGCATTTTTTTTGTCATTTTAAATTATAATTTTCCCCAGTGCAACTCTTATCTGTGTCATTTTCTCTTTGTATTTACAGATATCCTGCTCGGCAGTCGATTTATTGACGTTTGATATAAACAGGGGTATTTAGGTTTCAGCTGCCTAGAAATTCCCCGTACAGTTAGTTTAATGACGCAGTTCTCAAGTCCCTATCACAACAGTCTGAATTTCTGATTTTAGTCTAAGCAAAGCTAGGGTTACACTTCTACTTTAATATTAGGTATTTCATTGAATGATGTCACCGAGCGTAGGTACGTAATTTCTGGCTCAACGTGGTTCTGTTTAAATTTAATTTCTAGTGGCGTGGCACGGTTAAGCATGGCGAAATATCCGGGACATAAGGATGCATCTAGTGATGTCTTCGGTATCATACAAGTCGAATATTGACTCCCAGGTATTAAGTTTGGAACTCGACTCAACTTAGTTGATTTATTCATCCATCACAGACTTAAGCGGAAAGTTTAGTGAAGAGTTCAGTCTTGAGCTAGCAGTGCTTATCATTGGATTTTATTAAAAGTTGAAGCTTAGGTAATATCGATTTATGCTTCAAGTTTTTAAGATAACAACCTGTCGCGTAGTTGTTACAACAATGTTATTTGAAAGTACTCGAATGAATCTACTTTGATGTTTGAATAAAGCTTTATTTTGAGTTGACCCAGAAATGTATTTGACATTTACAAAGTATCCAAGAAAAGTTGGTCGTTTATTCATAATTAAGATGCAACAAGCCTGTCTTCCTTTCATCCACTGTTCACGACGATTCCGAGAAAACAGAATGGATGTAAAGTACACAGTGCACGACGAGGGATCGATTATAAAATCGGCAAGTCAGCACATCACTGAATGCACACGATCTAGTTTGAGAGGCGACGCGACTTTGATGTATCGTGGCTCACCGTGGACCCTGAATATTTACGAGGTGGAAGGATCACCTCACCTCGACGGTCACCGGCCCACATTATTCATGAATAACAACTTACAATACAACAGACTAAATGAGAGGCGAGATTGTAATTCATCCCTAGAGTGGCGTACCGGCGCTGCCTCGTAGAATGCTCACTTTTAGGGATCATAAATCTTTGTTGTCATCAGCAATTACCGTGTCACGTTAACATCATTTTTGACGAGAAATAAAGATTGACATTGTTTTTTCTAGTCCTTAAGCATCAAATTTAATATTACGCTACGTAAATATGTACAACTTGACTTAAATACTTATAATTGGCGAATTTATCATCAGTACGCCGATTCAAATGTCGGTCTGAGACAGATCTCAGAGTACCATGTTAATAAATCTATGCTCACCTTTAATTAAGGTGTTATTTCGTTGTTCCCTATCTTGTAACTAACTGGGTTTTTATGTCATTCTAGAGCAAAACTTCGAAATTTCTCAGACGTTGTATCGAACGTTGTAGTAGAGCTTAAACTTATTCCTTTTAAACGTAGCAGCAGCTTAGAGAAAGTAATTACAAAATCAGGGGTAAAGTTGCCAAAGTGAGTCTTTAATCAAGTACAAACTTAGAGAGTTCTTTCGGACGCAAATTACAAGTTTGCGATACCGCTCATGTTGTGTTTAATTAACTTGCTAAATGCTAGACAGTCAAGCTCGAATTACTCTTGACTAACTTGAGTATCTAAATAATACAAAACTATTTTTTTATTTATTTAAAACCCCGCGATGAGAGCCTAAGAAACAGCTGATGAGCTTCTACGACTGTATGGATTTTGACTAGCCAAAGGCCACAATGATAAAATTATCTTTCGAATAAGAAAAACGCACTAAAATTGGTCTATTCGTTCGGGGACTACGAACAGACGGACACACACAAACAGAAAAGGGCTGAAACTTATTACACCCTCTCTTTTTCGTCGGAGGCTAGAAACTGCTAAGCAGTCGAACAGCTTTCCTTAAGTGTATATTCGCTGGCTAAGCATTTGTCGAAATGTTCTTGTGGTTACCTGTCTCGGACGTAGCGAGTCCCAGGTCACATTACTCCGTCACCTACCGTTCCGACACGACCTATAATTAGTGTTCTGTTGACTCTACCTAATGATTCTACAGAAACAATGTTCCAACGTTGTGATAAATTTGCTTAACAATAACCTTACCACCTCGGTCTGAACACATCAGGTGATGGTATTTTACAGATAAGCACGAGGTGTGCACAGAACCAGGAGTAACCTAGAAATAGTATGATAGCTGATTTATACAAGAAACAGAGTAACCAAATTCACACAGGTAGTGGATCACTTTTTTAACATGACTCGAAAGTTTATGGCTAAATGCCACTTTAAAAAAGTGGCAAATAATCCACTGTGACCCGTGTATGGGGTACTGTGGATCAATGCCTGGATGACAATGAATCAACTCATTTGGATATAGAAAGCTCAACATTTTCTCTAAATTATTGGTAATATCTTTAAAAATGTCTTTCAGAAACCTTCGGTCTACTCTCCTGGGCACTAAATCCACTAATACAATCGCAGCAAAATCTTAATTGAATTGCTCAATTTCAAAATTTATTATACGTCGATATTAAAACTGTTGAAATCATTTGGTCCTGTTTCGTCTACTTGACCAAATTGTCTTCTTTCCTGACGTATTCACATGAAACATTACAAGATATTTGTAGGTACATTTAAAAAATTGCTTCATACATCTGCGATCTACTGTAACCCAACATTAACCGTTATTGAAAAGAAAAAAAACGACATGCATATCGTAATGACAAAACAACATTCTTAACAATTGATGTACTCGTAGTAGTTGATAGTGTACGACAAAATCTACTACGATAACTACTTTTCCAATAAACTTCGCAGTAATACAATTATTATTTTTTGCTAACTACCGAGCATAGTGCGATACTGTGATTTTGGGCTTTCAAAGCGTGACAATGATTAGTTGAGGGGGAGAGGGTGTGAACGAGCGGCGACAGTACGTGCGTATGCCTAAGTGTATAACACACAGAGAAATTGTAAATAATCCACTGTACCCCGCGACCCACTCTCCCCTACGTTAAGTTACAAGTAAGAACCCTTGAGTTTTGATTGGTCAATCGTAGCGGTTACAAAAGATCTTATAGCACAAACCCAGTTATGCAAACTTTACCTTATTAATAGTAATACGTTTCGAATGTAAACGGGGATTTTTGTCATTTTTGTCACAAATATGTCACTGCCGATTGCCATCACACACTGTCATACTTTGCTGTTGCACGCTCCAAACGCACACACGCTCATCAAGTACGTCTTCGTGAACGTAGTAAGTTATACGCCGCGCCCTCTATTATTACGCAGTAATATTTTCCTTGTTCTGTAGAGGTGTGTATAATATCTAGCCGCATAAAAGATAGTATCAACATCAGTACTGTACTTTAATACGTTTATAGGTCTAGTTAGGCGAACAACAAGTATCAAGGTAGGATCCAAAATATGAGTACAAGCAAACTTTACGCCTGGATGCAAGTTGGACGAAGTACTTTTACGAAACACATTGCCCGTAAATAAAAGACTGAGAATTTCACTATACAAGACTGCGCTTCTAATTTCTAATGTTGAACAAGACGTTTAAACTTGTTACAAGATAGCCCAAACAACTAAGGTTTTTTGTTTTATCAATATGATTAAAAATATCTTCTAATATGGCGAAAAAAACCCTTATTTACACGATAACGTTCTGTTTTCTACTGCACCGTTACTTATATTCTTTTAAAACACAATAAGTAGAAGATTACTCCTGCTGCAAACAAGCGTTCACATTTTCTTTTTTGATTGCCAAGGCTTTTTTTTCGTTGTAATAACGATCATCCATAGTTATTTAGCTTGTATTTTCCATTACATAAATTCTGAATAGTAACATAGCCTGTACCAACAGTGCATTGCGACCTTAAGAGTGCTTACAGACGAGCGACAGTATATCGGCGACTACATGTCACTTGAGCCGCGGATAAGCCGTAGCCGTAGAATACGGAAGCTTCGCGAGTATCGCCGATGATCGCCGAAAGTCCCCGAGGCATCGGGAGTGTCGCGTACAACACGACTCTCTGAGACGGGCAGTACTAACTAGCGCTAACAACAGCTCAATATTGTCATGAAAGCGAAACGCGCGAATCGGAGACTATCGCTGACAGTCGCCAACGGTCGCTGGCCATCGTCTACCAGTATCACAAGCAGTCGCAGACATAATTTGGCTCGTCTGTAACCTCTCTAAATGGCGATGACCGCAAAGAAGAGTTTAGGGATCGAGGATATTTTATTACTCTATTATTCACCCGGTATTTCCGGGATCAAACCCACCTCATGGCTGTTACTCTAGCTAGCTGTACTAGTTAAATTATATAAATTACGTTCAATTATTCATACGGTTAATGTGTGCCGTCCAAACTTATTTACATACCTAATGGCTGTAGACACGCCTTAAGCTTTGTTTTTTGAGATAAGTAAGCAATATTCATTTATAACGACAGTTGACTTGGGTAATTTGTTTTTTTTGTTAACGACACTACCGGTATATGTCATTTACTTGGTCATCTAGATAGGTAAATGACTTTTAATAAAAGCAAAGCGGCAATACAAACAACTCACCTTAATATAGCTATATAAATAACATGTTTTCCAAAATAACTATATCTTTTTATGCGGTCTGAGCGGGAAAAAAATTTAGAAAAAAAGCAGAAAAACTTATTAAAATTTCAATCGCAGGCTTTGGATTCTCTTGTTAGAAAAATAAAGTACGGAAACAGTTGAATTTAAAATACCAGTATGAATGTTACCAGCCGCCCTAAATTTAATTCACACGCTCCGTGTTATGTAGTTAGCGAAACTTTCCGAATTCAACTTAAACCTTTGGTGCCCACGCAAGTGTACAAGTTTATACTAGCTAGTAAAACACCAAATTAGAGTTCGCTGGCAACACGTGCATGATAATATATTTTAATACGGATTTTGAGAGGGCAAGTAGGTCAAGGGGTCGAAATCCCCACGATTATGTTTACGAGATGATGTCCGGGTGTTTTGGAATTTTAATAAGGTAAATGTATAAAGGGGATGGAATACAAGACCGAAGTATGAACGCATATTTCACGTTGACAGTAATGAACGACATGCTCTGAGGTTTAGATCAAAGGTCAGGATACTCGAGTATCCTGCTACTATCATAAAACGGAATTATATCGATGCTACAACCTGAAAATGAAAATTTCACAGGTGATTAAGTCATCCAATTTACATTAAACTTTTCATATTTCTTGTAGCACTTGGGCAAGAAAGTTTTTTTTTAGTAAGAAGCGAAGAAAGTCGCACATATTCCTCACAACATTATGCCATACGTAAGTAATTCTAGAATAGAAAGAAAATTCCGCACTTAATTAGACATTAATTTCATGTTAAGATTCATGATTGTTTATTTCCTAAACAATTTTATAACGAAGAGGAGTATAACGGAAACCGTAATACCTCCTGTGGATATTCCGTTTTCCTTTATTTGTCATATTTATCAATGTGGGCCCGCGGCGTTCGAACGTCGTTTTCTTGCTTCGTCGGAATCTCCTATTTTTCGCTTTAAGTATAATTTGGGAACTCCAACCAACCAACCAACTTACAGTAATTCTACAGTGTTTATGTTTCTGATATTAAGAACATGGGTACCATCAAAAGCACACGTTTGAGTAATATAAAAAATAGGCTCTTTTTTGTGGTTTTGTGTACACACTAATCTGAAAATCCTTAATTTTCGTTTCAATTATTTTATCAATTTCAATTGATATTATAAATCGATCAATTTTCTTACCAATTTACAAACATTTATCCCTAGTCCACATCGGATGACAGCTGTCATAACAAGCCTTTTAAAAAATTAAACTATAACATAGAACAGGGTTACGATCCTATGCATTCGTACTTATTCCACACGGTAATTTGTATGTAGCCAACTAAACCTAGGTTTTTAATAATAACTCCAAATTACACACAGGTACATTTCGACTGTTTAGCACCACACGTTGCGTTCGAGTGGTATCAAGCTAATTATTTAACGAATGTTAACTTTATTGAATTGCACGAGAACGTCCCCTCTGGGGAAAGACTTACGTCCAAATCAATCTTACAATCCATGACTTATAAATAATGGTAAAGCCATGCCGTTTAATGATTTTCAGCGAGAACCACTCTTTCCTTGTACTTATCTAACTAAAAACATTTGGAGTTTCATCAAGCAAATTGAAATAATATGAAAAATGCATTATTTATGCACAAAAACCCCAATGGCACCATCGCGCAGAAAAAGTTGGATTCGCGATAACCGCAGGGGAAATCAAATAACTACGGTAAGTAAGTAATATTTAACGTATGACCCTTCAATTTTGAAACGAGTATGAAATATTCAGAACATGCTACAATGACGATACGTACATGGAATATCGACATAACGTCACAGTTACGCTGCACCTCCAAATGAAGAAAGATCCTTGTTGTTTAAGGATCTAGTTTATGAGCAAAGACGTGAGATAACTTTAACCTCTATAGCCTAAACGGCAGAACAGAAGACAATGTGTGAGGTGCTTAGATACACTTTACTGGTAGTAATAGTTAATACATATACCAGATTTGTTTCATAACGATTTCTGAACAAGTATGACTTTTATACACACATATATGAATGATTTTACAGAAACATTTAAAGGCTTACTACAAAAGAATTAGGCAGTGCTTAAGTAAGGCAGGAGCAAAAATGTCCAAACAACTTGAAACGTATGTCTTTTGTGGTTATGTCATTTGTGCTGTCGTTCATTTTGGATTGGTCAGCTTTTATTTAAAAAAGCAATAAAACTTGCCATTTCCTTTGGCAGAGCGATTCATTTTTAAAGCTACTTTAGTTCCATAAGACCCATGAAGGTTGTTAATACAAAGCATCAATCTGGTTGGAAAATCACCTCCGGCGATACTGCTACGGGTCTGACTATGCATCGTGAGATACGATTCGAAACGTATTTTTTGGCATTTGATTTTGATTCAGTAACCTTAAATTAAAAATAAAGAGGAGTACTTGCTAGAGACTTATTTTACTACTGACAAGCTTTTGTCGGCCTGTCAAATCACAATTTATGTTGTTTGTAACTTTAAATTCGCAAAAAACATATTACTTATCTTCTCTTCTATATCAATATAAATTTCTGTTCGTTAGTCTCGCTTAACTCGAGAATGGCGGAACCGATTTGAATAATTTTGGTTTTGAATTATTTGTGGAAATTCAGGGAACATTTAAGTGGTGAAAAAAATCTCAAAAAAGTGCGAAAACCGCGGCCAGGGCGACGTCTGCCGGGTCAGCGAGTCTTGCATAAAAATAGGCACACAAATATAATTGACATACTTTGGAAAATAAAAGTAAAAACTAGAATTCTAATCTCTGGATTATTTAATTTTTCTAAGGCTTTTAAAAATTATGTTCTCTGACCCAGTCGAGATTGAATAAGACGTCCGAACTTCGAAGACGAAAACAGGGACATCGTCTTTCAGGGTAAGACCTTTGATCAAATTATGAGTTAGATCGAGTCGCCCTCGAACCCTCACTGTGAGCTCACCCGGTAAATAAGGAATAAATTCCACCCAAAATAAATTCTTCGCAGCTGATCACGAAAATACGCTCAAGGGGAAAATTAGAAACAACGTAGGTACCTTTTTAAATAGGTGCTGATTTAAATCAGGTTAATAAACGAATTCCCTAGTGTTGGTTTGTTTTAATTAACAGCATTTATATATAACTTGCTGTTAATGTCGCTAGAAAGGATACTCGTATTTATAATTCAGTATAAAAGTTATGTTTATATGAGTATCGATAAGTCAATTTATCAACAACTTGCATTATGTAATTAATGATTTTATCACGAACCATGAAATGAGAAAGAAAAAACTGCTTTGCTATGGTTGCTTTATTTGGACCATTGTTTCCTTAATTGGACCATTGAGTTGCTATCATTGGACTAAGGAATTTTTCAGCAGTCTCGACTCGACGGGACCATGAAAATTAAAAAAAAATTAAAATAATTTTATTAGCAAGCTTAATTCAGATATTAATAATCGAACGACACTTTTAGAAAATAGAATGAAGCACAGGGACATTATTTATATCGTACGTAATTAAGTGTCATTCCGTTAAACAGTTTTTCAGCTACAAATTATGATAACCTCATGAAAAAAAAACTAAATTAAGTATGTTAACGAATGATATATGTTTTTTAAGTAATTAAAAAACATATATCATTTAAATTGCTATGATTGGACCAATTAAATGATAAAAAAATTACTGGTCCATTGATGGCAACTCATAGCATAGAGAAAAAATTGAAATACATAAAAATAGTCGAATTTTTTGCGAACAACTATTAGCAAATCTACTTGAGTAACTAAGAGGAAATAGGGCGTGCGGTTCTCAAAAAATAACGATGAATAATTTTAAGTAAACTATATTCACCCGATAAACAGTATTACGCGGATTCATATAGGCAGCGCGGAAAACATTGCCACATATATTTTTCTCCCACCGAGCTCACGGTGACACCCAAGACAACAGGGGTTAGTATTCGTTCAAATAGCCAGAGCGTTAAGGCTAATCAAATGATTTGTAAAACGAAGTACTCGTTTCCGAAATATCAATGCGATCCAAAGAAACAGGCGGTACAATTATCGCAACCTAATCCCAATTTTAACAGGCAGGGTCTGCCTGTTAACCCGTTAGTTTTTTTATAATACCTACTATGTATTTAAGATTGTAAGGTTTCATTTTGTTCTCTGCTTTCACCACTTGTTAACAAAAATAGCACATTATTGTTAATCTCCTATTAACGGGAAACTTATTTGGGGTTTAAATAAGTTTTCCGTCAGAAACAATCTATTCGTCTCATCTTTACAAGAAAAGCAATTCAGCATTCATTCCATCATATTTACTTGCTAATTATCCTCGTACGTATGTAATTTGCGCTCGAGATGATAATAATTCGTATGTTATGTTATAACTTTTGGAGGACACAATACAGGAGTCGTCTCAATAATTTATGTAAGTACTCTTGAGAAAATATTTTTTGGTGCTACTAAGCCATTCTGATTTTATTTATCTATCTGCCGTTTGCCGTTTTAGCTGCCGTTGCTGATAAAATGTGTCTGCCTACACTCAAACGAAAATATTTCTTCAAGTAAAAGCTTATTTTTACTACGTCGAACCTCACAAGGAAATACTGAGAAGTTTTATCATAACTTGTAGAATGTACTATTCTGCGTAGGTAAATGCCTGCGCCTTAAAAAGTTACGACCCAATTTAGAGACTTGACAAACATACCTACGCATTCGATCCTAGGACTTTGTGAAATATTACCTTAACGTATTGTATAATCTGTAGGACGATCGTGTTGTAACTTCAGTAGAGCACGCAACTTTGCGAGATGAACAACTGTTGACTTTTTTGATTAAATAAATCAATTTTACAGCATTAGGTACACAATATTTTCCATATGTATTACAGCGGGTTCTCTTCCATGCATAACCATGGAGGGTTCATATCTATCAACCATTTCGTTGGGTTGGTCTAGATGATATTCGTTTATTTGGTCTAGTAGAGTCGATAAAAATTGTTTGTACTATACAACAGTAAGAGCGATCGTGCAATAACTTAACGTACAATTTACTTTTTTTTACATTGCACCTAAGCCAGGCACTTTGCGAGTGGATGACGTCACCACTAATGAGTCCCACGGACCTGCAAAAGGAAGGAACACGAGCACCTAACACGACTTCACAAGTAGCCGAGTCAAATTTCGAAACACGAAAAAGTTTGTGTAACAACAGTGCGCCGGCGGTCTTCCCCGAGGACGCGGCCACAACAAATTACTGGCAAACAACTTCGAAATAAATTAACTCTCAACTTTCAAGCGTTTTACTTTCTTTTTGTCCGACGAAAAACAATTTCCTTTGTGTTTTGTTTACGTTGTAGCGTGCTTCGGCGCGGAAATCGTTCGTAAGATAAAAAAAAAATTAAGTAACTTCTTAAGTCATTACCATATTGACTGGAAGTGAAACCTTTTTATATTTATTTGTTTGCTGATTCCTGTCGTATAAGCCTTAAACATAGGTAACAGGATACAAAAATAAAAATCTACTTTTTCTTTCTGTATGTAGGCCACCTTTTTTAAATTTATTTATCATATAAAAGACTCTACAAACATATGAACATAATGATAGCAACTAAAACCACTAAGGTTTGTATTTGTGCTATCGGAGCTTACAATTGTAACCCGTAGACCTGAAACTATGTCCAGTCTTTGACGTCGACGACGTTATGAAAGCTATATAAAATATATGAGTATCCAAAAAACTACAAAAAAAGAATTACGTAGAAAATAAAGATATATTCTTTAAAAAAACTGTTTTGTAATAAGTACTTTTTATTTTGAATTGCCTTTAATCCGCTACAGAATGAACTATTTTGATTCTCCGAAACGAACTGAATTAACAAAGTCAGAACCTTTTAATATCTCGTCCAATCTAAACTTTTAACAGAGCTGTAATTATTTAATGCCCACTTTAAAGCAATTTTCTGTCGCCATTTAATTTTGAAAGCGTTTCATATTACATGACGCTGTAAGGAGTCCAAGGCGCGTTAATATTCTAAGTCTCACAGCTAATCAGTAGACTTTGGGCTGTTCAGGAGCCGGGACAAGCTTAATAACTTACTCTTGATGAATTTGTCGGTAAGGTCACGGAGGCCTACAGTACGTACGAACGGTGTACATGTATGTATTAACGTTTGCTGTTGAAATTCTAAGAAAAGGCTCTGTGACGCAGGTTTCACGACTGGCAGCGCGATGCGTTTTGACTTTTTCATAGAGAGAAATCACACCTGGAATGCATAGCATTTTACTCTACCCGTATTAGAGTTACCTCCAACTATTTAATGGCTGAATCGACCAAACTGAAATATGTTTGTTTTAATAACTCAACGTTTTAACTGGTGAAACAAATGTCGAGGTAGTATCTTATATGCCGGATAGATAACCTGTATTGTAATTGAATGATAAGTATATCAAATAAATTACTATTTTTACAGGAAAGCAAGCAATTTCATCCGAATCCATGTTTTTCTTTTGCAGCTTTACTGAAATAAAAACTTGGCCGGAACCCAATGCTCTGTATTCTTTGTTATAAAAAATCGATTTCTTCTAAATGTAGTCACTATATTAAATGACAACAGCAATTACACTTGAAAAATATTATTTAATTTTGGATATTGTTCCCGTAGCATGTAATTACGGAGGAGTTCTGGGAAAATATTGTTCTAGCAATATAGTTACAAGGTTAGTTAAAATCAGAGTGTGTAAAAACCTTACAAGTTGAACAACAGCAACAATCATACCGACAGCAGCATAATACGAATTTAAAAACACATTTCCATGTTTTACATTTCTTTTTAGGGTTCCGTACCTCAAAAGGAAAAAACGGAACCCTTATAGGATCACTTTGTTGTCCGTCTGTCCGTCCGTCCGTCTGTCAAGACCCTTTTTCTCAGGAACGCGTGGAGGTATGAAGCTGAAATTTATATCAATTACTCAGGTCTACTGTCCCTTGAAGCTGTGAAAAAATCAAACTTCTAAGCCAACGCAATCAAAAGATAAAGCCGTTTATGCCGCAAATTTTCGACACTTGCAAGGGAATCAAAACCTACAGGGTGCTTCCCGTGAACTCAGAATCTTGAAATTTGGTACGAAGCAACGTCTTATAGCATAGATAAAGGAAAAATTACGAAAACCATAAATTTTTAGTTACATCACATAATATATATTTTTTTAATAATTTTAAACTCTCTACCCATTTCCTCATAAACGCGTAGAGGTATTAAATTGAAATTCATACCAAATACTGAAGTCTATAATACCTTTAAGCTGTAACAAAATCAAACTTCTATGTCAACCCAATTAAAAGAAACAGCAATTTAAGCTGCATATTTTGAAACTCGCAAGTACTCGCAAGGGAATCAAAACCTAAAGGGTACTTCCAGTCGACCTAGAATCTTGAAATTTGGCATGAAGCAACGTTTTATAGCACACATAAAGGAAAAATTCCGAAAACCTTAAATTTTTAGTTACATTACAAAATATATATTTTTAAATAAATATAAACTTATTACTTTTTTCCTCATGAACGCGTAGAGCTATCAAGTTGAAATTCATATCAAATACTTAGATCTAATTGCCTTTAACCCGTGAAAAAAAAAATTCTAAGTCAACGCAATAACGCAAAACGCTAAAGTACAACCATTGATACCGCATATTTTGAAACTCGCAACTACACGCAAGGGAATTCAAACCTAAAGACCACTTCCCGTTGACATAGAATCTCGAAATTTGGTAAGAAGCAATAGCTTACAGCACAGGTAACAGAAAAATTCCGAAAAGCTTAAAATGTTAAGTAGTTATACCACCAAAAAAATTGTGATTGTAAACATAATTGTAGTTACAGCAATGACCGCGAGTTATTATACTATGCCATACATACAACATTTTTCAAACGGCAAAGACGACCTCACTCATCGTCATTCAATCCCGATGTTTTGGTGAATGTAGCTGTATAATCTAAATGCGTCCTAACTGCTTAAAGTGTTATACTTATAATTAAATTCAATGACATTATTATAAACGATAAAGAGATCTTTGTCTTAAATTTATGCTCCTCCATCTTTTCCCATTGTAATGTTATGAATTTCATTTTGCAATAAAAATACCATAGTTATGACTCGATTGTCGTAATGAACGAACTTTGTAAACCTTGCAGGTTTGTACGGAACCCTCGGTGCGCGAGTCCGACTCGCACTTGGCCGGTTTTTTTTAAGAATGCAACTTTTGAGGACTTTCAACCGTATAAAGAAAGCAATATGTTGTAATATAAAAATAAGGTGCTTATTTCCACTCAATATTCGTGATTGAAATTGATTATAACTTTCATCATTGAAGCTGCAGGAAAACTTACAATCATAATCAATACTTCTGCCGTAACAGCTATGAGGCAATCGTTAGCACGCGCCGCAACACCGAGCCACGACAGTGCGGATTGTCACATAAATTGCTGTACAATTCGCCTTTATTCTGGAAAATTAGACATTCAAAACTCAATTCGCGGGCAAGAGCCCAATTTTGGATGCAATTTACGGCTAATTAGACTCTTAAGTACAGAGGCTCGGCCCGTGGAGCGTTCCCGCTGGTTCCCGGGCGAGTTCCCGGAGGAAGTTGGAATGGCGGCGTTAATGCGGACCCGCCAGCGCGGCCGGCCCCTAATGTGCGATAACTAGTACTAGCGGCTAGTGGGCAGAACAGCCAGGACACATACAAGGGGTAAAAGGTGTATAGGTATTGGCTTCATTCTGTAAAGCTTCGTTCACACAGCATTGTCCTGCACGTTTTTTTTGCAGTATACGTCTTAACGTACAAATAGTGACCATACAATGTACATAGATCCATTCTTATGTCGATAGCACTGCAAAAAACGTATACCGCTTATACATGTAAATGGATTGTCTATTTTATGGTCACTATTCTTACGTTAAGACGTATCCTGCGAAGAAAACGTGCACGACAATGCCGTGTGAACGTAGCATTAGACAGCAAAATAAATCGTTAACTGTCGAATGCAGAAAAAATGTCTTGCTTGCTTGAGTCAAGAGACAGTTACGCTTAAAATTGTGGACATTATTTTTCAGCATCAAGCAAAATAAATAATAATAGATACGTGTGTTTCGTATTCTTAATCACCCTTCGTAAAACTACCAATCGAACTTTATATTAGAATACAGCATATAACTAGTTAGTGAACCGATCGTTACTATCAATTGCCGAATCAATTATCGGGGATTGGAATGCAATTTTTCGGGGAAGAAGGGAGGACCCAAGGCGTCTTTCTTAACTAAAATATATAGAATCTAAGAAATCACGTAAATAATATAACTATACAATCGCTTGCAACGAACCGCAAGCTTCATTTAAATAAGATTGTACATGACAGTTCTTACAACAAGGTGTCAACAGATGGCGCTATACACTAATTAATATACTTTACTTTTGGTAAATATTTAACAGTTAAAACCCTTTTTTCATATTTAAATAAACAAACTGAAGATTTCTAATTTAATTTTAACGTGTAACAAAAAACCCTGCGAAATTAATTAATTGAAAGTTCTATTTTAACGCAATATTTCGAATACGAGCGAGCGGTAAGCGCTGGAAAAATCTCGAATTTTAATTTCTGAGAATGCACAAACTGAAAAATCATCGGAAAATGTTCGTTCGTTCGTACTTTTTACGAATGTGAACTTTTCTCGATTGTATGAGAATCGGCTCCCTTTTTAGTAAGCAGCTTAATAACTTGTGTGATAGCAATAAAAAACAACTTAGGTAACTCAAATGCTAAGGTACCATAAGCATAATATGATGCATATTATATCGTATTATTTACCTACCTTAATCAATATTACAACCAGTAAACTAATAAAATGAGGACATCGTTATTAATTTCACCCGAGTCTAATAAAATACAGCCGATTTAAGTCATTAAGTGATAAAAACTTAATTGACAGTAAAGCATAATGAAATGCAAAACTTTATGAAAGAGAGGTGAATTAATCAACCTGTAATTGGCTCGCTCAAAGACGTCACGTACCGTTTGCCGTTTTCCTTTGGCTGTGCCGTCGCGCCGTGCCTGTCACCAGCTAACACGACGAAGAACACGGCACCAAACTACCTTGATAACGACAAAACCCAGTTTATAGTTAAACTACGGAAAACCAACTTGTTTAAGTATTCGCTGATAAACCCCAAAATAATTAAACATCATCATCTCTTTTGGCCTTGAGTTTGAAAATTTAAATGCAAACTTAGGTTGTTCAGCATAAAAATTATGTTAATATTGATAATTCTTACTTTTTTATGAATGAGTTCCCAGTACAGTGGTCAGCACATCAGGCTACCCATTTTAGTTGCAAAATCGCCCGTATCACTAGCGCATAAGATACCGCAGTGTTTACTATGACGTGCTGGCCATCGTACAAATCCTCTGGTATAGATAATAACATCTAAAACTGCGTTTGATCTAAAACTGATAAACAGTTAATAGTTTCACCGAATACCGAATCAACTTCTTGTTTCCTAAAATCAGCAGTCTAAACTATGACACGTGCTCATTCATCTTGAGTTTACACAGCGAGCGTAATTTCAAAAAGGTGCCGCGAGCTCCAGGCCCTTTAACTAGATTCTTTTGTGAGGGAAGTGCAAAGTGCTCCAGTCAACTTGCCTTGTGAAGCGGACTCGACAAACAACGTAATAATCCTCCACTGTAGTTCTATGTGACTTACGTGCCTACTTTATGAATGTTCAATTGTTTTGGTTTCGTATCAAACGCGTGAAGGTTGCGTCAAACTTAAAGTGAGTACCGAGCAAGTGTTAACTTCTGAAAACATTAGGAAAAACCTACCCGCTACTCACACACATCATGCCCATCCGCTTAATTTTCCAGTTTACATAAATTTTCATTGATTTTCGTGAAGACACGCCAAGAATGTGTTATCATAGCGCACCGCATATTCTCTGTTTGTCAAAGCCATAATCTGTTCCCATCGGGTATCCTATACGGATATATCAAGTGGAATCCAAGTGGGATAAAGATCAAAGTACTGTACGATTGCCATTAAAATGTCACAAACATGAACTAAGCACAATAAAGCTCACAAACAGAAAAATAACCCTTTTTTTCATTACTGTTTATTGTTTTAATAATTCCCCTGCCGTTCTCATTACTTATTTAAATATCCGCAATAATCAAAAGCCGAAGTAATATTTCCTCCAAATATTCCACCAAATTATTTCTTCCTTTCAAAATTCTCCTTGGCTACATTGACGCTAAAAGCATTCCGGGGCTACTTAATCAACGGTACGAATATTAATTTAATTAGTTATAAGTTTTTTATAACTTTTAAGTAAAAAGGTGGAAACGAAAAAGCCGATGCGGGCAAAGCTATAAAGAAACTTCAGACTTTTCAAATCGGACAAGCCGCATTATTTATATTGGCTACTTCGGTAATCAATTAGGGGAATGGGTATGGGAAGTGGTTACAAAGAGAACGTAGTACAGCCCCTTTGACTGAAGCAAATAATTTAGGTATGTATTTTTTTTCTGTAACGAAAATAACAATACAGCAATATACCTCATCTTTCTTATCGTGTGCAGCAGACTACTTACTAACTTTGTGGTTATTATTCCAAAGATGTTTATTAGTCACTCTTGGAATATGTACCTATGGCAGTTATTATTTTTTTTTCACTTAAGTGCAGTTTATGAAAACCATACACGCTTCCAAACTAACAAGTAGGGAAATTTTATTTTTATACCCATTTATCTGGCTTTTCACAGGGTATGGGTGGAAATTGCGTAGAGCCTAATGTGTATGCATGGCGAGCGATGGAAGTAGGACGGTTAGAACGCTTCGTAGAAGCAAGATGTATTACTTACTGCCTGCAGCGTAGTGTGTGTCCACACTGCGAGCATAGCGCGGTGACGCCCAAATGAAGCGCACTTTTGTGTCGTATACCGTAGTAGCAATGGCGATTATGTCACTGCTCCGCGCTCCACCGCAGTTCGCGGAGCGACATATTTATCCTTTGAATGCCGGTACCAGCCGGTACCTTAGTTTGTTCGTTTGTTAGTTATGAAAAAGGCTTCACAGGCTGAATCTGCGACAGAGCGCGGTGCAGGATGTGAATTGCCTAAAGTGGTAGACTAAAACTAGCATTCAGATTAACGCGACCGCGAAACCGTGACTCGTGACGTCAGGTGACTTACTTTTGAACGTCCTCGCAGCCCCCAACGTGACGTGACCTCATGAGTCGTGGTCGTTTATTATTACCGCTATTCGATTTGATGCACCCGCTTGACGCGCCGCCATCGCCACCGCGTTAGGCTCGCAGTGTGGACTCACACGTAGAAGGCACTGCCGCAACAAATGTGAACGTATAACTATCTACTCTACGCCCCCTCACCTCCATCCATAATAGTCTTGTAACATGACACGCTGTTTGTTGTCCCCGAAAATTGAAGAAAAGGCTCAAAGTAATTTATGTAAATAAATTATCTCACGTTAATATTGAAAATGTAATTAGAGGAGGGCGTTTTAAACTGATGAGGTTGTCTATATGTACTTATATGCGTCACGTAGGGGATTCATCATACAATGTATAATCTATGGAAAAATTCAGTGGTTAGTGTTATGCTTTGTTTGCTCAAACAGGAATTTGTTTAGAAAACTCTGCTCGATTTCCTAAACCAATATGTAGGTACATAGGCAATTACAATGTACATTAATTATATACATATTAAATAAATATTTGTTTAAATGCGAATCATATTTTTGTATATATTTGTTTTCATTTCACATTGTAAAGAAGTTTGCATTGTTAGTGCTAAAAAAATAAAGAAACTTACTCAGAGAGAGAATATTTGTTTAGTTGACATTCCATAGAAAGAAATAAAAAATTCAACACGAGTTTCTATGCCGTACTGCTTTTTTCGTAGTTATCGACGCAAGTAATTCTAAAGCTAATTCGCCATCGAAGAAACGAATGTACGTTTGCCTAAGTGCTCAGAGCTCTTTAAGGTAACGCTGGATTTAAGTAAAATGTTTTAACCTTTAAGAATTAAAAAAAACACTCAGAACTTAGTGTAGACAACTCAGCTTAGAGTTTTGATTCGGCTTTGAGCTAAGGGCAAATAGAGTAACTTTACTAGTACATTTGAATTCGAAATCCACCTAACCTAAGGCGACAGAACCGCCTTCTGCGAATCTTTTTGTGTCAGACAAACATTTACATTTCTCGTTAAAATGTTGTATTTTCAGCACTGCGTTGCGGTCAGCCACAAAGGTTGCAGTGTCATATTATTAAAATGCTTTGCATATTTTCTGCAAAACGTAAAAGTCATTGTGAGCCAGTGTTATTAAATATTTTGGAATTGCAGGTACTGGTGAGATGATGCCACCAGAAATTTTGCCTATATCCAATTTGTCCTATTTTCACTCGTTACAAATCTTATTTTAAGTGAATTATAATAGGCTAGATGACACCACCAATGGTTGACATACCCTTTATTTTCTGTCAAAACGGTCTGCCTCCATAGATTTTGTAAGGGAAAACATGACGTCACGGTTGTGTATCAGAAATCAGAGTCAATGGACCAAATATTTATTGAATTTTGTATAGGGGCTATGTTTTTTAAACGCTCTTATGCTCGTATTTGTTGTATGTGTTAGTTTTCAATTAAAATGATGCCTGAGGTTGGTCGGCTGTACCATAGGTAGGTGCGTAAAATAAGTATTACATTGAATCAGAACAGATTTTTGGGACGCAAAAAATACTTTATATTAATCTAAGACGATCATTCTCGAAGCTGTAACAAAACCGGGGAGTTTATAAGCCACGAGCGAATTAAATAGTAAGTGGGGAAGTGTCGTGAATACGCGTAATCCGGCTTTTAAGTAAATAGGCGTGGGTCCATACTTTAGAGTCGGCCTACTAGGCTCTTTGAATACGTAATGAGGCCCTCTTGATAATTAAAATGATTATTTCCATTATTAATCCGAGCCCACTTCCTTTCGTCTAATTATTAAGAGGAAAAAATGTAAACCGATCCACGTTCTGATTATTGCTGTGAATAGGTTGAAGCTTCTATTTAAAAATCATACTTTCTGATTGGTTCTACAGCAAAATGATTACAAATTTTACTTTAATTTTAAATTCCAAGTATGATACACACTTTTTGGTGGTAAAGTGTTATGAAATCCATACGAAAGCAACAAATAATAGATGAAACGCACCCGAAAATGCATCGTGACAAAAGCGCTTATTCCGATAGAATTTCAACGCCTCTGGCGTGCTACGACGCTACAAGCGTAGCGCTACGGCGAATGCTACGCGCTACGACAAAAGCGTTCTCTTGTTTCCGTCACAAATTCAATGGCGATTCAACAAGTTCCACGTTACCTTTGATTAAAATAAAATACCAAGTAGTAGTAAAATACACGTATAATACCGCTGTTTTTTGCTCAGCTTGGGTCCCAGGTTACCTACTCGTCTCACATGCTTTAGACTCAGTACTTACATTGTATTATCAATATCTTGCCCTTTTCCGAGGTTAACAGGGGTCGGGGCAGTATGTTCTTCACATCCTATCTTCGTCACTGAATCATTAATTCCTTTCACTTACATAATATCTCTCGTCACACAGTCGAACCATTTCTTCCGTGGTACTTACTTTGTATCTACTGGAAATATGTGTTTCTGAAGTTTAATCTTATAACTGGCATAAATAATGAGATACAATTTTAAGGGTACCCAAAATTACAAGGTTAGTGGGAAGAGTAGAAAAATAAAAAAAATATTATCGCACTTGAATCAAAATAGCTGTCTTTGTTGGTGGATGGTGTGTGGGAAGACTTAGGTTAAGAACGCTTACGACAAGAATAACAGGTGTATATTTATAAATAATATTACTACGGAGTTACTTAACCAAAACCAATCTACGAAAATATCTAACTAATCGAAGGACAGCAACTGAGTAACTCGGTTGAATATTTAGAACGGCGCCACCCACTAATATGTAATGCATAGAAGCGTCGTAATTCGACAATTACCCACGGCACCCACGTCGCATGTTGTACAATTATACGGAAAGTTGTTATTGTTACCGTCACGCAAATTACTAATTATTATTTAAGTGAGTATTATACGCGACTGTACAAATGTATGAGTTAAATAGAGGCCTTGTAGCGACGTTTGTTTATATTTCTTCTTATGTGCAAAAAACAGTGCACAATGGGATTTTACACTTTTGTGACGTGGATCAAAGTTAATTTAGTGTTAATCATGTTAATTCAATTTAAATTGTTTGTCCTTATACTTATTATCTCCATATCCATGTTTAGGGCTTTTTTATTTCTTTAAAATTTTTTGGTGGAAACATATTTTGTTCATTTATTTTTATTGTAAAACTTAATTGCATGGCGGACTTGATGCTAAAAAACAAGCTTATATATAAATCAAACTGATATTGTTTAAGTAAATAGATATTGTTTCAAAAACCAACAATGAATTTACAAAAGAGCAATCACATGAAATTAGTTTGGCTGACTATTAGCGTTAAATCAAGCCATAATGTCGAAACAAATATTAATTCAATCGTAAATCCGATTTCATTTCGAAATTAATACAATGTTAATTACATTCAAATTTCATTTGCTATGTGTAGAGTTCCGCATAGCTCACTACTAGAACAAGTATGTGAAGTGGTGATCTATCGGTACAATCACGTCATGATTCCGTAATGTAATGTAGAACTACGAGTATTATTTTGTCAACCTTAATTACTTTTTCTATATTTCAATCATCATTATTTATCGGTTCCAGTACAAAGAATGGATAACAATACTGTTGGAAATAATCTGTACACTTTCTATCCGATAGACAGTCATTTACACACGAAACGTCTGTTACAAGGAACTGCAGGACAGTTCCTTGTTATAAGTCCGAAGCAAAAAAAAACTTAAAGTTGGCTGATTACTGTCTGATCTATAACAACTACAACGATAAGCATTAAGATGGTTGTAGTGTTGTTTTTGTCCATAGTGGATTACATTGTTTTACAATTTCTAAACTGTAATTTTGTCTTTCGAACGCACATAAATGCCAAGAGCAAACGTTAAACCTACAATACAAAAATTCGGTACAAAACTGCTGCATCATTTTCGTCCTGTATGAATATAATCCAGCCATCTTTTAGTAAATTTGCTCTGCCGTCTTAAGTTCGGGCGGGGGGCTTTCGCTTTGGTAGCTTTGCAACGGAAATGCAACGAGACGAGTTGAACTTATAAATTATTCAAGTAGTGAGACACTTCAAATATAGCACACCAGCTGGCTGTTATTTTGAGAACAACGAATGCTCCGTCGACATCGAGCGGGCGTGCCGCGAGCCGCGCCGCTTGACCTCATTCCGAGTTTGGGCAAGGGCCGGGGAGCAACAGCCACTACGAATTGGTATGATGGAACCAAGATAACGCAAATACACAAAGGCTTAACTCGGCTAATAAAACCGTGACAAAAATGTAATTAAATTGCCTGATTTTGACGGTTCAAAAATTTTTTCATAAAACGGCTATTTTTATGTGGTGTTAAAAACTTGTATGAAATAGAAATAGAAATATATTTATTTGCACAAAACAGCATTTTAAAGTTGTTGCTAGCAGGGTGTACACATGTTTTACCTTATTATTAGGCATGCAAATATAATTAATTGGTTAGGTACCTACTATTTATTATTATTATTATTAATGACAATATGTAAATAAACCTAGTATCTACGTCAAGAAATTTTTAAATGTCATACAATAAAAAAAATCCATCAAATAAAAATGTCACTAACTTTATAAAAATTATTATCTTTGAGCCATTTTACAAGCTTCTCCTTAAAGCATAATATTGGTAGCTGTTTTATGTCATTTGGAATAGCATTGTACATCTTCACACACATAGCATCACATTGGTTTTGGTAATGTTGTAGCTTCGGTAAACAATTGTACACTAATTTGCTACGGTCTCTGAGATTTATGGAATGAATGTCACTTCTTTTTCGAAACAGATCTTGATTACATTTCACAAATAGTGCCACTTCAAGTATGTACATGCAAGGTAAGGGCAATATGAAGCTCTCAAACCGAATAGGTTTATACAAGGCGGAGACCACAATACGACAATTTACTTTCTGTTTGTTACGCTTTCAAGTCTTAACTACAGAACAGGTTTGGATGAAATTTGGTACAAATACATAGTCAGTATAATGTAAATTTCACTCAGTTCAGTAGTTTAGGCGTGAAAGCGTAACAAATTGAAAGTAAATTGTCGTATAGTGGTCTCCACTCTGTATAGGTTCAAACACTTCCGCCCGTGGGCTCCAAAAGTACCAAAAGAGATTTCAATTTGCCAAAATCCGATATCATTCGATTACTTCTTTTTTTACTATATGTCTACGATTGCTCAACATTACAAGCAGCAGGGGCCCAATTTTGCTGAAGCAATCGTAACAAAATCGTTATTGAATTTTCTGATTGTGATATTTCGTCCATACTTGAACTGTCAGAAACACGCAATTCATTAAAGATTTTAGGAACGGTTTTGGGCCCTGGTTTTCCAAAATCGTAAGACGAGTAGCTGTTTAATCGCATACTATGACTCAGGCCATATGCCCGCGACTACTCGCTTGTCTCTTTGAGGCGCATACTGATTACTGTGTCGCGAACAATTTATGGGATAATTTAATATATTTTAAAGCCTCCTTTCACCCTAACAGATGACTTTTAGTAGTCTCTCCCTCTACTCGGTGAATCAACAGCTGATCGGTAATATTCGATTATTAAAAAACAAATTTAAGAACTTGGTCTCTCTAGAATGAAATGTTTATCTTAGATTTGTAGCAAGAAAACTTTTTTTCTGAACGTTTAAAATATGTTCCAGGTAACCAGTAGTTTTGATCAATTAAGCTTATAAAAAGTCAATTAAAAACAAACAAACCAACAAAATTGAATACCCTTGCGTGCTTCAAAGCACAAGGTCATGGGAATTTAGTTAATTCCAGACAACATAATAATTACCGCCCAAATTTTTTTATAGACTTTTCATCAAAACTTAAATGGAGCTTTAGCTTGCTTGGTTATTAAGATTGTATGTCATGAATTAATGAGTGATCCACGCAACATTTCATATTCACATTTTCCGATCATAAGCTGGCATTGCAGTTTTAAAGATTCGAATTGAAACATGCCGCTTCGATCCGCGCAGAAATACCGAACCTATTTCCGTAGATGCATTAAATGTTATGGAACGACGTTCAGTCAGTTACTCGGATAATTTTGCCACTAAAGAATATTTCAGCTATACGAGTAGTGTTAACTGCGGTAGGAATAGAAGTTTGAAGGTTCTGATTTCTATTCATGGTTCAAAAAGTCAGATAGTTTACCTCAAAATACTTTATTAGCTCGTAAAACTATATTACTGTGTATAAAATTTTGCCCATCAATAAATACACATAACACTGCAAGTACGACACGAGAAAAAAAACCATGTAACAAACCTTGCTAACTGTTGATGGAATGAGAAATCTGTCTTAGAAAATTAAATTAAGGTTTATGTCAAACTCCCCAGGCTTTGAAATGAAATTATATTGGCATGGATTAACTACCCAAGTAGCAAATGGACGTGCTGTAATGGTCGAGTGCACGTTCTTGTTTTCGCTTTAAGCTCTATAAAGAACCTAAAAACAGTCGAATAAAATATATGAAAACGTTTATTTGACGCGAAAAAGGCGCAAAATATGCAGACTTAAATCCCTCAAGCGCTGAGTAGCATAAAAATTATGTAATATTTGAGTAAAAGTGGTACAAAACACTAAGATTGTTTTAAGGGCAACCAAAATGTGTATATAGGATACTTCGTTCAATAAACGCAATCGATTTGCTGTTATACAGTTATCTATTATTCGCCAGTTTTAGTCTATAGAATGCTTTTACTCGACTAATAAAAGCTGTAAACGATCTTAGGGAGGCTTTTATATAAATAATCTTTAACTCAACGAGTGCGAATGCGTATAGTGTTCTACAATCATATTTGTGAATTGAATTACAAAGGTAATAGTTTATTTTGATATTAAGTGTTTATTTTTACTGTTCATAAAGCTATTCCTAAAAGCCATGCATGCGCAACGTTTATTGATAAACCAAAAAAAAAAACATTAACATTTATGCGCTGCTTATTTTCTTAAATTTGACGACTAACTTATTAAATTAAATATATTTTAAATATTTTTTCAACGCTTTGGCCATATTGATTATCTAGTTGCAGTTACAGCTAACTTATTCCAAAGTTCGAATAAGAGTGCTGATCACCAGATATATATTATAAGGTGTCGTCATGATAATAGGGTTCGCTGGTACAAGACCAAAAAACACACAACTAATCTTTGTTTTATCTTATAATCTTTGAATCAGAACCGATTTCAGTACTGTCAATATCTGAACTTATTACAACATCACTTGTGTGACTCGGCCCTGGTTCTAAATGTCGTCCGTCGCCAATCACATTCCTTATAATTTCGTATACTGCAAATAAAAAATGACTGCATTCGCTGCATTAGTCGGATCATCTGTTTCAACGTTTATTTAAAAAAAACGATAATGGCCGATTCTTTTCATTTGTTTTTATTCATTTTGATAGCAAAATACTCCGACAAAGTCTGCAAGGTATCGACCGACAAAGTGGACGAAATAAGGCTGTTACAGTTTCCAGAACTCTACAGTGCTACTTTAAGCTCAGTAAATATCGTGTATAGCTCTTAATTACAATCATTTTTAATCCAATTATACGAGTTTTTCTATAAGCGTGCAGTAACAGCAACAATATTGCCATAAGCAATTCGATTGCGCTTAAAGAGCTTTTGTGGATTGTATTATTGAGACATCAAAAATGCAGGGTGAAACTGGAAACAAACATCTATTTCGGAGCCCAGCCACAACACATCTCGTAACGAAACATCCATTAGGACCTCTGACATGTCGTAACTGTGTATCTGATTGGAGTAACACGTTCTATATTCAAATAGTGTAGTTAAAATACGGGACAAAACACCTTTCATCAATTAGCTACCTAGAATTTAAACCCTCTGGGAAAGCACTGGTACATTACTGTTTCCAAATCCCTAATAGTTTTCCAACTATCTAAATGGAAAGTTACTAATGTTTTAAAAGTACTGCTGATATCAGTTACAGTCATCCTAAATGTGTTTTTAACAATAATTCATGAGCGAAAGCTTGCCTAATGTTCTTCATGTAAATTGAAATTCTGCTTGTGATAATAATATTGGGTTGACGCGTTTTTGGCGTGGTTTCTCTATTCTCTTTCATCTAAGAGCTCTATGCCAAAAATTTTCAAACCCATTCCGCGTCCCGATGATAGCATGTCACAGCAATTTCGAGTCTTGATGTGATTTCTTCATATCATTGGTAACCA
Source organism: Pyrausta despicata (assembly GCA_963921415.1). Lineage (NCBI taxonomy): Eukaryota > Metazoa > Arthropoda > Insecta > Lepidoptera > Crambidae > Pyrausta > Pyrausta despicata. The sequence continues at coordinate 7,560,099 of OY992853.1, forward strand.
ATGACAAGACGTGTCATCGGGCGCTGTCATCTTTCTAAGACACACAACTCTTTTAAGTACCGTGCCTGCTTTTTACTTTCGCTTAGGAGGGTAACAGTGAGGTTTTACCAGTAAATATTTTCCTTCACTGTTTACTGTGTCCAGTTCACTAGTTTATCGACTGTTTATTACACCATTTACTGGATGCCGTATATGTATACTTATACGCAATTTGCTATCAGAATAGAATTGTTTTTACTGAAAGGGGCAAAGTTACCCCCCTCGGCTAAAGTTATTCGCAGGCACCGGTACCTTAAAATAGCTGTGGCCTTTATTATGCGTGTCGTTTGTCACTCGACTCCACAAAGTGGTAATTAATTTCTTTATTGACAAGTTCATTGTTGAAATAAACGCCAACTCATTCCACAATTAATTAGGAAACTTTGCAATACGTGCTTTTATAAACAAATATACCCGGTATTTTATTCAAGTCTATTTTCAGTTATACTAACACCGCTATAAATGCTCCCAAATAATTACAAAGAGATTCCCAAAGCGAAAAAGTATGGTCAAACATAAAACCGTTTTTATGACTAATTCAATTGGAGCTTTGTTTTTGGCTGGAAAATTGAAAATGTTTGTTTAGCTTAAAGTGTCTTCGTCATAAACATTTTATATTCTTTTTTTTTCAAACATAGGGATGATAATACCACCAATCATTGACCTACCTACTGTAGATATACTCATTAATTCAGTAACAAGATCTGCCTTCATAGATTTTGTATGGGAAATCTAATTGTGACGCCTTTCTTGTGTCAGAAATCCGACTCAATGGACTGAATATTTATTCTTTTTTTTGGAGTAATTTCTACAGTTTTTGGGAGTTAATTGAGTTCACTAGCATCCACAAGGTTATGTTTTTAAAAGCCTTGGTCTCGAAATTATTTTGCGATAGGCTATATTATGCCTATTTACAAATGCTCGGATAGATGTATACACATGAAACATAGGTAAAGTTTGGCATAGACACTAGAGCGTGTTGCAAAATATTAAAACTCCATATACTTTAAACGCCTACGCTATGTAAATATGTATGTTGGAAAACACGATAGTACCTACGTCAAAGAAAACACTGCGCTATCTTTTCCATTCGTGATAAGGGCGAAATTGCAACAAAAATGACTAGCTTGATGTGCTGACGCTGTACGAATATCGCACTCGCGTGACGGCAGCAGTATACCCGGAAACTCATGTATTAATTAGACCAGCTTAACATTAAACCAACCCATTATAGACCTTCCTGCAAAAGCAAAATAGACTAGATTAGAATGAGCAGGGCATGTTTATGGGATAACTACCCAAGTTTGTCTGAAGTCTTATTTAAACCAAGCAACCGGATAGAAGAACAGTACTTCAAGGATTGTATTTCGATAAATCTTGGCAAGTGAAAATATCTTAAGACAGATGTTAAACGTTTACCGCTTAAATGTGTGGACTTTAGCCGGCAAATACGTGGTACATTTTTGATTTTAAATAAATTTAGAAATACTTACTTTTCCACTTGTATTATTCTACAACTTATCACCAAAACTTAACCTGTGCACAAATTAACTCCTCCTTTGTGTAAACTGGACTGACGTTATTTTTTTAAAGTCACCCCCCGTTATCAACTCGTCAGTCTGTCTTGAAGTTAGCTGCACTCTCAGGTAATGTCAACTTCAGTCCAGTCTATGCTATGACTTTTAATATTTATATTTTTACTATGATCTGGTACTTATACTAAATACGAATGGTAAAATAACAATATAATTATCACTAAATTAAGGATTTGAAATGTCGTTGCTGACAAATGTTAGATTATTTACACATAGTTTTTTGAAATAGTTTTACACAATAGGCTTCGTAAATCAACAATCACCCTTTGTTTTTTGACTGGACATTTATTAAGTTAACTATCGGCAAAACGATTTCATACAACAACTGTTAAACCAATTTCCGTTGGAATTTCTGTCAAAATTGAATAGCTTTGTTATGTTTTAAACAATTTACCATGTTTGACATAAGCATTATTTATTTTTCTTCTACCTGCGTTTCTTGCACTCAAGCAAATTGTTGTGTCTGTACTATACTTATAAGATTAGTGCTAAATCGAGCATTGTCTCGACTGAGTCTGGGTCTGGATTTAGTTTTGCATCCGTCGCAGTGTTTGTGTACTTCAGTTCAATTGCTCCAAGTGCCACAACGTGTCTGAGATACTACTGGAATCAATTTCCGAAGACAGTTCATTGATACCTACATGAGCAACCGTTCTGTAACTATCTCTTTCGCTCGCGTTTAGAATTCTAAACGTCAAAAGTGCAGTCACTGCAATATGTCTTGATCACGAAAAAAAAGTTTCCTGTCAATCAAGTTATCAAGTGACAATTTGCATGTTTGTGAACTTAAGCACAAACATTTCATTTATATTGAGAGCAAAGTTAACGCCAAAAGGCATTGCAACATTTAACCCACCGCGAAACTAACGTGGCGTATTCGCGGATTTCAGTTATCGAAACATGACATATTGTCATTTTTTAAGGGTAAACCACGTTGAGCTTACTTCATGCTCTCAATTTTTCTTCTCAAAAACTCTATGCAGCAGTCAAAGCAGTCGGTTCAATGATACGCATTGCAGATCGGTCTAGCCCGTTTTCTTACTTCGTACGAATGATAAAGTTTAACTGAGTAGGTCCCCTGCAGCCAAGTCAGCGTCGGCATGTGTGATTTGGCTGTATTGTACGCGAGTGTGTTGACTATTGCGCCGTAACAGCAAATTAGAGCCAAGACGATCTACGCTGGTGAATAGGCACATCTTCTGCTGTTGATGCATTCGCCTTGGCAGTCTAACGACGTGTTAACAATGTGTCAGCTAGCCATCTAACATTTCTGGTTTACGAACTAAGGTTTTAAAATACGTAAACGTATACTTACAGATTAAATTTTTGTAAACTTGTCAATCTCCTTGGTCCTTATTCTAGAGCGCAAACATTGCACTTTTTGTAAATTTAGGCGATATCACAGTCTTAAGCACCTATAAAAAGTAGTTAGGCACCAGCATAAGTCTCACGTGGAATTGTGGATATCTCTATAAAAAGTAGAATGTACCTAACATAATATAAACGAGGTTTATTGTTAATATGGTTCTACACTTGTACCATCAACAATAAATACTATATGAACTTCTTTACGTATAACGTAGTTGCGTATACAAATACAAATAAACACGTTTTGTATATCTAAAACATTATTTGTTATAAAAAAGCATTTAAAAAAAATATTATTGTTTAAAAAAAAACTATGCTGCAATGAAAAATTAACGCCCCCATATAATGCTGTTAGCTGTAGCGCAATTCCGTAACGCAAACTTAGCTCTTTATGCGGGAAATGAAAACTCCGCACAACACAATCTTCGGCAGCTACTATCGGACATTTTTCACAAAAAACAACTTTGTTGTTAGCCGTACTAGTTAACGAGAAAACTACACTGTCTGCGAAATTAAGTTGTTAGTCTTCCTTGTAAATTGTACGTTTTCTTCTTGCTAACTTTTTACGTATTTAGCTTGCTTTTTCTTCGATTTTTCACAAATGGATATGACCAATGTTCAATGGGGCGACAAAGAGTATCAGCAACAGCAGCAAACTGGGCTGTTGATGATGATCGTTTATATTTTTGTAAAAAGAAACGATGCTTCGTGACATCCAGTAGGGTGAGCACGAACATTATCGTAACGTATTCGTGTCGTCCAAATGTCAGAAACTGACAGTTTCTTTATACTAATGACAAAGTAACGATAGGCAAATGCTACGACTAGGTTACAATAGTTGTTCGTGCTCACCTTACAGTCCCTATGACATAAAACAAAATCACCAGACTATCATGATTATTCACATTATTTTCATGAGTTTGAGATATTCGTATAATTTTAGATTGTGCCGACACACATATTTAACGATAGTGTTAAGTTAGTTTTCTGCAAAGAAATTACAAGTAACATCAGCCTACTTAGTTCCAGTATCTAGTGGCTTCTTGAGTGACGACACACATAACGTAAGCCTAGCCAGTTCATGTTGGTAGTTGACCCGCATAACCATTCAAGCTGATGAGCATTATACTAACTATTAGGTTGGCATAACATTTTACGGGTCAGATGATTCAAATTGACTTGACTTCGAGTAACTGAAATTATATAGCTTATAAGCGTATGAAAATGCATCCTAAATCAACTGCACCGTTGCAGTCTACAGTTGTAATTAAAACTGTTGCAATTATTGTTTTGCGTCGTATAACAATCCTGCCAGCCACATATCATGCTACTTTCTGTCGCCGCTCCAACCAACGCAAACCAATTACTATTACTTATGTACATTTTAAAGTTTTTATATAAAAAACTATATTAGACTAGCTGACCCGGCAAACGTTGTTTTGCCATATAAATTATTGTGGACTACCCTTATCACTTAGGGATATCAAGAATAGATGTTAGCCGATTCTCAGACCTACACAATATGCTTACAAAATTTCATAAGAATCGGTCAAGCCGTTTCGGAGGAGTACGGGAACAAACATTGTGACACGAGAATTTTATATAAATAGATATAGAGAGATGATCAAACTTACCAAGTCAAGTTCGATCTGCATTATCCTGTTTTCGCGGAAAGGCTTACATTACTTTACCACAATGTTATAACGTAATCGCCGTCCCCACACTCACTTCGTGACGCCGACAGATAGTCGTTCGTAGCTGACGTGAGGAAAAGCCTTTAAAGCGAGTAAAGGCCATACATACGAAGGCCTATGAATAGGTACTCACGAGTAGACGCAGTTCTTAACACGGCGGTGGGCGGCTTGGCGCGGCCTCAAGTACACTAGAGCTTGTCCAGATAAAGCGTTTTACTCGCGCGTTTTTCAATTGCGGAATTAGGTATAATAAACCTGTAAACTTTGTACAGACTGTTCAGCGTTTGTAAGACCGTGTGGAATACTTGCCTATATACTCGTATAATTTTCAACGAAATTGAACGCATATTCAATGCTAAGCTAGTCTTCTTGACCTGTCTGTCTTACTTAACTTTGACAGCGTTCATAGTGCAGGGGAACCTGCCGTATGTAACCAGTTTTGAGTTTTTTGCCAGCTGCAAAAAATTGCACGCAAGTGGCGCACTATTTTTATACTTTCCCGGTATGGCAGGTTCTCTAACATTGTTTGAATAAACGTCAGGAAACCGACAATGATACGGGTGAGGGGTGAGTTTCATATATTTTATCTACAGTTTAGTTACAGTTCCTTTTGCGTGCGGCTAGGGAGTGGAATTTGCTGCCGCCTAAAATATTTCCGGAACATTATGATTTGGATGCTTTCAAGAAAAGAGTGAATAGGCTGTTAATAGCCAGACATGTTCCATCTTCGGTCGCATCGTCGCTTACCATCAGGTGAGATCGCGGCCAAATGTCTGGTTATTCATATGAAAAAAAAAAAAAAAAAGTTTAGGTTTTATAATGTTCTCTTATATATAAAAAACTAATTGCTGTTCGTTAGTCTCGCTAAATCTCGAGAACAGCCAAACTGAAATCGAATAAGCTAGCTTTCGATTGGGCACAAAAGCTTGACTCAAATCGAATCTTGGTTGAATAACTTTGATAATCACGCGAAAAGTGCCCATGTAACACGCATTATCTGTCCCATACATATTTTGTAGTCACCACACGTCAGCATATCCAGACTTGTCAAGGTTTATCGTGCTTTCTGCAAGCCTTAAAATTATAAAGTATTTTAAAATACGAACGATTCCCTCTTATCGAACTAATACGTTTTTGATAAGCTTTTCAGCATGAACATTCTAAAAATAACTTGATTCGCAATATTTCTATGAATCACTGAAATTATGTTCACTAAATAATGATCCTGAAGATATCAACATCATTATTGTTTTAGATTTGGAATCAAGAAAATATTAAGATACAGTCAAAGAAAACCCACGCACTACTCTCTTTGTTTTGTGTTTGAGAGGTTCATTAAAACGAGCTAAAATTAAAATATAGTTTTGTCAGTCTCTCGCATAGCCACTGCTAGCATTTTACGTCTAAATGATGTTGACTAAGTTATGTAAATTACACCATTTATAAGTCAGACCTGGTGTTTTTGGATGTTGGATTTTATGCAGTTTTCCCTAGTCAGAGTATTAAATTCTAATGAGCAGTTCATTAGAATTGTCTGTTAAAAATTTATTTCAAATGAAATAGGTATAAGTTATGAAACTCAATAGGCCTCTGCGGTAAAATTATCGAGATAATAAAATACAACATAGATTTTGATGTTTATTAAAACATTCACAATGCATTTTTAATGTCAAATTTAAAGACACTTCAAGAAAAAATCGTACCGCCATGGCGGTTCGAGTGGCGCGCCACTGATTTCTTTCTACGACCGAAAGTGACTACTTAAATCCGGGCATTTCAATAAAACATGGCGACCTCACGTCCTTCCCCTATGTCTCGGTAGATAATTGCGACTGTACCGCACCGCACTCACCTTGACAATTATGTGCACTTTATTTGAAGGCGCTCTGCAGAGTCACTCGCGGCTTCTCTCAGTTTTTTCATTAATGACTACTACGTCGGTATAAATTAACGTCTCCACGAACGTTTTCTGCACGTCCGTTTCTGGTGAAATCGAGTTATGGAAACGTTAGGAACTCTTTCGTTGTTGATAAACACACTAAAAATGACTAAACCGACCGTCGATAGATCTGTAAGAGTTGATGGTAGCAATTAAAACATAATAAAATAGTAACAATAATAACTTATTACGGGTAATCAATATTGCAGCAATTGGTATGTAAACAACCGATGACAGTCCACAAATACATATGAAGTAATTTATTTTATGCATTCCGAAATGTGTATCAATAATATGACTTTCATGAAATGCTAAAGGCTATTCCAAAAAATAAACAAACAAATAATTTGAAACGTTTCACTTACATAAAGCAATTAATTTGAACAAATACAGGTTTCAGTATAGTTCCATAAATTTATTTCGTAATCAATCTAGACTCATTTATTATAGAGTTTATATAAATTAATACTTTAATTCATAAAACAAAACAAATATTTGCATATCTTATTACAAAGCAGACGACACAATGCCCGAAAATAAGAGCAGACCCTTAATTAATTTCATGCAAACTTGTAAAAATTCTTAAAATCCTTTATCAGCCATGTAAGACCTTGGGATGTTAGTAATTTTAAAGACAAATTAATCATACATTGCAGACTTGTAAAAAACAATACCTACTTACTATACAAACGAGTATAGAACGGACTTTTTAAATACAAAGGAATTAATTCAAGGTACATCCTTTACAAGCATTACAACCTTTGCAAAATGGTTTCTTAGATATTGAAATTTAAACATAACAAGCAATAACGTTTAAAAAGACAACGCTTAAGATCTTTTGAATTTTGATACCTTGAGACTTTAAGGATGTCAAAGTTGAAACCATCTGAGTTGGTAATGTTATTTTTAAATTTATTCATTTCCTTTCCTGACTTGTGGAAAATGTTCATAGTCAGTATTAAAATTAAAATACAATTCTTATGTTAAAATACTTAATTAAGCTACCCTTCATTTCAAATGTTAATAAGATATATTTTCTTATTTAGTAAATAAACACCAATTGAACCACTATTAAAGATATGATTTCTGTATGAATGTAGGCTGAATTCGTAGCGAACGTACGAAGTGACAGGCTTAAGTCATAAAAGGAAATTCATTAGTGTAGCGCGAATCAAGTTACTGTTGACGCCATTTTTTAGCACTTTATATGATTTTGTTCAACATCTACCCTAGGTAGGATAATTAATTAATCAAGAAGCAAGAAATATTTCTTCTTGCAGCAAAACCTGAAAAAATAAAACTTTTAAATTAAAACTGAAGCTAGCTCTAATATCTCTTCACTAACAGATTTCTCTTTTACTTCAGGACTTAGTGGTTTGTTCTTTTGTGCTTTGAAAACTTAAATCGCCCTTACCTCTTCCGACAATGGATTTAAACGGTAAGAAAGTGGTTATAGTTATACTTATAAGTGTTGTTTATACAAAAGGACTTGCAGTGTTCGTTCTGATTTTTATTGTGATATGATTCAAAAGTAGCGAGTAAGTTGCGGCTTAGAGCTCTTTGTGTTTATCTTGTTTTTTCTCTTTGTAGGTTTGTGGTAGGTATTACTTTAGTTCAAATGGTGTCTGTACTTATGCAATGGGTCATATAAGGTACTGAATCTTGATGATATAATATATAATATATCTAGCAAAAACTGTCATTAGTGAGAGAATGAAACTTATTTGAACGACTTCAAACCGCCTCAATTGAGACTAAGCACCCGGACCACCGATATAGTCTTGTCAAATTAAACGAAGCTAGCTTGACGTGTTTACTCTTTGAAAATGACATGTAAATTAGGAAATTGCAAATTATATTTTCGCAAGTTAACGCAACGACGCGCTGCGCTAATAAGTTTCCACTGACGTCACGATAGCTATTTGATAAAGCCTGATACTGATTTTCGGTCATCGATCAGAATCCAATAATTTTGTTAATAAGCCCAATGACGCAACATATTTCCTGAACGCTGATGAAACTCTGATTGCGTAGTTTACTTGTCACATCTGCTGTTAACTATTAACTATGATTGGTTGATGTGTTACTGCTGTAGGAAAATATTAATGCAGCACTCGTATTACATTGAAATGTTATTACGTCACATCGCGTATAAAACACACTAGCTTCCCGCTAGCGGCTTCGCTCTTGTGGAATTCGGGTCTCTATATATATTACATTAAATAACGCCTATATTCATCACACATAATGTAAGATTGTAATGTAGGATTAAATCGGTCTAATGGTTTCGGAGCCTATTCAGTTCAAACAATCAATCAAATTTTAGACTGATCAGTTAACATAACGAGTGCACATCAAGCTTGAGTTCGCTTTGCTTACGTTCAGAATAAATCCACATCAGTGAACGTTAGCGGTTATTCTGTAATCTAACACGAGGCAACCGCGATCTATTTCACCCTGCAAGCAAACAGAACAAAAGGAAATAAGCATAAAAACCAGTGTGACGAAGTAAGTAAATAATTCTAAACGGCAACGTACGTGTGTAGCTGCTTTCCGTAACTTTGTTGCTATTTATAGCGGACAGCTTTGTTCTCTACGCTGACACGTTGGAACAAGAGCCGCCAGTTTTATCAGTAGTTTTTAAATTAGCTTTAGAAAATTTCTCCTGTTGACTCTTTAACCATATGTAATCTACAAGTGCGTTGTTTTGTGTTTAGGGCCAGTTTAATTACCGAAACTTCGAATGCAATCAATTAAAGGCGCTCATTAATCAAACAATTGCTTAGACTCATCTGTTAGAGCTACAACGTTCGGCTCGACTTAACGATCGTACCTCTAGATTAACTGACCCACAGGGATTTAAAACGGAAACGAATGGAACTTGAAAAATATTATCTAGTCACGGAAGATTTACTAGAACAGTATGAATAAGCTTTCTTAAATAGAAACATGCTTTCCAACGGAACATGTTTATTTCTACTGCAAAGGTGCGATTACATCGATCAATCTGCTTTTCTTACGACATACGACATGTAAATCCGTTTATCATCACTCACGCTTTATTTTGTAATACAAACACGACTCCTAACTCTAAACTGTGGTTTAATCTTATGCTTTAAATTATGTTTTTTTTACATTTCACATTTATTTAAACCTGTAGTTCTGAGCATACAAATATTTGAACGAAGCAAAACACACTGCGAATGAGCTCAATTTAAAATACTACGTAGCAAAGGCGTAAAAAAGTTTGTGTTTTATAAACGAAATGAATAAATAGAGTAGATAGAAGGCTTTTCGGGTCCAAAGCTCAAGCCTACCGTACAAATCTATTATTCATTGTTCTGCGAAACGAATAAGTTCCCGCCCTCACCTCGTGGGATATTCTGGATCTCATTAGTTCAGAATCCAGTTGATTTCCAATAGTCCCACACGTTGCATAATATTCCACTATATTATCCGTTGTGCTATTTACATATCTTTACAGCTGTTCTCAAGATTTCGAAATACGTAACTTTTGTACGCTTTGAAGTTGAATTGAACTTTCTGGTAGATACAGTCAGAACAAAAAGTAAAACCGGATCTGTTTTCCTATAGTTTTAAGCTGTTAGATTTCAAAATAAAACGTATTTCTGTACAAGACTGTACGCCGTCAGCATAACTTGAAAGGCTCGCTTTTCTGCAAACATGAAAATAATAATCGCATGCAACTGTGACTCGTAGTACTTTCAGGCGCTATTTTAGTTCGCTACGTTCCTGTTGTTACCTAGTTACATATACTTTTAGTTTAAGAAAAAATTCCGAAATAACCAATTAAACCTTATTTACAAACTTACTATCCCACGAAAAACATAATGTAAAAAAGGAGAGCTCAACATAAAAACTATGCTTGGCTGTCAGCGTCGCCACATAAAGAATAGAGATCCAAATGAGTGCCAAGTTCTGTACAAAATCCAAATGGTGATCCAAAATGTATGATCTTTAAGTAGGTTAGATTTGATTTAATTATGGTCAAAACTATGTCATGACGACTAACATCTTAGTCTACCTATGAACACTGACGCTGAAAAGGGTCCGAAACGTCAGGTTGAAACAAAATGGAAATAAATCGCGAAATAATCCGTAAAAAGTGTCTCATTTTCAATATAATTAGACGGTTTATTTGAAATTTTTAGAAAGCTAAACATTTATTATTGTTGAAAAATCAAAACTGCTAAATAAACGATACGGTACGGTATCAGTATCAAACATCTTTCGAAATTAGCTCCTAATGTAGGATTGCCATCAAAATTATTTTATGTCCCATACACTCACAATAGCGAATATTTTCCTTTAGCTGTACAATTCTCCAAACAACATTTCCATGTCCGAACACAATGGCCATTAACCAACAAATTCGTATATTTAAAGCGTTTGTATAATTACAGGTAAAATTATAGTCCACCACCTTCCCAATATATGTACAGTCAGCGCCAGATTTACATCTAAATTGATCTGACGAGCAAATATTCATTTACATGCTCGCTCATTACCCTTACGCAAGTAACCATATAATTTCTTGCGTCTAAAGTAGTCAAAATATCATGGCTATCAACGGTGCAATTTCATATGAGCTGCTAGGATGTTCAAAAATATCTAAGCTACAAAACTTCCATCATCAGGAGTTAAGTGGGTTCATGAATCAATATAAAATCTTTCCACAAAGGCTCAAGATCAGTGTTGTAATGGTTTTGCTCTATTTTCAATGATACAAATGATAGTTTTGTTCGGTTAGATCTTCTTGCACAACCTAGCAGCTCACATAAAACTGCAAATTCGATTGCCAAAATATTTTTAATTTAGATGTAAAGAAAAATATAGTTACTGTAAATGCGTGCATATAAATGAACTAGCTTCCCGTCCCGGCTTCGCACGGGTGTACATTTTTTTTAAACATATTCGCATACAACATAGCCTACGTTCATCAGGGATAGGATTCTCATGGCAAAAGATTTTTTTGATTGGCCCAGTAGTTATGGAGCCTATTTCATTTAAAGAAACAAACAATCAAATTTTTACTCTTTATAGTATTGATGTAGATAACTTCTCGTCAGATCAATTTGCATAAGTTGCGTGCCTCGATAAATCTCATGCGGACTGTACTTTCACGAATGCTTAGTAGAGTGGCGACCTGCAAATTGTGTAGGTGCAAAAGGCAGGCAGTGGCACGACACAAAGCTATTTGGTACACTGAATGACTATTTTATATCGTCAATGCGCTGATCGACAGTGATAGCTGGCCCAATCGTTATTGCCTCAACGACTGAAGTCTTTTACGCGATGTTTTGTTTTTGTTCAACTTTTTTTGTATGTGTTATGTTCCAAAAAGGGCCTTAATTAAAACGTAATTTCCGAATTCTCAGATTTTCGAAACGAATCAAAACAGTACTAGGATTATGATTGCCTACTTATAACTAATTTCTATAACAATTCAAATGTTATGAGAAGGGGGGATCAAAAGGAGCGATAGTAATATTGTCAAACTGAAATTATTCGTCTATGGAATATATCATCCGTGTTCCACAGATCCGTTTACGCAAAAAAAAAATCTATTTGTGATGTTTACCTTGAATCGGACAAATATCATAGGAAATTCAATTATTTGTAGCACACGTGTAAGATTTATGGCATCACCATATTACCTACCTACTTATAACATATTTGATCAACCAATTATAAAAGATATGAAATAGGTCCATTGTCGCCAGTCAGATTAACAATGTACCTACCTACGTATCGAAATATAGGCAGAAGTAGGCAGGATTTTAAAATTGTGACGGATCATAATTTACAGTTCACCGTAAAACACACAAACTAGGCAGTTGGTCCCGTTTTCCAAATTGACCATTTTTCTTCAAACGCGCACTCATTATTTCTGGCTCGAAATCGACTTAGCGTTTGAATCAAGGAACCCTTTTTACAGACAACTCATCTAAATAAATACCACAAAACATAAGTTGCTAATGTAACTGGGTTCTCTACTTGTTACTAAATGGCAATTGTAATTGATTTGTAATTTTGTACTGTTTAAAAAGTTTGCAAGCTTTGAAGAAATAAAAGCATAGCATAGTACAGGTAAAAAGTATGATCTTAAAACAATGCGTGCTGCCTTAGTGTATTTAAACGTTGGCTGGATGAACCTTCTTTAACTAATTGAATATCAGATAAACATCTCAAATGAATAAAATATCCTTTATTCAGGCTGTAAGTAAAACGTGTCAATTTTTTTGATAAAGTTTAATTTTTAATGGCTGCTATTTTTGAAGTTGGTCTACAAACCCTTAACAAGTGGGACACAATAGCGTCTAGACGCATTCACAACTCACGCACTGCGTGCAATACAAGTGGGTCTTACCCGCGTTTAACTTTTATCCCGGTTGTCTTTATCTTTACATACGATAGATGCGCTTGCATTCAAGTACGTTGAGTGGATCTCACTTCTCACATCTCACACGAATGTGTCTGAAGCTATGCACGTACAGTCTACGGTAAAAATATTATTAGTTTTAATAATGCAACGAGAAAGTTTAAAATCTTAATTGTCAAAAACCGTCAGAACCATATCATGATATATAAAAAAATACGTGTGGCTCTCGGGGACTGCTGCGGTATAGCTATTGCACGCACACAATACGATGCACGACTTTCAACGCAGCACCGCTGTCTCGATCAGAGTGGGGGCCATTCGGTTTTTGTAATTATTGAATTTCTAGGTTCAATCACCGCGCTCAAAACTTGCGAAAAGGTTGTGCAATAGCTTAAAATTAAATATTTCTACATATTGACAAGGAGAATGCTCACGATGTTATTTGGTCAAGGGACTAAATGCCACTACATTTTTGACGCTGACTGTACTGTCAGCACATTGGAAGATTCGAAGTCAGCGGAAATCACCCTTATTACAACCGTATAAATTTCCAACGTTATATTTTACGAGCGTACATGCCGGTTTTTAACATTGAGTGCGGCAAACGGTATGATAATATTGTTGCACCTGAACGTCAGGTAAAAGTAGGATTTCAACACGATAAAAGATGTAGAATCTCAAAATCCAAAAGACCTTAACACTGTCTGTTTACTCTTAACACACCTCCTTAATAAAATTACCTACTAAAAATTACTTCATTATGTTTTCTTATTTATTAAAGTGAACGAAATAGACCACGCATTTTTTACCACCATATTTTCCACAGTTTCAACCCAACATTTTCCAAGCGTGTTCGTTAATTTGTTTACACTAAACTAGTTTCGCGAAGACGAGACTAAATCTAGAATTTGTTCTAATAACATTTAACAAACTCACTGAAGCTTGGGAAAAAGATAAATCCATCTTAAATTTTTTCCCCGCTTTCAGAATTCATCTGTAGGGTTGAGACTCAGCAGATTCGTGTTGAATATTTGAAAAGACTCAGAGAGTTTCCCACACTCGGAAATCCTCTCGTTCTGTATGAAATTATAGCAATATTAAGCTTTTGTACCAATAATTATAACGAATTATTCCGTTTAGAATAATAAGTATTATTGCCAATCATAATTGGCAACCGCCAGCAAACACTTACAGCATACTGTCGACCTGTGAATGACATCGACCAATCACCGCGGCCAAATCGCTGATAGTCACCAGTCGCGGCGACGGTGTGCCACAGGGTAACTATTTAGTAATCTGTGCCACAGGTGTGTTAATATGTTGTATTTTGAAGGGAATTAATTAAATGATGAATAATGTGTGTCTGTATATTAGTCATCTCTGGAAACAAACATAAAAATCAGTTTTTTAAGTTTCGTTCAGTTTTGAACCGGTTAACAGGCTGGTCAATAAATACCTATGAGTCGCTTTACTCGCAAATAAAAAGCTGTTTATCATAATAAATATATATTTTTTTAAAGTGCTTAGAAAAGCAGAGTGACATACAAGAAGGTATTTGTACGAGTATGTATGTAACCTTTCGTGATTATCATACGTATTTGGTTTGATACAATAATATTATCCGGAACTTAAAATAAACCTCATATTTGTTGTTGTTTATACGAAGCGAGTTCATAATGTTTGTAAATGCTTTACACATCCAACTCACATACAAGCGTACATACATAATTTCCCTTTCAGAAATAAGCGTCCCTTCAGTTCCGAATATGTTATTACTATGTAGTTGTAGGTACGTAAAGAGGTGTGTTTACTTAGGATTGAGACTCAGCCGTGTCCCATCAGAAATGCTACCTTTGTGTAATCATACCCGTGGGATTCGAACAAAATGCATTTTAAAGTTTGATGAACTGTCCGAGGGCAAGTAGTTTCACATCACCAACGTCAAATTTTCACGCTGAATACCTACTGCGTGAGTCCATAACTGAAAAAATTTACACTAAAACCGTCTCTACCAGAGGTAATGCCGGATTGATATCCAATAATTATATATACCTCGATTGCTTTAAATCTAGTTTTGCAATCCTTTACTTATTAATATATCAACAGCATATTTTATGCCATTGCTTTAAAAATAAACCTACGTCATCTACACAAAATCAAGGCTTCAAAATGAGATAATTTCAAAACAATATTGAAACATGACGAAAGGAATAATGCAGTTAGCTATATTCGACAAATAGCAAAGACCGTAAATAGCCCCATAAGTATTACGTAAATTAAGTAGCTGCCTTATTTAATTATGTGAAATGGGGACGTCGCTTCTATGTGAGTTTCCTAAACTGCGTAATAAAATAACATGCTTTGTTGGTGTTGCACAAAGTAAAGAATTGTATTCCCTTACTTTTTATTGGGAGGGCAAATGTTTTAAAAATTATGTAGGTACTTTGGAACGTAGCTTTACCTGTAAGGTGAGTTGAAGCAGCGACCGTGCCGCCCCCATCCGGCTGCGGAGCTTCGTGCGTTAGTTGGGCTCCGATGTTCGGATGGTACGGACGTCTTGACGGACGCCAGGGTATACCTCGCCTCCGCGTACCAAACAGACGATCAGTGCGGCAACTTTAAAATGCTCGCCGCGCGACGCCTGTTCACAGTGATTAAAGTAAAAAGTGACTGATGAAGTTGCGTATAAACAAAACTTAAATAGTTTTAAGCAAACTTTGGATTTGTTCCGTATTGGTGATTATGAGATGTGATTATTAGTTCGTGAGTATCTTCGTGGTTTTGTATACTAATATTGTTTCTTTACTGGATTACGATAGATGAGGAAGCCAACCAGTAGGTCCTGTTTAATTTAAACTAATAAATAAAGCTTAGTTTGATTATATTACCTGTCTATATCGATGTGTTTTCTGTTAAGTCGGTCTTACAGCACTCAATTTGTGAAAAACCACACTAATTAGAAGTATACCATAACGGAAAACGCGTTGAAGAACTCGATCATTAAAATAAAAGCACTGCATTTCAAAACGAAATATAATTGGTACCGACTGGTTCGCAAAAAAATAGTTTTATATATTTTTTAATTCGATGAATTCACGCGTTTGAAATCTTTTTCATGTTCGAACGGGATCGGGATTTCAACAACTGGGAATAAAATATTGGCTGTCGAACAAATTGCTGCGGAATAAATAATCGCTTGGAACTGACACAATACTTTTTACGTTGTTACTATCCGCCTTTTATTATTACAATCATGTGCAAAGTACGGATCATTAATCGTGCATACAGGGCTAAAAGCCTCTTGTCAAAATAGAATAGCACTCAAAATATTGTTGTATTTGATACGAGCTGAAGTTAGCGAAAATCTCTTAGGGCTATACTCGTTTATTGTTTCGGACATCTAATGTAGCTAGCAGAGTAACGATGAGTGCGTATTCTTCGAATCAGTTTTACAAGACATTCGAAAAATAATGATACAGGTTCTAGTTTAGTTTTCTGAAAAAAAAACCACAATCATTACGTTTCTTTTTCTTAAGCCACTACCTGAAGCTCACGATCTTGCTCAAGTCTTGAGTTATGCTGTTTAAAGCTTGAAACGTTCAAAGTTTTATCAAAATCAGTCCAGTAACCGGTACCCACTTCCTAGAGGAGCGAAAAGTATAAGTTCGTTCCTTGTTAACTAAAACGTTTAGCTAAATGGAAACTCGATTAACAAATCCGATTCAGAGAACAACATCAATAGTTATGGCTCCGCGATAGTCGGTAATCGAGAACGAGCATCGTGCATCGTAAAAACTTCCCTCTTCATTTTATTACGCGTACTTCTTAGTCGAGATGTGTATTCAAAGTAGTAAACACTTTTATTCCTACAGTAGCTACAGTAGTGGCGGTTAAAGTTAAGACATACATCAATTTTTCAAAGACATCATTATTCAAACCTTACTGATTTTAGTTATTCAAATAAACTGCGTCAAACATAAAGTGATACTTTAAGACTATGTCAAAATAACTCATTTGACAGATTTCAACAGATTGTCAAAGAGAATGTTCGAGTGTTATTATGACATGGTGCTAAAGTGCTACTTTACTTTTGACGTCCTACCTGTACCCATACGTAATGGCAAAACGTATATTCAATGTCCAAATCCAAATAATAAACGATGAAATGCTGACTCACTCCGTATTCTCGATTTCGGCTTATTCAGAATTTTAATAAAACTCGACTTTGGACTGCGGTACTTCCTAAATCTTTGGCAATCCACTGTCGGCTTCCCACGGCGATAAAATATTAATGGTGACAATGATATCGCTTGTTTCACGGACATGTTACACCAGATCGCCTCAGGGGATCTACTTTATTATGAGAGATGAACTCGTCTGAGTAATCATGACATACAATATTAAACAACGTTTGATCTGATATTATGTAAGAAGGCTGTTTTTTGCTTCTATTGCTCAGAATTACCCACAGATTGCATTCATTGATAAACGCAAACAAAAAATATTATTGTTTCGATAATTTTTAATAGGTACTTGTCATCGCTGTAGGTATAACTGCTCTGTAGGTAAGCGATATGGGATGGGGTAGTCATTTACCTCCAAACAACCCTTTACAAATCGGACCTGAGCCCTTGTAGACAGGTATTAGTTTTCGAGTCACCTCTTAGTTTGTGTGAAGCCTATGCCCCGCAAAATGTACAACTACATAATTTACTGTTCGTATAAACATTTACTTCTTCTTGACATCATTTTAACTATTTTAAAGGTGAAATATGACTATTTCTGACTACCACTTAAATTGATTTACACTTACTAACTAAATTAAACTTACTAATTTTCGTTGCAAGCATTCTACCCCTTTTAATTTCCTTTCAAAAAACGAGATAGCTCATAACCTTAAGCAACTTACGAAACGATAACATTCGTATTCGATTTCCCGTAAAAGTGGATCAGCAGATTTTCTGCGTCTTCCATTTATTGAACTGCGCAATCTGACAAAACTTGTAGTTTTAAAGTACAACGATATCTTGTCTGCAACAGTTTGCCCTGTTTTACCCGCACCTAACACAAAAGTACTGAATTCCAATTTCCCTGGGGAGAACTGGTTTGGTTCTAGGAACTATCTCTGCACATATTCATGACACGATAAAACTTTGTAGGATTTTGGGTATGAGCCTATCTACACATACAAGTACATATGAAATCTTAGCGAGTTTGTTTGTAGGCAAGAAAAGAAAAGCGTCTTCGGTTTGACCTTCTGCTCAATCTAGTTTCACATTTCAAATCAGCCATCTTGGAATTTTATGGGACTGTTAGCGCTATCTGTGTGTTACACAATCGGCCCTTAGTAAGAAAGGGCTGAATCCTATCTGAATTAATATAAAGTGTTCAAAAATTGTATAAAAAAAAAATTCTCAACAAGCACACCAATTCTCTAGTCCCAAAGTAAGCTACGAGGCTTGTGTTATGGGTACTAGACAACGGATATAACCTAAAAGACAAATCTGTTTAGAGCTAACGGTCATCCGCGACCTCGTCATCATGAATTAGAATTCTGTATATTACCTGCAACACGCAAAGATAATGTACATTTTTTTATATAATCAGTTAAGTATTTAATACCCGTTAAAGTTTGCCATTTTAATTTATTACAACAGCAGCATTTCAGATCAAATTCTGAATAAGGTTAGATGGATAGTTTACTATTGCATACTATCTTAAAAGGCAATTTTTAAGTATACAATGTAGGCATGATGACACCATGATCACACACAAGTATTTTCAAGACGTTTTAAAAAAATCACCTCTAAGAAGCTATTTAACTAAAGAAACAAAATTAAAATTACATAAGCTTCAATAAATATCCAGTTCATTGTCAATGATTACCACAGACACGCAGAAAAGACGTCGCAACTGTATTTTTCAATAGAAAATCTATGAAAGCAGATCGTATTGACAGATGAAAGAAAGTATGTAAACGAGTGGTGGTGTCATCATCTCTTTTGCTAATAGTTTTTGTTAAATAATAGCATTTTCTTACTGATCGCTTTAAGGAAAAAAAACAATTTTATTCCTGAAAAGCGTGAAAGTCGAATACGAACGGACCAACTCAAAGTAAATTTTTTTATGCTACTTGTATTATTTTAAAGGAGACAAAACACTTCACAATATCAATCGTTCAAATTCAAAGTTTATTGTCATACACATACTGATATAATATTATGAATAAACTCATGGCGGCAAACACAAAATATTTATATCTTAAATATTTTTATTACAACCAAAGTACAACAAAACTGAAAACAAGAGGTAGAAGCATTCACCGCATGAATTTTACATTACCCGTACTAGTACGTAGGTAGATATTTTCTTGCGCACTAAATATTCTTGTACGATGTAATTTATGGGAATCAACATTACAATTATACGAAATAATTTATGATAGTGCGTGCACATACGCTTTTTTTGCATTCATTTTAATACTAAGGTAAAACGTAGGTAAGAAACTAAAAAAAAGCTGTTTTGAACAAATTGTTGGAGATAATTTTGGCCCAAAAATGTTGATATGAAACATTAAATTCAAATAAAAAAATTGTTTTACAACCATAAACATACACATTTTATCATATTATTTTGTACTATATTGTATATCACCGACTAATATGAGGATACTTCCTTGCAATCAACAAGTCAATTTTATTCCAAATCATAATAAAGTTACCAGGTAAAACTTAACTATAAGCTAAAGGTTGTTAAAAAAAGTATGACCAAGTTTGGTGTCCTTAGTTATTTTATCGGTCTGAGCAATTAATAAAAATCTTTTTGAATGTAATTGTGTTAAAAACTTGCAAAACTTAATCCGTTAAATCCAGTATCGCCTTGTACATGAATTTTGTTATTATTTAGATGAAGACTCTCACCTTATGTACTGAGTTGTCTCATATTATCAAGTCCAAAAGATTTTAGTTTAAAAAGGGTGTCCCCTTTTTTATTTCAGCGACTAAATTAAATAACAAATACATATTCTTAAACTTGCATTTAAAGAGATTGGTACATATGTTCAATTGTATTATTTGTTCTTTATATTGTATGTTCATTGGTCCAATCCGCTTTAATAAATGAATTATCAAATACTGTTCTATCACCCGCCAAAATGTAATAACCTCATTTTTTTTAATTATTTTTATAATCCTGGAACTCCCCAAACACATTTACGGTGGCAGTTAATGCGATTGTGGCACTTGGAAATTTCCCAGATTACAATTTAATGTGAAAATCTGCGCAAAAACTTTAGTGCCTCTTATTGCTGCTTCAAATGTCTTAAAATAATTTCTCACTAAGAAGTGAAGACAACGCAGCAGTTCGTTATTGTCTCTTTCATCTTTTAATTCATGTCTTTTACTTCGCTTATTTCTTCCATCCTTTTCACATCCAAGACCTTGGTGCCTAATGCTTCAATTACTGCGCAAAAAGAAAATGCAGTAAACAAACATTTTTTTTTTATAGAAAACGGTGTTGCCATGTGAATAACGATCGCGGAACAACGTCAAACAGGCCGTTTAATAAATTGAATAAAGTTTGAATGTCGACTCATTTCAGGACATTAGACGCTTACATACAGGGGGAATAATGACTTTCATGGAAGAGAGCAAACGCAAAGCTTTAAATAATAACAGCTTTTTTTTCGAATCAGATTCTAGGAGACATCTGTTCTAGCTTGTCACAATTTATGAAAACAAAACCGCACATTATGAGAAAACCTTTGCGTGTTTTTCATTCCTCATACTCCTCATTCTCGACCTTATGAGATATGGGGCGGTTATGCCTACATTATGACTAGGCGTAATGCTATGTTGGCCTACACAGGTTAATCTTGTATGCAATAATTAATATCTCCTGAACTTAGTACGAAGTCCATTCATTACAAAGATAGGATAAAAGCAGAGCGCACGAGCCTCGGTAAACTAGTTTAATCTTGATAGAACTTTCGTTAATGGCTCTAAAAGACTAGTGCGTGACTGTTTGTATCTAAATTGGTAATTTGTTGAAACCAACATTCATTATTTTGATCCGAGAAAAATGTTATTTAGACACACTAAAAATATTTTTACCCCATATTGTGTAGCCCCTTGAATAAGTAGTGTGTGAATGTCGTAAGAGAGGCACGATGAGACTTTCAAGACTTTTTCAATCTTTGGCAAACATTCACAGCACTTTTAGAAAGGAACTCGTTTGAAGAACCTAGGATTGAGGAAACGCGCCGTCCGTTTTAGAAACATTGCATAACAACAATACTTTCAAAGCATTGCTAACCTTTCCGTAATAAAATATTAAACCATCCCGTCTCTGAAACCATGTTAACGATTAACATAACAACCGAGTATAATAAATATTAAACCAAGGCCACCCCTAAATGCTTACTTAATACTTGCGTGCTTGTGAATTATTATATTTTGTACATACCGACCAAAAATGTACAGCTGAAATGAATTATATCAATTTGGCTATCTACGTTTTACCAGCTATCTACCTAATGAGTTGGACAATCTCATCGTTTATGTTTTTAGTTGTTATGTGTCACTTACGCGCTAATAATATAGTTAAGTGAGGGTATTAACGGAGTGCACTGCACGCTATGGCTTCAGCCACTTGCTAAGCTAAGAAGCAACCTGAATACCTAGTAAAAAAAATGTTGACCAAGTTTGGTGTCCTTAGTTATTTTATCGGTCTGAGCAATTAATAAAAATCTTTTTGAATGTAATTGTGTTAAAAACTTGCAAAACTTAATCCGTTAAATCCAGTATCGCCTTGTACATGAATTTTGTTATTATTTAGATGAAGACTCTCACCTTATGTACTGAGTTGTCTCATATTATCAAGTCCAAAAGATTTTAGTTTAAAAAGGGTGTCCCCTTTTTTATTTCAGCGACTAAATTAAATAACAAATACATATTCTTAAACTTGCATTTAAAGAGATTGGTACATATGTTCAATTGTATTATTTGTTCTTTATATTGTATGTTCATTGGTCCAATCCGCTTTAATAAATGAATTATCAAATACTGTTCTATCACCCGCCAAAATGTAATAACCTCATTTTTTTTAATTATTTTTATAATCCTGGAACTCCCCAAACACATTTACGGTGGCAGTTAATGCGATTGTGGCACTTGGAAATTTCCCAGATTACAATTTAATGTGAAAATCTGCGCAAAAACTTTAGTGCCACTTATTGCTGCTTCAAATGTCTTAAAATAATTTCTCACTAAGAAGTGAAGACAACGCAGCAGTTCGTTATTGTCTCTTTCATCTTTTAATTCATGTCTTTTACTTCGTTTATTTCTTCCATCCTTTTCACATCCAAGACCTTGGTGCCTAATGCTTCAATTACTGCGCAAAAAGAAAATGCAGTAAACATTTTTTTTATAGAAAACGGTGTTGCCATGTGAATAACGATCGCGGAACAACGTCAAACAGGCCGTTTAATAAATTGAATAAAGTTTGAATGTCGACTCATTTCAGGACATTAGACGCTTACATACAGGGGGAATAATGACTTTCATGGAAGAGAGCAAACGCAAAGCTTTAAATAATAACAGCATTTTTTTCGAAGCAGATTCTAGGAGACATCTGTTCTAGCTTGTCACAATTTATGAAAACAAAACCGCACATTATGAGAAAACCTTTGCGTGTTTTTCATTCCTCATACTCCTCATTCTCGACCTTATGAGATATGGGGCGGTTATGCCTACATTATGACTAGGCGTAATGCTATGTTGGCCTACACAGGTTAATCTTGTATGCAATAATTAATATCTCCTGAACTTAGTACGAAGTCCATTCATTACAAAGATAGGATAAAAGCAGAGCGCACGAGCCTCGGTAAACTAGTTTAATCTTGATAGAACTTTCGTTAATGGCTCTAAAAGACTAGTGCGTGACTGTTTGTATCTAAATTGGTAATTTGTTGAAACCAACATTCATTATTTTGATCCGAGAAAAATGATATAGACACACTAAAAATATTTTTACCCCATATTGTGTAGCCTCCTTGAATAAGTAGTGTGTGAATGTCGTAAGAGGGGCACGATGAGACTTTCAAGACTTTTTCAATCTTTGGCAAACATTCACAGCACTTTTAGAAAGGAACTCGTTTGAAGAACCTAGGATTGAGGAAACGCGCCGTCCGTTTTAGAAACATTGCATAACAACAATACTTTCAAAGCATTGCTAACCTTTCCGTAATAAAATATAAAACCATCCCGTCTCTGAAACCATGTTAACGATTAACATAACAACTGAGTATAATAAATATTAAACCAAGGTCACCCCTAAATGCTTACTTAAAACTTGCGTGCTTGTGAATTATTATATTTTGTACATACCGACCAAAAATGTACAGCTGAAATGAATTATATCAATTTGGCTATCTACGTTTTACCAGCTATCTACCTAATGAGTTGGACAATCTCATCGTTTATGTTTTTAGTTGTTATGTGTCACTTACGCGCTAATAATATAGTTAAGTGAGGGTATTAACGGAGTGCACTGCACGCTATGGCTTCAGTGCACTGTGTTGGTCCACTGGACTAATTAACTAACCCTTTACAACCTGTAACGTAACCAAAGTTGTGTTTTTATTTGTCGTTAAAACAACAAAATTCCATTCTATTTTTGCATTGAACGCTAACGCAATGCTGTTACCTGACCTCCGAGACTCTGACCCCGGTGTCCCTATTTTCGACTGCAGCCGTACCATTTGCACGCATGGGAAAACTGACTCGAGTGACAGAGACAACTATATTTGAACTACAGCCATTTGTGTACAGAATAGCGCCTCAGATGCAGCAAGCATTAAGCCCTGCTCGGTTGGCGCGCCTCCAATCTTTACTTTTTATCCCGCCATAAAACCCCTTCACAGAACGTAAATAACACCACAACTTTTACTAACGAAGAATTATCTTTCAGGGATCATGTGGAAAATATTTAGTGAAGCTCTTTTCTTAAACTCGAAGATATAGTTGTAGGTCTAGTATAAGGTATATTCAATATAATTTATCTTTATATCAGAAAAACCTGAAAAAAACTACTCACTCCACAACTTTTTTTATCGTAACTCGTTGCGTTGGTATACTCACAAAATATAGAGCGTATTTCTATTATTTTTCCTATATGAAATGCACTGCCAGATTTTTTACAATACCTACTCATTCGTTATTTTTAAATAAATACCTATCTATCCAATTAGCGACTTCGATTGATTGAAATAAAATAAAACGTTAACTTTTTTGCTTCGAAATAATAGGAGTTGCTACGAATCCGGTAATATGTTGCTAAAATATACATCAAACAAATATTACCTTGTTACTAACTCATTATTATATATTTCGTTTATTCCTAAATCATAAAACTTACAACATTCGTAACACTCACAGCTTTTACTATTCCTTTGAAAATATGCCGTTAATACTAAACGTTATACGTAACGTACGTATCCAAAATATCGATACAAAAGATGAAATAAATATTTCCATATTAACCCACCACTAAGCCGAAATATTATAAGTGGAGTTGTTGTTAGCAAGACCAACATTAACAATGCATGAAAGCCTAGAAAGCGACGCCAACTAATTACAGTTCCAACTTCCAAACTGAGTTTCTCCATCCTGGCCCTGGGTAACTTTACATACGGACAAATATATGTAGTTAATTTTCGCACAAGTGTCTTCTGCGTGTGTTGTCATAACACTTTAGATTTCATTAGTTTCTCTATACCACTGAGGTCTTCGTAAGTTACAATCGGACAAATTACTTGGAAGTTCAGTTTCGCTTGTGTGTTTCTATACCATTGTGTAATTCCAGTAAGGTTTTTTGTCTTAAAGATTAAATACATATTTTTTCTTTCCATTTTTTATACATTTTTCATTATTTAGCGACCCCTATTGAGAGTATTCTCTTATTTTTTGTGAAGACAAGCTCTTTTGATTACAGCCGATCAAAATTTCGTTATTTTTAATTGATATCAGTTTACGAAAAGGTAGCGTTTTTGGTGCCTTGAATTATTA
This sequence comes from Pyrausta despicata, assembly GCA_963921415.1. Classification (NCBI taxonomy): domain Eukaryota; kingdom Metazoa; phylum Arthropoda; class Insecta; order Lepidoptera; family Crambidae; genus Pyrausta; species Pyrausta despicata. The sequence continues at coordinate 7,585,202 of OY992853.1, forward strand.
AATTATGAAAAAGCTTTTTACGCGTTAAAATAGGCAAGTAAAAACAATCGCCGCCTGTGTTAATGTGACGGTTGACTTGCTATAATTATTTTATTTTTCACTACAACATACTTACACAATAGTTTAACCAATCTTAATTTACATCTAATTTCTTTAAACTACATCCATTAAAAATATACTCCGTAAATATGTGAAATGTATCTTTCTCTTTAGTATTACCTTTTTCGCTATCTCAACATGAAAAACTAAACAAATGAATTTGAAATCACAATGTAAAACCAACCATTAACGTTGTGAATAGTCATTACACCTTTAGGCTTATCTACAGGCAGTCGTTTAAATCCATTATAAATTCCAAACACGAAAATAATTAGCCTAGTTTGGTTAACATACTGCAGATGTACATGTTGTAGACAGAAATTTCAATGAATAGATGCGGTTGCAAACAGAATTCGTGATGCAATTTTACGCTGGCGTATATCCACGGGCATGGTGCTATGGTGAACTGTGATTGACTGCAGTCGATATGCAATTTCGCAATCACACTGAGGCAGATTACATTTTTAATCCCGCCCGACGAATGCGGCCAAACCCGGGAGTTTTTTTTTTACAATTTTACATTCACTCCACTGAAGATTATGGTGATTTTTAACGTGCGCGATTAATAAAAATTCACCCTTTTTGTGTTTGCATTTCAAATCATTAGCGCCCATTCCATACATAAAGGGTTGGAATACGGGCTTAGCTGATCAATGATTATGGAATAATTAATGTACGTTGATAAAGCTGTCCTAAACAAATATCTTATCCTAAAAGGTGTACGGCAATCATTTATTTCGCACTTCATATTCCACCTCGCATACATACTCCACCTACTTGTTACTCACTAATTGTACCACAAACACAAAGCTCTGGTTTCCAAACAATAAGGGAACAGAAGTACAAAAAGATAGTATCAGATCGCTATCAAAGCAGTGATATAGATCCGAAATAGTCGTTCAAACAATGAACACTTGAATTGGATCGGTGCGATCGTATTTTTAGTAAGCTTTACCTCCCGGAACCGAATGAAATTGGGCATTGGGCAATAAAATATCGCATATCCTAAATTCGGTAGAACTAGTCTTTATTCAGTACCCTCTTTATAAATGTTATAGTTATATCCCCAATTCTTGACCCGGGTTCGGCTATAATTAATTATGATAGAGGTCGTTAAGCCATGTCGAAGAGCCCATAAGGATGGCGCGAATGTCCACGCCGGGCACTCTAGACCGAAAACCCTCATTGGACCGGAATGGGTGTGGCCAATTTTCCTTGTTGTGTATACCTTCTACTTATATATGGCGTATATTTACATGATCACAAGCAAAATATTATACAAATATGGTTTTTATTTTTTCTTTTTGTTTGCTATTAGGAAGATTTGGATTGTAAACTTCCGTATTGTTAAGGCCACATCGGTATTATAACTGTTGGATAAAACTGATTTGCAGTGTTATAACTCGAAAAAATTTACACCTTCTTTCTATTTGGACTCTCTTGTTACCTGACAAAAAGAAAGAAAGCTATAATTTTCTAAGGAACATCCTGTTCAGTAGATTGTATATTTTCCTTGTTTTACCCGACCCCTGCAAACTTTGTGTAGGGATGTTCACGACATGTTCCAAAGTTTCTTAAAGATTTAAGAGCAATGATCGGGCTGTCACTAGTTGGGTTACTCTGACAAGAATCATGACACTTGTGCTGTGCGTTGTCTTGTTTACAACAAAAGTAGGTACGTAAGAAGATAAAGAAATATGTGGACGTTTGGGCTTGCCCTATGATGTGTTCTAATGTCTGCTATTAAAGTATACCCTCAGACTCAGAATGACCCTAATCCTGCTCTCAAACTAGACGTAAAGATCGGACCTAGAGAGGTTCAATGAAATAGTTTGAATTTTATAATATGCTGTATTGCTTAACGTAATCAATTAAGGAAAAAAGTTTCCTAAGAGAACTTTAATAAAAACTAGTTAACAAGCAATTTCCATAAAATTGAACAATACCCGACTACGACATTGTTTACGAGTAACGCTACGAACGTAACCTCGTAGCATCGTAGTTTGATCGCGTCGCGACAAAGCAGCGTGTGCTGGTATCAAATTCGCATTGTAGAATCCGCTGTTTTAAGAGACTTCGTTTTTTTTGTAATGTTGACACGTTTATATGAACTCAATCTAATTTGTTCCAGTGATGGTTTTAGGCGATGTTTGCGCGCGGGCGCTGCAGAAGGCGGCGCTACTTGTGTGCCTGCTGGTGGGCGCGCTGGCGCCGCAACGGCTTGAGCCGTGCGCCGGCAGCCCATTGTGCTCATGCCGCGCCGCGCACATGTCCTGCATTGCCGTGCCGCTGCATAGGTTTCCAGGTACACCACTTTTACTTTCTTAGAATAGGTACACTGTTCCCCTTTTGAGCACAGTAAAGTGCTGAAGACGTGCGCCGGCAGCACGCTTAACTTGTGCTGCTTCGCTGTGCCGCTGCACTGGTTGTCGTTAATTTACTCTTGCTGATCAAAGCACAGGGAGAGTGCCGCTCCGTGCACAAGTTTTGCATCTCCGTACCGCTGCATAAACTTCCAGGTACACAACTTACGCGCAGTATACTCTTGGTCTAAACGATGTGATAATGTGTCCTGGCTCCGCAACGGCTAGAGTCTTTGCATTGTCGCTGGTTCTACTTAGGACCAGCGACAAGCGCAAGACACTCATGTCAAAAGTGATCCTTGGATGGAGTCAGGATCATTCTACTACATACTGTTCTTCTTATTCGAATAGAATTAGCTTGAGCAGACTACTCATTTTTTCATCATCTTTTTCACCCGATTGATTTTACAAGCTACGAGCATTTTATAAACTGTTTGATGAAAATCACGCACCTAACTTAAATAAAGGGTGAAATAACATACAAATTAGTGTAGAACGATCGCTGGGATGATAAGCTAATCAGTATTTAATATTGCTACCTTCCTGGCGGCGACACTTTTCAAAAAAATTCGCTTTATCTCCGCATCTCAACTAAATATTTTCATGGCCGCTTAGAGTTGTTTTCTCACACCATGATGAATATCCCCAAATGTCACGCGATATAGTCAAATATTTCAAGCTGAATATCAAATTTTTCAGTATTAACTGAAAAGAAAAGTACAACATGTGTGTTGTTCATAAGGCCACCCGCGCCTGAGACAGTTTTATGAGGCGTATCTCCCGAAATATCGTCGGAATGTTACTTCACTCTCAAACGCAGGTTTTGAATTCCTCAAGCACATTTACATTTTGGTTAGAGTTAGGGGAAAATTTGCTGTACTGTGCAGCGACCATAAAACAGGAGGAAACTCTTTTTGAAAAAGCTTTTTACTCTGTGCTTCCTACTGATTGAACATTTATTTTTCAGAGTGGCCGCGAATAGAGTTACAACATTTGGATATAAGTATGTCTAATCTGGAAGTGCTACCTGAAAGTGCATTGGACGGTTTACAATTACAAACTTTAGTTTTAGTAGCTAACAAATTACACCACATCGAAATACATGCATTTAGGTAAGCTATTTTCCGTTGGTAGAGTGATACTTTTTCTTTTAAAACGTACTTTTAATAACGGTCATTTGTTTGCAGCTCTATGTCTGGAACTCTAGCCTCGCTAGACCTCAGTTACAACGAATTTACTGAAATACCGCAGCAAGGCTTGAAAGATTTAAAAGTTTTAAACTGGTTAAATCTACAGAAGTAAGCTCGAGTTTTGAATCAAAATTGTATTAAAGATTTACTCGGTGATTTTTAGACAATCTTATTAATAAAACTAATTTCGTTTCAGCAATAACATAGCGCAAGTAGGAGCTGAAGTTAGATGGCATCATTTGGAAGAAACGTTAACAAGTTTATCTTTGAGTAATAACCAAATTACACACCTGAAGCCGCAAGCGCTAACAACTCTGTACCACCTCACACAACTAGACCTGGACGGCAACCATCTCCGCACCATCAGCCCCGAATCCCTTCCACCTTCCATAACAATCCTCAAGTTATCTAACAACTTCTTACACGAAGTCTCTTGCGAGTTACTTTTTAATCTTCCCAGATTACAGTCCGTACATTTGCGGCATAACTTTATTACTTTCAACATTAATTCCACTTGTTCGAGCAACAGAAACAAAAAGATTGAAAAGTTAGACGTCAGTAATAATAAAATTAATGACTCCTCCGAGATTCCCGTACTGAGAGAAATTCAAATTAGACAGATCATTTTAGACCTTAACGAACTTACCGTGGTTCCAAGATTGGTTTATACGAATAATCGTATTGAGAAATTGTCTATTTCATACAACAAATTGAGTTCGATATATCGGGATGTATTTTTGTCGTTGAGAAACTCGCTGGAGCATCTGGAAGTGGAGCACAACAAATTGTCTCACTTGCCGGACAGCCTGGTGCAGGTCGCGCGGCTGCGTCATTTGTCGCTGGCTTACAACCAGCTGGAGGAGTCGCCCGCCCTCCCGAGCCGGATCCAAACGCTCTCACTCGCCGGCAACTTTTTAACTTCAATACCTACTGCACTTCAAACGCTAGAGCCCGGCTCCATTCGTTATCTCGATTTAAGCTACAACAGGATATCTAATTTGTTACCAAACGAATTCCTTGACTGGTCCACTTCTCTCGGTACCATCAATTTGAGGGGCAACAGGATTGCGCAGATTTATAAGAATGTTTTTCCGCCAACAATGCCAGTAAAAGAGATTAATCTGAGCTTTAACGACCTGTACTATGTGCATCCACAATCTTTTTCCAACGTAACTAGCTCCTTACAAGTTTTAGAGTCGTCCTCGACTCTTTTCAGCGGATATTTTCCGTTTGAGGTGGACGAAGGTCTGGAAAATCTTAACGTTTTATCTTTTGACAATAACGACTTTCATATTCTAAGGTTATCTGACATAGCCACATTTTCATACCTGAAATATCTCAACTTAGACTACAATAGGATTGTAGATATAGTCGTAGATGTCGATTATCAAAATATCTCCCTACCTCTAAGTAATATAAGATTAGCTTACAATTTCTTGAGCGCAGTGCATAGTCGCACGTTTGCTTACATGCCCGACTTAAGGAGCTTAGATTTATCTTACAACCGGATCAATAACTTAACTAAGCGCAGTTTCACAAACTTACCCAACTTGAGATATTTATCTCTTGCGGGAAACATAATCGATTCCATGGAAACAAAGACTTTCGCTAATTTACCGAAATTGGAAATATTGGAACTCCAGGGAAACAACTTTACTTATTTATCGTTACATTCATTCTACAACGTATCACATCCAGATATTACGTTTACTTTGAACATTAGCCGAAACCATATTAAATATGTCGACGGGGACTCCACGATATCCATTAACATATTTGACGGTTCATATAACGAGTTCCAAGATGTGCCAAACCATTTATTTGTAAACATAGAATCTTCCATACGACAAATTATTTTATCTCATAACAAAATTACCCACATAGGCAGCGAAGCGTTCGGAGAAGCTGTATATTTAGAAATTTTAGATTTACATAAGAATAATATTAATAATATCAAAAGGAAATCTTTCTCTGATCTAATATCTGTGCAAATATTGGATCTCTCATTTAATATGATTTCTCAGATGTCTGTAGAGCAATTTAGCAATTTGAATAAGTTGAGATATCTTAAATTACATCATAACAATATACGACTACTTCCGAGAGATGTATTTAAAAACACAATTGTAGAGCATTTAGACTTAAGCCATAATGAGATATCGCTATTCCCGGTAACTGCGCTGTCCCAGATCGGGTTCACGCTCAGGTACCTGGACCTGTCGCACAACCGGATTGAGTATTTAGATAGCAACATATTCCGGAACACGCAATTCCTACTAAATTTGAATGTAGGCCACAATTTGCTTACTGTGTTGTCTGATAACACGTTCTCGAGCCTGGGCGCCCTGCGCGGACTGGACCTGAGCTACAACTCTATAAAGGCAAACTTTAAGGAGCTGTTTCACAACCTCCCCAACTTGAGGCATTTGAATCTTGCAAATGTAAGTTTAAAGTCAGTGCCTTATCTACCTTTGACAAACTTAACTAGTCTCAATTTAACTTCGAATTACATTAACAGTTTTAAAGAGACTGATGTTAAACGACTAGCCAACCTACGCAGCTTAGATCTAAGTCACAATCGTCTTACCTCCCTCGTGCCAAAGATGTGGTTACACTTAATTAATTTAAATATTCTCGATATTTCGTATAATCCTATAGTAAGAATCGCGACAAATAGTTTCAAGTGGTTAAATAATTTATCGCATTTAAATTTAAATGGGCTTAGATCTTTAGACATAGTTGACCAAGATTCCTTCCGTCCCTTAATATCTTTGAGATCGTTGCATCTCCAGTCGTGGTCCACCATAAACCATTCCACATTCCGCATTTGTAACATCACCGCATCGTTGCCGTCTCTTTACAAATTAGTGATTCATTGGAGAGATAATGTCATGGACACACAGCTCCACGGGATCGACGCGAGAAACATCCGCTACTTAGAAATAAGAGGAGAGAGCCTGAAGAGAATAACCGATGAGGCGTTCGAATCATTTGCTACCAGCCAAGAAATATTCATAAGGATAACGGCTACATCTCTCACGAAACTACCCACAGAGTTGATGAAACATTTAGGGCAGATTCCGCAATTGGGCGTCGACTTAAGTTATAATCAACTCACGACACTTAATCCGGCCATCTTCTATCCAAATTTCACGAGTTGGAGTCACGTAGCTACCAAATTACTATCAGGTACGTACGAACGTTCACCAAAGATGTAATAATTCTTAGTTTATCTGTAATAAGAAAACTTCTAATGTAACTTTGTGTGAAATTACTGACAAATGTTATAGTAAGATAAGATTGGGGTTAGATAAATCGAACAAGTGTGTGTAAACAGGTATACAAACATTTAATAATAAATTATGATAGATGGGGTTTCATGTTGTGGTTTAATCACGGTTTAATCAATCAAAATAGTTCAGTGAATAGGTAAATAAGGTCGAATTACTGTTGCTCGCTCCGCAGCCAAAGTTCATCAATATTGTCGACGTTAACCCTATCGACATAATAATGTTTTCCTGACAGGAATTCTGATTTAACACAAGCAACTACGTTCCAACATAAAATTTTGCTAGGTAATAGCAAGTTACAAGATGTCTGCATCGTCCAACAATTTAAATATTGAAGACTTTGTAGACCCTTTATTAAACTTTATGGAGTCTTACATAATGGGTTTTAATTTTTAATAGGAACTTATCTCGTTCTAACAAGGAAGTAAACTAAGTAACTTTGCACAATATTAAAAGAGTTCTTCGTTCAGATTGTGGTGTACTACAAGATGTTGCATGTTTTATTTATCATCTTCGGTGGCCAGCACGTCACGGTAAACACTGTGGTATCTTTTGCGCCCGTGATACGGGCGATTTTGCAACCAAAATGGGTAGTCTAATGTAAAGTCCACTGTACTTGGATCCAACTTTACGAACTATTTGGGAGGTGTAGTCATAAAAATATAACTCGCGAGTGTTCACTTAGTATTCGGGGCATCTATTTCCTGGCGTAAGATTTGTGGTCTGAAAATGGTAATAGGTCGCAAGCCCACCTTTGTATATCAGGCACGTTGGCGAAACGTAAAAGAATCATATTTTCTTACGAGTGCAAGTTAAACCTTTTTAGCCTGCAATATTTTTGGGACTTCGCGTTTGAAAACAGCTTACATTATCGGTCTCACGTATCCATACTTTAACCCAGCCGTTTTATTTCAAACTCCGTGCATTGTTACGAAATACTTTAGCTAAAATTATAGAAACGAAAACGTACGTTTCACATTCAGAGGGTTGGGATGGCTAAAAAGGCCAGAAAACAAGTAGTTCAATGCTTTAAACATTTTTTCTTTCAGGTGGCTTAATTTTGACGGGCAACCCTCTCCGCTGCGAGTGCGAGCTAGCCTGGCTGGGGGCCTGGCTCCGTCGATGGCTTCAAGAGAACGATGCTGGGGCGGAGTTAAGGCGAGCCGTCCGTAGCGCCACGTGCAAGGACCAAAGCGGCCGCCACGTGCCACTTCTTCAGCTCAGGGCAGACGAGGCAGAGTGCCACGCCAGTGCTCTCTCGAGCGACGCACAACCCAATTATACTGACGTGGTGTACACCATCGTCATCGCCCTCTGGACTCTCATTCTCAGATGATACCCTGATGATGATCCCTTCATAATTAGATTAAAACATTCCCATAGGTAATGTGTACATAACATATGTTTCCGTCATACGGTCTACTTAATTGTCAATTCGACTCGACAGTTTGAATACAATTTTATACATTCTACTACAATCGGTAAATTGTTAGGTACGTCGACGTGTATAGGTAGTGTAATTAATGAAAGTTAAGATCAAATTCATGAAATTCTCTAAGGAACGTATTTTCGGATAAGGCGTGTGTAAATGTAAATTAATTATGTTTTGTTTGATTAATGTCAATTACCACTTTCACGAAATTCAATTACAAAATGTTTTTAATTTGTATAGTGTACCTACATCTACCAACTACCTATATTAAACGTACATATTAGATGAGAGCGATCTCTTTAATAATCGTTTTGTAAATTATTATAAGTAGTGAATTTTATGACTAATGTGTTACTACCCTTGTAAATATGTATAAAAGTAAATATTTTTCCAAAATATATTGGGTTTTATTTCTAATAGTAAAAATTAAACGCGTAAGGCAATGTTGCTTCTTATCACCATTTCAAATTCGAAAGACTCCGTTTAACAGAAGTGGGCCTTTGCGACTGTTGGTAGCATTCTAATGCGCATTGTGATTCCAACAGCACCAGTTCCGAGGGTCATCATGCTAAATCCCCGTGCAAAAGCTCAAAGCAAATTGCTTCACTTTGTTTTTGCGCCGTCGAATCAGTCCGAAATGTGCTGCCACTTAAATAGTAACAATGCCCGTAATTATGATTAAAATCGAGTTACCTCGGAAACTGATTTTGTCTGCTAATTAATGTTAACTTTTAATCAGTAAGGGAAAGAACTTTGAAGATGAAACATGAAGCACGTAAGTTAAAATACGTGATGACAAAACATGATTAGTTTCTCGGTTCATTGAATTATACATGCAGTTAGATAAGACAACTACAACAGACCTTTTGTAATAAATCTTCGGAACTTGTAATAACGGGCGGTTTAGGTTACGCTGTTTAATAAATTAATGGAATAAGGGTAACATGGTTTCGATTACGTACCCCTGTAATATATTTCTTAGCACATAGGTGTTATGTGTAGAGAATGCTCTATGGCGATAAGTCCAACTTTTATACTGTTACGTTCTAGGGGTGTGGGATCTAGATTGAAATGCACTTCTAAACCGATGAAGTAGAGTAGGATTTATTGTACACACTTTACGTTACAACACTTAGTACACAAACACTTATATCGCACTCCAAATCTTCTTGTCGCAGTTTTCGCTTCGATGTTTACTCGTCGCTTTCCCAAATTAAACTCTAACTCGGACGCATTCCCGGGCTCCTTATATACCGGCCGTCAAGGACTCCCGAATATTCGGTAGGTACCTACTACCCAGTACGAGACTGTTCGGGATCCTTCCAAATGCCGTCTTGCCTAGCCTATACCTTTCTCGAATGTTCGGCATCATAGTGCTATCCCTGTCTTGTGCTGTCTCTGTCACACCTTTCTGGAATGTTCTCAGTATAGCTGTCTCTCTCTAATCGTGCTATCTCTTTCACTCCTACTAAAAATTACGTCATATACTGAAGTGGGCTTCAAAGGCCCATAAGGGGTCCTGAAAACGCCTGAAAACGGGTTTTCAGGTTATGGCGTCATCTGATAGAGGGTGGCCTGAAACGGACTGAAAACATGTTTCAGGCGCCTGAAAACAACGGCAACTTGGGTGAAATTTCGATAAACTAGTATGTGTTAGAGCACTCTCTGAAACGGCCTGAAATGGTATTTCAGCCTGCTGAAAACGCCTCCAAGGCACGGAAAAACACGATCAAAGTTTTAGCACTAGCCCACCGGCGTAACACTACCCCCTCCTTAGACATGCTCGTCCCGAGCATCATTCGTTCCATGGTACTTGGCCAACCGATCCACATGAACAATCTTACAGGGGCTACGTGCGTTGCGCTGTATCCGATAAGTGACGTCGTTGATCCTTGTAACTACTTTGTACGGCCCTTCCCAACTCGGCGACAATTTCGGTGACTTTCCTTTTCGACGCATAGGGTTATGTAGCCACACGAATGATCCTTCCTCAAACCTCGTCTGGTTAGACTTCCGGTCGTATCTGGTCTTCACCTTCTCACTGGCCTGCAATCCATGTTCACGAACATGCCTGTGAACATCATCAAGCCGGTTTCGCAGTTCACTTGCATACTCCGAAACCGTCTTTGGTGCATCTGGAGGACGTCCGGTCAGAAGATCTGCAAGTTCTCTTCCAAAATTAGCACACGCAGGAGTTACGGCCGTGCTTTCATGAACTGCTGTCCGATATGCCATTAAAAAGAGCGGAATATGCCTGTCCCAATCCTTTTGATGGTTGTCAACTACTTTGGCCAAATGTCGTTCCAGAGTCTGATTGAATCTCTCAACCATTCCGTCTGACTGTGGGTGATAGGCCGTAGTCCGAGTTTTATGAATTCCCATGACTCGGCAAGTCTCCTGAAACACCAGAGACTCAAAATTTCTTCCCTGATCACTGTGGATCTCAAGAGGCACACCATACCGACAAAACACTTCAGTCACTACAGTTTCCGCTACTGTGACTGCCTCTTGATTCGGAATGGCAAATACCTCAGGCCATTCGGTGAAATAGTCCATGACCACCAGGATGTACTTGTTTCCACGGTCAGAGGTCGGGAACGGGCCTGCGACGTCTAAAGCAATTCTTTCCCAAGGCGCTCCCACGTTGTAAACTTTAAGCGCACCTCTACTGCGTGTATGTGGTCCCTTAACTGACGAACAGCTAGTACATTTCCTACACCAGTCTTCCACGTCGTCCCGACAGTTTATCCAGTAAAAACGTTGCCGAATCTTCATCAGAGTCCTTTTTACTCCTAGGTGTCCACCGGAAGCGCCGTCGTGAAAGGATCTTAAAACATCGCTGACTCTCTTTCTTGGTACAACCACTTGAAGATGAGCATCCTTTCCGTTTTCTGACTCCCATTTCCTGCACAGTACGCCATTGTGCATAACCAGACTTTCCCATTGCGCCCAGTAGCTCTTTGTCACGGTACTCATCGAAGCTACCTCACACCACCTTGGTTTGGGCGCCCCAGCGTTGATCCAATCGTAAATGGGCTTTACATCGCAATCTTCCTGTTGTGCTTTTTGCATTGCTTCATCACTCCATTCTTCGCTAACAGTGTCTGTCCTCAACATCTTCACGCAGTCCTTACCCTCTTGCCTTAAACAGTGTTTGCAATCATCAGGACAAGGTCTTCGAGAGAGTGCATCTGCGTTGCCATGTGACTTTCCACTGCGATGTTCGATGACAAAGTCATATTCCTGCAGTTGTTCGATCCAGCGTGCCACCTGACCCTCAGGGTTCTTAAACTCTAACAACCACTTTAGAGCAGCGTGGTCAGTTCTTATTCGGAACTTGCGTCCAAGCAGGTATTTACTAAAATGCTGCAGAGTTTTGACGACTGCCAGCAATTCTCTCCTAGTGACGCAGTAGTTTCTCTCCGGCTTCGATAGCGACTTGCTAAAATAGGCGATCACAACTTCCTGATCACCCTTCTTCTGTGACAAGACTCCTCCAATGCCAGTATTGCTTGCATCAGTGTCAACAACAAACTCGTTCTCTGGGTCTGGATATCCCAAAATCGGTGTTTCACAAAGTCTCTGTTTGAGGTCTGAGAAAGCTGCTGCACACTGATCATCCCAGTTGAATTGTCTTTTCTCTTCTGTCAGCTGGTGCAAAGGCTTTGCTATATCTGAGAAGTTCTTTACAAATCGTCGGTAGTACGAGCAAAGTCCCAAGAAGGCACGTACTGCTGTCTTGTCTTTCGGTGTCGGCCAGTCCTTAACTGCACTTATCTTCTCAGGGTCTGTCTGGATGCCATCTGATGAAATCACATGTCCCAAGTAGTTAACCTTGCGCTTGAAGAATGAGCATTTCTTCGGACTTAGTTTTAAGTTAGCATCGCGCAACTTGGACAAAACTTGTTCCAGCTTCTTGAGGTGGTCATCAAAATCTTTGCCTACAATTATGATGTCATCCAAATACACTAGGCACGTATCACCCAGGAGACCAGCCAGTATTTGCTCCATCAACCGCTCAAACGTTGCTGGTGCGTTGCACAATCCAAACGGCATTACATTAAACTGCCAAAGTCCTTTACCGGTTGAAAAGGCTGTTTTCTCTTTGTCCTTGTCTTTTATTTCCACTTGCCAATAGCCACTTTTCAAATCCAACGTGGAAAACCATTTCATTCCATGCAGAGTGTCCAAAGTGTCATCTATCCTAGGCAGAGGATAACTGTCTTTCTTAGTCACATCGTTGAGTCGACGATAGTCTACGCAAAATCTCATGGTTCCATCCTTCTTTTTCACCAAGACTACTGGAGAACACCAAGGACTTGTCGACGGTTCTATCACTTTATCTCTCCTCATTTCCTTGATCATGTCTTCCACTTCCTTCTCTCGAGCTACTGGAACTCGCCGCGGTCGTTGTCGAATAGGCATGACATCTCCGGTGTCGATCTCGTGCTGCACTACTCCAGTTCTCCCGATATCACTGTCATGTGCAGAGAAGACGCTCCTATAGCGCTTTAGCAAATTACGTGCCTTAAGAAGTTCTTCCTTTGTGAGATCATTTTGGCAGTTTTCCAATAACTTTCCAATTTCCACAACTTCTTCTTGTAACTTGTTCTCCTTCGACCCATGGCAACTCCGTATCCAAGAAGATTGCCTCGCATGTTCCCATCAGGGTTCCTTTACTTATGACGTGTTGAGTGCCACTTAGATTTAGCACCCTTATAAATGCTGCAGATGACGTCGTTACCACTGTGCGAGCTGGCATCCATGGTTTACTGCCGTCCATTTTCTCTATTAACACGCAGGAATGAGATCCTTGTCTCGCACCGTGCGGCAATGTCACCGGAACTAGGGCTTGCGATCTCGGTTGAAGTGTAGTCGTTCTAGCGCAGAAGACATGTCCACTCACTCCACCTTCCATAGGAACTTCATAAGCCCCAAATTTCAGCACGCCTCCTTTCATGTCGATCTTACACTCGTACTTCCTCATGAAGTCAAGACCAATAATGCAGTCATCTACGATGTTAGCAATGATGACTTTGTGCCAGTACTTCTTTTCTCCAATCTTCACTGACACTTCCTGCTCCCCCTGGACGGAGATGTACTGGCCGGTAGCCGTTTGCAGCTGAAGATGCATTGGTCGGACTAGATGATCCCTGGATAGGTGTTTCAGCAGTCGAGAACTGATCACGGTCCGAGAAGCTCCGGTGTCAATAGTAAGGTGACATGGTACTCCACCAATTTCTCCTTTGACAGCCAGACTGTTCCCGTCGTTCGCCTGCGAGATCAAAACTGGGACATTTTGACCACCAGCCAGCACTCGTCCCTCAGTCCTGGCTTTTACTCGTTTCCCTGCTGCTGCCGCTCTGAACTATCAGAGCTTGCTGGCCTCTCCGTTCGGTCCGAGTCCCGTTGCCTCCAAGATCTTTTTGGGCAGCCTGATTGTATGTGTCCTCTTTCCCCGCAGTTGTAGCATCGAGGCCCAGTTTCTCGAGGTGGAGCAATCGGCTCCCTGGCCGCAACTTCGCGCACCCTAAAGGATTTTGTTGAGTCTTGGCGTACAGCTTCCACCTCCAGGGCATGGGCGAGCGCATCCTTCAAGGTCCCATGATGTCCCAGCCGTACAGCAGCCCTCACTTCAAAGTCCCGAATCCCATCTATGAATGCCTGTACTAGCGTTCCATCGATGAAAGTCGCTGCGGAACCTTGGTACGCCTTCCGGACGAGCTTCTCTATCTCAAGTGCCCACTTTTGTAACGACTCATTATGCCCCTGAGTCCTATTCTTCAGCTGAGCTCTGTAAACGTGCTCTAGATGGCTGTCACCGAAGCGTGCCTCTAAAGCTTCAAGAAGACGGTCGTATGTCTTCTCCTTTCCTAACGCTTCCAGAACAGTTAGAGCTTCGTCCCGCAGCGCCAAACTTAGTGCCGTTTTAGCATAGTCCTTGCTCCAGCCATTCGCTTCGGCAACCATCTCGAATTGGAGCTTGTATGCGGCCCACGAAGAGGTACCATCGAATAGAGGTACCTTTAACTTTTCACCTCCTGTGGCTGGTGCACCTGATACACTGGTGGTGCCGTTGGCCACTTTGATCTCCAACTTCTGGAGGCGATTCTCCTGGCCCTCCACTTTTTCGTTCAGTCCATTGAGGCGCTTCTCGTGGTTTTCAACTTTAATTTCAACGCCCACAATTTTGTCTTGCACCTCAGCCATCTCCTTTTTCCACTCTGCAGCTACTTCGTGTACCTCACGGAGGACTTCTTTCTGGTCCCGTAGCTCTTGCTGCAAGATTTTGGCTTGTTCCTCCTGCTGAACCCGTAGCTCTTGTTGCAGGATTTTGGCTTGTTCCTCCTGCCTTCTAGCCAGTTCCTCCTGCCTTCTGGTCTGTTCCTCCTGCCTTCTAGCCTGTTCTTTCAGGAGGATCAGAATGGCGTTGACGTCTATCTCCGGCGTCCTTGAAGCTGGTACCGCTGTGTCTGACATTCCGGCGGTGCCCGCAGAGTCTCCAGCAGCGGTGCGGCTTCGGGTCTGCATCCCCTCCTTCTCTTCTTCTCGCGGAGTAATCGGCATTTTCAATCCCACTTCTGACACCAAATGTTACGTTCTAAGGGTGTGGGATCTAGATTGAAATGCACTTCTAAACCGATGAAGTAGAGTAGGATTTATTGTACACACTTTACGTTACAACACTTAGTACACAAACACTTATATCGCACTCCAAATCTTCTTGTCGCAGTTTTCGCTTCGATGTTTACTCGTCGCTTTCCCAAATTAAACTCTAACTCGGACGCATTCCCGGGCTCCTTATATACCGGCCGTCAAGGACTCCCGAATATTCGGTAGGTACCTACTACCCAGTACGAGACTGTTCGGGATCCTTCCAAATGCCGTCTTGCCTAGCCTATACCTTTCTCGAATGTTCGGCATCATAGTGCTATCCCTG
This sequence comes from Pyrausta despicata, assembly GCA_963921415.1. Lineage (NCBI taxonomy): Eukaryota > Metazoa > Arthropoda > Insecta > Lepidoptera > Crambidae > Pyrausta > Pyrausta despicata. The sequence continues at coordinate 7,600,516 of OY992853.1, forward strand.
TCTTGTGCTGTCTCTGTCACACCTTTCTGGAATGTTCTCAGTATAGCTGTCTCTCTCTAATCGTGCTATCTCTTTCACTCCTACTAAAAATTACGTCATATACTGAAGTGGGCTTCAAAGGCCCATAAGGGGTCCTGAAAACGCCTGAAAACGGGTTTTCAGGTTATGGCGTCATCTGATAGAGGGTGGCCTGAAACGGACTGAAAACATGTTTCAGGCGCCTGAAAACAACGGCAACTTGGGTGAAATTTCGATAAACTAGTATGTGTTAGAGCACTCTCTGAAACGGCCTGAAATGGTATTTCAGCCTGCTGAAAACGCCTCCAAGGCACGGAAAAACACGATCAAAGTTTTAGCACTAGCCCACCGGCGTAACAATACGTTTTGGTCTTTAAAGAAACTTAAATCTGTAATATTATTAAAAGGAAAGATTTGATCGTTTGTTAGTTTGTTTGAATAGGCTCCGAAACTACTTGACCGATTTAAAAAAAATATTTTACTATTAGAATCCAACATTATATCTGATGAACTTAGGTAGGTGTTCACTTTATTAATTTTGCATTTAACCTACTCACAAGCTATAGCTAAAATCTGTGACAGATCCCATTAAGTGGGGGCAAAATAGTATGGTAATAAAACATCGGTAGTCAACGAAGCGTACACTAGAAATCAAAACGTTAGCAATGAATACATTTAATTTCCGAGCCAGTCTTGATGGCTTATCGACCCAGCTATTTTGGCTTTTGCTAATGTGACCGAATTAATTCACGTAGTCTGCCCGTTTGACAGTGTGTTGAGCAAATCCATCCAGATTTATCACATAGGAATTACATTTGTTATGTGGGCTTGGTACATTAATACGGACTTTAGCAGGCTAAACGAAATAGTAAATATTTATAACATGTTATTTTTGTATGTATTAGAATCTAGTCTTTCGCTCTAAATAGAGAGAATCATCCTTAAAACATCGATTTGTCAAATAAATAAATTCCCGTTGGTAGGCTTTGTATCCTTTGATCCAATGGTTCACTGTAACCGCCAGCAAACACCTGCGGAATGCTGTCGACGCGACTCACGACTGACAGCGTGTCAACTAACCACACAGCGGAAAAATTGCTGACAGTCGCGAGGCGCAACGACAGTATACCGCAGGTGTACCCTTGGCCTTAGAGGTAAGAGGAGGTGATTGGTCTTTTCTGTCGTGATGATTGGCTGACAGTTTTTACTACATCGAAAGAATGCGCTGAAATGAATTTAAGCACTTTGGTGCAATGGTCAAGAAGTTGACTATTCACCAAGCAGTCGCGGGTTCGATCCCCGCACTATACAAACATTTGTGTGCACGAACATATACGTTTGTACTGGTCTGGGTGTTATATGTATTTAATTAGGTTTTTTGGAATACCACTGTTGACAGATACCTGTAACAGAAGTGCTTTAGCTACTTACCCCGGAATCAGATCAATGTAAGTAATGTTGTTTTATATTTAACTATTATAATTAATTATTAATTAAGCACTATGATCGGTGAAATGTACACATACTGAATAGTTTAACCATTTACACTGTGTAAAATCCACATCCAATTCTGCAATACAAGCCAAAAGCAAGTGTAACTGAATACTATATCCACTTTACTCCAGTGCCTTCATATCAAACACCGATGTTTTGGTTCACTCAAAATATCATAGTATACGATTTACCTCTCTAATTTGATTGAGATATTAAACTGAATGGACAAATTAACTTTGGAAAACGTCTGCTGAGTTAATTAATACTTACGCAATTAATCTTGTTTCACAAATATGACTGAAATTTTGCAAAATTGTTCAAATTGTACAATACCTTCTTAATTATGATTTTTAATTTTCTTTACTCGTTGTATTTTTTGGGACGTGAGAATGCCTTTTAAATATCTTAAAAAGGTGTCAGGAGATTTTTAAGGTAAAAAATGAGCAAAATTAGGAGCACAAATTTGTAACCTAATTCTAGTACCACATAACTACTATTTTCGTTTCTCGTTTATACAAAAAAACTACATTCAAAGATTAGTATAAATCATTGTTGGTATATTCTCAATTAAATTAAGATGTACTAGAATGGTACAGCCTTACAATCATCGTCCCTTATCCTCTAGAAACATATAGTTAACTATGCAACAGCCAATCACTATCGCTTCAAGCATACTACAGTATCAGAAAAAAACGCTATATAGTTGCACCCTACTCATTTGAATACCAAAGGTAAAGGAATACTCCTGGGCTTATTCGTCTTCGTCGTTCCCTGAATGCTGAGGATCGCGTCTTCACAAAAAAATCTACCATTCCGATCGTATGAAGCATGGGCTGCTCAGTACAGTAATACTCCTAATCTAATGGCGTCAGACCATCTTGTTTGCGCCCGTTCCCTGGGCTACTAATGATTTACAAATGAGTAAGCACATGACCTACAACTAACATCGTGGACTGATCTATTTCTGCTAGCCCAAAGTCACGCCCCAAGAACAGTCTTGAGACAGTCAGTTACGAGCAACGTTTCTATTACTCGTGTCACTTACTTAATTAAAACAACTCCGTATGCATGCTATTTCAGTAACAAGATCCCTTTAAAAACGTATAGCGTAACTGTACATTTTCGTCACAATTGTTCCACGGGGGCACATAGCGTTATGCATTATCATTAAAATGTTTTAAGGATAATCATGTTAAAAGCTCGTAAAATTACAGGTTGCTTTTAAAAGTCACATGTTTGTTATGACACGAAAAGGAATTTAAACGGGGCGAGTAAATACACGTACATGGTTAACGTTTTAAGTAAAGGAAGTTATCTATGACTAGCGGCTCGCCCGCGACTTCGTCCGCGCAAACGTAGGATTTCATCTTAATTGTGTTCGATCGGGAAAGTATTTAGTAAATCTGATTACTAAAAATTTTATCTTTCAAACTTTGCCACTTTTATTAACCTACTTTAAGGTTAAATATATTTATATCCTAAGACTTATTAGTATTATTTTTGACCAAGTATTTTAATACCAATTATTTTACATTAAAACTGACGAATTTTCATAGGATCATTTGCCCCCTCTGTGGGAGTATTTCCAAAAATTCCCTTCTTATTGCTCCTTCACTTCAAAATTTTAAGTTTCTAATCTTGTGAGTTTGAGCTGTGCGTGGATATGTCTGTCATTCAATGAGTCAGTCAGTTTTCCATTTTGTTAAGATAGCAGAGGCCCGTGACTTCGTTTGTGCGATATTGCTTTTTCCACAATGTTTTATCTCATTTTAATGTTTCCAGCATTATTGTTTTCCTACAGTTAGAGATAAGATTGGAATACTACTATTCCAGGTGAAGTGCGCTTCCACCTTCAGCTTTAACATATACAATGTTAAGGCTGCTGCAGCCTAAGGAGCACTCAAAGAAATTCGGACCGATGAGTAAATGACTCTCAATTGGGAGAGCAATCGCCCGGCTTGCGAGAGGTGCGGGTTTGAGTCCCGCCTGTGGCAGTTCATTTTTCTTTAAGTGTGTTTTAATTTCATATTGTAAAGAAATTTGCATTGTTAATGCTTAGAAATAAAGTAACTTAATATACAATGTTTATACGAGTCTACATGTGCCCACGGGCCACTGGTGCTTTTGATCCACCCCGAGCGTCGCTGTACTTGAATTCTACCTCAGTAAACTTATTAACTTAGTAAAGCCACTAAGCCTTAGGCGCAGGCTTAGCGTTGTCCTAGATGAATGCCAGTACGTGGCACGGAGCGACGCAACGCGATGCGACGTAATGCGACCGCTATAACACAAGCTTTCGGTCGCGTCTTGTCGCAAACTGCTTAACTCGACAACGTAGGCCACTATTATAAACAACAACTACTATTTGGATATTATATGTCGCGTGGCCTCGCAACGCGTCGCGTTGTCGCGTTTGTCGTTTACTTCGCCTAGGACAGCATGTTAGAATCATACGATACACTTGATTTACAAAGTGACACTCCAGCCCTTACCCGCAATATTAATTATCTGTTAGCTAGGTTTAAAGGGACTGCTAGAGTTCTACAAATAGATACTTAAATCTTAAAAAATACATACAGCATTCCTATACATACCTTACAATGAGTACAAAAGTATACGTAATCTTTTAAGCTCGATCTGAAAAGCTAAGCTGTCAAATAGAATAAACATCCAAAACATGTAATTGAGCCAATTCTTGCCATCTTGATCGCATGATAAAAAAGCACCCATAAAAAAGGTATGAACTACTTATAGCTAACTTAAGCCTATTATATATCTTCTCTATATATATAAAATTCTCGTGTCCCAATGTTTGTTCCCATACTCCTCCGAAACGGCTTGACCGATACTAATGAAATTTTGTGAGCATATTCAGTAAGTCTGAGAATCGGCTAACATCTATTTTTCATACCCCTTAGTGATAAGGGTTGTCCACCCTTAACATTTATATGGCAAAACAACGTTTGCCGGGTCAGCTAGTATTTATATAAATATGTAGGTGGGAGGCTGGAGAGTGTTATGTAAAAATTGAAAAATCCACTCATAGCTTACCAATAGATGGCGCCACTCGGTTTATTTTGAGGACTATACGCTAACGCCGTGATTTATGAAGAATTGGTTAAAGGTTTTCAAAGGGACGAAGTCGCGGGCGGCCACTTGTATGAACTAAATCTTTTCATTTTGTTTGCTTACATTTTATCAAAATTTTAGACAACTATAATGTCATTCTAACAGACAACTTTAACATTTACTATTTAAGCCAAAAGCATCAAAGAGTATTGATATCAAATCATCCCCATAATGTGTTTTTGTCCCCATAGACCAGGTCTTACCAGGCGACCTGAAGTTTCAGTATATAAAAAAAATTGAAATAGATTCACTGGATAACTTCAATGAATTACGTGGTCCTATACAAACTTTTCACCCCTTAAGAGGCTGAATTTTGTAAGATCCTCTACAGTATGATAAAGTTCCAAAAAAAAACACATGGTGAGTTGATAAATATTTTAAATTTTTTTTGAAGTTAATTTCGCCAAGGAAGGAGTCACTTGGTCCCATACAAACTTTGCCAACCTTTTTTACCCCTTAAAGGTTAAATTTCAATAGATCCTGAAATACGCTATTATTTTTTGCCGAAGTATTTGGATATCCATTTTAGTCATTTAATTCTAAGCTTCATATAAACTTGTCAACCCTTGTTAACCTCCATAAGGGATGAGTTTCAAAAAATAATTTCTTAGTGCTCCTTTTCAAAATTTACGTTATCGTGATACAAAATCTAAAATTCCTCAGATAGATGTTGAATAGGAAAGCGGGAAACGCGGGTAAGTTATAAAATAAGGCGTATAGTTTATTACGCACCCTTACACGATATATTTACGTTAAACGGGCAATCAACTGCTCACAGATGGCGTTCATTTAGCTAAACATCTGTAATATTCGCAATTAGAGGCGTGATATATCTCTCCGGCGACGGCGGAGCTTCTAATACGGAGGGATTAAATCAGAGTCCGCGTTCCTGCAGATTCGAGCTGCGATCCCGCATCCCGGCATCGACGTGCCTATGTCGCAGGCAGAAGGGGAACTAAGGAATTTACAACGTTCACGTCAACGTTAAACGGCAGCGAAATTCTTACGACCAGTTCCAGGAACACTGATTACTTACCAACGTGATTGATTCAATTGCAGTCGAGTGTTATTGTCGATCCAGCAGTTAATTTGATTATGTGAATGATGCACGTAATCGATGTTCGACTACTTGAGGGTATTTGGAAGTATCTGAGATCTGGGCGTGACGGAACGTGACAGGGCGTGACGTCTTACATACATACATTTTCACACGTATAGACAATTTTTTTGACGGTAAACAACGTTACATAGCTCCATCATTTCTTCAGCCTTTAAGGTACGAGAATTAAAGAGCTCTCATCCAAAAAATAGTCGTACAACCAAAACCACTTTACCAATTACAGAAATACGCTTTACTTTATCAGTCACATTCCATCGGTGAACTGCCACGGTACAGTTCGCACGCTCCTCGCAATTTATAGCCCGGCCCGACGCTAACTCACAACTGACTGCGAACAAAAATAACTTACACTTCTGCAGGCCTGTTAGTCAGTTCTATTCTCATTATAGCGCTGTCACACTTTGATACAGGTGTTCTCATATTTTCTTCGATTGAAGTTTTCGGTTAGGCTGTTTTATACACCTACAAAGATATCAATTCAACTCTGGGAAAAGTTCATCCATTTAGTTTTGTTCGCATAAAATGTTAGAGATCGCACTCTTAAAACGCAGTTTTTCATCATTTTGTCGATTACTTAAAATATAGCTTCAATGCCCATATAGTACGAGTATAACGTGGATAAATAGTAGATTGTTATACAAGGGTGGAAAGAAATCAATTCCCATACGAGGTATTTAGACGCACGAGCGAAAGTAAAAAATAGTAGTTTTTCTAAAATATTTATTGATAGTAATAACATGAGTCGTACCTATTTAATAGTCTTTTTTAATTTAAATTTCAAATATGGAACACACCGCCCGCGTCACCGCCGCGGGCCATCCCACTTTAATAGGTTTTTTTTTTTAATTCACATTGGCCGTATACACTCACAAGACCGCAGCATTTTTTTTGAATCGATATTTTTCTTAATTATGTAAAAAAAATTATAGCCGACTAAATAACCAATTTTAGTTCTATTTTTAAAATTCATTCCCGCCCTAGGGAGGGAAGCAATTACTATGAGTCTTTCCCGCCTAAGGGAGGGAAGCATCGTTTTCGACCCGCTGCTCTGATCAAACAAACACTACTTTCCGAGTATGAGAAATGAAAAATGATTTGACAATGAGTTTTATGTTACTTCATTTTACGATTGAAATAAAAACTTTAGTGTCGCTACTTACCTTACGCGCTGTCAAAAACTATGTGTATTTATTATTTATAGATTTATGTAATGTAATTATAAATTTTATTGATCATAATTATTTAACACAGCATGATATGTCAGGATTGCGCTTTGCAAATGTAGCTGAAAATATTATTATGTTTTGATTTTATTAATAAGAGCTTTTATTTGCGAGCTTTAATCTAGCGTAAATGAAATAATCTACACTAGACTTTATTTTTCACATAATTTTAACTGTAGCCGCTATGTAGACCTACAGTTAAAATTATGTGAAGTATAAGGAATAATAGTACAAGGAAGAAGATTTTCATTCCTTGTTACTACTAGAAGACGATATTTTTTAATTGAATAAAAAAGGAACATTTCTTTTCATCTCCAATTTCATTCCAACAATGAACTCCCAAGCCGCAACTATAGAACGTTATAAGTTCACCCTTCTCAAACGCACAATTATGCCTTTATTATCGAATCGAGACTGCCATTGAACTCATTGTGCTCATAACAAATTCCCAGCGTGTGTATTGTATTATTTTAGAGGAATATTGATGGGTACATAGTTGGGCCTCCGTTATACAGGGTGTAACGCGTTTTTGCGCGTGCGTGTTCACAAGTTCTGCCGGTGAAGTCCCTGAGGTGGAGCTCGACTGGCACGCTTCAATTACATTCCACGAGTAGTGTTGTGCTAAGTTTTTATCTATAGTAACACGTGAAAATTACTATTTTAAAAAGTAACTATAATTTAAAAAAAAGTATCAAATAAAGTAGCAGTGGGCTGGACACATAGCGCGACAAACCGATAAGCCGTTGGGGCGGAAAGGTTCTCTAATGGCGACCGCGTGCCGGACGACGCAGACCCCCTACAAGGTCGACCAACGATCTGGTGAAGGTCGCGGGAAGCCGCTGGATGCGGGAAGCGCAAAACCGATCGCGGTGGATATCCTTGGGAGAGGCCTATGCTCAGCAGTGGGCGTTGAACATCTGAGATGATGATGATAAACAATTATTGAAAAGTATTTATGTTATTTAGCTACCCTCGTTTCTCACTAATAATACACAATAGATATTTTTTGTTGTGCGGCCCATCGGCTTGTGGTTGGTCCTAGTGGGACTAATGACCATGTTTCCGTATGGAAATTTAATATCTACAGTTTCAGGTTTCTATAGTTGAATTAATTAAAAAAAGCCTTTCGAGCGTAGAGGGCACTTGGCCTAGTTGAACCTCAAGCTAGCGTACCTGTTCAGTACTTTCATTTCTACTCTCGATACCATCGAATTGAATATTTCAGCCTTGAAATAACTAACTTAGCTTAATTTAAATTTTCTTAACTTCAATTGCATTAAGCTTAGATTTATATTAAGTTTTTTTTTTTTATTTCAAATATAAGTAGGAAAGAAGTGGTTACCTTTGAACAGCTTTAAACATTTGAGTTTATGAGGAGTTTTCATTTTCGGGTGCTAATTCTTAGAAATACCCCTGGGGCAGCTTTGAATACCATCAAGGTTGCAGTACTAAAAATTGCTTATAATTTTTTTTAAAAACTGAATGAGAAATTGACTAGCAAGACATAAAGAATGCTCGTCTAAGAGTATTTATTTTTAAATGAGGCTCGAAACGTAATACTATTAATAGTTATGTCTATTTACTTTTTCATTTTATGAAACTTATTTTACTTCACTTTTGCTACTATCCTTTCAGCTTTGGACATTTGACTTCTTCTACTAAATAGATATTTCAGCTATAATTTGCATATTTTTCGTCATATAATGTTTTGTGATTTATAGCCAAATATTCAGACTAAGCACGGGATATCTGAACTGAAGAATCTGAAGATATAACAAAGAAAAAAAGAAAAGTGTTCAAAGGTGGCCGACCCTCTCACATGGGACTCTAAAAAACTGCAACGTACATAATAAATGAATGAAAAAGCACATCACTATCACATACGCTCCCTGAATCGGCAACAAAGGTAAGCTCTTATACTACCACTGTCATTCAATTTAACGCTTATATCACACAAATTCTAAATGTAGCGGCGCACCGAAATCTGCTTCATTTATTTTGATGACTTTGCCATTTTTACTCGGTCTACTTTGTCGGTGTGCACAAAGCTGCGCTTACAACAAATAGTATGAATACAATTCTTTTTTAATTATGAGGCTAAAAATTTCCGTCAGCGCTTACCTGCGTCACAGTGTCGCTGCCACTCGCGACTGACAGCGTGTCTACTTATCAACGCAGCCAAATCGCTAACAGTCGTGGCGACAGTATAACGCAGGTGTGCCCTGGGCTATATAGGTAGATTGATAAATAGATTAACACTTTATTGTATAACACAAAACAAAATTACAGACAAGTTTAACAAAGAAAGACGTACAATTTAGGCTGTCTTATCGCTTGAAGCGATCTCTTCCAGACAACCTATATATTTGTTATTATTGTATAACTACCAAAAATTACAATATTTTGTGGAAAAAATTGATACCTACTTTTTCTACTTTACTCTCAGTGAGGAGGCTAATTAGATATGAAGTACCTTCTTAGCAAAAACATTCTTAACTAGCGGCCCGCCCGCGACTTCGTCCGCGCAAACGATGGATTTTTGCTCCTTCCTGTTTGATCACAAGGAAATATTTAATCGAGATAATAAGTATCCTACACCCAAGTCAGCTCATACTCTGTCTGTATACCAAATTTCATCAAAATCCGTTCTGTAGTTTCAGCGTGATTGATGGACAAACATCCAAACAAATGAACTTTCGCATTTATAATATTATTGTGATATCCTAAGAGTACTCAAAATAAATCTCAAGAACGAATACAAGAAACGCTTTCTCAAATCATGTTCTGTCAAGGACATGCTCGTTGCTAAGACGATTGAGTTATGTCTACCTCTTACATAATAAGTACGTTCTTTCATTACAAAATTACATTCGGAATTAACGGATAATCTGTAACATTATATACAGCTATAGAGTCGACTTATCAAAGAGATTTGCTACACAATAGTCTCAAATGGATAGAATCAACCGTGATTGTATTGTCTGCTTAAGTAGTCGCATAGATCAAGCCCGAGATAAGATTAATAAAACAATTGGAATTTAGTGCAATAGATTTGCTCCACTGGCTGAATAGTTACTGCCTCTAAGTTGGAGTCCAACAAAGAAATGTGAATTGAAAGAAGAATCGTCGTCGGACCCGGAGTAATTGTCCGTACTGGCAGCAAACGATTCCTATTGCTTATTGCCTCGGGTAGGGCGCAATTATCTTAACGTCATTCTCGGACAACTGAATTTTACGACCCCGCTTTAGACATGAGATAGCCACAAGAAAAGAAGGAAAATTATGAAAATGACGTCAGATGGGTATAAACCCATTATTTACTGAAGCCTTTGTTCTGTAAATCCGCAGAGTGAAGCGACAGTTAAAATTAAAACTGTTTCATTTAATGTATCCACGATACTGCTGAGTTTTAAACTACTCAGATACAGTCGAGCATAAATCATCGCAATTAATTAAACGTGCTCTTTCCTTATTGCGTTTTTAAAAGCTGGGACACTGTAAATTTGGTCTTGATTGTTTGCAAGGATGTATAAACAATCAGAAAGTGCTTATTTAGAGCAGTATTGCTTGTAACCCGTAAAATGTTTAAAGAAAGATTCTGACAATTGAGAATGTTTTTTTTTCATTCCGGTTATAAAGTAAAGCAAAAAAATATCAAAGGTCATAATTGGCTCGCAGAGTCCAAAGAATATTAGTGGGAAAATTCTGTAGTCGCTTCACTGCTCTTTATCGTAGCAAAATTGAAAATATATGGCTGAAACTTTCCCGTCTACAATAATGAAAACCTCTCCTTATCCCGAGTTTCTTAATTTATTGGCTTTAGTCCAATATAAAGGAATTTTATTAATTAACTAATCCTTTTGAGTTCTAAGCAACCCCTTTAGGGTTAGGTAATTATGTTTTGTTTTAACTGACTGCTTATGATATCTTCTTTTGCCTCGAGTAACTTACAACTTTCTTACAATTAAATTATTTGCTTTGTTGAGCTTTGAAAATCGTAGTCTTATTTTCTAAACTTTGGCGACAGTGTTTTTCACTTTCTCCGGATTGTTGATAACTTAAAATAACATCAGGTTCAAACTTCTCTAGATTCTAAGCTGATGCATCATAACTCGAGAGGTTTTATTACTCTAACATCACTTGGTCTGGCATACAAATGACCGATCACAGTCGTGATAATCAATCATTGGAGTAGTTCATGTGCTATAGACACGAGCAATTAGGCAGTTCGCAAACTATCAGCCACATAATGGCTGCTTCTTTCTTTCCCAGTAAAACCTGATGGTGCGAAAACAGAACGAAATGAACGGCGAATGACTTTCGTTTTCTCTAATTCTTTGTATTGTTTGGAGGAAAATTCCGAGGCACTTCACTCGCTACCTGATCCAACGACAACTTTTCTTTTATTGTTTTTCTGTTACACACAAGGATACCTGATGAGCAACGTAAGAGGCAACAAGAATAAGAGACAGTAAAAGGAGCATAATAAAAAAACCTGAAAACGACGCTTGTGACTTCGATGGGCACCCACGTATAAAGATTTATATTAGAATAAAAACGGTAAGAAAAGAGTGGGGGTTGGACGTAATAAATCAAACAAATCGGGTCAGAACGAGTGTAGCGTAGTTTGTTTAATGGACTTAGGACTGACAATATTTACCGTTGAATTTTGGCGGGGTAACGGGTTAAGAGCACCCTTCATATCCGGAGACGGAGATGGACTTAAACAAGGACATTCGGAATGAGGTGCGGCCGTGAGTGGTGGCCGTCATTACTTTATTTCTTTAGGTTGAACCGGAAGCCCCGCGCAAACAAGCCCGCTCTATACGTATCTAATAACCGATCAGACAGAAATACGCGTTCCTATCGAGTTAATGACGTGTGATCGGTTAAATTGGATGTTTTAATCAAATTAATTACGAACAAAGACTGCATTGTGTGCTACAACCGGCAAGGAGTGGCTGAAACTCGAACTGGCGTGTACAGTAGTGTATACGTTTTATCTTGGGACTCGTTTGTCACAACCATCTGATTGGATGGTGGTACACTAATCCAATTAGTCAAGATAAAAACAACATGCAAGTGAAGTTGTTTTTTAATCTGTATATTGATTGGATTTTGAGACAGTCAAGACAATAGGAAATATAAACACGGTTCATCTTTTAAAAACACTAGAGAAGATTATCCAATTTTATAGGAAATGACTAGTTTTGTATTACTTGTATAGTCAGATCTTGTGTGATTTGAATGTACCCGTAGTAACATCATCATATTTTGACCAATCCATGTTTTTTTATAAGTACCTACAATCAATCAGTAATGTTTTCAGGAAAATGACCTAATGGAATTATTCTTTAACGATATTTTGTTTCCGAGGAAACATCTACAGAGAAAAAATAAAGAAAGTTATAAAAATAATAATATTTTGACCATTTGAATCTTTGGTTATACGTTAGAAATAAACGGCACATTAAAGGTATAAGATTTCAGTGAAACACGAGCGAGCAGTGTCACGGCTTCTTGAGAAGGGCGCCGTTTTTTCCGGTCCGTTTGCCGCCGAACGATGCTTTCCTCTAGTATTATTGTCAATTCAATAGTCAACACCTGATGTTTTCTCACGCGGCTCAGCGTGAACCACAAATAATCGTATATTTTCATTTTGTCGAACACAATGTTGATAGGAGATGTCGTTTATCAACTTGGAATTAATTGAAAGCGATATGAATCTGATTGATGTTTTCTTTATAGGAAGAATAGCTACTAGGTTTCAAAAAATCTAACTGTCACACATTAGATTAAACATTTTTTCAGCAGGGACGTCCATCGACAAGATATTTGTAAACCTGTAAAGACGCAACAAATACCAGCAACTTTGAAATGCTTCAGCGAAGTAATTATAATGTAAAGAATAGCAGCAACTGTTTGATATTTTCAAACTATAGAATTCGCTGGTAAGATATATTTATTACACACAAGACGTTGTTCAGCTAGCCATTAAATAAGTCTCTTTTGTTGATTTTTAATATGGAAACCTTGTCCTGACACTAAGGAACACATAAAAAAAGAATCATCCAATTTGGTGCAGTCGGTCTGTGCATACATTCATATTTTTTAAATATATAGATTACTGTAAAATTCATTATTGAAGCCAAGTCGTCTTACTTCTCCGTCTCATCCTATAGCTGTCTTCGTCGATTGATGAATATCGGGACACACACACACACATGCACTCACATATCGCCTGAACAAATAATGGTCATACGTCTCTGCCAAGATAACACCCTCCCCAGGTACGATCATCGCAGTTTTTGTTTGGCGCGTGACAAAGAGAAAATTGATAATTCATCAGAAAGCCTATTGTTGCCGAGTGGTATTTGATGGGGTAATTCAAAAGGAGCAATTTGTTTTATTGTCCTTTGTTTCACCGCTCCTCGCAAAAAACGTGTCGCATAAATAAGGTATAGGGTAACCACAGACGCGGGGAGGCGACTAGGGTTTTACACACACATTAACACGGTTTACGCATTTTTATATCTGGACATCTGACCAAAAGTAATTTAATATAATAGCCAGGTTACCAGGTATATTAAAATCTTACCAGAGTTAAAATACGAGTAAATGTGCTTGCATAATGAAATAATGGAATAATCGAAATGGAATTAAGTACAATTTAAATGAATGGTCTTATGAATATCATTGTTATCATAAATGAATTTTTATGGACTGGAATTATTTATAAAATATACAAATACATTTTTACGTTTGATTTTGAAAGGATTTTGATATTTAACTTATCATAATACAAGCAACTGATTGTCAAGGACTTAATACTACTTTCATAATGGATACAACTATTTCACAAAGGCTTTACTAGAAAACGATAGTAAATTCTACCAGGACAACATGAGCAGCCAAAGGGAAACTGCCGAGTTAATAGGGCTGAGGCAACACTATGACACAGTAAATTAATAATATAATACTATTAACCTCTTTAAGGCTTACTCCACATACGGTCTTCTAATTTTCAAGATTTTCTCGGACGCATGCTTTTAACTGAATAAGAATATTAAAGTCGATTTTTTGTAGCTATAGTTAAATAGCTCCAGTTGAAATAAATTTTATAAAGCTTTTTTAAGCTGGTCGTTTGTAAATAAAAATGTATAAAAGGGATATAATAAGTATCCGACACTAAAGTTTGAGAAAAAGTTGTGATATGCAACTTGTGAAACTCTTCGATTTTCTCATCTATTACGCTATCAACCCCGCAGGTCGCAGTTTGGTTTTATTATTGAGCTAGCTGCCAGAGGGTGTTTGATCCTTGAGGTACCCATTAAATAAGCCTTTCAAATATAGGTTCATATTGATGTCAATACCAGACATTCTTACCAACATACGTTTGATATTTGTGTAGGTATTGCGACAAAACAACTTTTCTAGGATTGTTGGATAGTTGAGCCCGCTATAGTATGTTACATACCTACTTAATGTTACGTCAATGAAATGCTCGTTTCTGTTTATTTAAACACTGGTCTTTTATACCTACGTGGCCATGTTTACGAGTGTAATTACTTTTTAAGTAGGAAAAATTAGGGTTATCCCAAAACGGCACCGGTAAACAAAGGATCGTGGGACTAATTTGCATGTCTTAAAATTTTGATGATTCAACTTTTATTGTTTCTGTTTCTAATTTTGGAACTGGTAAGCTTTGTTTGTAGAGGGTAAATGTTGTTAAAATAGCTATATTACTAGCACCTCATAGATGATGGATATGTATATAGATAGATGGATAACCCTTTGTTGCACACCACAAAATCAACATACACAAAACATCAGCACAAATACAATATATTCTATTTAGGCTGATGGGAAGAGAAAAGAAACTGCTCTGTAGAAACATAACTTAAAGTTACGGTCGTAGGTACCTACTTTTCAATTCTCATTTCAAGCAAAGCTCTGTCAAAGCTTCCGCAGATGCGTTGATTTTCAGAGCGCAACGAACCTTTGTCACGTTAAGCACTAATACCCGCGACATCCTGGCATATCATTCAAACCGTGGTGCGTCACTCGGCGGCAGCTTGCCTGATAATCCTCCACAAAGAATTTCATATTCCAACGGCGAATAAGTAGCGTATTATCTCGTGTCAGACAGGTGTCGCTTGCGTCGACTGCCTAAATTCATCTTATAACAATTTAGGCGATAGCGGTAACCTCAGTGCGAAACTATACGCTTTTTAATGAACCTAATCGCATGCGATTCCTTGAAAAAAAACTGGCGCCTTTGCGCTGCGGTGACCTTGGAGCTTTGTAAGTAGGACGTTGTTAAGTCACCTCACTAATATGTTCAACCTAAAACTGTTCTGAAAAAACGCCAATTTATGCCAACACTTTTTGAAATTGACCTTGTTTTATTTAACGTCACATTGAGTCACGAATTACCCTGCACCTCATCCTTACTGATATTTGCTACATCGGAGGCAAATCAGGCACGATGCTCGCCTAAAGACAAATAACCTGACTGACGACTTCTAATGAACCGAGGCGCAGCGCGGTGTTTTATCCACTAAAAAATAATTCCTAATTTTAACAATTTATTTCTCCCTTCATGGACGGGCTTGCTTCATCAAACTACACTATGGCCCTACGCCAGCAGGTGCACGCAAACGAGTCCTTAATCCGGCCCTGACACCGACTACCCGAACTGGGTACGGCCCTGTTAATAATACCGCGGGAGACTACAATGTGCTGGGAATATTGAGATAGTTGTTCCGCCTTCTTAGAGCCACGGAACTCCCATTCAGGTTTGCAGGAACACTAAATTAACATCTAAACCTCATTTGGTGGGTGTTGAGATTATAATAGAGAATCATCAGGCAGATGCTTAGCATAATTAAATGTTTCAAGATTATTTCAAGTAGATATCTTTGCTTTTGCTTTTCTTCTTGCTTTGAAGTTATCATTATTAATCTTTATATCCTAACGGCATCAGTAATCCCAATCACCTAATTGCCACAGCAAAGAAATAAATCAACTGACAATTGACATTGCAACAAAAGTGAATCAGAAAACCCAGTCTGAAATTAATTGATAGATCTGCATACCATTGAATCCAAATGGCGCAAATCTGTTTCGGGTTCAGGTGTTCTTTTCACAAGGAACCCGAGGAACGGACAAATATACGACAAAATTGACAACCGTTCGGGTCCAGGCCTAGCTCAAAAACTAGTTATCTAAATTATTAATAACGGCACTGCAAAACTAGTACTTGTGTAACATATAAAAAGGTCAAAGGTACCAATAAGTGTCTGTAGGTATACTCGCTTACTGCTGCAAGTTGATTCTGATCTTCTGAAAATCTATTAAATCAAAATGAATCGCAAAATGTTGCTGGTAAGCGCATAACACAAGAACGCCTGGATCAATTAAGCCAATTCTTTTTTTATGATATGTATTTCTTAAAGTCCTTAAAAAAAAAGGCAAGATCTGCGGTGTCCGCTAGTGCCTAATAAAAGTTTTTTTTTTTTATATAACAGCCACCCTTTGTTCTTCCTACAAAAAAAAACAGCAAAAACACGTCAGACGTAAACCCAATCAGATATCCGCACATCAAAGGACACGCAACATTGCCCCGAAAAAAGTTTCGTCGGAAGAATTTAAATACGCCGAACAGAATGTAAATACGTGGATACGTGAAAAGCAACGTGTCCCCACGTAGAGCATAATGGTCGTAGTCCACGTTATCCATTACGTTAACGAATTTTGCTCTCCGGCAGCCGATTCATTAGAAAGCCATTCATCCCGTCGCTGACACACGGACGCGCCACCCCGAAGCTACCAGGTACAGTCGCCTGCACGACAAACTACACATTGCTATTGCAAAATAACTCCTATAACAACTGCGAAAGACACTGCAGTGTTTACCTTTCCGTGGCGGTGTCCGTACAACACACTACACAAAATTGAGACTAAACACCATGATCACCATTGAATGGCCTGCAGTTTTGCTAACATCGCTGGAAGATAACAATAGAGTTTGTGTTTTGCCATTCGATCCATTTGTAGTGAAGCAATTATTGAAAAAATTATATGGTATGCATTGCGTGGCTTCAGCTGCAGTCCTTACGAGTAGTATTGAGTTACGATTTCGCTTTTAAAGTTTGGGACTTCTTTCGTTGTTTGTTATATGATCCAATTAACTTTATAGATTTTCATTATAAATTATAAATTGACCTAACGAAGAATGACTACACATATCTGTATCTGGGAACACAAGGAATTCTGATATCGCGTAAAACATTTCTTAATTCAAACCAAAAGTGTGCCAGATTCAGACGGTTCACCACAACAGGTAGTTAGTGTGGTGGAAAGTTTCTAACTTGACAAATGTAAAGCCCGGCAGAGCGCACAAACGGGCCGTATGCATTTAGTTGAACGCAAACTTTTCGCTTTGTAAGGAAAGCGTGCAGTTTAAACTCGCCCGCCGCCTCCCAATATCCGTCGAGAGCGAGCGCCGCGTGTGTATTCAGCCGCGAGACGCGCGATTGTGCGCTCGCGCCCGCGCCACGCCCGATAACAACTCGCAACAAACTTTATACTCTTTCTCTTGTCACGCCTCGCACAAGCATCAAACATACATAACCCGATTTCTCCAAACTTTTATTGACACAATTTTACGATCGCTCCATCCAAAAACACGAAATTCCCCGATGAGCACGAGTTGGCTCGTTAAGTTGTAGTGTATACGCGAGCGGTGTTTGCACGCCTGCCCTCAAAACCAGCAAACAGTCTCAAGTTACACCCTCGCAATCTCTGAAATAAACATGCGTCGAGGCCACTACTGCTAACAACCTTAGCAACTTGGGCGCGAGAGCTTTACTAACTCTAGAGGATTAATCTTACGCGAGATTCCCTTCAGTGTATGTAACTAACTTTAATTACGATCAAATATTAAGAAGTTGCGAACTTTGCTTGCACACACACAGCACCTATCAATATTAAATGACCGTTAGCGTTCTTTACCAAGTTTGGGCTTTTTTTCTGGGAAATTACTTTGAAGTTGTAATCACTCGCCACTCCGGCCGACAAAAACTCACCAACTTCGTTATGCGAATACAAAATTAGGAGAAAAATCTTAGGTAAAATCTTTGGAAAATTGTTAGGGTTAAAAGACCAGCAAATAATTGAATTAGCTGTTCTTTTTTATATTCAGGTCGTAAGTATTATATACTCCCGAAACGTATATTAATTAAATTCCTTTTAAAAGATCACGTGTAGCCTTTAAAGTTAAAAGTCGTTATATATTCCAATACTATTTTAATATTTCATTCGTCAGTCTCAATAAAAGAGTTCATCGTTCGTTGTGAGCTCCAATATTATGGTTTCCGTTTAAACTTGTAATTAGTATACGTTAAAACTTTATGTAGGACGTCAATTAATACGAAAGATTGTGATTAAATATACTTCCCAGAAGTGACAGACGTATAATTAAAAACTTTAACTGTAAATAATTGCTTTGTCCTTTCATTTACATGAAATATAATAATGAATCAATGACTTGACTTTTTTTATGATAAGATATGCCTCAAGTAATTAACACAAGAGAGTGTTACCAACAAGTAGGTATTAAAAGCTTGTAATTTAAAAGTAACGCATACCGATTAACCGTAACTATTATTAATTCGATAAGCGATCCTTCATTAGCTGAAGAGTTTTAATTTTAGTGAGTGAAAACACTGAGGCGAGATAAAGAATTTGTTACAAATTGGGGCCGAAACTCCTGGGGGGTAATTACATTGTTACATGACAAAACTTTTGGGTCGGGCGAAGTTTCTTTACGTTCCTTACACAGACTCACGCTCTGCTGAGACCAATAAAATCACCTCTGCATCAGGGCACATACAAGGTTATCTAACGACCGAATTAGCACAATTGTTTTAAACATCGAAGTTATGATTACTTTAGTAATATAATATTGTTTTTTTACTGCCTCGTTGGTGTAGTGGCAAATTTTCTGCCTTACATCCAAGAGGTACCGGGTTCGAATCCCAGGTCGAGCCAAAATTGTTTCTGAGATTTTTTGTTATGAATTTCTCAAAAACAGCTCGGAGTCGGGAAGTTGGCGGTGTTACACCCCGTGGTTCAGAAAGCACGTTAAACCGTTGGTCCTGCGCCTGATCTCTCTCCGGTCATGTCGGATTGCCGTCTCACCGAACTTTGAGAGTGATGGAATAGTGAGAGCACCTGTGTATTGCGCTCACACTTGTGCACTATAATATCTCCTGCGCAGTTATTTGAGCTCTGTTGAGATTGGCCGCCGTGGTCGAAATCGGCTAGGAGGACTATTATTATAGTATTGATTTTAACTAGACATCGTGTTTCTTGAGTACCTAGGTATTTAGGCGTTTGAAATTGGTAATTTGAAACCGATGACATCGTTCTGTAGATAAGGTCAACACTAATCGAACGGCAGCGTGACTACATAGAAGGTAATTTTTACAGAATTAGTACTCAGCACTCATATTTAGTTTAGGTAGGCTGTAATTACATTTACAGCGTCCCTAAAGTTGTTTAATTAAAACACGCAAAAATACAAGTATTTATATTACAAGGCTTTAGTGAGAGACTTAGCTTTTCTAGCGGTGTATTTATCGCAAGCGTAATTAAACATTAACGACTTCAGAACAGGTCAGACTACTAACCTTCGTCATAATTAAACGAACGACAGACGCTTTGAATAATATAGGTACCTAATTGACGTGGGAGTGGAATGATATTATGAAACACATTTTTGTGTTGATTCATTTACGAATGTTGTCGTGCGAGAACGCTAAAGGCGACGCGGAGCCGTCACGAAATGAGCGTTTGGTGACTAGCCATGTTCGCCTCGCAATGCCTTTTAATTACGTTTGGGAGGGGGCAAAATTCCTTCTGCTTTTAACCTAGACACTTATGAACAAATTTTCTAACGTGGTGTCGATTGGAAGTTATGTGGCTAGAATCAATTATTTTTGTGTATCAACTAAATAAAATATGTATTTGATTCTCGTCCTACCTTAAAGTTTAGTATGTACAGTAGTTCTAAAAATGTTTTTCCATTTTTCGTACCAAGCGACGTCCCGACACACGGGAATCCTTAAAATAGGTCTCCTTGGAGAGGCCCGTTTACAGAGAACAGTGAATTGTTTTCATTCTCTTACTTCCCCTTGTTGGCTCGCGCTTTCGACGATATCGATTGAAACCCAATATTCTTCAAGCTAAGTATGACGTTCCCAAAAAGTCCTTTGAATAAAATTAATAACAAACGGCGTCGTACCGCAGCCATGGGCCGGAGACTTCATTAGCATACCTGAATCAAAATGTTTTCGTAATTATGTAGGGTCAGATAGTCGTGGACACGATCTGTAGGTAGGTACTCTTTGCTTTGACTCGCCCCAAACTCCCCCGAGGTGTTAGTTTACCTTGAACTAGATTGCGGGGTTTGTACTCCTCTGCCAGATATTATTTCAAATGTTATTTCTAAGTGGTTTTTGCTCTATAAATAAAGCAAAGTAAGTTATTACTTATGCGGGAGAACTCTACAGTTTATATACAAAAAAAGTACAACATTAACGGATCGGCCATTAATGTGATGCAAAATATAAACACTATTTGAGTGTTTTTACATCGTAAATCATCGTATAATATCTGTAAGCCTCGGTCAGTGATGAAAAATAAATCCAGTCCCGGATATCTCACTAAAATATTACTGAGCGAAGAGTCACTTATTTTTAATATGGCCACTAAATAATGAACAACACATAGCTAGACTTGGTTACAAACTACATGACTTGTGATAAATGCGAATTTAATATTTGTGTTGATTCGGAGAACACTTTAACAAAGCAAAACATTTCAAGGAAGTTATTACGCGGTTACTCATCTTCTGTCTTATTGCCTTAGGGATAATTTTTAAATAGTCACATAAGTAGTTATCGGATTGTTAAATATAAGCTGACCGTATTCAAGATGACATTCGTTTGACTTTCTGCATAATCAAGTTTCACATTTCATTCAGCCATATTGGAATTTTATCGGACTGTTAGCGCTATCTATAGCCTTTTGAAAAATCGGCCCATAACCGATGACATTACGAAGACCTCTGTAGGAAACAGCCGACTAGCCGTTGGATATATTATGACTTCTACTCTATAAAGTAGCTTAGTTTGGGACTAGAGAATTGGCGTGATTGTTGTGAAATATTTATTTATTTATTTTATTTATTTATATTTACACTCTCGGAAGATTGATATTTTGTGTACAAAATCCACTTAAATTTAAAACTTAATACTCAAAACTGTTTGTGCTGTCATACAACTCTACAAAGTACTGATAAACTTTATGAAAAACAAACAATTCCCATTTAATAGTTAATTGTAATTTGCGTACTGGTAAGGATAAACGCTTTTTCTTAACTCCTGATCACTTCGCAATTACGTCACGAAAAGTACCATGAAAAAGGTCTATCAGATTGCAGAAGTGTACGTGACATACGATTTTATGTGACATATTATGGTCGACACGTTGGTTACAAAATGACCTCATTTAACAAACCACCCACTCAACTCCCAGGGTTTGTGATAGGGATATTCTCGTGTGTGGCAGTAACTTAACTCGATGTCTACTATTTCATCGATCTCTATCACAGCTGCTAGGTCTGGATCATGATAGTAATCTTATATTATGATAAAGGTTTATAATCCGCTTAAGTGCATACGTCTAACTGAACCATGTATAAAGAGAGGAACTTGAAAGATTTACGATGACATCTTCTATCTAATAAAGTATCTCTGAAGTGCGCTTTATTAAGGAAAATAATTTAAATTCAACAAACATCGATATTATTGAAATAAAACTTCACATACCACATCACTATTGGTTCGCTTTCGAAACTCGTCTCCGGTCAATCGCGTCCTTAAGGGAAAGCAGTTAAGCTAAATGTAGTTCAGATGTCACCAAAATGTCAGCCTCACCTGCTACCTCGTTTAACCTAAATAACTGACGAGGCATTGACGACGGTATAATTCGACTACTTAAACGAATTAAACGTAGCTGACGCAGAAGCAAAATAACATGCTTTCGACTAAATAAATTGGAATTTGAATGGCCTAATAATTGTAGGTAGGTAAACATGTAACGAATCGTAATGAGATTGTTGAGTGTTTTAAACATTTTCTGAGTCCGTTTATATTCGAGTTCAAAACATTGTGATTAAATTAACATAAGTTAATTAACGCGTTTTATAGAACCTCTCTTAAAGTTGTTTTATAGATGTCACTTTTTGAGTTATTGGACGTCCGCTCACCCAATCTAGACAAGAATGAGAGAATTCCGATAGTAGATATTATTAAAAATAGTTATTTTACTTAACGTTCATTTTGGATTAAAGAAAACATTATAATTTATAAAACGGCTTTACAGGCCGTACTGATAACTCTTATAACGACTTGAGTTTAGGCATAACTTAAGACCACGCCTCATTAATTGCGACACATTTACTTACGACGCTCCATAAAGAAAATCCTCCGAAACGAATGAGAGCGGTTCAGATTTCACTAAGATTTAACTTAATTTTGGCACAGGAGGAGGAAGTAAATTGTTGCCTAGTAAAGTATATTGGGACGGAGATGAGGTTGCTTAATGTCAGACGCACTATCACCTGGCAAGCTTCGAATCACCTGGGAAATTTATCTACAACATTCGCTCGCATGATTGCCGTCGTACAAAGGTGGAATTCATCACTTGATATTCACGAGCAAAATATTTGCTGGTACGTACATATTCACTTTATTCCGTTGTTACCTACAGCATTGCTTTGAATGTTATTTACAAAGAATATTCTACCTGAAAAATTACATGTTCTGTACGAGTTTTTTAGCTTGGTTAGCTTGGTTGGCTTGGTTAGCTTTAAATCTTATATTTAAAAATGAATTGCGTCGTCTGTCGTATCCGCTAGTATTATAAATATTAAAGCTATTATATAAATATTGGGTAAAAGATAAATAATTAATAATATCTAAGTCAATTAGCTCAGACTTGTAATATTCTTCGAGTTAGTAATATCTGAAAGTTCAACGTTATATACCTAGTATTTAAAGTAAATTATGTACCGTCTAATAATGAGGAGCTCCAAAAAGATCTCTCTACAATCTCTAACAAAAGATCTTACAAATTGACATTTAGATTTTCCTGACTCATAAAGAATTGCAAGGATAATTCTCTGTACAGGATACCGAATCACCTCTAAGAATAATTACGATTAAATAAAAAATAATGCTGACACACACTGACAATCGTAATGCAAATCGAATTTGTCTCTAAATTTTCGATCAGATCGGAAGTACGAAATAAAGCTTTAAGGCTTTGCAGGACGTTTTTGGTTCGTTAAATTGCGAGCTGATTGTAGCTAGTTATTAATTTCCAGCTAGAATCGTACACGGTGCAGCCAGTGAAGCGAAATGATTTTTCGATGACGTCACTGGTTAATTCTTATTTCTTATCGGGCAGAAAGGCGAAAATCAAAAACGTAACGGTCTGCTAATTGATCGCGGTCGCAAGATCAGGAAGGCCTTATCCATTACCGAGGCTGATTTGTCGCGGGGGCTGATTCATTAGAGGAGCATTAATCTTCGGCGGAGGTGTGAGCCGCGTTGCCTGAAAAAGATTCTTGTTACACTTTTGGTCGCTTTGAAATTTTTTTTCTTACCTATGATTTATTTGAACTTAAGTTTTCTCAAAACGGTATAATTTAAATATTTAAATGGTTTAAATAATCTAATTCGAATTACGAATTGTATTTTAATAGTTTAAGTCAGTTAAGTTAAGAGTCAAAAAAGAAACAGCAAAGTGTAATAATAATGTTCTTAAAAAAATACTTAACGAAAGTAGCTACAGACTAATCATTTTTCACCGTCGCATTGACATTTTAACAAACAAAACAGTGTCCAATTGAGAAAGTATACTGACGAAACTAGAAGTAAAACTAAAGTTTCTAGAGCAAGATTAGTAACTTCTTAGTGACGTACCCTGGCAACACTGAGTGTGAACCTTCCGGGTGCGACGGGGGTAAAATACAAACCAACTAGTGCGGTGATAAGACTTTACTTTGTTCAAGAAACCGTGACTGGCCCCACGATGGGTCCCGAAAGCCTGACACTGGAATTTAATTAACCCAAATTTGTCCTTTTGTCTCAGTATTGGAACATAGTATAATATTTGTCAATATGTGGCGGCACGTAACAAGTTTAATGTGTGGGCGGACTTAGTTATTCTGTTTGATGCAGTGTGTATGCGAAAATTAAGTTATGTGAAACTGTGAAAGCACAACATTAAAGAAATTTATCAGTTATTAGACATTTCATCGACGTTAAAATTTGATGGATTTTAATATTCATTCGGTACCAAACAGCATAAATATGTTTTAGTGACTATTTAAATTGAATACTATCTAAGGGAATTTCTGTATTCATGAAAGTAGTAAGTAACACAAAAAATACATCGTAGCCATTCATTACATTTCCATCTCAGTCCCACTTACTCAAGTACCTACATGCATGTTTCACCGCCGCTGCCTTGATGATGTCTTGAGAGCGTGTCACATAAATTCTTTAGGAAAATAGAACTCGCTATCTTCATATGTCTTCGTTGACGTACGAGATAACCAAGCAAAGTGAATAACGTAAATACCGGCGTAGCAAACTCTTACGTTGAATGGGATAAAAATGTATCATTTATTTTATTTATCCTCCTTTTGTAACCTCGACACGTGTCCGTATAACAATTGTACATCAAAGAATCTTACATATCAAAAGTTAAACTGGCTTCTTTGGATTGTTTCTGCAAAAGACGTTTGGGAGAAAAAGCACAATTGATATTTGTGAAACCAATTTAAATAATGCGTTTCTCTTTATCTGCTGTTAAACAGAAATATTCAAAAACTTTTTCGCTTACTTTGTAATAAAGAAATAATATTACTATAAAGAAAGTTAACTACTAACATCACATTGAAATGCAAGAATCCAAACTTACTACTCGTACCATGTCACAGACCCTGTCCTGTCAAAACGTGCCGGGCAGTGTAAAGTGATACCTAAATAAACCTAAAATACAAGTTTTATAGTACGCAAACTTGTATATTGCTTGCTACATTTGCTTGAAATACAAATGGCGGCAAACTGTAAGCCGTGTGACTACGAACTATGCTACGGCTGACTACGAATGCGGAATCGCTCGAACCCGTGGGTGGCGTAGCGTGCTACGGCGCTACGCGGCGCACAGCTACGGGCTACGGCACGCGGCCACTAGCGCTCGGATTCATTCAACCTTGCAATCAGAGCGAATTGCGTTGTCAATAGGTGGCCCCATTGAATTGAAAACGGTGGGTATTTACTGGCAAAGTATTGTATTTTTTTTATTGATTATCCATCAGATTGGTTTGGAAATGCGCTGTCGCTGTTTTCACCTTGTTGCAACAGAGCCTAAAATATTAAGGTCAAGGTCAGGTCCGGTCATCCTCCCCGATGACCGGAGCCGAAAAGATTTTTTTTAAGTGTTATGTCTTTTCGATATTAGGATCAAGTTAAATATGAACATTGAGAATTACTTCAGTTTCATTTTTTATTTTATAATTTAACCATTAGTTTTGACAAGATAAAAACAAAATTATTTAACTGAAATTACATTTAATAATAATAAAAAGGAATGAACCGAACCGAAGCTGTTCCCGAAACATCTAATTTCGAGAAGGCTGCATTAACAGCTTTATTACGTTCATCTCTACGGTGTAAAACAACCACAAATGTTAAAACTCTATAATAAGATCGTAACCCTAACCAGAAGGAAAGCCCCGGTTTCGGCAGAAATGCGCTCTTCATATTGGAAAAATCATTTTACAAAATTGGATAATTAAAACGAATCGCGTTTTTGTAACGTTCAATTTCTTACTAAAACAGACTGGCGATCGAGTAAGTAATTTATATTCGAGAAAACATTATCGGTGTACGCGAAAATATGCTTGAGTGTGGGAAACGTAACATTTTATGGTTAATTAGTTCTTGCCCGCGGATTCATTTGATCAAAGATATTTTTTTTACTTTTACCCTCGTTTTCTTAAGTCATATTGCGTATTTTTGTGTGTAATTTAGTTTGTTTTAGTCAGATTGTGTATATTTTATCGCAAATTAATGTGAGCTTCTCGCTCAATATAATACACACAAACTTGCATTAACAATAATAGTTTGAATTCCTGTTACGGTCTTAATACAATGTCGAATGTGATACGTTTGTGTCATCCGAAGCAATAATATATTCTCAGATCGGGTCAGTGAATCTAATCTCGAAACACGTAGTAGCAACATCTACGAGTATGCTCGCGATATCAGCCAACCTCACTTCAGCCTCCAGGGACGCCCATGTAGAATTACATATTTCTTTCATACAGAAAAGCTGCTTTAGCAGATTGCGTTTCAAAAAGTTGGAAAGGAGTATAACATAGTTTTGAATGACAGAAAGTTTAAATCTGCATGAATTAATATTTTTTGCTAGTATAGATGTATTATATTATCGGAAATACGAGATTACCTATGGTCTCATTCTTGTGCTCCATTTTAACTAAATTGTCTCAAGAAGCTAAGTATAAAAACCATATAAATATGTTTGAAACTAAATAGTAACTAACAAAACAATATATTTCCATTAGCATGTCGTTCTTTACTTGTTCTTGATATTTTAAATAGAAAAAGACTGTAAGTAGAAAATACTTTGACAATAAAATGCGTTTCGATAAACACGGCGACGATATACCTTCGCTGGCGCGACGTGTGAGACATTCCAAGCGAACGGCCTGTCCGGGAACAACGCCGACTCACTCTTTTATGCCTTTTTAGGGTTCCGTACCCAAAAGGGAGACACGGAACCCTATTCCTGAGATCTCGCTGTCCATCTCCTGCCTGTCCGTCAGGCCGTATGTCAATAATCGTTACAGCTAGGTACTTGTTATTTTGACATATAATGTTTTTCTGTTGCTGCTAAAATAACAACTACCTAGTAAAAACTTAAAAAAAATATCGGGTATGATTTTACATATAATAATAGTTAATGTCATGTCATCGCGAGGAGGTTGCTAGGCTACAATATCCGCGTTAGTGATGTGCCAATTAGGAAAAAACACAAGTCGAGCTTGATCAAGCTAATTGAATGTAATAAGTCATTCGCATTTATATGGATTGTGCGGAACCCTTCGCACGCAAGTCCGACTCGCATTTATCCGATTTTTTATAAAGACGTCATAAAATTGGGTACCTTGAAAGATAAGGAAGTTATACGAGCCCCCGATTCGAGCCGAGCAATCCATCTCACGTAATTGCATTATATTCCGAGTGCGTCGCTTCGATGGAGCCGCTAGTTACAATTTCCGTTCAATAACGACACTTTTTTATCATTTTTAAAGGTATTTTTCTTGGTTGTTTTTTTTTTTGAATCCCCATTTAAGATAAATCAGTACGGCGAATGCACTACAAACAATTCAGCCTGTGTCAATAACTTGTTAAAAAACTATAATAGGGAATGAATACCATGAAATTAAATGTGATGTACCTATGCATGTTTCAATGTGTTACTCGTACACCAATGTGTATAGTATATAACATTATGTGGTTAATTGTACTTGCAACTGTACTTAATAATAAAATATGCGAAGATTATTCCTGAAACAGCGGCATTACCACGAACACTCTTCTAACATTCACAAAGTAAACCAAAATCCAGTTAAATATATTTATTCAACTCTTCATTTATTAATCAGAAAGAGCAACGTTACTCCGTAAGCATAATTTCACGCTGTACACGTAGCAATCCTGGGGGCCGAACACAAATGAAATCTAATTGCTGGTGTAACAATTTGCAAGAGATAAGGCAAACATAGGGTCGGCGGGGAGCGTTTTATTTCCTTATGGTAGTTATGCGGCCCGCAGGCTGCTCAAGCTGATATAGTGCAAAGAGAACGGCCCGTTCCAACTACAGAAAAACAAGAAGAATCGTCAATTTTGGGTTTTATATAAATAAAGGCTTTCTTAGTTAAAACATGAAACTGAGACAATACATGATATAAGTATCATATACAATTGTACTCAAAGGCGGTTTTTTCAGTAATCTTTTAAATGCCGGGTGGTGGTCGATGGGTGGTATGACAGTTCTATTGTTGTGTCTCATCGAACTGCTTATGTTTTGAAGATAACATAAAAGGCTTGAATATTGTTACAGATTTTATCGCTTTATGTCTGATGAGAGATGAGGTCACATGTACCAATATCATGGACTAGTGCGGTGATAGTTAGTTAGCCCTCAACTTGTTGCTATGCCCTGTGCAGGGCGTCACATGTACCAATATCATTTAAACTTTTATACCAACTTGATATCATGTGACATGCAATAAATGATTTCAATTGGAATTTGAGACACGAAAAATGAACCTATACCACAACGTCAACATTAGGTAAAGTCATAAATCCCACAACATTTTTTGCAATGACTTGAACGTCTTCTTTTTGGCTGCAGTGCCGGCGGCGCTCCACGTGGGATCTCGTTACACATTCGCGATTGAAATATTTCCGTGCCAGCAGACACGTATCTCTATTTGTATACTTGCGTCAATAAAGGAGTCACGCTTTTCGGGAAGATAAGGTTCGTATTCTCTGGAGATCGGCACACTATGAGAAAAAAACCTCCGTATAATTTGCTCCCAAAATCGATACTTTAACCGTAAATGCACGCGTTTCTAATTACATCCGTGCACAAACTGCAATTGATAGCTCTTTAATATGATAGCGTTTAGTTTGCAGTAGTATACTCTATTGCCGCAGTAAACGCTTCAAAATTGCTATCGTAATTAGTTTCTACAGCACTATACAAACATTTTCCGGTTACATCGGACGCTTCAGTGAATACTAGCAACAAATTATGAACGATTTTATCGCGAATATTACCTCTGTTGCTAATAATGTTTCGCTTTTATCAAATTTGAGGTAATTTACAAAATATTTAACGTCGCTTACCGGTAAAGAGGTTCCGATACGTTGACGATATAATCAAACTAGAGGCTTCTGTTTTATTAATTAGTTACCTAACTAGGCTGATACACAAAACCAGAATCAAAAATTTAACTACAAACTTAATTAGCTTGGTAATATTCTAAATAGGCGTACATAACCAGCAATCAAAGTTTAATCTCAACGAAAATCCTATTTGAATATTGTTATTGTAGCGGTCGAAAGTTTAATTTCATATTCAAATGAAACTTCAGAGCTAATTAATGAAATTATTGTAATTCGAGGCGTCTTTTTCTGTACCTATAGCCATCTACTGTTACTTAGGAAACTTAGTTAGTTATATGTATCTACTAAGTTTATTTAATAGCGTAACCCGTAATCTGTTAAAAGTAAACTAACAGTTTCCTTAACACAGGCAACAGCAATCTTTTATGGGGTATTTAACCAATTTTTTCTTCAGATAAATACTAATATTTTGTTTGTAGAATGAACTCAACCAGTTAGGAATATATGCAATTTGCATTGCCACAGTATTTGACATGTTTAACATGCAGTAAAACTCGGTAATGTCCTTAACCATAACATTAGCTAACTCCGCATCATTAGTCACTGCCTGCATGTGTGCCATTCACATCATCGCGCCGAATTTCAATGAGCTTGCCAACTAAGCCATTGGGAAATTATATATAATGTTCTTGAAAGGCAATATTGCTGTACACGCGAATTGGATTGTTATCTGCTTTAGGTACGGAAACCTATTTGACAAAGCGAAATAAAAATACAAAGATCATCCTGAACATGTTTGTTTTCACCACATGACAAAAACGCATCCTAAGTTTTTTGAAATGATTGCTGCACATTACACAGAAACGTTTTAAAATCGTCAAAAGGGTTATTTAGTTATTTCCGTCTAAATGGAACGCATATTTGTTTGAATGTTGTTTGGTAAATGTTTAAAGCATTTGTTCCGAAGTTCGCTGTAAATATTTGTCGGCGTCCGCGCGAGGCCTGCGCCAAAAACATTCAGGTTCCATTACAAAACGGGTCGTAGATACTTATAAGCTGATCGAGCTGTTTGAATGTTGAGAATTTCATATTTCCCCGTTGTGTGCCGATTGAGTGTACAGAATTAGATATAACGTACAATTGCAACAATCAACACTGACGTGTGACAAAACTGTACACATTTCAAATAAACTACACATACTTATACGAGTATGCTCAAGCGACCAATAAAAAATTTATATTTACGAAATGTTCTTAAAATTATACCAAACTTACATCCAAGCATTGCATGGCCGTAGATGAGCAAAATCTAGAGATTACAGTAGTGATTTTACTTTACTGACAAATGATAAAGGAGATACTGATATTTCAGCTCTTTTGTGTTAAGCTAACTCTGGATTGTGGAAGTGGAAAGAATACACATCGTTTTTTTCTGTTTAGCAATCGTGTGAAAACAAATACGTCATTATTTCAGTACCTATTAGTCGTAAGTTTATGTCCAAATAAAAGCTTTAATACGCTTTAACAATGCAATATTATTAAAATTATCACATACAATATTGAAACATATTAGTTAGTTAGCTCTAATTCCAACATGACAACTTTATGATAAGTACTTACTACTCACTAACAATTTTAATGCGATAATAATACCAAATATAATTAACGTGTCATCATTGAAAATTTATTTATGCAGTGTTCATGACTAAAACCTGATTTATTTGTATATGAGTAAGTACTCCAATAACACAAAGGCGAATATGTTTTTTTTCTCCTTTCATAAGTTCATGAAATTTCATTAAGCATTCAAGATGATAAGTGGTAGATGTAGAATTTAGCGCATGTTAATTTTAAACAAATAATAAGATATAATTAATGATGTGACAGTATAAGTGACTAAACATTTTTAGGGTTCCGTACCTCAAAAGAAAAAAACGGAACCCTTATAAGATCACTTTGTTGTCCGTCCGTCCGTCTGTCAAGACCGTTTTTCTCAGGAACGCGTGGAGGTATCAAAATGAAATTTCTATATGATACTTAGGTCTACTGTCCCTGGAAGCTGTAGAAAAATTAACCTTCTAAGCCAACGCAATCAAAAGATACAGCCATTTAGGCCGCAAATTTCCGCAAATTTTCGAAACTCGCACGGGAATCAAAACCTACAGGGTACTTCCCGTAAACTTAGAATCTTGAAATTTAGCACGAAGTTACGTCTTATAGTACAGATATAGGAAAAATTATGAAAACCGTAAATTTTCAGTTTCATCATATAAAAAAAATATTTTTTGTTCTGTACCTACCTATATCTACCTCTATTTAATGTCTCCCTCTACTTGTATTGATCACCTCCTGGCTGAAATTGTCATAAAATAGGTCAAAGTAAAATCCATTTAATTTCAAAGCTGGGATGTTTCAACTGGGCATTACTCAAGTTGGGACCTCTCAAAATTACGTGACGCCAAATTACAAAGTAGCCGTCCCTCGCAGTCCTCGCGTGTACCCTCAGTCCCTAAATATGAAATACTTACATAACTTTAAAATTACCTATATCCAAATGTAATCCAACGCTTCGTAGGGTAACATTTAACGCTTGCTAATAGAGGCTGGGTAAGGGAACATGGTTCCAGATCGCAACGTTCCGCGGCACCTATTACGTTCTCATTAACGTGGCCATAGTGTGCGCTTTACCCGCTCGTTAACAATGCCGTACCGGCAAATTGTGCTTTCAAAATGTAGGTATACAATATGCCCACCTCGAACTTTCATTCCTTAAAAATAGAGTTGGACGTGCTATGTTTACCGTCTGAGACGCGACGCGTGGGTTCAACTGAAGCACTCAAATATTTTCTTTGACATTTTACTGCGAGGGAAGGTCCTCCCTCACGTCCCCTCATACGCTTCTCGCGTAAATTAAATGTAAATTATAAAATTTTACCTGCACGTTTACAGTGTAGGTGCTTACTTTCTGTGGTGTCGTTTCTTCCTTCTTGATGTCTCGCATGAATATAATGAATGAATAATTATACGGAAATGTGCGTATACCGTCAAATCATTAGGTACAGAAGGAGAATTCAACTCAAAAATTGACTAGGTAGGTATTATGCCTCAGGTTATGGGGCTCGTATGCTCTTTGCCAATCAAAAACTTCCAGCCGTAGGAATTAAATCTTTTAGTTTGCCGCAGAAAGATGTTCTTAAATAAAAGTTGAATACTACTTAAGGAAGCAGAACGTTTAGTGGGTGGGTTTTTAAGCTCTTTACACAAAGAGAAGGTTAAAATACTTCACACTGGTTCAGGTTAGTTTCTATTTTCGTTATAAGTATTGCAACTATTTTTAGCCTACTTAGTTTCTTGTTTTCTATTCTGCACGTTTGCATTAGAGCTGAAAAATGTACTACTTACTTTACCAGGAAGTGCCAAAATGAAGTTTACATACTTTTAGATAAGTACTGCTCACAAATATATTTTGTGTTTTTATTGGTGTGACTTCGTCGCACAGGTAACACAGAGATGGCTGCGATACGCTTTTGAGGCGTTTTCTTTATTAAAATTGTTCAACACGCTCGCTGGGTAACAGAACATAGACGTGCGATGATGTACGGACGCGCAATGCGTTCTAGATATGATATCTCCTGGGAAGTAACAATGTCAACAAGCGTCGCGCTGCCGTAGAATTACCAGTGTGACGATGCCTTAAATTCCCGCAATGTGTAGCGGTTGCGGCTCTCGGAACCAGGTGCAAACGAGCCGATCCTGCTTTTTGTATCAAACCGTTTTATAATATTTTTGCAGCCAACTTAGAGTACGGAAAATATGAAACAACAATTTTAGAAGCGAACATAAAGTTTTAACGCCGGTGAAATTTGAATTTCAGCGGATAGAACAGTTGAAATAAAAGCAAAAAACATATTCTAATTGATACGTTTTTCACAAAAACATTGAATTCGAGTCGTCCTGCCTAAATTCGTACCTAAGTTTCATGAAGCTCTAAATTGTACTGTCTCTCTGTTAAATTTAATTAATATCTTAATATTTACCACGATACTCCAACGAAATATTAAAGCTGTAGTCTTATTGTCTTGTGACAGGGGGTTTATTAAATCCAGTAGAATGCTGCCGCGGCCAAAACAATGCTAGGAAATGATTTGAGAGTTTATAGACCGTAACACGGAAACATCTCGACGTAACGGGAAATATGGATTGACCCAATACCTGTTTGAGCTTATATTGTTACAATCTTCTTTTCTTTTTGATTTGATCTTTATAACTGACTAGGTAAGTACAGATTTGATCTTTATACGTATGAGGTTTTTTGATTAAGATAGATCATATATATTTTTCTAACAATTATGGTTAAAAAGCAACATCTCCTTATTTTGTGTGAAACCTCACCACGGCAAAATAGGTTACCTAGATTTTTTTAAATTCTTTATTATGTTATGTTGTAATCCTAATGCTGGGTCTTTGCATGTCTATCAGAAAATACCTCATTATTCTTATAGACCTGAGTTAAGTATTATGTAAATGTAGCTGAAATTTTGTTTATTCTTGTGATAAATGGTTGCTATAATTCACACATGTGTTTTTGTTTTCGATTTTTCCAGACACATGCCGCTGCCACGTTTGCGCAATGACAAAATGTGTGCAGAACAAAATTGATGATTGTTAACCCGTTTACAGTAGTCTGTAAAAATAAAGCAAAGCAAGCGGAATGAACAGACACGTTACCGGCTCACGGCAGCAGCCGCGTCGGTAGGGATTAACGGCTATTGAATCGGACTAACAACATTTATATCCAAATGCAGATACTCTTTTAACAGACAATATTTTGTTCCACTATTTTGTTCATTTCCCTGGACGATTTGTAAAAAAAACCTTAGCGTGAGTGGTTCGCGCTACTCTGGTTTATTGAGATTTTTAATCTGATTTTAAAACTGTACTTTTATTTCACAGTTAGAGTTTGTATTATTCTTACGCAAGGGCGTTTTAGTTTTTACTATGTTAGCTATTATATACCAACCTCTTCTGACATCAATTTAGTTGACCACCGCCGTAAGTATATTACGTAAAATACTCTGACTTACCTTCAAAGTTCTTCTTTTTATTTCTTGACGATGAGAAATTGCACATCGAAACAAAAATGTCCAACACCCGTTCCACTGCACAACCGTGGTTTTCTAACTTTTGTTTTCGTAAGCCTTTGTAACCACAATTTCAAGTCAAAGGATTTATTTACAAGAATAAAATTTCTTAGGGCTTCGTTGATTGAATACATTTGTTGATGATTTGCATAGCTACCTTCCTGTTTCCCGTTACTTGATTATGATTTGTGTTCAAATATTGTCCCAAAACATGTAGATGACGTGCCAGCGATGTTAGGTCGCACATCAGATTTAACATTTTCGTTGCAAAATCGCCCCTATTATAACTGCAGAAGATGCCGCAGGGTTTACCTTGTTAAAATATTGATAATGCTGTCGTTCATACATAACCACTTGTTAATGAGCGTCCCGCTGGGCCCGCGGGACGCCGCTCCAGGGACACGTCACAATTCGGTAACGAGCGGCACTATTGATTGAATCCGCCGGCCCCTGGCGAATTGTCGCTATTAGCACTGCCAAATACTACACTCACACGTCAGGGCAGCTCCACAACATAATTTGCTAAGTTCAGGGCAACAACTAAATTAATTAAAGTGTAACACAATTTCTCCGCCGAATACACTCTACCTACCTAGAAATCATGCGCTAAGTCCAAAGTTTTGCCGTGTTAATCACGACTTAGTAGTATCGATGCCTTTTATGTTATTGTTGTTTAGTTTACACAATAACGTTTACGTTAAGAATTTATTAAATAAAATGCTCAAATATCAAGACATCTTTGAAGGATTTCATGATACTTTATTTATACTTACGTTTTCCTTCACAAAGACGCAATGTAGAACGAAAATATACACCAAAGAAATCTTTAACGTTCATTTCCCGAGTCTTAAATATAAACGGAAAGTCTTTTGTGTCTATTTTTTCGCCGGTGTCGTCTTGGATAATTTTCGTGATAATTTCCTTTCACGTTAATAACTATGCTGAATCAGAACAGAATATTCGAACAACAATATTGATAGCTCTATTTAGGTTGTGATAGCCTGTCAGGTCCAGGATTTCAATCTGTCGAGATATTGCTGCTATCTTGCTCAACAGGTAATTACAAGTTGCTTTTGAAGTTGGGCAGACTTGCCCCGGCGCGGTGACGATATACTCATATCGCCTTGTATGATAAGCCAAGATGATATGTCAAAGTCCACTAGGTAATGTGAAATCTGATAGTTCCGCTACCGCTTCTGACGCCGTCCGGACCAGTTTTGACGACACGTTTGTTTTCGAACGCTATAAAATCTACAATCCAGTTCGAGTATAGGTAAGAATAGTTATGAAAAACGGGATTTATACTTTAAACATGGCACTTGTAATAAGGTCGAAATATCGGAAACTCGAAAACTAAAAGGTAAATGATTCGCATGTAAGTGACCGTGTTAGGAAGTTAAAAACAATATACTCGTAGGTCTACCTTATTAGTTTGACTTATTTTGATACCAAACTTCCTATTTTTTACATTGCAGCGAACGAGTAGCCATAGTCCGATAACGTAAAATTTGTGTATGTATTTGTATTGCTATGTATTGTTATTGCTACTGAATAAATAAAAAACACTAGAATACCTTTTGACAAGTTTTACACTATTTTGTTAAAAATCCAGAGTATTAGTTTTAAAAGGAAGTTAGTTTACTTCTGAAAAACATTGATTTCAACATTTATACTGACAAATAAGACGAGTTAATCACAAATTCACGGCTGAAACGACCTAGTAGCGCATAACACAATGCTAACACTGCTTAATAGGTTGTCACTTTTTAATAAATGGACAGCGTTGACGACAAAACCATCTAAGTGAATGGTGATATTTTTCAAATTAATCGCATCGCGGAATTCATCAATCAAGTTGGCACGTTCGCTCGCTCTTCAAACTCTATGGTGTAAAAAAGATCAATCTGACCATAGATTTAATATAAAAGACTTATATTCATTCGTAGTTGTCCCTTGATACCAAGCTAAATCACTTCACTAATTATTTGGTCTTAAAAGTTGATTCTTATCTTATATAGGCAACTTTAAAATCCTTGATCATCCGTTTAGACTTATGCTTTTTCTTTGAACCAACTTACCTAAGATAAGCGACAATTCACCTACTCGAAATAGAGGCCAAACTTAACAGAGAATATCACTCCGGTACACAGGTGCACTCTTCTGTCATTCCTAAAGGTTTCAAAGCATCAAATAGTTTTGCAGAATTTTCTGTTAGATGCCACTTTCAATACTTAAACATTACTTTCATTAAATCGAAGCAGCGAAAGTGAAATAAAATAACCTAATTTTATCGACTGATCAGCTATTCAAGACATGTAATTTTATCCCCTCTGATCCTAAAGTTAGTATCCGACAAATCGAAAGGTCTGCATGGCACTATTGGGCAAGGCGGAAACAAAGAGGGGACTATTCATTATACCGTACTGATTTGTCACGGCGGCTGATTCATTAGGCTAGCATTAATCTTGGCATGCGGTTCCGCGGTAACATGATAAAGCTATACTTTACTTAGGCTGAAAACATCACTGTGAGTTTACTAAGCCCTAAATACAATGCATAATTAAACCCAAGGAATGACTAAACTCACCGTTACCCTAATAATTCAGCCATTAGTTACGTTTTACCTGAATTACTACCCAACGATCGCCATTGGGAGATAACGAACGATTTTGCCTAATGGAACTTAAAGAACGTTTCCGAGAATCCCGGATATTTTGTAACAAACAGGTAAAATAAAATAGATCCACAGATATAACTACTTCATCTAATACAAACTCTCCCTAACCCGCCATAAATTTTAGCAAATTTCTTCTTCCGATACCATAGGATTTTGTGTGAGTGAACCTTTTTGTAAGCCCGCTTAAATGGAGCCTGGAAAACTAAAAAACTTCCCTGTCCCCTTTTCTGTTACTGTAATCAGTTTTAAACCAACCCAAAGTTAGGTACTTACTTCGACTTTGAAAATAAATATAAATTGGAATTGACATTGTTTCTCAGTAGATTATAACGAAATTAATGTTCCGAATAAGTACAAGATAACTTCGAAAGAAATGAGACAACAAAGAGCAAAAGATAATTATCTTCGTAACAACATTCCGATCACAAAGGAATCCATCTCTTTCTTAACAATAGTTATATTGTTTTCGAGGAAGAATATGACCGTATAGAGAACTAGGAACATACGCCCGAACGAACGCTTTAAGCAGGTCATGCAATGCCACCATTAGTATAGTCTTGCTGAACAGTTTCTGAACGATGAAGACAAAATAATATTGATATTAGATAATGGAAAAATGGCGTGCCAGAAACGTATTACGCGGAGAAAAATGCTATTTCCTCATGTTTTCTATCTAGAGCCACCTTCTTAGAAATACCTAAAATACTCACGCTTATCACTGTTCCTGCTGCATGAAGTATTTTAATGGAGAAATAACGGATGTTATAAAAATATCTTACGAAATATCTTAACTAAAATACCGAAAAGTATTCTTCTAAAATATGACGTGAAATGGTTCATAATGCAGTGTTAAGACAATTTTTATAGTCGATTTTTGATATATTTCGCTATCATCCAATAAATTACGGACGAGAGTATGCGTATTCACCATTAAGTATGATTTAGGCGGTTCGTAATTTATGTATGACATATAAATCGATAGTTAGATGGTACAAGGAAAGGATATTTTACTATCTGCTTGAACAATTAAGTTTTGTTCGACCTTTGTTGAATTGGAATAGGTAAGAATTCATTTTCTTATATAGCATTTTATTACTGATTATCGTAAGTTTACCTATTATATCATATTGTTTCAATTCTTAATTCTGAAAAAGGCTTTAAATAAAATCTGGAATCGATCTCTAGTTTTTTGTTTAGTTATTTTCAAATAAGTAAGTGATCGAACTTCTAAAACACAATTAATAAACAGTGTGAACTGTGGCCTATATTAACCTAAGGCAGTAAAAGTCTATTACTTTAATTTTAGTCCTGTAATCGTCTTATCCAATAAATTAAGTAAGAATTCAATATCTTTATATTCGTTATCATATAGGTAGGTAGGTACAAAAGAAAATTAGAAAAGTGTCCGGAAGAAAACGCGGGCCCAGAGGTAAGTAGGCGTAATACATTATGTACGAAATGTATTATAGCTGTCTTTAATCCGGGAATTCATCACACCTGCGCCCTGATTAGGGGTGTTCTGTCATCGCCCTTACAATTCCTCCGTGTTAAACTGAATTTTCCCTTACACTTTTATTGAACAATCGGAAATCTTCAAACGTATCCTTAGATTCGGCACAACAGTATTTAGTTTAGACCTTCACCGGTGAGTAGGCGTTTAAATAGGTTTTCGGAGAAGTTTGATATAGGTGTCGCTTACAATATACCTGTGACGGAACACTGAGCTCATGTCATTATTCATATTTCCTTTGACGCACTGTTCTACGAAGTTCCCACCGTGTGCCATTAAGTGCCACCGTCTACAGCTGCGTCCTGCCGGAAAAACATAATTTACTAACGACATCTGCCAACACTAACTTAATAATGGTAGAAATTACGCCTACTGGCATAATTGTATCAGGGTGGCTTTAGCTGACGTAAACAAGCAATCTCGCGGGACGCACGCAGAAAGGATTGTTTCCCGCAGTTATTAGAGCGGACAGGTACGTACTCGCTCGACGGATTCTGCCATGACTAAAAAGACCGAGGTAAGCACTAGTCCTTTCGTCCGGCGGAGATTTATATCCGTACAATGAACTAATCCGCTGACGATGGGATTGCGAAGGACACCTGCTGCTCACCAAATGGAAACTGTTTTTCGGACTCGAGTATTTTTTGCGACTCAAAAGTAATCTCGTGTTCGCTATGAATACTCGAATGAATGAATACAATACGCGTATGTGGATACCGTAGCAGATTACCATCGCGTTTAAAAACTGAATACAATTGTAAGCTTACAAATAGTAACGTTAACCCGTTTATGTAGCAGCTCGAACGCTTATTCCATCATCAGCGCAATCCTGTTCGTGAATTCTGCCAACTTTAATATTACATAAATATTCATGACTTGAGTTTGTTTGATTTCGCTAAAAGCGAACACATAGGTATTTTTGCTTAAACAAAACTATCTATTTTTATAGCCGGCTTTAAATAAGTACCTAAACATAAAAGTCATGCTGGTATTGCCTTTACTATATAAGTGGCGACAAAGTGAGGAGATTCGATTGACATTGACACAAGGCGTTTTAAGTATTGGTCGTGTCGCGTCGCACTTATCGCATTACGTCGCTCACGTAGGACAAAGGGTAACTGTCAACTGGTCACCACTACCTACAGTAAAAGTTCTGTGCTATTTCGATTTTAAAAAAGCAAATAGTTTACTTTAGTCTCAAGAGGTTGCGTAGTACTTTGGCAGACAATTTACTACCTTCATATAACTCAAGATGGTGATCAAAATCCGCCGTTTCGGGGATAATCCTACCCACCCACTTTACCCTTCCCATTATTATACCACCAGTTCTGGAAATTGGTAATAAAACCACTAAGCCATCGAGACTATATCCTGCCATAGCCTTGAAATCACTTATCGTTTGAGCACACGCCTCAGTTTAAACACTGTATTCTGTTTTAAGATACTATTGATGTCGCACATAGGCTTTCAAATCAAGCTACAACACACTTCTACTCGTAACTCAATAAAAAGTTGATGTGTAGAGAACCAGGCAAAGCTATAAAAAACACTAGATTATCTTTTCGCCACTAACACCCATCTCTTTCTTACCAAAGATAGGATACTTACTAAAGAGAGAGAGCCCGACAGAAAAGCTATCTGGAAGGTATCGCTTTCAGCTAATAGGTACGCGTAGATCATACATCTTACTGTAATTATAATTTGATTATCGGCGGTGTGCGATAATTAATGATCTATCGATCAAATATCAATAAGGTTGACGTAAAGTACCAATATTATAGTGTTGTGCTTAGCAATTTGAAGCCTCTCACGGTTTAAACATAGGTATATGCTTAAACCTTCACGTATATGCTCGAATTCCGAGTAGGATAATACTAGATTAAGACTTTACTCGATTCAAATCTATAGTAATTAATCGCGGCTTACCTCAATTAAGACGGAATTATATCTTAATTGTTTGTGTCGTGTCCTGATGATACAAACTGTCTGAAAGTTCCCCGACAGACACGTTTGGTTATTTTAATTATAAATGGATTGGCACTCCGCCTGTGTCAACATGCCTACTCTTCTTGAATCGTAAATTAGTATAAATTCAATCTAACCAACTTGAAGCAAATAATAATTAAGTAAAAAGACGTCCCGCTGACCTAAGTTAAACTTAATTTCGGTTGATGGAACTCATAATATTTAGATTCGAGAGAGATTGGTTCACAAAATGATTAACTTTAGTAATTACTTATGTAAGTATAGCCAGTCGGAACACGAACGACATACTTTTACAAACTCGAAAGGAAGTATCTACTTACCAAGTGCCCTGTGAGGTAGGTACTTATACCACTATCGGTAAACAAACATTACGCAAAGTTGTTTTGCACATATATACTACGTGCACAACCGCTGATACTGACCGTAGTCATATTAGCTACCACTGATATGACTGTAATACACACTGGACATTAAATCTAAGTAGGCACATTCCACCGTTCCCAGCCATAGAATAACCATTAATAACGTTCATTATACCAGCTTAAGGTGACGATTTACGGCCGTAGGTATGTGAAATCACGCAGCGACTGTGTTCATTGCAGTTTGCCGTAAGTATTGTTTTTCTTAATAGTAGCATTAAATTTTTGATCCCTTTATCTGAGACGCTGTTATGTGTGTGACATAAATAACCGTTAACTGTGGTGCGGTAGGAAAATGATTTATATGTAGGTATAAATAAATAAACATTGCTGGACGTGGAGTATCTCAGACAATAACGCAAAAACATAGCGCGGCCCTAAATTTGGACTAAGCTAACTAGTAAGTCATAAAAGTTCTGGACCAAGCAGCCTAATGGTCTTAAGTTTGTGTTTTACTAAGGTCTTTGTTAACATCAATTCAATCTGGGTAATAGCTAAGAAAACAGCGCTACGGTTCATTAAAAGGTGCTTCCAAAACTCTCTGTTAATTAATATTTGAACTTTGAGATGTCTACGGTCACTGTATTGTTCGTACGTTCGAGGGTTAGTTTATTTATCATTGTCTGAACAGCCATGGAAATGCATTGTAGGTATTTCGTAATGGAGTTTTATGTCGCCCTATTGTATATCTTCGTTGGATCGGACGTAATCCGCAGTCCTGAAACTGCTGTGTCAGTAGAACGAACTTAAAAGAATGAAGCCATAAATGAGATTGAGGCAAGCATATCTGAGATTACGGATGGCCGGAAAAACGAGTTATCTTTCGATTCCATTTTTACGCAATACGGGGAATCTTTGAAATCAAATATTAACGTAATGACATGTTAGTTCACCCTCATGGGAAGAAATCCTGGTAAAATTATTAATTCGAGTATTGCCTCATACAGTTGAAGCCAACTTTGGGAGTGCT
This sequence comes from Pyrausta despicata, assembly GCA_963921415.1. Lineage (NCBI taxonomy): Eukaryota > Metazoa > Arthropoda > Insecta > Lepidoptera > Crambidae > Pyrausta > Pyrausta despicata. Next base: position 7,642,285 of record OY992853.1, read on the forward strand.
CTGAATATTAATACACGGGTCAGTGTAAAATTAATTTATACGACGAACCTAACAACCTCTGTTTCGGAGGAATGGAATTTTCTATTTCAAAATTCCTTCCTCGTTCATTTCCGGAATCACGACCAATGGATATTTCTAATACCGAAAAGGACTTCTTACTTTTAATGTTCTTTACGTTTTATTCGACTAATTAAGGGTGGAATCTCTTAAAATGTTTTGAGGGTTCGTAAAAAAGACCCTTTGGCCTCGATTACACGTTATTATAATACCAATAACTGAATGGAGATACCTAAACAGACTGATGATTTGTTGTTGTTACTTACGAAAAAAATAGCACCTTTGGTCATGAACCGTAATAATTCAAAAAATAATTAATTGACGTAACTATCTTAATTTTTGAACTATTACGTTTTGTGATAAATGGTGCAATATATTTGGACATACAAACACAGCATTATAATATTTAGCAAGTATTTGGTAATTTTCCGTCCATAAAAATTCTTCATACGTTTTTCTATTAAGTGTTTGTTGTTTATCTTAATATTCATCCAAATTTTTCAAGTCCAAAAGTTTGCATGCATATCTCTTCTCATTATTATTTAAAAATTCAAACACAATGCATATTGTTTATTGAATAAATGAAATGAAACTCAGGACTTTAACAGTTACCAAAAATCTGCTTTAACCCAACCTGTTTTACTAGAGGCTTGGGGGCTCAAAAAAAGACATTACTATATTTTATTAAGAAATCTTATAATAGGTTCGACTATTTTAAAAAGCCATCGAACTTGCAAACAATCTCCTCACAAGAGCTACCTGCTCGTAGCAAGTAGATAATGGATGCAGCATTACTGTAACATCAATCTTGGCATCGGCAAAGCAGGTGGATTGGCTGGAGACGGGCGACATTACGTCACCTCGCGCCCTTTGAGTCGTGTATCAAACGCGGCTTCCTGACTTCGGCGAACACTGACACTGAAGTGAAACAGGTGATGGAAAATAGCACAGAAGTATCGCGTATGTACTGTCATTGTACATATAAAACTGGTTGAAACATGTTTCCCTTACTCATAAGGCAGTTGAGTAGATTCACAACGTCTGTAAGAGAATCAAGATAGTTTACAAAAAAAAACGCAAAAGACTCTACTACTCTAAAACTGCAATGTTGTGATCTCCGGCATACGAGCATATGACATTATGTATCTTTGTATAGGCACAACAGGAATAGCAACTTGAATAAAGTATAAATCAAGTTTATGCATTGTTATAATGAACATTTTGCAAAAAAAATAGTTGAATAAACCCATACACACAAGAAACAAAAACCCTCAAAAACTTTCCACGCTTCTTCCTTTCGCTGTTAAAACAAAGCGGCTGTGACGTGCACCCATTTTTCAGTGGTATTATAATTTTCATGATATATAAAAATCACAATATACTTTTTATTAATCGGAAACTCAGTTACAAATATCTTATAGTGTGAAAAATGTTCCATATTTAAAAACAGTCATAAAGTGCTATTTTTGTAGAAAAAACTAAGTATCTGTACTACAGTGTATTGTCGCATATCACACCCTATCCAAAAGTTTGAAAGTGCAGGGGTAGCGAGCAGGTAATTTTTTGATCGAAACCTCCCTCGCGAGTCGAGGGCCGGTAATTGACAGTGGTTGTATCAGCGCTGCAAACTTTTTATGACGTCATAAACACGAGATGAAATTATATCCTAACGACCCAATAAACGCGAAAAACTCCTCTCAGCTACCCGTTATTACATGAACGGAAAGGTTCAGCTTCGTATTTGCCTGTATCCGTGTTTATGTTATCACCTATTAGATATAACTGGCTTTTTTATAAGACTCAAGATAAATAGGAGTCACGAACTCGTCGAACGCGACTTATTTATTATTTACATTACGATCCAATAACTGATATGTTTTATTTTGTAACGGAACAGCTCGTGCCCTGGTTTATTCTCGTTAGCGAAATAGGCGCAGAAAGTTTCCAGTTTCCCAGGAAGAAAATTAAATTGTTTGTTGATGTTTTCTGCTTGAACAGTTCAAACGCAAGTAACATGCATAGATCGTATAAGTGGATCGCATTTTTTTAAGTTATGAAAGCTTCAAGGATATGCTAAGCTATGTTACCGCTAGCTACACCTGCAACTTGCGGCCAAATCGCTGGTAGTCGAGACGCTGCGACAGCAGGTGTGCCTTAGGTTTCACCGGTTCCAAGTCACTAAAAATCACAAGCGCAAAGAGAACTATTTACGTCTTACCTCTTCCCTGATTGATACTGTTACTACTAAGGTATGTACTATAGAAAGGTAAGCTCGATTGAACCGTTTCATTTGTTTTTCAAATGTTTATATAAAAGTGCAATTTATATGTAAAGGGGAGTTGATGATACTTCAAATCCAATTTGCGTACCTACCGTAAATCTGGTCAATATCCCGGCCGCGAGCAGTCGCTCCTACAATCGTATCCGCTGAATCTCCAATTAGCATTTAATTTAGTTTTTATCCCTCATTTCATTTCGATGCTGAATAACACCGAGCGACCCTCGTCACGGGCGGCTTTCAAGGGAAAATAACAAGAGCTTTGTTTATTTTCTTTATCTTTTTTCCGCACGGAATGCACCTACTAAAGCAACAATTACTCTCGGTAAATTTAAACCCGATCCTCAAAAACAACACTCTGTGCCTTATCTCGGCCGCATCCACTCGGTGGCAGCTCAAAATTCTGCGCCACCTCACCTCTGTCGTATTTTAAATTGCTATCAATTAAAATGGTACTCTGTACAAAGAAACCGGGTACACTCTTTTATAGCCAATTATGATTGCATTGTTGACCATTAGACCATAACATTTAAGGCTTTTCGCAACATTTCACACATCTCACGAATGTATTGTTGTTTATTGTTCTTTTTTGAAATTAAAAACATTATCTACAAACAGCAAGCAGGATTACTTAAATATAATCTTATCTTAAGAATTGTTCAGGAAGTATCGTGACATTTGGAGGAAAACAAACGGCATCAGTGGTGCATATAAAGTTAGACGTCACACCGGCTGATGCCGCGCTCCAAGATAAACTTTGAGAGAGTTAGGGAACGGGAACTCTTTAAATGAGCAGCCAGGGTCTTGCTCCAATTGCCATAGAGGATTTCGTAATACTGCTATAAGCCTGGTCCTTTCAAATCGCTCGCTGTAGTGACCGGTCTTACTAAGTTGAATTTGATCCGAGTTTATTTCATTGAAACTTTAAAACCAAGAGTCAAATAATTGTAAGCCATTTAGAGTATTATCATAATACTGATTCCTTTGCTATTCACAATAGTTGTTTTAAAAGATCTCAGCGAGTAGACTGGGCCATAACTCTAACATTTGTTCGAAACTGAACGCGGACGAAGTCGCGGGCGGCCGCTAGTTCTTAATTACTCGTCAAAAAGTATACATAGCCGTTTTATTGTAAGATCCATAGTGTTGGCCGATCTTCTCGCTAAGAGCAATCTCTTTGTTCGCTAAATATAATATTAACATTTTGCATTTTCTCACAATCTAAAATCAAAAACAAATCAATAGGCGTTGTTGTCGTGAACGTATTGCTTCATTTTATCACAAATACCTTCCAAGGAGGTCACCTACCTGCATTTGTAAATTTGGTTCAAATTCTTCATGATGTGGGACATCCCTTTACAACGTCGAATGTCACTCCTCTATTCCTCTTATAATTACTTCCAAAGTTGAATACACAAGTTATACACTGAACTCCCGTCATATCAAATCAACTTTTCCTTACAAGCACCTCCTTTCTTCTTGTACGGATATTATATGCAGGACTCAACATTTGCAAGTAATACCCATTTGTAAGTTTAGCATAAATCAATTCTTTGCCGCAGAAAGCGTCTCGGCATGAATACAAAATCGTAACCGACGGCTTTATTAAAATTCATCGTGGCCATATAATTTTGTTCGGATTTACGCGAAAAACGCTTTAATAGCCCGTTCCATAACTGATTTAAACAAGCGTAACTGGTGTCCAGTTAAAAGATATATATGGCTATGGCTATTCTGTCCTGTTTTGCTTTTTAATTGACCAAAAATCAGTGTGATTATCGGCAAATCCATGACACAAAAAGAATGACAGTGGCTTTGAGTTCTGTTTTTTCATACACCTTAATTTGGTGGAGGATGTTAGCATCACCATAATTACATCTCTGTAGGTGTGGCGTAGTCTGGTACCAAACCGTTAAACTGCGTCAAGGACACGAACCTTCCTATAAGCATACTTTTAATAATATTTGTGCTAGTTTTTCCTCGAAATAAAAGCCGCAATTAATTGGTTACAGACCACCAATCAGATTAAAATATTTTATCGTCACGAAAAGCAATTTACAGAGTTCGCCACAGCACAATACACGTCATGAACAGCTTGCATCTGCAATATCTGGTTAAGGTAGGAAACGCTGCACATTTCGCCTCGAAAATAATTCCAACACTCGCTATTTTTGTTCAGAATGAATTTGTTTTCTGTCACTAACTTTGCGCCGTTTTATTATGTTTTTGTAACACGTCATAGCCCTAGCCCACGGCTGTTTTAAAATTTGTTAAGCCCAATTGAAATTTTTCATGATGTCTTGTAGCTTTTATGAAAATCGATGGATGTTTATACGCGTAACAATTATATGCACGAGAATTTTGTAAAATGTTGTCATTTTTTTACATGTTAAACTTGGGTTCAAATATTGATTAATTTTTGTCAGCACTGTGACGGTGTAAAATAGCAAATCAAATCTTATGGAAAAATCTTCAATTTGCTACAGCTGGCAACGTTTCTTAAGATTATTTTTTAGCATTAACAATGCAAATCACTATACAATGTCGTCCCGCCTGTGGCAATCTATTTTTCTTTAAGTGTGTTTTAATGTTTTAATTTCACATGTTAACGTTTCTTAACGCCTTAAATCCTACGTACTCATGGTTCGTACTCGTTTTATGGTACAAAGAGAAAGAACAAAATTTAATACAAAATAAAATAATAACATCTGCGTCCGATACCGGTAGACATTACTTTATAATAGATCTACTCAGCAGACGGAATCCTCAACCTCGAAAATGACATATAAAGCCGATCACAAATAAACGAGAAAAGGCATAGATGGGAAGGATTTATCGCCGTTTTTATATCCTAATACAACTTTCTCCAAGTTTTGTTGCAAATTGGTATCTTAAAACGGCCGTAAAGTGGGGGCTTGTACAATATCCGCGATCTGTTCCTATTTCAACTTAAAGGCGCTACAAGCGGAGCTGCTAAGCGCACTGCAAAGATCGCCTGATTTGCATTCATCGCTTATAAATTGATTCGTTTGTAGACGAGGTTATAGTAGTGCTGTGCTATTTTAACCCTATTTCGAACCGGTAGAGATTTTCAAACAGCTCTGAAGTACGTGAATGGCGCGAGAGCGACGCTCCTATTTATCTCGACTTAGATAATTCCCTCCCAACTGACGTGGGATGAGGGTAAACATCTTGACGTGATTAATAGTAATCCTTAGTAGTTTAATAGTGTAGGATTTACTTGTTTGAATAATATTATCTGAAATAGCGAGGGTGGTAATTTGCAAAGCGTGAAGTCAATCCTTCGCTCGGCTTTTTGGAGGAGAACAAACATTGTTTTAAAGTTAAGTTGGGTTTGAAGAGCTTTGTTCAAAAACATTTTTCAGTAATGTTGTTTACAAATTGTTTTTCTAAATAAAAAGCATTGGGAGATATAAGAATGTATAATTTTGACTGCATTATGAAGATGAATATTACTATTGCATAAATTATGAAATTTCAGTCGTGACATTATAATTTTTCCATTTCTTTATATTATTTTACCTCGGTTTAACCTTGTTCTGACCAAGTTGTCCTGCCATTTATTGCAGGTTTTCCATACGGCAGTAGCCTAACTTCCACATTTTTGTTGAACTGCCAGAATCGATTGCCATTATTATCGGTCATACCTACCTAAATTGAACACTAAATCTACGACCAAACACTCTACTACTCTCTGTTTAAATCCTACTTTGTACACACTCTTTTTTGGCGAAAGCTGAAAACTAATAGTTGGCCTGTGTGCAAATAAAACACCCGGTGGTGTGGTCCTACTTTATAAATCTGTCTTTATTTCCGACCCTTGGCTACCTCTTTCACACTAGAAAGAAAGATGAGACAGAAGGCAAGAGTTAACATCGAGGATGTTGGGCAATAAAGTAGAGCCTGTGGTTTGGACTAGGGAGGCAGGAAAATCCGCGTTATTAGGTGTTTGCCGACGAAGGGGCCGCACCTGCGTCGCGCGGGTACCGATAAGGACAGTTTGTGGCTCATTTACACGTTCTTGACTTGTTCTAGTTTTGAGGACTGTTATATTGAATCTAAAGGAATAAGGAGCTGTACTTAAACCAGGGCTTTATGAATTCAGTTAAGAAAAGCGACAATTTCCTGCATCACGACTTTTCTTTCAAACTTATCCTGTAACTATATAAAGTTAGAGATTGACCTTATTTTTAAAACAGTTGAAAAGTGATGGCTAATATGTTGGTTGAAACCGATGGCAGGTTTTTACAGTTGTTCACGTCGATCAAGAAAAAAAATAAACCGACGTGAACTCTCTATTTTTACATGACCAGAACAATTGAAATTACAATTTAAAAACCAAGCTCAAACACCTGCTGTTTCCAAGCAACCCTGTCGGCAGGCCTGCTTACTACGAAAAACGAAACCCGTCAAAAGTCGTTTTTTCGCTGTACAGACGACACCAAAATTGCCCTTTTACAAGCGCATTGCCACAGTTTTTACCTTGACGTGGTGTCATGTGTACGTGTTTCATGTAATGACTAAACTAGTATGGTTTGAAGGATTTCGTTTTTCATAGTAGTACTGCTGTATCGTGTAAATGCACACGCACAACGCGCATTAAACCCTTAAAAAGTAATTCAAGCCTCATTCCGACAGAGACAAATATTGCTCGGCCTGTCATCAACTATAATATTAATACATGTCGCCAAGTTGTATCGTTAGCGTGTTTACTTAAAAAACACCAATCAGTTTATAGTCAAAACAAGTGATCTACATTAGGGCCACTCTGGCGATTGAATAAAGTATACGTACACATCATAAAATAAACTTAGTAATTTATTTACATATTTGTTATTTCTTTTGTGTGCGTGTTATTTTCTTATCTTCTCTCTTCTATCTAAGAAACTAAGTAAATAGCAAATTACAAATTTGCTATTTACTTAGTTTCTTCTTCCTCTCCGGAAATACAACTCACCCGCAAAAAAGTTCAAAGTGACATGCAATTTATCATTAAAATACTGTTACCGCGAAACTCGTACAACTCCCTTTTGTCATTGAAACTTATTGACAAAGTTTTCTGTTTGAATCCTGTTCGTGCGTTCTTTTGGCATTAAATTATGTTACTATGTCCAATTAAGCGATCTGTAGCTTCGTCATAGTATTATTTACGTTACGACAAGACTCAGCTACGGCCCGTACCTTCGTAGTCCGTAGCGTCGTAGGCCGTAGCTTTGTAGACCGTAGTATAAACTTTTTGTTATTTCAATTCAATCGTTTTATTGTAAAACATAATTCCTTCTTGAACGAGAAAATACATATTTATTTTATTTACAAATTATTATAGGTATCTTCGTTAACTTAAAGCAAACAATTATCACTTCTTTTGTTTTATAAAGGCGGGAACTTAATTTCCAAAATACCTTTTAAAATTTGTATTTATATTTATCTCTATTTCAGGCTTCAAACGCTTCATTTTTATAAGCCTACCCTTAATTCTCAGTTAAAGGTTTCAGTAAACAAAGGGTTACATCTTGGCCGATAAAATAATTGAGGGCCGAAAAACAAACATCCCATTTCGTCCCCGCAAGAAAAACCAGATAAAGCTGATTTAAAATGCGACAACCGTAATAGAAGTGATAAGGCTAGTGGAAGCAAACAACTTTTGTTTTATGTGATTTTAACTTGCCTTGCCAATTTCGCCGTTCCTTTTTCTTTTTTCGCTGAAATGTTTAGTCTTTCCAGTCACGAAGGAAACATGTAGTTTTCGCATTCAATTTGTAGGTTTGACATCATTACCTAGCTACAATTCTTGTCAATTTATTGTCAGTAGAAAGTTCGGAATTCTACGAATTAAGGTTTAATGTACTACCAAAAAAACGTCACTAATAAAATCAATGTTACTCACATAAGAAGCGAGTAGATTGCATACTAGTAAATAGGAATAAATCAAAGGACAAAAAACCGTAATAAACTTTATTATAACGCTTGAATCTCTCAGCACCCTTTTAATACTGTTAAAAGAGAGCATTACCATATAAAAATGAAATCACCAAAAACATTTTTCGCACTGTCTGGTGAAAGATTATTATGTATATGGTGAACAAGCTACCACAATGACTTTAGTAGGCGACAGAACTCCTCACATGGAAACTTCAAATGTATAATATTGTGATTGTGATAGAAGAAATAAATATTATTATTATTATGTCGGTCAATTCCAATCTCGGGACCACAAGGTCCCGGACCTTTGGAAGGCATGCGTGGGGCCGAAGCCAACACGCAGAGGCCCGTTAGACACTTTAATCAAAATGAAGTGTGACACTAGCCGGCGATTATCCCTGTATGCACTATGTGCGTGCACCCAAGGACAAACCCCGGTTAGTGTAGAACTATAGCAAGGTATGGTAAAATAATACTGGGTTATGGGTTTAAGAGCTGGTGGACAAGGTAACTAGGACTATTGATAAAGAGACTACGGGACACCTGCCTGGTTCATAGCCTCGGCTGAAAAAATTGGCAGGTGGTGACTCGCCGACAACTAAATGGGCCCCCCCTGGCGCCGTCTAGACCGGACTGAGGGGCAACACTAGCGTTATCGGCTAGAGGTGGAGAGGTGGTTCTGGACTTTCAACGAGAATCACTTGCTTCCCTGAGGGTCCGGCATCATGTGCCCACTCGCCGATTACGAACCACATCCACCTTCGAGCATCACGCTCTCGCGACTCCACTCTGGCCGGCCGGTGAAGGCGAGCCAGAGGTGAGAGACCTGCAGGCCCTCTTGGGTTCCACTTCGGCAGAGTCGAAGACGAGGGCCTTAACCGACTCTCAGGAGCACTCGGATTAACGACTGACCCCGTGGTGTCGCTACTCACCACAGCTCACCACAAAGCTGCCCTGCGGGGTATATTATTATTATTATTAATATATTCCATATGAGGAGATGGTGACCATGCAGTTTTATGTTGTTGTATTTTTAACTACGCGCGTTAAAACGTTATGTAGCAGCGTGCAATTTCAATAAGCTCTTTGCAAAGTGACGTTTGGACGGGTATAGTTTTACGACTGGGTGTGTTTGCCGGAGTGCCTGTCGCCCCAGTACACATCAAGTTGAAAGGTAAATGTCGTTATTTTTGACGATTTTTTTTGCTACTGCGTGGATCTGTAGACACATCTAAAAAACTTTTAATAATAACAAAACGCCTACATTTCAAAACGAACACTTACATGTTCAATACAATGTGACATGAAAAATTCTAAAAGCGGACATCAGACGTAAGAAATAGCAATTAGCTTTTTTTAAATAAGACTAGATGAGATAAGTATAGTTTGAGTCACAAAGATAAATGTTACCTACAGTAAGTACCTATTTCAGTATTTAACACTTTTCCTCGTGACATTAAGCTTCTATTTCCAAGAAATGTCCAACTAAAACATCTTCCGGAACCTATTATGACAAAGAGTACTTATACAATACCTTTACGAGCAATACTTACAGTATGTGAGATGAAAGAGCAAAATATTACAGGATCATATTTCACAATGTACAAAGAAATTCTTTCATTCCATTACAATCGTGTACAATATTATATCCGACGGTTTTATAAAGACCGTAAAAACGGGATAACATAGTTTCGCACAAGATGTTATCCGCAAAACCGAGATAGCGATTTCCATTGGCCGTATCTTGGTCAGGTGACGCAACAAAACATAAAAAACCAAATTGTACATCTTTTTTTAGTTAACAAATCCGTCTTGACGAGGGTCCACTGTTTTTTCGACTGTATAGCAATAAGGAAGATATAACAGCGAATCCTGCTAGATCACGGTTGGAATTTAATTTTTTATCATTGTTTTGGTACGCATATTTGATCAAGGATCTTCTCTGTAACTTATCATCCTGATTTATGTCTTGTGACATGAATATACATTTTTATTCCTACGTCTCTGACTAGACGTCTGCAATAGAAAAAATGGTATTTTTTATACCGCACTTGATATCGTTGTAAATATGCGCTTACATTTGTGCACTATAATATCTCCTGCGCAGTTGCCTGATCTCTGTTGAGATTGGCCGCTGTGGTCGAAATCGGCTAGGAGGACTATTATTATTATCGTTGTAAAGTAATTAACTTACGAAAATTGCTCCCTCAATGAGAAGTCGTTAAAACAAACTCTCCAAAAGTAAGTTGAGTCCAACGGTTTAATTAAAAACAAGGGGTGTCGCTATTAATTCGGAATAGGACCCTAATTAGCAGTAGAAGGGAGAAAAGCCTCTTTCACCTATTGTGGTCAGGCCACAGACCTTTTTAACACCTGGGACGACAGCTATTTAAATTAACATTTTAACAAACCCAAGGGTTTGTTAAATTTATGTACCGTTTAAAAACTAAGACGGTGAAATTCGCCGCTCTATGGGAGTTACATACTTTTTCAATGATCGAGTTAGTTCACTTCTGCAAAAGCTGCAAAAGTTCTAATGTAGGTAGAATAAGGGTCCTAAAATATAGTAACCGGGTAGAATTACGAAATTTGCTTTGTAATTAACCGTCAAAGTTACATCATACTCAATGATAATAAATTTCAATGACTGGATATCTCTGCCTTAATGAACGTAGCCTTAGTTTAGATTTGCGCGCTTTAAAACATATCTATGAAAGTTAATTTTTAAGTGAATTGTACATACCTACTTAGACGATAAAGCGACATGAATACGAGTTGAGCATAGACCGTCTCCCAATTCCTAGAATGAAAGCTTCTGAAGTTCGGTAAATACAGTATGATTAAAAGCAGGTTTCTTGTAATCTTTTACTTGGCATAATAAATTGAAGAAAATATTTGCACAATTCACCAAGAGCGACGGATCATCCTAAGAAGTCACTTTATGAATGTACGTACCTAAAACGAAGAAGTTGCCTTTTGATAGTACATAAATACATCTAACTCTTTAAAGCCTGAATAATATTTAAAGATGAATATGTACTGTAACTGATGTAGAATAGTTAAAGAAACTAAATACACTAGAGAAAGATAGTGAGATTTCTTACTGTATGGTCCTCTTTGTACTGTAAAATATAATGTTAGTGGATTCAAAGATAATGGTGGATCAGTGGTGTTAAACAAATCAATTCAATAAGAATTCCGTATTTCCTTCACATAAATTATTATATTCTGTCCTATATTCAAAATTCAGCGTTCCTGTATAGTTGATAGTAGATATATTATTAATTCATTAAAGGAATTTGTGGTAGTAATTTCATCACGGGGACAATGTAGTACTTAAGCCTGCTTAGTACATAACAGGCATCGAAGGCAAGGATTACGGGCTGTGGCGTGTGAGAATACCTTGTAGGTTGTGTATAGGTACCTACCTACTTACTTACGCTTGAATATATTTGGTTTGTAACAATATAACCTGTGGAAGGAAAATTTGTACCTACAGGTGATCTCCAAGTTCGTGTTTGACTGGACTAACGTATACTTGCTATAGAAAAAGCAAGTTTATTTTGAAGTTTACTTTACTAATGTAAGACAGCCAAAGAGGGGGCTTGTAGTCTAGGAAAAACAAGTCAAGGTTTTGATCTAGAAACTAACCCAAGGACAAGTAGTGTTGTTGAAAAATTTGCACGGTTTTAATCTTGTCCAATATATTAAATGTCAAACACTCAAGATAATTATGGAGGCAGGTAAGTGTAAAAAACTTAAAATTACTTGAGTGAATTAAATGGTTAGATAATAAAATTATGCAGGTAAAGTTAAATCTTTAATATTAATGCGCAAATACCTACGATCGAACGAGCGTCAGACTAGTTTCGCCAGCTTGTCGCTCCGGCACGCAATGTTTAGGGCCGTCTCCAAAGACGACGCAAAGTTTGCTCCCTGGCGATAAGAAAGTTGCGAGTGCCCCGCCGCCACGCGATAAACTCCGAGTATCCATCATACTTAATTACCTTACTCTTTTAACAGTTTAGAAGCTCGTCGGGAGTAAGAATTAAAGGGAGACTGTCACGACGCGTCGCTGTTTCAGCGATTCTCAACACTCAGATAAATCTTTAGTTCTACTCTTTCAACGTTGGCGACGATGAAATTTACTTTTTTCTAAAGAAAGATTGACGATCCTTTCATTCTAACTTTCACAATTTAAAATGTGACAAACATTTCGCAACAGAGAAACACTGGATTGTAATAGGTTTTTGTGATGGCATTTAGGTATTAATACTCACCTATGTAAAATTATAGATTTTAGTGCTAGGCTTGGGTATAGACAGACACGTGCGACGTGACTATAATATTGCGATGCAGCAATAGAAAATTTCACATGGCGAGGCTAACAAATGGTGTAATAGACAACACTCAACGGTCAATGAGACCACGCATTTGTATAATTATTTACTAATCGCGTCCCATGCTTTATCGATAGTGCCAAGCTACGTAACTCATCTCCATGATCTGAAAATTGACGGTACTATCGGCCGATCAGCTTTCTAAGCACGCAACAAATAAAACTAAAACTTTATTAGCGAATGGGGAGATACACTTGATAGTGTTTACTTAATCAAGCTCTTGCCAGCGAGCTGATGGAAGCTAAGCTTTACTTGATAAAATATTGAGCCGTTAAACGCGCTCAGCGATTTATGATGGGGACCGTTTGGTAAATTCGTCTTAATATGTTAAACGGCCTTTATGCGGTGATCGGGCCGTTTTATGAGGGCATGAGTGGCTCCGTTAATCACATCCGGTTGATTCGACACAGGTAAATCCCGTAGCAGAAGCAAGATGGATTGCGCGTCACGCCACGCCGACGACCGACTTATCGACCCGCGTAAATATCACGGTTTAATGTAATAGCCATTTTGGTGAATCAGGCCTACGCGTGAATTAAGAGACATTTCAAATAAGGTGGGTCATCAATTGTCAATGATGATATCGGAGTATGAGATTAAACACAATTTGTATATGAATGTCAGTTCCAAGTTTGTGGTAACTTAGTTGTTTGTCTTAAGAGTTCAATGAATAACAGACTTGTTTCCAGTTGTTCTAAAGTTTAGTAGTGAATCTATTATGGTACCTAAATATGTTTGCCTTAGCTTTCTTTTATGAATTGTAAGTACATACACAACTTTAAGCCACCTCTTCATATTAACTCTTCAACACAAATGTTCCTTTTGACAAGATAAGAATTTAAAACTCCATCACCAGTCATGTTCCTCCATGTAACGCTAGCGATTTTTAACACAACATAGTCACCAAAACAAACTCTCCACAAGTACTTTCTATGGTTGTATCCAATAACATTAATCTATTTAGTATATTGCTGGCCCAGTGCACTCACTCAGAGGTCGTCAGGCGGGCTCGTAAAGCTGTATCTCTATCACCGGGGAGGCGGACTCATAGAGGCACTACAGATGGAGCAGGAAAAAGTACTTATTGAATAAGTAATAACTATTAAGTTTAAAAGAGGCATTCAAAAGCAAAATGCCGACGAAACTGAAAACAAAATTACTAAATACATGCTTGCTCCCTTATCTCACTTATGCCTGTCAACGCTGAAAATTCACCGACAAAGTTAAGAAAAAAAAATGAACATGTCATCGAGGTTTGGAGTGCTGCTGCAACAACATGCTGAATACAACAACAAAAAAACCATTTTCCATCTTTGTTTCAAGCGGTCTTTACCCTATTCTGTCTGTAATATCTCTATGAAATATTGCCTACCTACTGCGGAGATTGTCTACGGGGAACGACAATGTATCCATAGAGTTGCGTTGTTCTGAACTTTAGGCTTACGCGTAAAATAAAGAAACAAAAGTTTTGTTGGATGATACAAGCGCAAAGTCTCCAACTCCTTTTCATAACAGTAAGGGACTTAATATGTTATATCAATCCTGAGGTAAAAAATATTTTTTGCTATTTTATGACTTTGCCTTAACAATATCGTTTATCCTGCTTCGAACCCATACTGCTTGGTACCCATAGGTACGTGTACCTGCTTAGTACGAAAACAATGCAGCTCATTTGGTATTGGGACTGCTCCCACAATAGATCGTTATATAGAGGCGGCAGAGCAAGTATCCCCTTACACAAAATTAATTAATGAAACAGGACCTTCTATTAATATATTATCAACGTCAATGTCGGTACAGATTGAAAACGTATCAATAATTCAGTTGACTCTTCCGAAACCACAAAAGCGCAATAGCCCAATTATTTATTTACTATGGTCTAGTTGTTCGGGAGTTTGGCTCTCTAACTCGGTAGGTATTTCGGGTTCAATTCCCATGTGGGCACACAAAATGGCTATATCAATTTGTGGAGGCTTTGGCTAGGACTTCGCACAGCTATCTGATAAGAATAACGGATTACTTTACCACTAATTAAGCAGCCGCGCCAGTCCGATTAAGCCATATCAGACGGTCATTTATAGTGTCACGCAAAGAAAAAGTCTGTAATAACAAAAATTAAAAGGTACGTCGTGTTACACATTCAGTACGGATCAACAAAAAAAAGTATTTTAAAAATAAAAATACATTATAGATTTTCATTCAACATCAATTTCCGGTTACGTTTGCCCACAATGATATCATTGCGGTAGTCTCATATCGCATTACATACACAACCAAACAGGATAAGAGCTTATGTAAAAGTGAAACATTTATTTTTTACTCACGCAAAAATTCCTTGGTGACAAATTACCCAAAGGTCCCAAGAAAGAAACAAGACGATATTAAAGCATTGGGTCATTTCAGCCGAGAAGAACTTCAGCGATCCATCACTCGTAATTGCCGCAGTTCTCCGACTGTCCATCTCCTGTTATTTGATTATTACTTATTCATTTTCTTTATAAGATTCCCCGAGCGTATTAATCAAATTATTTTTTAGCTCGATGGTGAGGCAACTTTTGCTGAGAAGTGCCGACCAAATTCAGAATCACATCCACCAAAGCTTACTCGTCACAACACGATAAGAACTTCAACGCCCTTTTCAAAGTATAAAGCAGCTCTTTGACGGGCTTAAAAGGGCAAATATGAAAATTCGCGAACAGAAATCACGAAATTGGCATACGGAAAATCAGGATATTGGACATCCGTCAGGCAGAGGCGAAAGCACACAAACTTTGAACGCAGACAGTAACCGAATTCACTAACGAGTCGCTGCACGGGTGACGGCGCGGGGCGTCGCGGACCGCGCCCCCGTTTGATAAACTTTAAAACTCAAAAGCATACCCGCGACCATTTCAAACTTCAAACACGTTCCTAAATAAAACTCAAAATTAGTACGGTAATCAAAGCGGAAAACAGCTTATCGGATATAGAAGAAGAACAAACAGCTTTACGCAGCATCGTTCTTCGCATAAACGCGTATTTGTTAAATCCTATTGAGCGTTATCGGGTGCACGCAGCGGTCTCTGTTAGGACTTAACGAATTATCGGGCCAACTGTCAGTGGCGCTATGGAGCCCATTGTGAATAATGGAGCGGTGAATTTATAATCATTCCGGCGGCCTATCGAGGGCCTGCCTGCCGCCCTTGCCGCCTGACCACTACAAAGCACGCCAGATTTGCGCCATTGTTTGGAGCCCGGCTTAACAATATAATTTGTATTCACAATAAAGTGCTCGGAATAGAAATAGATGAACGACGGCTTACACTAACTCCAGCCAGCTCCATTGTTAAATCATAACGTCGTGGAATCGACGGCTCAAACAGTTTCCGTTTATAGCTGATGCTATAATCGGCTATTCATTCAGCCAGAATCCGTGAGCTTACGGAAGTAATTTCTCGCAAAAGTCGTTCTGTTTGCGTAGGAGGTATGCTTTATGAATGAAACACAACAAAGACTTTCTTTGCTTAAATGGACGGGTTGCAGCGTTGTTATTGCCTTTGCCACATCTCGAAAAGGTAGAAACTATATATCAAATAACGCACTAGCAGTCCCTGCGGATCCACGCAAATGTCGGATTTCCCGTATAAATTTTAACCCCCTTAAAATTGGGCTAGATACCGCGATAAAACCAAATTACTTAAACGGCTTTCGTTATATGCTAATATCACATACTTAACGATAAGGGCAGGAGTTAACAGTTCAATTAGAATTGACTTATTTTTTTTTAAATCAATCACTTAATTTCCCCATAAGGTTTTAATACCGACGCGGAACAGAGAGTCGTTGCAGGTAATAATATAATATGTACTATACCGTTTATTTCACATCACGAAATAACATTCAATTACTGCGGCGCCCGCGTGAAGCAGCCGAGGCGTGTAATATTTTTAAGAGAGAACAGGTGAGCACTGAGCAGCCTGTAATTAATTGCTTGATAGGCCTGGTCACGTGCAGGTCGTCCCATTTATGCTTCTTGTGAACACTGAAGGAAGTGCTGCAATTACCCGTGATGGATAGTGAGAGTTAGATGCGGCCGGAAGGGTCGCGCCATCCGTAAAACTTTCTTATCTACCTCCGAAGGGGAACTTTATGACATCTTTACGGGAATCGAAAAATATGGACGACCTTTGACATTAAAACGTAGGTCCGTTCAAAGCCCGCCGGGCAAACGCTCCTCGTGCTCAATCATACCTCTTACCTGGCGATTGGATGATGACTTTTACTATCCGACTGAAATATTTAGTGAAAATTTTTGATTAAATACTCTATCGATAACATTAGACTAGCCTTTATCTGTTTGAAGCGTATTTGGAAAGCTCATTTATTTTCACCTGTCACGAATAGGTAGGCGGATTGCAGCTTTACAATGAAACTCATCATTTGATGCACATACATACCTTGACGACACCAATCAGAAATAATCCAGATCTATTTAGTAGGTAGTTTAGTTGTAAAAGAGTAGGTACCTGAAAGACAGACATACAACTATTGTATGGTCGTCTACACTCAGTACTTATCATAGCCAAGGGGGTCCCTTGTTATGTACTAGTTATCTCAAATAAAAACTGTAGGTACTTAGTTGCAATTCTTAAAAGGTAGTCGGAATTTCATTTGCACTCTGTCACTAGTTAATATTGTTATTTGTTATGGCAACTTACAAAATTGTTCTCGACAAATAAATCGAATCACTCGACCTCCGCTGCTCCTTCATGTTCTTGGAATTTACTAGCTTTAATTAAAACTTTCTTAAAATAGTTACTACATACTCCTAAACTAAAAGGTTTTATTTACAAAGTTGAACATTTCAAATTCTTTGTTGGACTTTATATCGCGCTAGACAAAAGTAATAAATAACAAATGTATGGAAGTGCTCACAAAATGAATGGAGCCCAGAGGGGATCGCGCCGTGATATACAATTTGCAAAATTACATTTCTTTTCAAGTTTCTTCGTTTCAACGTCAGACAAAATGTGTAATAGGATGGCCTATTATCAAAATGGATTTGCTTATACCAAAAAATAATCTCTTTTAGGAGAACGACAAACCGTAGGTAGCTACTGTCGTGTCTAATCTCCAGGTAAATTTTCAATTTAACAATTTACGCTAAGATTGCGTATAAACTGTTTGAGTATGTTTGTAACTTATGGTTAGGTATTTGTTATAGTTCATTCGTCTTTAATAATAACTCAATAAGAAGTGGTTTGTTTTGAGAAAGACCAAATCTCCCGATTTTTGTGCATGATGTTTCACAGACTGTAATTATCTCGTTTTTTTTCGATTGTCCCAAGTAACCAAATATTTACTGCGCTTTTTTCGGGTAGTGGCAACACAAACATGCACTACTGTCGTTTGACATTCGTTTGAGAGTTATGCGTAGTTTTCAATTTCAATTAAAAATGATAAACTATTTTAACTAAGCGCCTAAGGATCTAGGTCATCCAATTCAAGGTGTATGGACCATTTGTATCCTCTATTAGTTAGAATCTTTCATATATCACGCAATGGAATTTCAATCAATACGATTTTCACTTGGATAGAAATCGTTTTTCATCTTTCAGACAACCGTGGGGCAGCTTTGAACACTATCATAACATAACAGTACTAAAACTGTCTGAAAATAAAAAATAATAACATTTGGATTCTCATTCTAAAATGGATTTTGCGGCTATAAATTGCATTTTCTTTCTTATGATGTATTGCAACTTTATAGCCTAATATTTAGACTAATCATTGTGAAAAAGTAGAAAGGTTTTGAACAAGGGAATCTGGAGTTATGACAGAAAGTGTTCAAACGGATGGCACGTTACTCGTACTTACTAAAGTCGCGTCGCGCTCCATCTAGCGAAGCTAAGTGAAACATATAGCTGTGTTTGAGTTTATAACGTACGATCCACTCTGTGTCGCGGAGCCTGTTTATAAACACTAAGAGATGGATTTATATAAGACTATAAACGTGACATAATTTGTCTTACGATTGCAATGTTTGCAAAACATACTTTCTTGTGTTAAAATCGTAACCCATAGCCGTAGCACATCATACACCTATCATCTAACAATGACACTTAACAATTCAGCTACGCGGAAAACCTACTTACCTATACATATACGTTTGAATCATAAGCCATAATCATATTTCTACAGCATTCCAGAATGAGAAGTTACTTAAGTAAATAACCCTAACTGTGAACTAAACAACAAAGTCTACAGTAACTAGGTATGAATAATCTTTTGACGAGAGAAAAACGTCAGTAAACCCGACCTTGCCTCAGACAGTCGGAATTAATGACAGATGAAATCGATGTGTGCTGTGGGCGCTGTGGCCATCCCAAAATAGCTAGAAAAGTTAACAATTTATCGAAATAAGTCTGTAAATGTAGGCGGAAACACACGCACGGAATGGCGTTTGGCCGGATATTACTTGCCTCACACGACCGGTGTGTTCCTTTCCACTTTCCTTTTCAGTCATCCTTTGGCACATACCTACACCTCAGACACGCCTGTAATTTTATTGGAAACCTATCCAAAACCAATAAATACTGGCTGTTACATTACGTTACATAAATTGATTTGAAGACCTGGTTGACACAATTCAGTTCCTAGGTACAATACCTAGTGCAGAACAGAGTATTGGCTTTCATTCGTTTCACAGACCGAACTTTATCTATCGTGTGACGTATATTAACGTTGACCTTAATAGAACCGATTTAATAAACCACGAGATCAATACGAGTGCCAAATGTTGCAGACTTTGCCAAAATAGGAGTCTCTTAAATTGGCGTCATCAGCGTGGAATCCAGTGATTAATAATGTCAAACCGCGAGTTTTACCTAAAAAGACACAAAGTGATACCGTCAGCGTTGTTTATCGCGGTGACTGTACTAACATTTTTAATAATGAAAATGTGAGGGTGGATCTGGAAACTGCGGCAACCCCGAGCAGACGACGCCGCACGGCACCAGTCAGCTCGAGACTACGGCTGTGTGCAATTCAGCCGAAACGAACTTAATACTCACTAAAACGAGTACCTAATACTCAATGAAATATATAGCGTTTAGACCCGAATACAAGTAAATCACTTGATAGTCTTTCTGTGAGTTGGATAGCTACGTTTGCATTAAGTATGTACCAACTGTACCTACATCACAGATTACTAAATAGTTACTCTACATGTACAATTTATTTTAAAAAACTGGAACCATACATATAATAATACCCTGGAATCATCCTTACCTATCTTTAATAGTTAACTTTTACAACTGAGTTTTTCATGGTTTATAAGGGTTAGTCAGGGACCCCAAAAATTTGATCCAATAAGCACGGCTTATCGAAAACACTAGTAATCCAAGGCACAGATATAATAATACCCCATCCAAGGTATGAGATAAGGTCCAGCCAGTAATTCCAATCCGGGCAAGGGCCACGAAACCCTTGCCGTCTTTTCTACCAAATCCGGCCTGTGATACGTATTCCATTACTTACATACGTAAGGTTTTCCCTGTAGGTAAAAACAAAACAAATATTGAGTGGGTCTAAATTCCAATGTTAGATACATGTGCCCAGTGCCGCCTGGTTTAGTTACGCTACTCATATCAAAAAGAGAAACCCTAAAATGACAAGAAAACACACTTTCTTATTTCACAAATTGAACTGGCCCAGATACAGCTATGTCCCAGGGACGGCAGGTTCCCTTACGCACTATTTGCGTGAACGTCAGAAACGCCGGTCAACAGTCGTATTTACCTTTGAAATTGTGTCTAAAATTTACTTATGAATTGCTTATATTTACTTATCATGATGAGAGAATTGCTAATTACATAATTTAAAAGAATTTAAGCATTTAAGGTTGACCGTCCATTCTGACGTCAGAATGGCTGGTCAATGTCTGTACAGCAGTAAATATGTAGAATAACTGGAATTGTAGTGGACCAAAGATTGCTTATCAATTGCTTATTTCACAATTTATAAGTTTAGACCCTGTTATTATTTTCTTAAGTTATGTACGAGCTTAAAATTCTCCAGTGCCTGTTAAAATATAAGAGCAAAATATCGTATGTTGGAAATTGCGTTTATATTACAAAAGGTCATAAAATACCTGCCAACATTGAGACGAAATGAATCTACCCTCCGTTAATTTATATAACTTACTCTCGTCGTACTTTTTACTTGCCCTAAAATTTATGTAGTTGCGTTGATTTAAGTATTTTTGATTGCCTTATCGTTCTTTTTCATGATGAAAAGAGGAAGGAAGTCTGTGAGTTCCTTAGAAGAACAGAAAAAAGCGTTTTTTACCATATAAAAAGTTATTTCAAAATGTCAATAACCTTCCTGCAGCAAGTGACCCAGTGTTTTCAGAAATTAAAAGTACATTATCTAGGCCAATTACAGAACAAGGGATGTATCTGTCTGTAAAGAAGAATTTTAATTATTTCTTTGATGTGCCCGAAAAAAGTGAAGAGGATTTTTAAGATCGATAGTAAGTCGCATAGATTACGTTCATCAACAGATAAATTCATAATGGAGCATCTTAAATATCTAACCGGAGAATTGAAAATCGCCAATAGTAACATAGCAGCTCAAAAGAAAAGCAGCGCAAAAAAAAAACTTAACAAATAAAATTTTAGCCTGTTTCATCTTAACCGACTGTCAAATATTTGTAAAAATATTTCTCTCGGGTGATTTGAGGGTGTCTCCCACAATCATTGATGAAACATACGCTGGCTTAAAGCGTTAAAAAGCACTTACAAAATTCAACGACTTCATTAAGATTCTCGGTAGCTCAGTGGTCAGAGCATTGGACCGGACTTCCAAAGGTCGGGGTTTCGAATCCTTCCCGATGACCGGAGCCGAAAAGATTTTTTTAAGTGTTGTATTTTCAAAATTAATCAAAAAGCGTTGAGAACGCAAAAAAAACTTAACAAATAAAATTTTAGGCTGTTTCATCTTAACCGACTGTCAAATATTTGTAAAAATATTTCTCTCGGGTGATTTGAGGGTGTCTCCCACAATCATTGATGAAACATACGCTGGCTTAAAGCGTTAAAAAGCACTTACAAAATTCAACGACTCCATTAAGGTTCTCGGTAGCTCAGTGGTCAGAGCAAAATACACCCTGAGGGTCGAACGGTTGGAGTCTCGTCATAATACGAATTTCAATTCGTATGTTGTGAAGGTTCCCACCGAACAGCTGTCGACCTTCACGAAGGAAGAATTTTGGCCGAAGGGTGTTCTGTATCGTCGATTTCGTGGACGGATACCCGACACCAAGTTGCGTAACACTACGTCGACTAAATAGTGTATTGTTTTATTTTTATAAGTTATATTTGTATGTATGTTAGTCTGTAAGGTATTTATAATATGGGCCTATTGTAGCTCGAAATAAATAAAATAAATAAATAAAATAAATTGGACCGGACTTCCAAAGGTCGGGGGTTCGAATCTTTCCCGATGACCGGAGCCGAAAAGAATTTTTTAAGTGTTGTATTTTCAAAATTAATCAAAAAGCGTTGTGAACGCAAAAAAAAAGTTATCACATGCTTTACCAGCTTATTAAATGTATGTGTAAAAAGAACAATGATGATGTTTATAAAATTAGAACAACGTTAGCTAAAACATATTTTCAAAAGGTTCAGAAAGGCACTACTATTGAAGTTGATTGTAAATGTAATGTGTTGTATATTTTTGACCGAATTCTGAAAGACTGCTATCTTTACAGTGCGGAAGAAAAAGAGTTTTGTACCAATTTAGACTGTCCTGTGAATAAGGTCACAAGAAAAGTTTAAGTTTTACGTCTACACGATAAACGCGCAACTGAAATTCAGGAAGCTGCAGATACAGTATTAAATTATCCCGACATGACACCGTGTCGTAGATCTTCTTGCACTGGTATAAAAACATTTGAACTAGTCCTACGCAATCTTATATGTTTTGAAATATCAGACGAATTGATTTCTGTGTACGAAGCACCTGCAAAACTAGTTTTGAAAGATATGAATATGAGCTGCTTTCAGTTATAGAATTTGTTCCGTCTGCTGTTGGTAAAATGGGCCACACTATAAATCACACTGTAGGCTCGGAAATGTATGGCAATGCTACGACGATCTGAGTACAAGAATCATACGAAGCAGTAACAAAAAAGTGATGCCACATTGTATTGTTTATGTTAGGAAATAATGTCATATAATTTATTCCAAATAAATGATGTACATATGTAAATAAGTAATAAAAAAAATTATACATATTTCAATTCATAAATCTTGTCGAAGAAATGATGTCATATAATTTATTCCAAATCAATGTACATAAAAAGTAGGTAATAAAAAATATTATGCATATTTCAATTCAAAAATCTTGTCTTTAATTTATACACCTAACTATTAAACTCAGTTTTCTTATCAGAGTCTTTAGGGTACCTTAAACAATCTGTGTGCATTATTGTTTGCGCAACCTCGTTAATTTGTTGCTCTCATTCTTTTAACATGCACTGGGAATTTTAAGCTCGTTACTGACTTATGGAAGAAATAACAGGGTCTAAACTTATAAATCGTGAAATAAGCAATTGATAAGCAATCTTTGGTCCACTACAATTGGCTAGACGAAACCACCAATCGTTGACATACTTTTTATTATCTGTCAAAACGGTCTGCCTCCATAGATTTCGTATGGGAATAAATGATCGTGACGTCACGGTCATGTATCAGAAATCGGAGTCAATTGACCGAATATTTATTGCCTTTTGTGTGTTTAAAAATTAGTTTTTACAGCTTTTTTGAAATATATTGGTTGTATCAACTTCATAGGGGCTATGTTTTTTAAACACCATGTTCTTGACAGTATTTAAGATAGGTGTCATCATCCCAATTCAAGTTATTCTACATATTAACTGCTGTACAGACATTGACCTGCCATTCTGACGTCAGAATGGACGGTCAACCTTAAATGCCTAAATTCTTTTAAATTATGTAATAAGCAATTCTCTCATCATGCTAAGTAAATATAAGCAACTCATAAGTAAATTTTAGACACAATTTCAAAGGTAAATACGACTGTTGACCGGCGATTCTGACGTTCACCTATTTGCTCGTGACTTCATCCGCGCAAACGTTGGATGTTTTCTCTTTCTGTTTTATCCCAGGGGAACAATTAATCGAAATAAAAAGTATTCTATCATCCAAGTCAGCTCATACCCTGTCTGTATACCAAATTACATCAAAATCCGTTCAGTAGTTACAGCGTGATTTACAGACAAACATCGAAACAAAGAAACTTACTCATTTGTAATATTATTAATATATTTTCTCAGGGTCTTGGATTGCCGATTCATCATATTTGAAAAAATAGTCCCAAATGCCAGCTCCATCCTCCAGCCAATCTAATTACGAAGATTGTATTTCGTAGCGGCCTCCGATTTATAATACTTTGAAATTCAAGTTTTAGGCGAAAACTGACAAAAATTGTGTGATATGACCCTTAACGCGCCTTTTACCACAACCAGCGGTTGTGGGTTTTATTTCCGACAACCACCAAGTCACCAATAGATGCTTGTTGAGACAATGATTAATTGATTGTCATGATTTGTTTAAGTGTACACAATGTACCTAATATTAGGTCCTTACATATGAAATTGGCGTTTTGTCGTACTGGCCACTTTGATCACAAATTTTTCCTATTTGGTTAGGAATTCGAAATTCAAATTTATACAGCTATTTCCACATGTAGTTGTGTTTCGTAAACCGTCATTCATTTGTTTTTTTACTTATCTTTTTTCTGTTTGCATCGCTCAATTTACAAAATGGAAAATTTGAAATATCGCGTTATTTACGAGTACGAGTTCCACCGTGGCACCAGTGCTGCGGAAACGGCTCGAAGGGTTAATGATGTGTATGGTGGTTGTGTCGCAAAAGAAAACACAGTGCGTTTTTGGTTCCAACGTTTTCGTTCTGGAAATTTCGACCTGCAAAACAAGCCCCGTGGACGGCCGGAGACCCAAGTTGATAATGAAGAATTGAAGGCTATTGTGGAAGCGGATCCATCGCAAACCACGTCCGAGTTAGCTGCAGGCTTTGGCGTTAGTGATAAAACTGTTTTAATCCACTTGAAGCAAATTGGGAAGATTAAAAAACTTGAAAGGTGGGTTCCTCACGAATTGAGTGAAGCAAACCGGCAAACGCGCGTCAACTGCTGCGTTACATTACTTGACCGGCACAATAACGAAGGGATTTTAAATCGAATCATTACCTGTGATGAAAAGTGGATTCTCTACGATAATCGGAAGCGCTCATCGCAATGGCTGGACCCTGGCAAGCCAGCCAAAGCCTGCTCCAAGCGAAAATTGACCAATAAAAAGTTACTTGTAAGCGTTTGGTGGACTAGCGCCGGTGTCGTTCATTACAGTTTTCTCAAATCTGGCCAGACGATTACGGCAGATATCTATTGTCAGCAATTGCAAACCATGATGGAAAAGCTAGTTGCTAAACAACCAAGGCTGGTCAATCGCTCTACGCCACTGCTGCTTCACGACAACGCTAGACCACACACTGCACAACAGACGGCTAGCAAATTAGAAGAACTTCAATTGGAATCTCTAAGGCATCCACCGTACTCCCCGGACCTTGCTCCAACAGATTACCATTTTTTTCGAAATTTGGATAACTTCTTGCAAGGGAAAAAGTTCAACTCAGATGGGGCAGTCCAAGTCGCCTTCAAAGATTTTATTGATTCCCGTTCGAATGGTTTTTTTAGTAAAGGGATCAATGAACTACCTATGAGATGGCAAAAGTGCATAGATTACAATGGCTCATACTTTGATTAAATAAATATGCTATATAAAAAAATTTCGACTTTTTGTTCCTCCCATACAAAACGCCAATTTCATAGGTAAGGACCTAATATTAGTTTTAAAAAAATCTTTGACATAATTATGCTTTTCCCACGACTTTGTCCGCATTAGCACAGATTACTAAATAGTTACAGGTACATAGTTTTTTTGGAATGCATTGTTTTCCCGTAATAGCATTTTTATCCAAACATAATTCAAACCTTTAGTAGTTTAGGAGTGAAAGCGATAAGAATCCCTGGAAAGTAATTTCTCCCATGGGAATGCGTTGTTTTCCCACAGTCAAAAGTAACTCATGTCCTTTCTTCCAAACTATTTCCTTCCCAAATTTCATTTAAGTCTGTGTATGAAAAGCGATTGGCCCACTTAAATATTCCCATGGGAATGCGTCATTTTCCCGCGGTAAAAAGTAGCCTATGTCCTTTCTCTGGTATCAAAATATCTCCATACCAAATTTCATGCAAATCATTTCAGTGGTTTAGGTGTGATTGAGTAACAGACAGACAGACAGAGTTACTTTTGCATTTATAATATTAGTATGGATTTATTGATACTTTATAGCTCTCTGAACTGAAGATACAAAACCCTGATGTGTTGTACCTGCACTGCCCTACTTAAGGTCACTGAAGACATCCGTGAAGGTATGGAATACGGTAAGGTCACTGTACTTGTCCTTATTGACTTTTCCAACGCCTTCAATACTGTCGACCATAGTATCCTTCTCGCTCTATTAGCCCACTCCAAGGTATCCTCACAAGTTTTGGAATGGTTTGCCGCCTATCTGCGGGGTCGTCAGCAGGCTGTACGCGTAGACAAGACTGTCTCCAACTGGCGTGACTTACTTTCTGGTGTACCCCAGGGCGGCATTTTGTCTCCATTACTCTTCTCCATCTTCATCAACTCCATCACTCGCGTCATTGGCTGTTCTTACCATCTGTATGCTGACGACCTTCAGCTTTACGAGCAATGCTGTGTCAGTGAAGTTAGTCAAGCTGTTCACAAACTTAATAACGACTTGAACATGATACTTGCCTGGTCGAATCGTTTTGGTGTTGCAGTAAACCCGTCGAAATGTCAAGCAATTATCATCGGCGGTCAGCGGCGAATATCTCTGCTTGATCATTCTTCCGTTCCTCCAGTTCGCTTCAACGGGGTTAATATTCCGTTCTGTACGAGCGTCAAAAATCTTGGACTTCACATGGACCAAACTCTCAGTTGGTCTGTCCATGTGGCAGAAGTTAGTCGGAAAGTTATGGGTGCACTGCGTTCTCTGTGCAGATATAAACACTTCCTTCCTGTCAAGACCAAAATTTCTTTAATCCAATCCCTTGTTCTTCCTCTCATTGATTATGCTGATGTGTGCTACCCTGACCTTAATCAAGCCCTTGTAAACAAGCTGGACCGCCTGATCAACTGCGGCATTCGTTTCATTTTCTGTCTTCGTAAATACGATCATATTTCCGCTTTTCGCTCACAGCTTGCTTGGCTTCCTCACCCGCTTCGACGTAATATTAGAATTCTTTTGAGTACTTTCTCCATACTTAACGATCCCAATTCCCCTTCTTATCTTAAATCTCGATTTTCACTTCTTAGTTCGAAACATTCGCGTCAACTCCGTTCCTCTGATAAATTGACCTTGGCCTTTCCACTTCACCGCACCAGTTTTCAAGCCAACTCCTTCCACATTCAGGCCATCAGGCTCTGGAATGCTCTTCCCGAAAATATAAAACAGGCTCCCAGCAAATTATTATTCAAGAGACTCATTCGCACCCACTTTCTTACTTTATCGCAACCGTCATTATAGATCTTCCTTTAACAGTTCGTCAAATTTATTTATTTATTTAGTGTATATTTGTATATATTATGTGTATTTTAAATATGTAATCATATATTATATATATGTATATTTACATATATTTATGTATATTGTATATTTTATATTTAATCTTATGTGTCATATTATTCTTATTTTTTGTTTGTTTTCTCTTTTATTTATTTTGTCGCACCGCCCACTAATCATTTCTGCTTAGCCCAAAGGTATGACTGGTAGAGAATGCCCTACGGCGTTAAGTCCACCTTTTGTACAAAGAATTGTTGTGCAATAAAGCTTAAATAAATAAATAATAAATGTGTACTGTACTAAAATCAATCAGCTTAGAGAGCCTCTAAGCTCCCATACTAAGAAATACTGAGAACATTACAATTTTAAATGCCTTACAAGGTATTATAAAAAGTTTAAACAAGTTATGCTGAGTAAAATTATAAAAACAACTTTTTGAATGTCTACTCTTTCATAACATTTACTCCATCACAAATTACTATGTACAATAACAATAAATTAAGTCTTGCCTTATCAACACTTATACGATTTCATTATTCTTTCAACAAATATTTATCAGATGCACCTTCAGCTAGAAGTTCCCTTTCAGCAGCTGCCTTAGTAGCGTCGATTTGTGGTTTAACATAGCGGTAGTATTTGTAAAAGTGATCACCTAACAACAGTCCTCCATAAAGAGTGAGACCAACGCAAGCCAGAACGCCACCTCTGTGCAGTTTGTCATACAGTTGATTTCGTGCATATTTCTTCATGATTCCTGCAAAAGGGCACAATTTTTAAGAATATCTTTAAATTTTAAAGAAAAGTAAGTGGTAGATCTTAGATTTATATCGATTTGATTGAGACGACATCAAGAAATATTTTTCACAGGTGACATTTTCCTTCATCGCATAAGGGCATATAACACAATGATATCGTTTTAATAAAACAAATAACTCACCAGTCAATTTAACAAATTTAACAAAAGCAGCTTAAGCTTATTACATATAATTTTGAGGTTATTGTAGTGTTATGACTGTTTTTTTTTCTTAAATTTACTTTTATCTAAATGACCTTGATTGGGATAACTATATTGCCATTTCACTTTAAATTGATATGATAAGCCATAGTCAACGGGAAAATATCTTTCATAATAGCAACACTGACACCAAATTTTGACGTTGGAAAAATGAGAGTTTAACAGTGCTGCCAACTTGGCAACTTTGTAGCTAGATTTGGCAACTTTCTGATGTTAGGCAGCTACATTTTTTAAAAACTTGTAGCTAAACTTTTTAGCTACTTTTTCTAGCAACTTTTGGTTTTGAGATTTTTTTATATGCTTACAGTGGTAAAAACTTTAACCCCAAAATAAAATACTTTATAAACAACTACCAGAGTGAGCCAGATGATGTTTCATAGTTTGGCAAACGTGTCTTGTCCACTAGAAATGGCGGTAATGTGTACTTACTTTTTTTACAAAAATACAATTACATAAATACAAGTATCAAATATAACTACATATAAACATTCACAGGACGTTGATATCTGCAAGATTTTTAAAATTGCCGCTATTTCTCTAGTGAACAAAACTCGCTTGCCATACTTCCTAATTTTATAATAACTTTGTTTAATATACCTAATATAGATTTACTGTGTAATTTTGATAAAGAATAGCTGATTTAATGAAAAAAATGTGTTTTATTTCGTGAATTAACATTTTAAATTTTATTGAGAAATTTAGCTACTTTTAGCAACTTTTTAGGTTAAAAAAAATACCCAATCTAGCAACTTTCTGGTACATGTCTAGCTACAAGCCTTAGGTGGGAGTTGGCAACAGTGGAGTTTAACGCGGGAAACGATAGGAAAATAGTATGTAAGATGGGCTCCGTTTCATAATTTTCTAAATTGATTTTTCGTGGCGATTTATTGTGACAGTGCGGTGGAATTATCTACTACTACCTACTACTCTTATACAGAGTACTGATCCGATCGACTGATATTCCCGCGTTAAACTCCATTTCTTGAGCATTGAAATGTGAACCATCTACGCATTTCAATGAGTTAGGTTAAATTCATAGACTAATATATACCTATATTAGATTAAAAGAACCTAGTATAGTAGTTTTAACAATTGTAATAAATGAAGATTAGGCTGTATGGCTCTGAATGTTACATGTACTGGAAAATAATATGACATTGATTGACAGTAGAGAGAGCTCATCTTGACATTTCTCAAGGAAAAGTCTTGTTCGGTGCGGTTAATAACAATAAACCGTATAAAATATGTTGTTTCGCTACAGGAATATCTGTAGTTTCAGTGTAAATAAAATATTACATATAGTTAGAAACTCAAGCTCTAAGACACCTACAAGTCCTACAAAAGTTCTTGAGAAAGTACAAGACCAGAAAGTTCATGTGGATAAACAAACCTTAGCCCTTTTAGAAAGACTATCGTTGGTTAAGTGTGATACTGCAGAAGGTGTACAAGTTTTGGAGGACTCAATAGCATTCGCTAACAAAATACTGTATATAAATACTGATAACGTCCAGCCTTTATATTCAGTACTCGAAAAGGAGTAAGTTATTTTTTTTTACGGATTCCTCAATATTAACAAATGTTCGAACTCTATCCTTTATCTTTTTAGGAATTTGTTCCTCAGGCCGGATCTTGTAACACAAGGAAACTGTCAAAAAGACATTCTCAGAAATGCATCAGTAAAAGAAGATGACTATTTTGTTGCTCCACCCTATACCCTTGCATGAATTGGAAAAAGACGAAATAGACACTGAAGACTCTCAGTCGAAGAAACATGAAAACTGAAATTCAAAAAATCTTAGGTTTAAATAAATTCTTCTCCATTTACCCATATACAAAAGGAAATATTAATTACAATTTGACCAAAAGCAGTTTGTATCTTCTCCACAATATTTTCATAAGTTGGCTTCAATCTGTGAATGCTAAGACAAGTAAACATATGCCAGTATTTACATCACAGAAGTTTGTAAAAAATAAAACCTTGCCATATGGTTTTATTGCAAATAATATTGTTAAATACAATGAGTCCACAGTTTTAGATCATGACATTGATGACTTTGCTCCAAAAAATCTATCTCACCTTCAATTAAATTTGATTATACCTCAACAAACCAGTATGCAGTACTTTATTCAATGGCAAAGATACAGAAAATACTGGTGGAGTTCTGTAAGTTCTATTTTCTTAATTTGTGCTGTATTTAATTTGTGATATATAACTTCAACTTACAAACTTCCAGGTCACCACTACTCCAAGCTTATTTGCCATAAATGAAGTGAAATATGAAGGGGAAACTGCCAATGCTAATATTGTAGCCCAATTCCCATGGGGACAGCATACAGTAGAAACCATATCAATGATATCCAAAGGAATAGTAGGTTCTTCCTTTCTTATGAATATGACAACTTAATTTCTGTAATTTTAAATTATTTTTTAACTGTTATCTAAGTCAATAAAGTACTATACATTTCATTTCAGTGCCAAAACTCTTCACAACTAAAATGCACAATGTCATTAGAAAATGCTATGTTAACACTATTATTAGATGGATTAATGTTTAAAAAAGATAGTGAATACCTCAAACTTCACAGAAGCATGGCCCCATATAAAATCTCATTTGCATTACAAATCAAAGGTAATATTTTATTTTTTAAACTTTCAACATACTTTTATGGTTGTGTGTTATTAATTACTTTTAATTTTATGTGATTTTTTTCTTATATAATGTTTCTTTTTTGAAGGAAATCATTTTTGTTTCAGATCCAAATAATGACAAACATTTAAATGAGTTAGCCATTTTAATGCATCAAAGACTAATAACTAAAGATATTTCATCATGCCTACCCAATTTCACACTTTCATTGGAACAACAGGTATTGTCCAACTGATAAAATAATGAACACAATGTATGCCAATGTGACAATAACATAGTCATATTTATTTACTGATGAAAAATATATTTTTTGCAGATAAGTGAAAACCTTCAGTTAGGTGCAACCTACACTGCACTGTTATTTGACAATACTCTTACTAATGGAATATTTCATTTACTAAATAGTAGCACAATGTTAAAGGTTTGTCCAATTAATGTATGTATTGTATCCTGAAGGTCTTTGTGGATCGGTGGGATGACTCGCACCGATGACATGAGTGGTGACCCACTCATGCAAAAGTGGGTGGTCTCTCACACTCATCTTTAATTTATATTTCTAATTATCATTTAATTTTGTTTGTTTACAAACCTTAGTTAAATAAATTGTGTAACTAAAATCTGTTTGGTTCATAATTTGTGTGCTGAAAATTTAGGATCCAACCATTCTATCTATTATAGTAAGGAGACTATTAGAAATTAGATCTTATAATTTTTAACTTGGTTTTGTTTCAGGAAGAAGTACATGTTGCTGATTTTGACTCCTATGCCTCTTTGCTATTTGGGAAATAATCTGAAAATAGAGTAAAGCTTCTTATGTAGTGTATAATAAACTAGTGACTAAATTCGAAAAAGCATTTTCACTTTTAAATTTATTTATTCAGGAATCCTTATTGCAAGATATTACAGTAAGTTCTTAATACTAAATGTAAAAAATTAAGGTTTGTTTGATCTACCTTTAAAATTTTCAATTATTTAATTCCACAATTGATTACACAGACAATTTGTCTTGATTGCAATCTAAATGCTAATGGTGGTCTAATTTTACTACAGAAAGTTCCTCCAGATTAAAATTACGCAAATTGATTAACGAGTAAGAAATAATGGATTTTTATGAATACATATAGGTAGGTTCTTCTTATTGACACAGGCTATATTCACTCTTCGAAAGTCAATGTAAATTCCTTGAAATAGTCGAGCTGCCAGCAAACAATGCTGTGATCTTATAGCTTTTAGGTCTAATGATCGTAAAATTTAACAAAAATGACAAAAGTACGATATAAGTATACATGGTCAATAATATTGTATGACAATGTATGGAAGGAATTAAATAGCAATAATGAAGCATCCCATACATTGTGTGACAATGCCTTTATAGGGAATTTTGAATTACACACAAACACATAATTCCACTAAGTTGGATTGGCTGGTTGCATTTTAATGTATAATAATAACTTATATCTCCTTCAACATATTGCATATTAGTTTTGCCTGAAAAATATATTAATCTGTGTATCCAGCCATTCCAACTTTACACCTGGTTACATAAGTTTTTTAAAGATCATCCATACTGTTAGTCGGTATGGATGATCTTCATTGCATCAGTTATAAATACAATGGCCTATTTAAACAAATTGCACAGAAAAATCATATTGTTACCTAAGTATAATTAGTAGTACTCATTAAGGTTTGTAATTAATAACACATGCCTTTAATTATTAAAAAAACTGCACATACTATGGTTGCACAACTAGATCTTAGGTAAATTGGCTTATTCAAAACACCTTCACAGACATTCATAGTCAGATTTAATCATATTTTTACTATGGTGTCACAATATATTTAAGCTGGCAACTGCAATTTCTTGCCCTTCAGAACTGAAATAAAAACAGAATATTAGATTAGTCGAAACTTATACAGATAAGCAATTCAATTAATAGGATATTCATCTATTGCATTATATCAATAGACTGCCCCGTCGGTGTAGTGGCAAAGTTTCTGCCTTACATCCAAGAGGTCCAGGGTTCGAATCCCAGGTCGAGCCAAAATTGTTTCTGAGATTTTCTGTCATGAATTTCTCAAAAACAGCTCGGAGTCGGGAAGTTGGCGGTGTTACACCCCCGTGCCTCGGAAAGCACGTTAAGCCGTTGGTCCTGCGCCTGATCTCTCTCCGGTCATGTCGGATTGCCGTCTCACCGAACTTTGAGAGTGATGGAACAGTGAGTGCACCTGTGTATTGCGCTCACACTTGTGCACTATAATATCTCCTGCGTAGTTGGCTGATCTCTGTTGAGATTGGCCGCCGTGGTCGAAATCGGCCAGGAGGACTATTACTATTACTATATCAATAGTATCATGCATGGCTCATAAGACAAATTAGTGTTACAAAAGCCTGATTTCCATGTAGTAAACACATAGAAATCAGGTTTTGTTTTCTTTTTAAATATCAGAGTTAACAGATTAGTGATTGAAAACATTCAACAAATTCCTGCCATTAGTGAGTTGGTGTAAATAAAAGTTTTTTACCTTTAGTAATGTACAAATAGAAGAAGTCACAGTAAAGTACAGTCTGTACCACACCAGCAACAATAGCTATGGCTTCATAATGACTTTCCGCAACGTAACGGTACACCTGAAATGATGGGAAGAAAATTTTTAACACTATATAAAATATATTGACTGACCCTAATAGGAAAACAGTTGATGCATGACAATCTTTTTTGAAATAAGGATTAGTAATTATCAATGATAACATCTGACAAAATTTGATTTGTCAAAAGTTACTTGGGCTTAAACCAACACTTGGAAGAATAGGTATAGCAGCAATAAGCTGTTTATGAAAAATTGTCTATACCTATTAAAATCCTCTTTGTTCACACAATGTCACTACTAAGTGTAGGTACCTAAGTTTACACAAAATCTCTATTGGATAATGTACATTCAACAGTTTCATCACTTTAGCATAGACAATATGTAAGGTTAGAAATACATTTTTGCTCATGTATTCTTGAATCTACTGACCCAATTCAAGAGGTAGAGCGCCCTGTATGAGCCAAGAGCAAACAAGTAGTGTGATGTGATGCTCTCTGCTTCACCTGTCTTCGAAACCAGGAACAATTGTGGAAGGATGGCTACAGCCTCCAAGTAGATGGAAAAAGTCCAAAGGACCTAGAATCAAACATGATGTGTTAACATATTTTAACATAAAAACAATGTGGTCCATAGCCCTTGAACCATACTAACCTCAAGCACAGTAAACTCATGATTTATCAACAATGCCAACACTAAAGCTGGAACCAAGAGGAATTCAATCCTGAAGGTATCGTGGTTGTGATCGTATGTGGCTTTGAATTTCACATACATCAAATAAATAGTCGCGTATGACGCCACGATAAATACCAACTTCATTACAGTATTATACGCCGAAATGTATGTCGTCAACAAATCCAAGTATCGGGTGGTGTATACTATGGCGAAAAGTATCTGCGACTTTCCAGAAATGCCTGAAAGCACATAATATTGATGTAAATCGTTAAAACAACTGGGATGAACACCTCCCGAGGATACGAATCACACCGGCTCGGTCTAGTCATCAATATTACCTGCACATGATCTTGTTTTCCATATTTTAAGTAAAAGTATAATTATAGCTAGAAGATGAGATAAATCACCAAGCAAACGAAATATATTCATGATTGAATATTTCACGGCAGATACTGATTTTATCCACTGAAACGCCGCGTATACTTTTACAATCAAAGCAAAAATGACGTGGCTGTCTGACACCACTGACACTTGTTTTTTTTACGGCAGCAATAAAATTAAAATTATGCATAGGTAACCAAAACACAGCTTTGGACCATCGTTTAATGTTGCTGCTTGCTGGGAAGACTATGATTAAAATACAGCAGGCAGATAATTATTATGCCACATGATGCTTGAACAGAGGTTGTTAAAAATATGTGATTGTGTGCTTACTCAGTATGATATGAGATTGGTTTCTTATTTATTATTTATTTATTATTTATTATATTATATATATTATACATTTCTGTGTAATGTAAGGGAGAGGGGGGTACCTTTGAATATTTTTTACACTTTCTTACACTGTCTTATCTTTAGATTCTTGAGTTCTGGACCAATTTACTGTTTCCCAATTCTTAGTCTGACTATTCGGCTATAAAATCACCATAATAACTTATTATATGACAAAGAATTTGCAAATTGTAGTTAAAATATTAATTTTACAGCACCGGAGTCGGGTGAACAATCGAAATGTCAGGTAAATAAGATTTTCATATGCCAATAATGACTTGCCATTGTCGATGTCATGCTATATCATGAAAAGTCATTGATTTATTTTATTAATTATTCATATTCATTATCGTCTTGTAGCCATCGTTTAAATTGTGTTCCATGAGCAGCAGCTGTAAACGTGAAAAATCTAATTATTATAATAATATCTCGTCTAGCTGATAGTGCTTCATGACATTCTCCCCATTTTTTCGTAATTTATTTTACATAAAAAGCAAAGGATTTATTATTAGACTGACCGAATTTTATATTAGAAATTGAAGAATTAAGGTTAGAGACAGGATAGCATACAAGAATCATTTCACATGACGACAGAAAACCTTACAAACTCAGACCAAAAAAAAAAGGTTTTTTTTTTGGTCTGAGCTTACAAAGACATGAGTCAAGTAAGCCTAGGCAATCAGAAAAACTTATTTATTTATTTAAGTATTGCACAACAAAACTATGTACAAAAGGTGGACTTAACGCCGTAGGGCATTCACTATCAGTCATACCTTTGGGCTAAACAGAAAACACACAAATAATAATACCAATAATATGACATGAGATTACATATGAATCGATTATTTGAGAAACCTCGCATGTCCATGAGTCCCTATTTTACAGGAGGAACAAAAAACATTATACTAAATTTTTTTTGACGTGACAACGTCTTATAAATTGGTTTGCCGGGTGACACTTCAAGAAACTGCGTTACGCTCCGCTCACGTTATGCGCTCACAATGAGAGCGAGTGAGAGGCACGCATCCCTTCGACTCGGGCATGGTTAGCCCGCCTAAGAGCGAGTGAGACAGACATAAAAAGTGAAAGGCACGCGTCCCTTCCACTCGAGCACAGTTAGCCCGCCTAAGAGCGAGAGAGACAGAGCGAGAGAGAGAGAGTGCGAGAGATAGGCATACACACCGGTTCATGTTAAACGAATGAATATTCACATTAAAATTGTTTTACCACTCAAAGTCGTTGTCACGTAAAACTTTCGCCCGTATACCGACTTTACAGGCAACCAATTTTTTTTTAAGAAGGTTGCTAACATGATTACACTAAATTGTTATTAGGACCATTCTACACCTAAGTAACAAAAATTCAAAATCCTAAATCTTCTACTAAAAAAAAGGATTGAGTCAATGGACTTATGGGGTTTCTCAAATACATAAATAAAACTATTATTTATTTAACTGTAATCAAAGTTATTTATTAGATAATTAAAGAAAATGTAATTTATTTAATACAAAATTTAACCTCTATAATGTTCTTCACGGTAACAGGCCATTTAAAAATGGTTGCATAGAATTTTTGAACCAGTGCTGCCAGGTCCATTTTTATGAAATCAGAAGATAAGATTAGAAAAAATCAGGAGATGTATGGGAATTTGTTTTATAAAATCAGGAGATTATTAAATAAAACATTGAAATTACATTAAATATAATAAAATATTTAGTAATTCATTTTAATTTATATTTAAATTAAGAGAAAAAATTGCATTAGATTCAAAAGCACAACTGTAAAATGTATCTTCAGTTATTTAAGATACATTTTATTGTTATGCTTGGCTAACATTTTAGGGCATATATTAAAATAGTAACAATTTAAATTTTATAAAACATTTTTCGTATGCAGCATTCCAGAAATGACTTATTGTTAATTTAATTTCGAAGTTTGGTTTTTGTTTAGTTGACTTGAGAGAATAGTCTCTCCACTGACGCGTACTTTTTAAGGAGTTTGAAGTAATACGAATAAGTTAAATAGACATTGTATCGCTTCTCCCTAAATCCTATTAAGTGATTTACATTTAGTCAGGTAATGTTAGCGCGGGGGTGTGAGTAAAACCGGTTTATTTCGCTGACTGTGGAGGAAAATTCGAGTTGCAATTTTCAACTATGTGTCCATCATGTTAAGACCATTTCACAATGACATTTTAATAACGCCAACCTAACCATGATAGTCTTGTGTTTCTTTTCACGCAGGTTGTTAAAATAAAAACAAGTATTTGAAAAAAATCAGTAGATTTCCAGTATAAATCAGTAGATCAGTATAATTCTAAGAAAATCAGTAGATCCCCCGAAAAAGCAGGAGATAAAAAATTATTTTTAACTCCAGCAGACAATATCAATTCAGCCACCTCTTTCACAGCATAAAACCGGTCACTCCTCCGAGTCCGAAGTTTTCTTTTTAAAATGGCAAAGTCTCTGTCACATGGTAAGGAGTGACCTCTTATTGGAAAGTATTGTGTATATATTGAAGAAACCCCACATGTCCTTGACTTATGGTGTTTCTCAACTAAATGTAAAATTCGACCGACTATATATCGTACGCATGAAACAGTACTTGTGTGGTTTTTCTGTGACTTGTGTATTTATCCCTACTGAATGAATTGCCATACATAACTCAATTTTGCCAAAATTGGGACTTGTGGGGTTTCTTAAAAAATCGATTCATTTAAAATATATAAATATTTACATATTTATAAATACACATAATACATACACTAAATAAATATGATGAACTGTTTAAGAAAGATCTTTGATGACTGCGATAAAGTATGGTTGCGGTAAAGGAAAAAGTGGGTGCAAATCAGTCTCTTGAATGATAGTTTGCTGGAAGCCCGTTTTATATTTTCGGGAAACAGATATTAATGGCCTGAATGTGAAAGGAATTGGATTAAAATTGGTGCGATGGAATGGAAAAGCCAAGGTCAATTTATCAGAGGAATGGAGTTGACGCGAATGTGTCGAACTGAGAAATAAAAATCGAGATTTAAGATTAGAGGGAGAATTAAGATCGTTAAGTAGAAAGTAGTCAAAA
Source organism: Pyrausta despicata (assembly GCA_963921415.1). Taxonomy (NCBI): domain Eukaryota; kingdom Metazoa; phylum Arthropoda; class Insecta; order Lepidoptera; family Crambidae; genus Pyrausta; species Pyrausta despicata. Next base: position 7,680,450 of record OY992853.1, read on the forward strand.
GAATTCTAATATCGTGTCTAAGCGGGTGAGGGAGCCAAGTAAGCTGTAAGCGAAAAGCGGAAATGTGATCGTATTTGCCAAGATAGAATAGAAACGAATGCCGCAGTTGATCATGCGATCCAGCTTGTTTAAAAGGGCTTGATTAAGGTCAGGGTAGCACACACCAGCATTATCAATTAGAGGTAGAACAAGGATTGGATTAAATAAAGTTTGACAGGAAGAAAGTGATCTACTACTGTTAATAATTCAAAGTAATTTATTCCTATTTCCCGTGTTACCATACAAAAATTCAAATTACCTTGATTTTCATGAGATTCCAGTGACCATATAGAAGAAGTCAATGTTCATAGCTCCTCTTAACTCAACGAAAGGCTGTCAAACGTCAGTAGTGACAAGCGACAGCTGTGCGGGTTTGTGTTGCCACTGTCAATAACCACAAGATTTCCTTCTAAAACAGCTTCGTAAACGCAATAGCTGCTGCTCCTGTTCAAAGGCGCGTATTGCGTGTATTTCTACATGATGACCTTTTTGGTTAAGTTAAGGCCTTATACTGTGTACAATAAAATAAAAAAGGGAATAATATACATGTTTATAACCATAATATTTATTACTAAATGGTTGGATAACAATATCACTTGATGTGAAACATTATTAAGTAAAATGTAGGTATTTTATCGCATTTTCTTTTGCTTTATTAGGTAGTTTCTAAAAGCTATTTGTTTATCCTTGAATGATCGCTTTATTTTTCCTTTAACTTTATGCTTAACCATTTGGTAGCTCTTGGTCTTCCTCTTTTCTCTATTTGTCTTGGAACAATGAATATTTTTCCTCCGGTCCTTGTGTCCAAATTTGTCTCTCTCTTCTCTGCCTTTCATGACTGTTTCTAGTCTTGCATTTTTATCATGTTTCCGCTTTTTATGTATATTTTCAATGTTGGAAAGCTTCACAAGTTCTCCTGATTCATCATCCTCATCTTCTACTACACTCTTGTTTCGCTTCACGCCACTGACATGTTTCTTAATTTGAGCAGCTTCAATTCGTTTGAAATCTTCATCAGTGAAAATGGTTTCCATCGCAATTTCTCTAGCAGTGTTGATTTTTGCCTCTTTGTCTTGGTCTTTTCCTTTACGTTTTGCTTTTAAAATTTTTCGACCTTCAGTCATTTTTAATTCTGACTTCTCAATATTTTTACTATTTTCATCAGTTTTTGTTTCACTGTCTTCCTCATTGTCATCGTCATTTTCAGACTCTTCTTCATTTTCCTGCTCTTCATCATCACTATCTTCATCAGCTTCACTGTCTGTTGGAATATCAATTTCTGAGTCAGATGACGCTACATCAACCCAAGAGTCACTATCAGAATCATCTTTAGCTTTCTTGCCTTTCTTTTTGTCATTTTCTTTCACTTTTTCTTTCTCTAGAAGAACTTCTGAACCAGGAATATAACTTTTGATTTCCATCTCACCATACTTCTTAGTTTTCAATTCTATTGAAGCTTCTGTCGGCCTACCTCTATCTTTTTTGTGCAAAAGATTAGGCATGGACTGCCTGTAAAGCTGAATAAGAGACCTTGCTGCCATCATAACTGACTTTTCTTTATATGATTTATATTGAACTAGATCTCTAAGAAGATCTTCGTCTATTGCTAAAGGACAACGACTGCATATTTCTCTGACTGCATTCAATCCCACTGCCATTACATCGGTGGAGTTTCTCTCAGTTATGAAATTATTGGCAATGGCTTTCATGACTGGCTCAAGAACCTCAGGTGGAACTAATTCATGAGACGCTTGTGCTGCGAATAGGAGAATGCGTGTAACTTCCCTCTGATGTGGCATTAGAAGTCTGGCAATAAATGGATAGTAGTTAAACAAAAACAGATTGTGCAGACCTATTAATCTTGACACAACATCCAGAGACATTAACTTGACTTCAAAGCGGTCATTTGATGACTCAACTTGTTTAAAAAGTTTTTCAGCAAATCCTTGTGGATTGTTTATTAGGTGCAGAGCTGAAAAATTAAAAGATGGTGCTTTTTGCTTCTTCTTTTTCATTTTCTTTGCAATTTTTTTCACTTTGTCCACCATTTTTTCTCTTTTCCTTGTTTTTTTATTGAATTTGTTGGATATCATTGTATCTCTTGGATCCACTTCATTCTCACTGTCAGAATCTTCTTCTTTTTCCTCTTCATCTTTCCCCAAGAAAAACTTGAGTGATGCTACCATTACCTTTGTCACTTTAGAAAAGCAACCAATGTCTGCTATAATATTCACAGTTTTATGATCATTCCATATGTTTTTCTGATACAGGTCAATCAAAATGTCTATGGACAGCTTTGCAGCTCTAGCATCTGTGTCTTTCAACATTGAGAATATAAAATTTTGAAGGGTTGAATTAAATTTCATATCTTTGTGCTTCATATTGATATTTTTAATATCTGTGATAATGTGTGTTTTAAGAAATTCTCTTAAATATTTGTCTTGGCATTTCAGTAGCTGAAAGAATAGCTCCAGTAAATCAAATGGGGATATAAAGTTTTTGTTTCTTAGTAAAATTAGACATTTACACAGGGATAGTCTCATTTCATTGTGCAAAATTGTATTATGTGTCTTCAAAATATCCACAATCTTTTGAGGAAATAATTTCATTTCATTGAGGTAGCACTTGGCCACCTGGGCCAAGAACATTGATTGTTCATCAAGCTTCTTATTGTACTGGGTAGGATTTAGATTGAATATTTCCAAAGTTGTCTCAAAATGTGCAAGTTGTTGGTGAAATTCTTCTTTGTACGAAGCTGGATCTCTCTTGATCAAATTTTGCAGCTGTGTAAGGTTATTCGGCAACTGATTGTTATGTCGCACCATCTTCACGCAACTGAAATACCACTTTCACTTCTATCAGAAACGAATAATTAGTATATTTAATTGAATCAAAATTTGCCTCGTGATTCTACTCCATCGTTAACCTCAAAAATTTCTCGCGACAGCGAGCGAGAGACAGAAAAAAGATACACCGAAAAACAGACAGATGAATGAACGAACGATGTCACTGTTAGTAAAGTGTCCTCAGAAAATATAAATACAATTTAATGTTTGTGGTCAAGTCACTGACCGAGTGGCAACGACAGAATACTAACCCCGGATCCACACGTTGGATGAATAATTGGCCGAATATCCTATTCACCCCATACAATAACTGCCCTATTCTTCATCATCTTAAAAAAAAGTCCAGTCAATGTCAGCTGATTTGTCACTTCTGCTGTGCTGTATTGTTTGTTGAGTTTCTACTTTATTCATAAAAAAATATAACGAAATAGATAGAATCAAAACAACGCTCAAATAAGTACTCAGAGCAACATGTTGAAACCCAAAGCCTTAACACAAGTCCTAAGTCAAGCGAACACAGGGGGCGTCGAGAATACATTGTAACTATACCCCATCAGTTCCTTCCAGTTTACTTTTAAAATATTAAGTAGAAATTATTCCGAACTGTAATTTAACTGATCCAGAGCTAGAGCTATTCGATCAATATTATAGAATATCAATATAAATCACGATTAAGCAACTAATTGGACTTTTCTCAGATTACTGAATCATCAAGGTGCACTACTTGCTTATTCTGGATACAATGACAAAGATGCAAGAGTCACTGCTGCAATAGCAAGCAATGTATGGGCCGCATACGAGAAACACGGAAAAAACGTTTTTAAAGAAGACAGATTGCACTTGATCCTTGTTGACTGCTTAAATGGGAAAATAGCTATCACTCAAGTTGCTAATTTATTACTTTGTCTTTATGCTAAGGAAACAGTGGGATTTGGTATATTAAAAGAGAAAATAAATGCAATAGCGCAGTATTTAGAGGGTCCACTCAAGCAAGTAGCTAGCTCTTAAGATTGTTTAATGGATCAATAATTATATACCTATCTAATTACTACTTTTGTATATAATTAAACAAATCTAAACAGCAGAATAGTCTTTTAATTTGGTAAGTGTGACTGTTTCCTTTAGTTCATAAGCTCCAAATCTCAGACACAGTTTAAGTATTCAAAAGACAACTTTTCCAAAATGAACCAAAAATGTATAGTGAGTCCCATAGTATTTTTCAAGTTCATTCATTAATCTTAAATCAACTAATACAAAAACGACACAGTCCCAAACCTTTGACAAAATTTTGAAAATAAGTAGGTTTGCTTAAGAAAAACATTATAATATTTACTTACTACATACAAATTACTTTTATTTAGTTAACATGGTTAAAGCTTACACATTTTAGTTATGTATATAGATTTAAAATCATCCTTGGTGTTGTCATCGATGGCGAAACTATCGATAGTTGACCTTAAAAAACAGTGGATAGCGCGAAAACACTATCAAAAATATCGACTTGCTGCAATATTATCGGTATTGGATATTGGGCGATACTATTGAACTTGCTGATACTATCGATATTATTGATACTATTGAAGTGCGATAGTATCGACACTATCGATAGTATTGCCTTATGAAGATCGATACTATCGAATATCTATGATATATCAACAGGCTTCCATAGTATCGATATATTTACTTTAATAACAAGCGAAATATTGGCGATACTATTGACTGTGAATCAAACTGTAATAGGCTATAGCTCAGGGATACAAGTATGGAGCATGTTTCTTTAAGAAAGTGTAAACACAAACAATCGACGCTATGGACGACAGTGAGACACAAGTACTGTTATTTACCGAAGAGAACGAGAGAGAAAGAGATATATAATAAAGTGACACTGTGTCACATTTATTTTCTAGTTAGCTATACTTTTCTTGGCGATAGCGCTTGATTGAGTATTAAAAATGTCAAGTAATGCAACAACTAATTGGCTAGATGACACCAGCAATCGTTGACATACTTTTTATTATCTGTCAAAACGGTCTGCCTCCATAGATTTTGTATGGGAATAGATGATCGTGACGTCACGGTCATGTATCAGAAATCGGAGTCAATTGACAGAATATTTATTGCGTTTTGTGTATTTAAAAATTGGTTTCTACAGATTTTTAGAAATATATTGGTTGTATTAACTTCATAGGGGCTATGTTTTTTAAACGCCATGATATTGAACATATTTAAGATAGGTGTCTTCATCCCAATTATTGAACAAGGAATAAACTAAAATATAGATGAACTATGGATAATTTTTATATTTTATTAGCAATCAATAGTATCGCAGAATGTTCGACTATTGATAGGGCAATACTATCGATAGCATCGATACTATTGGTCTTTAGCATTAGTATTGCTTATTTTTACCAATCGATACTATTGATAATATCGATAGTATTTTAAGGGGTCGACAACATCGATAGACCTATCGATAGTATGACTGAATTTCGAGGTCAAGATAGTATCACGATTTTTCTATGATCACGATACTATCGATCGATAGACCTTTACTATGGCGACAGCATTTATCATCATCTTATCCACACAATTATATTTTTCTTAACCAACTTTGCTCACAGGCAAAGTAATTGTCACTTATTTAATTAGCCCTAAGGCAAAACTATCATTATTCCACATTTTTTAGGAAACTGCATTATCGTGTCAAAGCCATCGTTAAAACTGTGTTTCATGAACTGCACAAGTGAAAATTGTGTCTCGACCATAGAGTAACTTATATTAAATAACCCACCCTAGAACGACTACGATAATGCGTGATGAATGAGATTTTGCTCTTTTAGTGGCACCAAACAATTTTAATACTTTACAAAGAAAGTGGTAGATGAATTTGTCGTAATTTACTAAGCACGTGTTTTCGGACATTGGCCGAAGTTGTTTTATAAATTGAAATGAATTTTGATTTCGCAACTCATGAAACGCAAAAATATGGTGAAATCATTTTAATGAAAAGACAGGCTAGCAAAAATGTAAAAATTAGGTGAGCAAACTTATCTTACGATTCAAGCAAGTAAATAAATGTTTTCAATCTTATTTTAATACTTTTCTTTAACAATTTTTTTTTTCAATTGGTTCGTATATAAAAAAGTTTGGTTTTAATCAGACACAGATATAGATCCAAGATCTCAGAAAAAGAAGATTTTAATAAATCTAGAAAGGATATGGCCGACTATCCTTGTAATATTTTATCGACCTTAGCCTGTAAAAAATACAAAGTATCAAGATCGTTTCAAGATTCCGGTGACCCTATACATTTTAAGACGGCCACGCACAAGCCGTGTAAGTCATAATAGAAAAAAATACGTTTTTTAATGTGGCAACTTAGTTTTTGACTTAATTGTCAAACTGTACTGTTTAACTTGCCGCACAAGTCACTCACCACAACGCAAAGTTGATTTGAGTGTGCAATGGTGAAATAAAACTTGTTTATAATTTTATCTACAATCTTTTATTTTATAATTGATCTTTACAATGAATTTATCCGAAGACAACGCTTTTGGGAATGGTCTTTTGTACGTGGGTTTCAACCAAGATCAAGGTAAATAAACGTTACAAGGTGAAGGTACAAGAGTTTCTGTCTATCTAGAAATCGTTTACTGTTATTCACTTTTTGTTTCGTAATTTTTTCAGGTTGTTTCGCTTGCGGTACTGAGAATGGTTTTCGTGTATTCAACAGTGACCCGTTAAAAGAGAAAGAAAGGCAGAATTTCGCCGATGGCGGTCTGTCTTACGTAGAGATGTTGTTTAGATGCAATTACATGGCATTAGTTGGGGGTGGGAAAACCCCAGTGTATCCCCCCAATAGAGTTATAATTTGGGATGATTTGAAGAAAGATTCTGCAATCTCTCTTGATTTTAATAGCCCTGTCAAGGCTGTGAAACTTCGAAGAGATAGAATTGTTGTTGTTTTGGGTAAAAAACTTATCTTATCTGTACATACATTTCTATCTTCAGATGACTAACAAAAGATATGAACTTGTATTTAATTGGTTTCAGAAAATTTAATAAAAGTGTACACATTCACTGCTCAGCCTCAGCTACTTCATGTTTTTGAGACATGTCAGAACCCCCGTGGACTATGTGTGGTGTGCCCAAACAGTAACAATGCTTTGCTAGCTTATCCAAGTCGAAAAGCTGGGCATGTCCAAGTAAGGCTTTCTTTGTTTTCTTTACAAATTATTATAATCAGTGATCGGAATAGGGTGAGTATATTTACCTACAGTTTGACGAACAGAGACGGAAATCGGAGACTTCCTTACGACTTTGATATGCAACTTTTTAATAGCTAATTGCTTCAATAAATCTTAATTAATGTTAGATAAAAATAAAATAACGCATATTATAAAAAAAAAATTAATAAAAAAAAAAAATTGTTTGAACATTTCAATATAACATATAACATGAATATAATATATTAATGACTTTCTTATCCTAAAACATAATTATTTTAAAGTATAAATAAATATAAAGTTTAAATATTACACCTTTTTACAGTTTTTGTAATTGGGTTTGCAGCTACGTTTGTAGCTGCACAATTACCAACACCGTGGATTTATACAAAATGTAAACGCGATTACTATAAACGTAAAAATAATAATTAATTATTTATTATTTTTACGTTAATTCTTTATTTAAAACATAATTTACTTTATTTAAATGAATTTTCTGACCCTAAACTAGACAGCAACTTGTATCTTAGAGATCAGTGACTTCTCCCATTCGTATGTACAAAAACAATAAAAAAGTATTTCGATTTTCACAAAAAGTTAATTTTAATATTCAAAACTAAACAAAAATATTTGAATGAGTGACATTCGTTATAGCTTTCTAAGTACAAACAAACAATAAAATACAGACATTTAGGAACAAATAAGTTTGAAGTGTTTACTATTATTTTTTTGGCTAATTAATACAATCAATACCAATTGAAAGCAAAAATTTCGGTCGAAGTGAGCGTTTGTGGCAAATATAGTAGCATATATTTGGATTCGAGAAGGTCAGCAGTTTTTCCGGAGCGACACTTCGGTGCAGACACTCGCTTCGAAATTACAAATAATCTTGAAATTAAAATGAAACTAAGTCACATATCTAACAAATGAAAACAAATACATTAGTCTTCAATATTTTCATCATCGGTACTGTGACAAATTTTGTTATCCTGTAAGAAATTGAAGTAGATGATCATTAATTTTTCAATATTTTCAACTTTAAGTCTGTTCCTTTTTATACTTAAAATCCATTTATAAATAGAAAATGACCTCTCAACGTCCACAGACGTGAGTGGTGCAAATTTAAGGAAAAGAGAATCATCTACTTCAATTCCTTTTGTTAATTGTTCACTTATTTCGCTGATCTTATCGTAGTCAGGATTTCTTTCTAGAACTTGTTCCAATTTATTTTCAATGATGTTTTTCGAAGACCACATCAAAACACACCTTACGTTGTCTATAATTTCTAAGCTCTCCGATATAGATAACTTAGATTCTTGAAGTTTTGTGAGTGCCTCTTGTATAATAGTGAAATTTTCATTGATGAAATTCAGATCAGCACGTATATTTTCGTCATTAATAGCTCGTTTTGCTTTCCTTATCGACAAGGCTTCATTGCTATTGAGACTGTTTAATACATGGGATATTTCCTCAAAGTGTTTCGATAAATAACTAGCTGCCTTCAGCCATGTCCCCCACCTTGTTATCACAGGTTGTGGTGGAAGGGCTAGGTTCGGGTACATTCTTTTAAATATGTTTACCCTGTTGGGCGATTTTAAAAAAATCTTTTTTATGTTGGCAATCAAGGTGTCAACATTTTCATATTGAGAACGTATTTTTTCGGATACTCTATTGAGAGCGTGGGCCAAACATGTTACATGCAGCATATTGGGAAAGTCATGTTTTAATAAACGTCCGGCTCGGAGCATATATGCCACGCTGTCAGTGCATAGTACTAAAACATTATTTAATCTATCCAAAAATGACTCCCCCCACATTTCACTCAAAGAGTCTGTAACAAACTGGGCTATTGTTTCTCCGTTAACTGTTTCTAGTACTTTACAAGCAATCAGGTACGGCTGAGTTGCAACATTTTTTATAAGAGGCATCACCAATAAATGAACGACATATCTACCCATAAAATCGGTAGTTTCGTCAAGTGAAATCCACACTTTATTGTCTCCAATAGTATTATAAATTGAAGTTAGTCGATCTTTAAAAACTGTGTCCAAGTACTTTTTGCGTAACAGTGATTCTGATGGAACTTTCTTTTTTGTGCAAATACAGCAACAATTGGAGCATAAATATTTATTAAAAAATGTTTGAAACGCTACATTGTCAATTTTAGACCACGGGATGTTACATAATATTAAAAAGTTTATGAAGTCAGTGTAAAACTCTTCTTCAGGCTTTTTTAGCCTCCCTTGGTGCATGGCTCCATTGATGTGTCGATCAATGTTTGACTTATGTGTAGATTTTAACGAAGTCTCACATTTTGTGCAAAATATGACACCACTTGCTTCATCGTAAATTAATTCTGGATTATTTAAAATCCAACTCTTGACGACCTCGGGTCTGATGGTTTTTGCCATTTTGGCAAACAACTTATAATTTAAAGTACCTGAAAAAATTAAAACAATGGAGTTAACCTTGAGAAAAAGTGTTTATCACGGTCGAAAGAAATATGTATTTTATATCCTGTAAATAAAATTCAGGTGAGTCTACTTTGACTAAATTGGCTTATTGTATAGTTCATTCAAAATGAAAAAATGCAGCGCGAAAACACAGCTTTTCAGCTAGACTAGATCAATCAAACAGCAGTTTTTTTCGGTATGTTTTAAGTCAACGCATTGCAAATATAATTAAAATAAGTTTCATATCTAAAAGAGTTTTCATTTGCTTAATTGCACTGTTAACTCGATGATATATAGGTGCCATATTCATAAACATGGCTATCAAAAATCTTTTTTTACTATGTATCTTCGTGTTACAGTGCCATTTTGGTAAACAAACACTCTTTTAAATATTAAACTTATTTAATCCTCTTTACTTTGAGAGGGTAAATAACAGAATAAATTTACAAACCAAAAATCTTAATAAATAATTAAAGTAAAAATTAGCCAAACAAAAACAAAAAATTGAACTACGATGCGTCGGCCATTTTGTTATGCACACTTAACATAAAACGCGGTTACGTTTTGACGCTTACTTGACCAATCGGAACTCGATATTTCGGCTGTCTATTCTCTGAGTGGTCGAATAAGCTGCATTACCACCGTTGCGAAACCTTACTTTATTTTTAAGAAATTTATTAATTTTAAGAGTAAAAAGTATTCACAACGAAATTGTACTTACCGTGTAATCAGCAATTACAGGATAAAAGTCCAATTCAACGGTATCCAAATCACAAACACTTTCCAGGTCCAGTAAACGACAGCCAAAGTTATTTATCCGTGTTCAAACAACAGCAGCCAATACATTGCAAATCGGAATACCAAAACAAAGCCAGGTCAAAAATAATTAAACTCCAAGAACAGAAAACAGAAATACGCGTGCACAAGACAAAAGCCAAGGGACGAGTGACAGGGGGTGGGAAGGAGTGTGCGCGAGCGCGGGGTAAACAGGTATACCTTTCACCTGATTACCCCCCGCAAAAGCCTCCCCTTTACCGCGGTACTGTCACTATTCAGTATAATAAAAAATTAGCAAATATATGCATGTCTATATATTTATACTATAAAGTTGAAGACTTTGCTTGTTTGCTTCAAGATCCTTAACTAAAACTAATAGATCGAAATGAAAAATTCGTGTTGGATATTTCATAGTAAAAGATCGGTAGGACCAAGGCATCAACAAAAGTCGATGCATAATCGAGAAATACATCTTTTGAGAGTTACGCCTTGATTGACAGTCACGCGGACGGAACCACAAGCAAAAATTAGTCAAAATGAACAAAAAAGTTTAAAATAATTGTCAAAATCGTTACCTGAAAAATAATGCATGTGCATTTTTAATTAATTTGAAAAAGGATGTGTAAAATGAACCAAACAAGAATGTTTAAAAATGCGATATAAAGATTTACACATTAAGGTTTCAGCATATTTACCAGTAATTTTTTTTATAGTAATCGCGTTTTATTAAGTATTGAATTACATTTTGTATAAATCCGCTGTGTTGGTAAAAAGGTGTAATATTTAAAACTTTATATTTATTTATACTTTAAAATAATTATGTTTTAGGATAAGAAAGTCATTAATATATTATATTCATGTTATATGTTATATTGAAATGTTCAAACAAATTTTTTTTTTAATAATTTTTTTTTTATAATATGCGTTATTTTATTTTTATCTAACATTAATTAAGATTTATTGAAGCATTTAGCTATTAAAAACTTTCATATCAAAGTTCCGGTAAATTTACCGGTAAAAAATTTTTAGTCGTAAGGAAGTCTCCGATTTCCGTCTCTGTTCGACAAACTGTAGGTAAATATACTCACCCTATTCCGATCACTGATTATAATACATGCAAAAAAATACAGTAATATTTTTTTTTGTTTTAAAGCTGGTAGAATTGAGCAATCATGCTGGGACTAGTACAGCACCTGAAGGGCATCTTATAGCTGCTCATGAGGCTCCCCTTGGCTGTCTTGCTTTGAATGTAGGTGGTACTAGACTAGCCACTGCATCTACAAAAGGCACATTAATTCGTGTATTTGACACATCTACTGGCCAAAAACTTGCTGAACTAAGAAGAGGGGCTCATCAGGTAATGCTAGTTTTATTTTAAAGTGAAACCTGGTTAAGTGGTAATTAGATAAGTGAGAAACCTCCACAGCTGGGAATCATGCTGAGGTCTGGGTAAAATGGCTCTGAATAACTTCTGTTAGTGATACAAAGACAACCTTTATAAGTAGGATTTGATCTTTTGATTTTGTTTTAAATTATAGGTATCTATAATTCAAACAGCAGGTGAATTTATTGGCACTGACCTCTGTAACTGAGATGTTTTAGAAGAATGTACCAACTCTTGAATAAAATTCTCATTAGTGTACTAGAGAGGCAAACCTCTCTAGTGGTCTACAGCCTGCAAATTCTGATGTTCTTGTCTATTTGCGCTTAAACCATACTCAAACATTAAGCTTTAGTTCTGTTTGGCTATCATGTGTAAATTTTGAAAAAAATTAAACCTAAAGGTAAAAACTAAAGGTTTTTTTATTTAGGTATTGATGGCAAGAAGACCGTATGATTCTTGGTAATAAATCATCTGTGTCAAATTTGATGTGTCTAAATCTACTGTAAGTAGAATTTTTGAAATAGGTATAAAATTCAGTCTAAAATTTTCATAAAAACAAGGAAAACCTAAAGCAGGAAACATTATATTATTTATTAATTGCACATCTATAACTGGCACAGCTTTTCTTCTAGCCACTATTACTGAGACCTCTGTAAATGAGACAGATATTTTTTAATACCTGGATACAGAGATCCTGGTTCAGTGGAATAACTCTATAAGTGAAGCAACAGGCCTGGTTCCTTCAGATCCCACTTTACCAGATTTCACTGTATAAGTTATATTAAGCATATATGTAGTGAAGCAAAGCGAAGATTAAAATTTTCTAGGCCAAGTTTGAATAGTTATATACTATTCTGTTTATACATTGTGGCCAGATTCTGTGTATATTTTGTGTTCTAAGCGCTCGTGCAGACGATGCCGCCGCATACCACCGCCGCACCGATGCCACCGCGCTGTCCAAGAGTAACCGTTCAACGATACTGTGGCATACCTTGCTGGTTAGTTTAGTGCTTAGTGTCATGTCATTTCCGTAATCAGCAATGTATATGCGACAGTAAAATAAGATCAGACGGCGCAGCGGCGAGACTCGTGTGTAATTCGTTGCTCGTGTGACTAGAAGCGGTGCGGCGGCGGAGCGGTGGCGGCATTGTGTGCACGCACGACCGCTAATTAGAATGTTATTTTTAAAACTTTTTTTTGCACATAAATATTTAATTAAGATCAACATAGTGTGAATGTTTTGTTTTTTTGTGATGATCTGATGATACTTTTATTTTTTCAGGCAACAATTTACTGTATAAACTTCAATCATACTAGCACTAATTTATGTGTGACATCAGATCATGGAACTGTCCATGTATTTAGCCTGGAAGATGAAAAATTGAATAAGCAGTCCAGTCTGGCAACAGTTAATTTTCTGCCCAAATATTTCTCAAGCAATTGGAGTTTCTGCAAGTTTACTATACCAAATGGGCCTCCATGTATTTGTGCTTTTGGAGTTGACAAGAGTTCTATTATAGGTAAAACATTTCTTATAAATTTCAATTTAAATAGGATAATATGGTATAACAATTATTTATTTTTTTCTGTTTCAGTAATTTGTGCAGATGGATCTTATTACAAATATAAATTTAATGAAAAAGGAGAGTGTACAAGAGATGTCTATGCACAATTCCTGGAAACGTCGGAGGATAGATAAATCTGAGGACTCCCTGCACAGAAAGGAAAGTGGTCATCCAAATTCATTGATTGGATATAAATGGCACCTAATTGTGCCGATTTGCATCATCTCGCCCTTGATTTCATTTGATTGACTCAAGAAATTTATTCTTATACATAGGCCTAAAAATATAATTTCATAGTTGAAAGTGAGTGAAAATTCATGTAACTATTTCCCAATTAACTTTGAAAGTGTTGCCAAATTTTTGACCAAATTACTGCTTTTGTTGGTGCAAATTATTGTTAATGACTATTCAATTGATACTTGAGGCGAGAATGTATGCTTTTACGGTGGCGTTATATGTATTGGTATATATAACGCAATATGACTTTCAGAAACCTACTTTGATACATAATTTGGACTAAAAATCTAAAATCTGAATGTTGATTAATGTAGTTGATGGTGTAGTTCAACTCATAATATTGTGTGATCAGAAATTTAAATTGATCAGCATATGTTTTACAGCTTTCTATGTAAATGATGAAGTGTAAAAATCAAATGTGACTGACAGTAATGTATATTATATTATCATTGAATTTCTATTTGCAATTTTCTATACAACTGTTTGTGAAATTTAAATTTATTGCATGTTGTGTTTGGACTCGTTTGTATGTTATTGAAGAATCGACTAGAATTTTATGTGGGTAATTGAGTTTTACAAATATTTATAAAATTAAGTTTGTAGCAAACTAAAATTTATGAACAAGGAAAAACTTAAGAAACAAAATTAATGATTTGACGTTGACACGATGTAAAAAAGGGAATTAACTGTCATATTTAACAGTTCAATACCCATATTCTTAGACACAATAGATTACGCCTTGAGGATTTCCTCGAAAGTCACTCGATAATGGTATTCTTGGTTGGCAAAAAGAAAATCTTCCAGTGAGGTTGGAGTCGAGGTGTGACGTCATACCTTCGAGGATTTTTTTTCCTATATGTTGGCCAATAACGTTGTACATTCGCATTTCATTCATTCTAAATGCTTGTTTTCTAGTAGTAGTTAGGTAGGTCAAATTGTAAAAAAATGCTGTGAATGTGAAATGAAATCAGAATTTCGTTGGAGCTTACTAAAGTTCATTTGAATTCAAATTTCACCTTATTTCAACGGCTTTCGTGTTGTTATTTAGTTTTTAATTCAGTAAATCTTGCTCGCGAAATACTTTCCTAACGAAAATGTTTGCCGGATGCCAGATTTTATTTCCGAACCGGAAAAGATTTGCCTGCAGGAATTATAAACAAGAGTTTTCTATTTTTAATACATAGCATAACTAGAATGCAACTATAGGTGCAGGGAAACCTCGTGTAAAAAACCGTCTCACCGAAGTATTTTACTTTAGCAAGACGAATTCCAGGGTAAGTTTTAAGAAATATAATTACTTACTACTTATATGCCCGGAAACTTTAAGTGTCATAGAAGCAATACCTACCCTCAATTCATAATATATAGGTACATATATTCTTTCATATTTATAGTAGGTATTTACTTGGAAGTGAATAATTTTGTAATGTAAATATGAATATTTTTTGCAGGACCAAGAAAAAAAAAAGTCCTAATGGAGGAATTCGAACTAAGGGAGTATTAATTAGAAACGGGCGAAGGAGAGGGAAGAATAAATTCACAAGCTGAAAATAGTGGAGCAGGGCTGGAAAGTCAAAACAGCTGAAGAGCTTCAGCGGTTCTGGAGTGCAAAAGTGCGTAAGAGCAACTTCGCTGCTAAGGAGCAAAGCGCGAGACGACAGAAAATGGAATTCAAAAATTAAATATTTATAAACTTAAAATTGTTATTATTCAGAACAATCTATCACAGATAGGCAACATCACGCAGCTACAATAGATAGATAGATAGAGAACACTTTATTGCACACCACAAAAAAAAACAACATACACAGAGAGACACAATTTGGTCACGGTAATATCTATACAGTATTCTATCTTCATATAAACGGACGACGCGCGAGCTATACCTACGCGCTCGGATCTTGGCATGCGCTTGGCATGCTACAGTCGCGGATTGCCGCAGTGACGAATGGACGGTGTGCTGGTTTTTTATCAGTAACCGCCCGAATTTTTACTCGCAATAAGTGCAAGTAGCTATTTAACATGGCAAGTAGAATATATTGTGCTGTTTTTGGATTGCGGATTTTTTATACACTCAAAAATAATAATAAAGCATTTCGTACATACGAGTATAATACTAGTAATACAGTCAATGCGCAAACATTTCGCAAATTTATTACACCTATTTGTTATAAAGTCACATCATGGTTTTTTTTATTAAATCTATCAATCTATAAAACAACTTGCATTTTTATTGAACACTTTCTATTCAATTCACAAAGTATTTTATGTAATCATATAAAAATTTTATATTGTTACTAAGTATCTGTGCTTATAAATAAAAAGTAATCAATTTACAATTTTAAAAGTAGGCGACAGAGACAGCCCTATCTCATGCTTACGTACCGCGCGGCGGTAGGCACTTATTTCAAAAACATGGCCGAGTTGGAATACTGCATGGATAATATTACCGTGATTTAGTGGAGCGATCTCTTCTAGAAAACCTTCGAGTTAAGGATACAATAACACATCATTTTAAATGTCTCGCAATAAAAGCTGCCCTTAATAATGCTTTCCCGTTGGTTTTCCTGACCACAGCTACAGGGACCCTGTCTTCTTCAAATACGCACCTGGCAGTTCTTGGTACGTACAAACCGTATGCAAAATGCATACTTATGCATTCTGCATTCTTCATCTGTAAATTCTATAAAATTATATTTTTAGAAAACAGCAACCAAATTCGCACGTATGTTAAATTGTTTTCAAGCCTTGAGGAAGCTTTAAGGTAGATCGCGAGGAAGCTTTAAGGTAGATCGCGAGGTACCTTACATCTGGCAGTTTTTGATTCTACTCAAGTGAGTAAAATAATTAAGTGGAGGATATTTCCAACGACCAATCATACCATTTCCCTCGAGTAAGGTAGGGTCGAGACACGTTCGAGGAAACGTTTAAGAATATGGGTGAAAGACTGTCTGTATAATTGCCTATGTTTTTATTGATTTGCCAAAGATATCATTGGTGTAATATGAGGTTACTGTTTAGTCCTAAGTCAAAGTTAACACGTAAAATGAATGAAACATATTCTTAGCTTATAATCATATTCTTAGCTCTATCAAGAAAATCATAGTTGAAGAAAATATTGGTTAGAGATACAACTTGACTTATTATTGACCCTGTTCAACTATTTTTTTGACATTACTATTTAATTGTAATTATAATTTTAGTTGTGTATGCTGATATCATGAAACAACTTAGAATTGGTACATTTTATGTTAATATTTAGATAAATTACAAAGTCACGCTTGAAGTGTGGTTACATATGAAGTAATTGTTGTTTATAAATATCATTTAATTTTATTTATTAACGAAATTAAAACCTAGTGCATGTTAAACGTTATTTTGTGACCAACTAGTAGTGAATAGTGCTATTCAATCTGTCTGGACCAATATTAGAAACTATTTTATTGTATTCTTCTTTTAATAGTTAAGATATATTGAGTGTTTAGTTATTACACATTATTTTTCATTACTTATTGCAACTAAACTACTTTATATCTTAAAAAGAAATAATTATCCTGAATATTGATTTAAATAGTCCTTGCTAGTGTAAGCCATTCCCTATTTTTTCGTTTTTTAAATGTCAGAAAATGCATTGTAGATTTGCTTAAAACCTTTATGTAGCCTTTTGTGATATTAAGCATACAGGAATTCTATAATAATCACCTACTATGGAATAAACAAAATATTTTTATAAATACCTGAACTTTTTTAATTACCCAATGTCATTCATGCATGTCACAAACTTTATACTTTTCCACAATGTGCGTGTTGCTTCTACACTTCAGTGTAATATTTGTAAGTAAAACTCACGCAGCTTGCTTATAAATATTTAATTATCTCTTTAGCACATCTATAAATGTGTCTCTTGGTATTTTAATGTTAGCAACACTTCTCATTTTCTTTTTTCCCTCCGCTTGCTGTTTCAGTAGCTTTTTTCTTCGCGTTACATCACCTCCGTACTAAAAAAATGCACAAATGATATTTATTAGGTTGTTCTGCACACTATTTTTTTAAGGTTTAGATTATTAAATGTATGGATTACGGTGTAAACTTACCAGTTTTGCGGTTACATCTTTTCTGTATGCCTTGATAGTTTCCCTGGCAAACACTTTCCCTGAAACCACAGCTTGAATTGCAACCTGAAACAATCGGGCTCTAATGAAATGGCGACAAGTTTCTCAAGTCTGGCCGACCCGTTGTTCTATCTGAGCGACGCGAGGCGACAATGCAAGCATGGGACATGACGCGATTGTTTTTTACTATTATAATAATATACAACAACATCACATACATTGATCTGACTCTGTGGTAAGTAGCATAAGCACTTGTGTTACAGAAATCAGAATCAACAGTGGTATTACAAATAAACTTAAATAAATACATATAACACCCAGACTAGTACAAACATTCATGCACATAAATGTTTGTAAAGTGCGCGGATCGAACCCACAACCTCTTGGTTAACAGTTAACTTCTTAACCATTACACCAAAGTGGTCGTTAAAATTGACATAAGTATTGGTCGCACATCGAATCATAACTAATTAATTATTGAAAAGAAGAAAAGTTAACAGTACAGTAGACACTAACCTGTACCATTTGACGAGGAATCATTTCTTTTAGTTTCTCCGTGAGCCTTCTCGCATTGTATTCCAAACGGCTGACATGTACTATTGTAGTTAATTCCTCGACCAACACCCCGTTCAGTAGAATATCCATCTGTAAAAAAAGTTAACTTACTCTGTAAGAAGCCTAAAGGGTAGCAATCATAATTGAGATATTTTTATATACCACAATAATCGTTGCGCTTCACGCTCTAACTACTGAACAGATTTGGGTGAGATGACGTGAAATTCGCTAAAGTCGCATTTCTATTGCATTGACGTCAACGCAATGGAAACCTCAATTTCAGTTAAATTCCACTAAGGGCTTACTTTAAAACCGTCAATAATTACAAAATATTATAAATGGGGTTCGAAGCAACAGCAAATCAACAAGTCACACAAAAATAATCATAATTAAATTAAAGGTTTTCTTAACTTTTTTCGTTCAATGGCTCCTCCTGTAAACCTACGTTTTTGGAGTTAGACGAGTGTACACATTGGAGCCATCGATTTATTATATAAAGTAAACTTACCCTCACTAGGGCACTAGGATGAAACCCGTGGTCCTGGTAATCAAAGCTGCCAAATCCCGAAGTTATACTTTTGAGCGTGTCGTGGAAGTCTATAACTACTTCTGATAATGGCAGTATGAATTGCAGCATCGTCATTGTGTCATCCACAGAACTGGATGGTAGAGGTGTTCCCCTTCGATCGATGCAAAGCGCTGTTACTGTCCCAATGTACTCAACTGGGGTGATAATAGTTCCTGTAAAAAGCGACTAAAATCATTAAGTAGAATAATATATATATATATATATATATATATATATTTTAATTGTTATACAAATATATACAACATCACATACATTGATCTGACTCTGTGGTAAGTAGCTTAAGCTCTTGTGTTACAGATATCAGAATCAACAGTGGTATTACAAATAAACTTAAATAAATACAAATAACACCCAGACCAGTACAGACAGACATGTTTATGCACACAAATGTTTGTACAGCGCGGGGATCGAACTCGCGACCTCTTGGTTAATAGTCAACTTCTTGGCCATTACACCAAAGTGGTTGTCATAATGTCGTTAAAATAAGTTAAAAATGAATACTTTTTATGCTTATTGCAAGTTATAGGTACTAGTTACTGCCTTAAGTAACTGTTCTCATATTATGTTATATTATGACAGTCTATGATAGCGACATGAGTGAATTTAATTAAGTATAAAAACATTAAAATGTTCTTGGAATTATTAAGCAGTTAGTTAGAAAATAATTCTATGCCATCTTCATACATACCTATTACAAAAGGCTCGTAATATTCGACAATATGATGCGCTTCGGGCAATAACAATGGATTTGTAATAATGACTTCTTCACCTTTGTATTTTTTGATAATCTTAGAACCCTGCACCCTATAAAAGTATAAAAATAATCTATAGAATAATAGTCAACTTTATTTCCGTGAAAGTTAAATTGAAATTATTGTTTACGAATCACGAGCGTTATTACGTGAATCGCAATCAAACATCGTTCTGTCACCCTCGAGGACGTACGCTTACATAGAAACCGCTTCATTGAAAAGGATGCTAATAGTCACCTGCGCACTATATGTACAATTCATAACATAATTCATAAAGACAATTCATAACATAAGCCAAAGTTGTACACAGTAGGGAGCACGTCATGGACTTAGAATATACTGGTGGGGAGGAAGCGGGCTTTTCGCGCGCCGACCCAACGAGAGCGAGCGAGACAGCGACTATTTCTATGCCCAAACTCCTCCCCTCGAGGGTTCTTTTTACGTGGCGCGACTTGCTACTTACTTAACTTTATATGGCACTGATGGTGCAGTCAATATCGCTTCTGCTTTATATTCTTGCAGCAGGCGTTGCGTGAACACATCGAGATGGAGAAGCCCCAGAAACCCAACCCTCCAACCTTGTCCTAGTGCAGGACTGTAATGGAAAAAAAAATATTTAGTTTAAGCTGCTTCCACTGCTCTTCTAACCGATTTTGGATGAAAGGATGTCGCCATCTAATATTCTGTATCTTAATACATGGTACTTTATATCCTACACATATGTATACTCAATAATGTAAAATAAAATAGAGGGACCCAATAAAATAATGGATGATACTGATGCAGGAAGAATAACATGCTGGGCAAAAGTTAAATGCAGTATGTAAGCTATACTACTGATTTCTTGAAATACCTGGTATCGTTTTTGACGGACACCGCAGAATCATTCAATGCCAACTTTTTTATAGCATCACTTAGCATTGGGTGTTGGGACTGGTCAGCTGGAAAAATACCGGCATATACCATGTGTCTGACTGGTGGTATACTGCTGACATCTTCATTCTCTGGGCATGCTAAATCAAGCAATTGATCTCCAACAGAACCTCCGCCTTTTGGTCCACAACCTGGAATATTATGGTGATGACTCATGTATTTAATATTTAATTTCAAATATCTCACAAAATTATAAGTTAGAAGGCTAAGGTTTTTTAAATATCTTGCGGATTTCATTACGCATGCGGCCCGCATGAAGGGCCGTTGCCACTAAAGACCCTAGAGCCAAGTTTACCCGACACTCTACCGAAGATATCCCGGTCGTCATCCTGAACAAGAATGGCTCTCAAGCAGCTCAAAAACAACAAGGCGGCGAGAGATGACGGAATTACTACGAAACTTCTGAGAGCGGGCAGTAAGCTAATACTCAGAGAAGCTTTGCAATCAACTCAAAGGTATACATATAAGATGTAAATACTAAGGTTTAAATTTAAGATGAGCAATGTATATATATGTATACTGTTGGTGTTCCTTTTTAAATACATAAACTCGTTCATCCTTTAGGGCAAAACGTCAAAGTCATGGGGCAGAAGCGATGTGATGCTGTTCTTCAAAAGGGTGACAAAACTCTTATGAAAAACTACAGACTCACCTTGCTTATGAGCCATATTTACAAGTTTTTTTTCGAGACTCCGATCCTTGGGGAGGGGAGGAAACACATAAAAACAATGACCCCCAATTGCTTTATTTTACCAAAAAAGGGTGTGCAGGATCCCCAGGAAATAATTTAAGTAGATAAAAAAATACTTACCTACCATCACCACTTGTCCAGCAATAGCCTCTTCAATTGGTTCCTCAGAAGGCCTTAGCAGTGCCAAGTACTTTACAAAGTGCTGCTTAGAGTCAGATTTCCATCTCACAGGCTGGCCAACTTTTACTTTTCCTGAATGGATATATGCCAAGCACAAAACCCCTCTGTACTTATCATGCCATGTGTCTATTATGTGAGCTTTAAAGTGGTCATCATGGTTTACCACAGGGGGAGGAATCCTTTGGATGACAGCTTCTAACAATTCTTTGACTCCCCATCCTTTTTTTGCAGATATACTCATAACTGTATCTGGTTCTATATTGAAAACAGATTTTAACTGTATTTTTACTTTTTCAGGATCTGCTCTGGGTAGGTCCACTTTATTTAGAGTAGGTATAATTACTAAGTTATTTCTTTTTGCTAAAGAGTGTACTGCAACAGTTTGTGCTTGGATACCCTCATTTGCATCTACTAAAAGTATTACACCTTGGCATGCCGTTACACTGCGAACCACCTGAAACATTTCAGTCCTTAAGTATTTACAATATCTAATATTTTAAGAATAAGAAGATATCATTCATTTGTATTTTATTACCACCAATAATATATAAACTTCTACGAATTATACCTCATTAGAGAAATCCACATGCCCGGGAGTATCTATCAGGTTTAGAAGATATTTTTCATTGTTATATGTGTAATCTAATGATGCTGTAACAGCTTTCACCGTGATCCCTCTTTCCCTCTCAACCTAGAAAAAAGCTGTAGGTAGTTTATATATCTTACACACCTCAGAATAATAACAACTACAGACCAAAACCTAATTATATTTAATATAAATTATATTTACTTTCATTAGTTAAGTGTTTTTAAAACTTCTTTACTAGCCTAAAAATGATAAACTTTACCTGCAAGTTATCAAGAATCTGGGCATGTTCTGTACCTGGCTTGATCACACCAGTTATTTCGAGTAACCTGTCTGCCAGAGTACTTTTGCCATGATCAACGTGTGCCACTATACTGAAGTTCCTGATCTTATCCACGGGAATATTTTCAGAATCATAACTCTTCATACGCTTTATTAATGACCTAAAATCATAATTTCTATGTAAGCGAAAGTGCGAAAGTTAACGTAAGCAAGCACAACTAAATTTACCTTGTAGTAAACCACGTATTTGGGAAAATACTCGGGTTTCTTAGAAGTGTAACGTAGCGCATCATTTTTCCCATTGTATATTTTATTTATGGAATAAACTTATTCATTTTAATTAATGGTTCTTAGAGTATATTTGTTCTGTGTTCACAAATTTCTGTTCCTCTAGTTTTATAAAATAACCTACAAATTAAATCAGCTGATTGTCACACACACACACACACACAAGTGACACAATCATAGACAAGATAAAGCACGAAGTCAAGTTGACGTTTACAAAATGACATATAGTCTTTTTTAAATAAACTTCAAGGATTTTTTACAATTTAAAAAAAAGGGCTGTCTGTTTTGATTTAATTTAAATACGGGTAACCCGTAACGGGTTACCTAGGTACATAGAGCAACACGGCCTCCGGCGGCCTAGGTACGTCAATTATATTTGCCTACCTACGTAGAGTCGAAGGCCGTTGGCGCGAAGGACTTAGTGTCGAATTATTCAGAATGTAAAAAGTCCCGTTAATTATTCAGACGATATTAAAAATTATATTTTCCTCCAAAGTACAAACAGAAATGTAGTTATTTATCGATGGTGCTTCAAAGTAAAAACTACATAACTAGCGGACGCACACATAAACAAATACAATTGGTAACACGTTTCGAGCTGTCAGTTGATCTATACGCTAGTTAATTCTAAATCTATGCTTCATCATTACCCTCCCCTGAGTAAATATATTCTTTGATCATTACCATCCTTTTCTGAAATGTTTCCTGACAGATAGTTGTTCGTGCTCACCCTACAGTGGGGCTAACTAACATTCTAGTACAGTTCTTGCATTTCACGAAGGCGAGTAGTCTTTATTTGTTTTTAAACGTGTACATGCATAATGCAATAGTGTGCGTGTATGACGACGCGGTCAGTCGCGAGCGCGCTGTCGCTCAGGTTAGTTGTGTTTATTGTTTCCGGACGCTAATTGCCGTGAAGTACTGTCAGCATGTCAAAGCGCAAAGTTATCCATAGCGAGGTAAATATTTTTTTTCTAGTTTTGACATTAAATAAAAATGATTATTTTTTAATTTAAGTAATAGTTTAGTTTTGACTTTTGATACTTATTCAATTGTATATTTTATTGTTTTTAGGGTCGAGCAATCATTGCTAAAGTCTTTCACTTTCTAAAAGATGAATATAATTTTATGAAAGCAAATAACACTGGTGGATGTGACCTAAGTCCATTAGCAAACATATTAGAACGAACTGCCCAAGCAACAGGCGTCAGTGAACGCACAGTAAGTAGGATTTTAAAAGAAGAGAAAGAGTTGCCATCTTCATCAACCAAGTTTACTTCACCCATGAAAAAGCGACGAAAAAGAGACGGTAAATTTAATTTAGATAATATGAATCGAGAAATTATTCGAACTACAATTCAAAATTTTCATATAGAACACAATGAACTTCCAACTTTGGCAAAACTTCAGTCAGCATTAAGAGAAAAAATTGGTTTTGACGGATGTTTGAGCACATTACGTTCGTTGCTTATAAAAATGGGCTACGAATGGAACAAAATTGAAAACAATCGTAAATCTTTACAAGAAAGGCATGAAATACAATTGTGGAGATTTAATTTTTTGAAAAAAATTCATGAATACCGTGAAGAAGGCCGTCGCATTATATATACAGACGAAACATATGTGCTAACTTCGCACGTACGTCAAAACACGTGGAATTTAAAAAAACTAGATACTAAGACAAAAGACAAGTCATTTTTAAAAAAATTGAGTACCCGTGCTCGTTTTATTATAGTGCATGCGGGTAGCAGTAGTGGATTTATTAAAGATGCTTCGTTAATATACAAAGCATCATCCACAACTGGAGACTATCACTCAAATATGAATTTCAATAATTATAGCAAATGGCTGAATGAAAAGCTGCTGCCAAATTTACCAGATAAATCTGTTATAGTGATGGACAACGCATCCTACCATAATACTCGAAGTAGTAGTATACCTACGTCAAATTCGCGCAAGAGCGACATGCAAAAGTGGCTGACGGAACACGGTATTCCTTTCAATGCACTGTCCCGCAATGTAGAATTGTATGATTTAATAATCAGAAATAAGCAGCGTTTTATTTCATATAGAATTGACGAGATAATAAAAAGCAAAGGTTTCGAAATACTACGACTGCCACCATATCACCCCGAATTAAATGCCATTGAAAACATCTGGGGTATTCTGAAAAATAAGATTGCCTCGAAAAATATTGGTCAAAATATGACAGAAGTTCAAAATTTAATAGCTGAAGGTTTAAACAGTATCGATAACAACATCTGGCTTAATACATGCAAGCATGTCGAAAAAATTGAAAAGGAGTATATGAAATATTTTGATTATGACTTTGAATTTGTAATTAATGTGGGTGAATCAAGTGATAGCAGCACGACTGACTTTGAAACTAACGAAAGCAACAGTTTTTCCGAAGAAGATTAAGGCGACACATTTTTCACATACGTAAAAATAGATAGAAATTTGTTATTAAATAGTTCCAGCCTAGCCTTATTTTCATAATTTTGCCATATCTTGAGTTCAATTGTATATCCTTATTTAAGTCTTATGTTTCGCTTAAATTAAAACTTAAACCCAAATGTAGAAGAACATAATTTTATTTTAATACATTCCCTTATTTATTATTTATTTTAAATAATAAACATTTTAGTTTAAAAGTTTTGTTGTTTTATTTTATTATCAATTGAACATACAAAAATATTGGTATTATTTTTATGCTAACCATACCCGCTTTCGTTTTCACGCACACATCGACACATATACGGACACATATTTACCACAAGTAAATTCTGCTCGACTTCGTGATTTGAAAGAACTATAGCGTATTCGTGTAGTCAAAATGTCAGAAACTGACAGTTTCTCCATACAAAGTTAACGATAGGTAAACGCTACGAATACGTTACGATAATGTTCAATGTGTATGGAAAAACTGTCAGTTTCTGACGTTTTGACGACACGAATACGTTACGAAAGTGTTCTTGCTCACCCCACTGAAACGTTTATTCGCGCGTATCTTAATTATTTTTTAGCACTTATAACAAATTTTTGTTTTACTTCTTGGTCTCTAATTAAACTAGTTATTTAAATAAAACGATATATATGTTGAATTACTAGCTTTAATAAAACACTTATTACTACTAGGGGACGGAACGTTTATCAACGATATCACTACCGTGCATGGACGGTAACATGTAACAATTAAGTTGACTTAATTTAAAATTAACCACCGTGTAAAAACTATTATAGTATTTCATACTATGAGATCATACTTACGACATTTTTTATTATTACGACATTTATATATTTTTTACGATTCAGATAACTTCTTCAATACTCTGATCTGGAGACTCAGTAGTTTGGTTTTCATCTTCTGTAGAAATTTGCAAGGCTCGTAACTGCTGATCCAGGCCTGTCAAAAAACGATGTGTAAAATTCATATTTTATTAGTCAAATAAATTATAATTTGTGCCTAATAATGTCTTTAGTGTCAGCTTTAAACTAATCTAATTTCTTGTAAAGAAAAGTTATGTATAAGTAAGATTTGAGATTCCAGAAGCAGAATAGTGAGCACGAACAACTATCGTAACGTATTCGTAGCGTTTACCTATCGTTAACTTGTCAATTTGTATGGGGAAACTGTCAGTTTATGAAGTTTTGACGACACGAATACGTTACTAAAATGTTCGTGCTCAGAACTAAAAAAGTATAATATGTTCTTCACAATCTTTTTTTATCATACTTTACTGCACCAAACCTGCGACCTGATGGCTACTCTTGTAATTTATGGTAACATAATGTACTTCATTCCATTCTCATGGAGTTCAAGTTTCTTGCAGTCTACTTAATACGTACGTGCTGCGTCTGGATGATTTGGAGCATATTGTAGAAGGAGTTTGATAACTTTATCTTCTGTGATGAGTCCGGGCCGACCGCTGACTGCCCGCAGCAACTGTTGACCGCTCGTCACACCTGTGACAAGTATTGTAGCTAAAAATTGTTTTTTTGTTTGTAAAGTAGGTTTACGATCGAGATGTTTACGTGATAACGTCTTACGGCTATTTTATTCACCTTTTTTTGTTGCAATTGTTGTAACCGCCTCCGTCCGCTCCGATGACTGGCAGCGCTCGAGATGAGACGGGAGATCGGTCCGTCTCTCTCTCGTTATACCTGCGATCGCGCTCGTGAGGTTTTGGTGTGACACAAGTTTCTGAACATGTCACCCGACTAAAACGATTTTAAAGACGTTATCACGTCAAAAACATATTCTGTAGTATTTTAAAAGTTATGGGATTAGTGGTTGGTTCGATCCCCTCACTGTACAAACATTTGTGTGCATGAATATGTCTGTTTGTACTGGTCTGGGTGTTATATGTATTTATGGAAGTTTATTTGTAATACCACTGTTGATTCTGATATCTGTAACACAAGTGCTTAAGCTACTTACCCCAGACTTAGATCAATGTATGTGATGTGATGTTGTTGCATATTTATTTATTTATTTTACTTATTTATTTAAGTAATTACCAGTGTTTATTTCTCCAGCTTCTAACATCTTTTTGACGTCTATAAACCGTTTTACTAGAGTGCTCTGCTCTTGCAATGCCATGGTTTGAGCTCCTGTAAGAAAACATGAAAGTGAACATTTTTTATTCCATTAACAATGTTTAAAGTATGCCTTTTTCTATGGTACAAATATTTACCTGACTCGGAGTCTGAAGATTTTGAAAGGCATTTAGTAGCGTCTTTTAGAGCTTCCAGTGCTTTCTCGTAGTTCTGGAAATAAAGACAAGTTGTATGATTATTTTTATCTTTCAAGCGCGGAAGACGGAGTGTAGTATGTACAAACAGTGCGTAAGCGCAGTGATAATTTCGCCAATCATCATATCAGTGACACAACGTCACTAAAATAAGAGTCAGTAAAATAACAATCGACAGATAATTTACTAAGCTTTAAATTGATGAAAAATTACGTAAATCTAGGGCACATCAACTGTGATGTGACACAATTAGTGTAACAGTACCTTTGACCAGGCATAAAAGTTTGACTGGCAATAAAAAAAGGGGGTAGACCCCACTTTATAGGTTATTGCCGATCAAGTTAAGCATATTTTAATATGTACACTTTATGAAAACTCACACTGATAAAGTCGCTTTACAATCGACTTGTAAGATCTACATTCGTTACCTACCTCATATTCGTCGACTTCAACTTTAGCGCACTCCGCGTAGAAGGCGGCCAGTTTCCCGTACGCCTTGGCGCGAGTGTAGAAGTGGAGAATATGCCTCGTGAGGTCCGGCCTCGAGCGCCAGTCAGCTCGCCTGTGGGCAGGGGCAAATAAACTTTGAATAAGTTAAAAATACTGTTACGATCACGGCGAAATGGAGATTTGAACTTTTCCATAGATACTTGTGTTTGAAAACCCCGCTCTCCATACAATTGGAATGAATTTTTAATTGACAAATGCTGCCCACTATGACTCAATTTTTCAATGTGCAATGCATGACTCAATTTTTCAATGTGTGAACTGAACTGCACATTCGCCTACAAGCATTTACAAAGCAAACCTTTAAAGTTTTGTGAGCATAGTCTATGAAAGTTGTTTTTCTGTAAATCGGTGGTGAATTTCACCACCTCTTTAAACACCTTTTTCCTATTTATATGTCTGGGTCACCGGTACAACCGGGTCTTTCGAAGGTGCATTATTTTTATTCAAGCTGTTGGGTGCCTCTCAGGAACATCGAAGACTCCTTCTTAAGTCTAGCCAGAAATAAGTTGCATAGCATAAGCAGCACACGCCTTTAGAAACCAATGGCAATGCACTCAAATAGTAGAGTCACGGCACAGTCGAAGCAAAGGCGAGACGGGCGCAGGAAATCTGCGGGGTGAGCACGAACGTCTGTCGTAACGTATTCATAGCGTTTACCTATCGTTAACTTGTCAATTAGTATGCAAAAACTGTCAGATTTGTCGTTTGGTCGACACGATTTTACGATATGATAATTTTCGTGCTCACCCAACTGCTCCATGACCCGCGCCCATAGCGCCACGATCATTACTTAGCCGTTCTTTTGGCTTGCTGGTTTTTATTACACAGCCACTGATTTCCAAAGACACATTTGAACGCGGCTGACTAGCCAAAAGATCTGTCTTGTTAACAAAGTAACTTCTGTAATACCTTCGCAAATAATCAGCAGCCATCAGCTGTGCGGCGCGGTCTCGTGTCGCCGCCGCAAAAGTTGCGATTCGATCCGCGTCGCCCGAACGCATTAGCCACCTCATAGCACCTGCCTGAATTAATTTGTTAGGAATAAAGAAAAAACATTTCAAATATTTGAAAACGTAAATCTTTTATCATCCCCTGAATAGACAGGTCTCTAGAAAAGATTTCGATATTATCTTCTACCGTCACTGTGACACCGTGTTACTGGTACAGTCACATCCCATCCACCCAGCCCAGTCTATGATGCAAATCATCGAGGACGGTCTTGTTACGGCAGTGAAAAGTCAGTTCTTTATCAGCGGTATATAAGATTTCTATTGCACCTTGGTCCTTATAGAATCCATCCAAAGTTATGGTCCATTGGACCATAACACCCGGTCGGTAGGAAGCACTTCCCTTTAGCTTCCTAACTCTAAATCTGTTGCGTCAGTTCTTTCTTGAAGCAAGTGAATAATAATAACCTTATCACCCGCATGTGCCAGTCTCTTAGCGGCCTGGTGGTACAGTCCCCTTCCGCCCAGTACATCAGCTAATCGTCTCAGCAAAGCATCGCGGCCGGCCGTACCAGCTGGTGCCGCGAGACGCTCGCTTAACTCTTCGGTAAGAGGTGCTGATGACTGCTCCACTATGTCGAGGGCTTCTTCGTACTGGAAATGGAAAATAATATAGAATTTAAATGCCTGTAGCACAATCAAATAATTTATCGCACAATATTTTCTTTTCTAACTGTAAGTAGAACATAAACTAGTGCGTACGTTAGCAAGAGCACGGAGGGGGCATGAAATCGCATAAACCTTGCTTTGACCGCAGTTTTCAACATCACTTCAAATGTTCCAACCCCCTTCGCTATAGGCCATCAATCGTACGCGTGTGAGTAAAGTCCCGTAAAGAGTCCCGTTTTCATCTTTACGGACTTACTCATCTATACGGCATACCTTCGGTAGCAGTCTGCCTTTTCCATGTAGCAGGCTATCACATTACAGTTTTATCCTGAGGTGCGCGGCCAGCGTGTGCGCCAGCTCGGGCTCCACGCTGCCCCCGAGCGACTCCACCGCGCCCACCATCGCGGCTGTGTCGCCGCAGTGGGGAGCTAGCTTCAGTGTTGTACTACAGGCGGCTAGATAGGAATCACACGCGCATTGCCTCACCTTGCCCGCAGTAGCCAGTAGCGCGGCGGCGTGCGAGTGGCGGTCCGCCTGCCTGAGGTGCGCGGCCAGCGTGTGCGCCAGCTCGGGCTCCACGCTGCCCCCGAGCGACTCCACCGCGCCCACCATCGCGGCTGTGTCGCCGCAGTGGGGAGCTAGCTTCAGAGTTGTACTACAGGCGGCTAGATAGGAATCACACGCGCATTGCCTCACCTTGCCCGCAGTAGCCAGTAGCGCGGCGGCGTGCGAGTGGCGGTCCGCCTGCCTGAGGTGCGCGGCCAGCGTGTGCGCCAGCTCGGGCTCCACGCTGCCCCCGAGCGACTCCACCGCGCCCACCATCGCGGCTGTGTCGCCGCAGTGGGGAGCTAGCTTCAGAGTTGTACTACAGGCGGCTAGATAGGAATCACACGCGCATTGCCTCACCTTGCCCGCAGTAGCCAGTAGCGCGGCGGCGTGCGAGTGGCGGTCCGCCTGCCTGAGGTGCGCGGCCAGCGTGTGCGCCAGCTCGGGCTCCACGCTGCCCCCGAGCGACTCCACCGCGCCCACCATCGCGGCTGTGTCGCCGCAGTGGGGAGCTAGCTTCAGTGTTGTACTACAGGCGGCTAGATAGGAATCACACGCGCATTGCCTCACCTTGCCCGCAGTAGCCAGTAGCGCGGCGGCGTGCGAGTGGCGGTCCGCCTGCCTGAGGTGCGCGGCCAGCGTGTGCGCCAGCTCGGGCTCCACGCTGCACCCGAGCGACTCCACCGCGCCCACCATCGCGGCTGTGTCGCCGCAGTGGGGAGCTAGCTTCAGTGTTGTACTACAGGCGGCTAGATAGGAATCACACGCGCATTGCCTCACCTTGCCCGCAGTAGCCAGTAGCGCGGCGGCGTGCGAGTGGCGGTCCGCCTGCCTGAGGTGCGCGGCCAGCGTGTGCGCCAGCTCGGGCTCCACGCTGCCCCCGAGCGACTCCACCGCGCCCACCATCGCGGCTGTGTCGCCGCATTGCAGGGCTAACTTCAATGCTAGGTGGGGTTTCCCTAGAATAGGAAAATTCGGTACTAATTCGATTACAAGCTAGCTAGCAAGCTTGCGAGCTTACGATTTTCATTACCCGTGACGTCACGGGCTCCACTTCTTTCCGTGTTCCATATATAAATTCATTCTGAGAAGCGGGTGGCGCGACTGGGGCGACGTCGCGGTTAGGGTCATATTAGATACCTTTAAAGTACCTTTACTAAATCCTACCTCAATATTGCACTAGAATGCACTAGTGTGTGTCAAATAATTATGGTCTATGACACCAAATTGTAATGGGACCTTTTCTTCATAAAAAATAAATAATTTAGACTAGTTTCTTCATTTACAGTATCACAATTTGCTTTTACGAGTTATCGGTGTTTATACTTAAACCAAACTGACAAGTACCTATATTTAGGCCCGGGACAGTGAAGTTGGGTAACTAGTAACGTAGGTACCTGCTTTCTGATATAATGCAATGGCCTGCTCGTTCTGTCCAGCGTTTTCAAGGATTGAAGCCGCGTGTAGAGCGTGCGCCTGCGACGCCGATCCGGCGCGCCAGACGAGGTTCCATGCACTCGCCTCGGCAGCTACGCGAATCGCTGATGACACCGCACCGCATTTGATATACAACTAGAAAATAAGATTTTATTAAGAACATAAAATGGTAAGGATGTTAATTAACATAAAACAGGCTTCTACCTTCACAGCGCTTTCAGTTTTATCAGCTTGCATTTCCAAATAACGCGCCATTTGATACAAGGAAGCCGAATTCTTATTGCACAACTTCTCGGCTTCTTCAATTCTATCCATATGGCATAGCAACCTTGTCTGTTCCCCGTGATCGTTAGCGCGAGCATAAGCTTCGAGAGCGCCCTCCAAATCGCCGATACTTTCGAGGTAATGACCCCACCAAGTTATAAGGCTCGCATCATTAGAACCCACTACATACTGAGCCAGCACTTGAGCCTGACCCTGACCTATCAACATCCTCGGGACGTGAGGCACAAGAGTTCCCGCACTCTCAAATAACTTAAGTGCTGCACTAGTTTCCCCATTAGCCCATAACACTTTGGCAAGCTTGTGCTGTGCACTCTTTACGAGCAAAACATTTTCTCCCTCAGTATCACCGTTGCTTATTTCGTTGAGTCCACCCTCCTTAGCTGATATCAGTCGCGTGATCAAATCCGGTCGCTGTGCTTCTCGAAAAAGTTTCTCAGCCTCGTCTACCATGCCTAGGTTGACTGCAAGCACTCCCACTTTACAGACATCACTTATGTCACTGTCGTTCATTACTTTTCGCATCATCAGAGCACCTTTTATGTTTCCCATTTTTCCTAAGCATACTGCGCCCACTTCAGGTCGCTTACAATAAACACACACCTTTGCCAAGCTGTCCCATATAATTGAACTTTTGCCACTAGATAAAGTTGTGCCAACAACAACTGCTTTTTCCAAATGTCCTGTAGTCATGTAATACAAAAAATCCAATACTTGCCGCATATTGGTTGGGTCCCTATCACCAAAATCAGAAAATTCATTCATTATGATTTTTTTGAGATTCTGTTGAGCTAAAATAATGACATAAGGGGTGTACAAAGAACATAACATAAAATCTGTAAGAAAATAATCTTCAGATGAAGAGCACCAGTTTTTGTATTCATATAGTTTTCCCTCATGGCAAAAAATCAAATGGATGCTGTCTAAATCTGCTGATCTCATGTGCACAGCTAGTATTCGAGGGTCATGGTGGTCCCAAATTATAGCAATTGGTACACTTTGGTAAGGTGGAGTTGCACTTTCATCAATGTGCATGTTTGTTAAAGAATCATTGGCTACATCCCAGAGATATAATCTGGG
The DNA here is from genome assembly GCA_963921415.1 of Pyrausta despicata. Taxonomy (NCBI): domain Eukaryota; kingdom Metazoa; phylum Arthropoda; class Insecta; order Lepidoptera; family Crambidae; genus Pyrausta; species Pyrausta despicata. Next base: position 7,713,170 of record OY992853.1, read on the forward strand.
ATCAGGAGCTAAACCTGCATTGGCGATGCTTAAGCAGATATACCGGCCAACACAATTTACTGAAGCTCTCATAACTTCTCCAAAGTCTTCAATTGTTTGGTAGCAATTTTTAGGTGGAAATGGCATTCTTAGACCTTTCTTAGTGATTTCAACCAATTTCAAGGTTCCATCCATTGTTGCCACCACTATGAATTTGTTAGTGTTTGTGATACCAATAGGCTCTCCTTCCCCTTCTGTACTGGGCAGAATACCTAAACTATTTCCAGTTATTGTGTAACATTCAATGTGTGGGTTTACTATACCAACCAAGACATCATTGTATATTATTAGGACATCAGTCTTCCATGGGAAAGTACGAATTAGTGAGAACTTGGCATCACTTTCCTTACTGCACATCCAAATCTGAAAGATAGCCAAGAATAATAAAAATCGTTTGAACAATGAAATAAAATAATGTGTTTAGAGCTGATGATTACCTGTACATCTTTACCATCTCCCAGTGCTACATACTGATCCTTGAAGGCTAAAGCGCGAACAGTGATTGTGGTATCAATACTTGTAGTCAGATTGTTTTTATTGGTAACTGAAATTTCAACTGCTGATCTTTGCACCATCCAAACATTGGGTGAATAGCCCCAGCATACAGGCTGCTCCCGAAGGATAAATGCACTAGTTATGCAGTTTACATGTAACAATGGATTCATCAAACCTTCAGACCCCCAACTCACTTCCTTCACTGTGCCTTTGACAGCAGTACTGCTAATGAGCTTCCACTGATTTCGGTGATCACGACGCCAAAGATACAAACTACCTTGGGATGTTCCACAGCAAAGTGTATCACTTAAATTGCAATAACTTATACTTGTGAAAATATCTCCTGCAGCAATTTCCTCATTTTCATTTGGTAAGACATCATTGTCTCCTGTTTCACTGTCCCAAATTCTTATCAAGTTATCACCAGTAATCACAGCTACATAAAAATTGCCAGCCAGAACTATGCTTTGGCCGTTCCTGGCAGCCATTCTTACATGAGTATCAGTTGACAGTGAGCCATCATCAGCTGTTAGAAACCTTGTCAAACTGAGAGCACCTCCTGACTCCCATGCAATAAGCAGATAGATGTTACTGATTATTCCCATAAATAAAATATTGCCTGGAGAGTTGAGTACTTCAGAACATGCACCTGTGTGATCAATGTATAATATGACACCATTGTCTTGGGCAGCATAACAAGAATGGTTATCAGGCTGTGTGCCCTCCCTCATTCGTGCTGTGGTTCTGGGACGCCAGGCAGCCAATGCATCTAAAGCATTCTCATCACCTGCAACTGCTGCTCTTGCTAAGCCTCGTATTGAAGATTCACATGAGGGGCGAGGAGGGCAGAATGTTACATGTGTTATAACATCTCCAAGTTGATGATGGAAGGAGGTTAAAGGGGCACCAGAGCCAGACTGCCACCCTGACAAGGAACCTGCAGCATCTGAAGCTAGCAGCCGTCCTCCCCCGTGGCTAAATGCAATGGTAGTCAATGCAGCATTATGCGGTGCTTCAAGACGCGCCCATGAGTACTCAAGCCAAATGTAAAGTTCTCCACCGTCCCATCCTACTACCAGCAGACGTCTTGTGGGATGCCACGCCAGAGCCGTAACTTGATTGGACAGAAGAATAGGCCACTCGCATCCTTCTAATGCTAATCCCTGAAAAGGTCAAGTCTTCGTTAAACTCACCCTCAATAGAAAAATGCAAGACAAGAGCAGCAGCAAGTCGTAGTATTTACATTTTCTTGAAAAATAGTAACAAAACCGCCTTTTTCCTGATTGTATGATCCAAC